>CM076968.1:34078197-34692402 GCA_039105355.1 Benthosema pterotum
TTCTAAGATTTAGTACAGATTTCCAATACTCTATGAATTATTAGGTATTAGTTATTAGTGATACAATCTACAACTAATACAAAACATACACCACTTCAGGGCTATAGCTTTTGTGTGACACTGTAGAATGATCAAGGTTGCTGGTGTGAACTCAGACTCCTCCAAGGTTAGTGTCGATGTGTCCCTGAGCAAGAAACTTAACCCCTAATTGCTCCTGATGTGCTGGTTGTGCCTTGCGTGGTTTCCACCACCATCAGCGTATGAATGTGTGTGTGAATGGGTGAATGTGATGCACAAGCTACGTAAAGCGCCTTGGATAAAGGCGCTATATAAATGCACCATTTACCATTTAACCAGCAATGTGTGCCCCCCCCCCCCCCCCTCACACACACGCACATGAGCGCTTGTGTGTGTGTGTGTGTGTGTGTGTGTGTGTGTGTGTGTGTGTGTGTGTGTGTGTGTGTGTGTGTGTGTGCACGCGCACACATACAGTACATGAATGCAAGCACGCACTATGAACACTTGCACGCACACAAGCAGGCTGGTATTACAGAACATGCATGGTGACATGGTGACTCACTCATGTTTTTGTAAACAAACATGAGTTTACTGAAAACATAGCCGCAATTTCATAAGTGCAAGATATCAATGTTCATAGCGCGCATGCATGCGTGTGTGTGTGTGTGCGCGAGTACGTGCTCATTTTTTGTATTTTCCCCCTTCTTACACCTTGTTTTAATTAGCTTTCTCATGAGAGGGGGACTCAGACCAATTAGGGGGGATTATCAAAGAGGGTCTGGAGTAGGGAGCATGCCCACTATGACTCCCCCCAACACCCAACCCCCCCAGGGACGGGCTGGATGAAAGAGACCTCAGCAAAACACCACACACACACACACACACACACACACACACACACACACACACACACACACACACACACGCGCACGCGCACGCGCACGCGCACACGCACACGCACACGCACACACACACACACACACACACACACAAATTCCTGCTCACAGACCTGCATGTACACATGAACACATGCAAATAAATACATTCATATTTTGATTGTGTGCACAGTCATGCATGTACCCACACCCACAGCAGCTAACACTGACTCACAAACACAAGAATGCCCACATGTTGCCAACACAGCAACTGATCACTTACAGTGCACAACAAATCAACATAAGACCACTACCCAGTGTGTGCGTTTATGTGCCCATGATTTGCAACCTTTTTATTAGTTCGAGGACCCCCATGCAATTTCACACGAATTAGGCCACAGACCCCAATTTGATACAGTGCCATGTCCACCCAATGGGATCTACAGTGTAAAATCATGTTAATCTAACTGTGAAACAAGGCAAAAGCAAACAAAATGCCGCCACATGGAGGCAACCATCCAGAGTTCATAGGCTGCTAGGCTATAACTACAACCTGACATCAATAGGTAGACGGTCGCGTCAGGACACATACCGTAATGTCTTATAGCTTAACATCCGCATCCAATCTAATGCTTTATGGTCATGATTCACCAGGATTCATGGGTGACTTCAAGGGCTTAAAAAATATTTTTGGAAATCTATCTAGGGAAAATGAATGGTACCTGAAACGATGGAACCAGATGGTCAGCACCGCTATGCTCTATCCTGTCAGCAGTGGAAGCACTGACGGTTTGGAACGGCAGGGAGGTCAGAGGAACTAGTTCCCTATAAGCCTCTGAAGCAAGGGGTTTTCAACAGGTGGTCCCGGGGACCACCAAGTGGTCCCTGAGAGGATTCCAGGTGGTCTCCAGCTAAATGATGGACAGTTGGTAACCAAATGGGCCCTTATAGATCTGTAACTCTTGAGAGTGTAAAAATGAACCAAATGGACCTGTAAAGAGTTAATAATATTTAAACATCTGAATTACTTAGTTTTCAAGAAGCTACACAATTAGACAATAGAATAATTGTTATTTTGACCAACATTTGGACAATTATCTCTCCTAAATTGTAGACAAAACTTGAAACAACTTGAAAATCCTTAGTTTTGGGTCTGAGACACTAAACTCAACATCAAATGGTGGTCCATGGCTAAAACGCTGAATAAACAGTGGGCCTTGGTATGAAAAAGGTTGAAGAACAAACTGAAGAGTTTTAAACACAAATTTTCACAAGGAATAATAAACCTCTGTGACTTTATGACAGTGTTAGAACGACCAATAGCTATTAAAAACAACATCCATGGTATTACTGAACAGAAATGTACCCGGCGCCTCCAAGGCACAGAACACAGCTGTGATTAATCCAATCAGATTACCAAGGGTGTGTGTCTCTCTTTCAGACAGGCCGTTCTTTCAGAAAGTTGTTAGTGTATGTCACGTAGATTATTCTGTAGCCTATTGTGATGATGGCCTATTCATTACATTTGCGGTCATGTGTTTGTGTGTATTTGGTCATGATGTGTCTGTACGGTGCTGTGTAGGAAGAGCAGAGTGGACCAGACACATGCTGAACCAACTCATCCCTGCAGTATTTACTGGCCAGCATGGGCGGATCTAGGCATGGGCATGGGGGGCAGTGGCACCCTAAATACCCAGTCTGCCCCCCCAAACACGATGCCATGCAAAACAACCCAAGATATTTCAAATTAAAGTGCTTATATTTAAAATGATTTGAAACACTACTACTGCTACCAACTAACTACAATTTTGGCACCACTAAACCAACAGCATTTCATCATTGAAAACAGAAAACTCTCTGAGTCAGACCTTTAGCTTTATGCATGCTGCGTGTCTGTTGCAACTTCAACAACAACTGATGTTATCATTGATGCTTTACTTGACTAATAAAAGCCCTGTAACCGAAAATGGTATGGGTGCGCCCCCATACCATTTTCTCTTGCCCCTCCAACATGTTCTCTTGCCCCCCCAAATGGGACATGCTACATCCGCCCCTGCTGGCCAGAGGATTTTAGCTCGCTCTCCTATACCAGGACACAGAGTTATTGTTTGGTAGCTTTATGCACTTGCACATACACGACACTTTCCACACATCCACGATACTGACACCACCGACGACCGGATTATAAATGTAATGTAATGTAGTTTTATTTAAACTGCGTCGTCTCCCACCTTTGCCGTGATCGTCGACCCAGTGCGACATTATCAATAATTTAGCTAACGTAGACGCCTGGGGGTCCCTGTACCCTGCATCGAGAACCACAGTTATAAACCCACAAACGCCATGTGCCCAAACCATGTACTTATATAGCCAATCAGTCCATATTGACATGTCCCAGATGGATCTGTCCACGGTGTCTCCGCTCTGTCCCTCGAGGGGAACTAAAAAAAACGCTCCATTGATGCGATCATTAATGGACTCGCTTCGGAACATTTGGCTGGGGATTACAGACTTTAGAATTAGTCCATAAAAACACACATTAGGCGTTCGGGGGATGCAGCTTCCCGATGACCGAGGATATTGTATATCGGCAAAAGGAGGACGTATACCGAACGCTCTCGGCTTTCCAGGTCTGTTATATCTCATGGCGAATCAATGAAACGGCTCTTTTCCTGTGGTGTTTTGTGCTGATCGGTCCTGACGCGCGTCAGCCAGGGCTATATACCCCCCCTGGGACAAGCAGGCGTTGATGAAAGGAAAGTCTACCTGTATAATTGGTAAAGGAATCATAATGTTTGTTATCTCTCTCCCTCTGTCTCTAGTAGAAAGTAAACAACTTTGGTCGGATCTTGTTCAGATCTATCTCAATTTGCTCAATGCGTGCACGTGTGTGTGCGCGTGTGCGGGAATGTGTGTTCATGTGTGTGTGTGTGTGTGTGTGTGTGTGTGTGTGTGTGTGTGTGTGTGTGTGTGTGTGTGTGTGTGTGTGTGTGTGTGTGTGCGTGTGTGCTGTGTCACCAGCCGGAGCCTATAACCTGATGGTAAGTTAATAGCACTCAGTGGTATTATGTGCAACAGTGATTAGATTGGCAGAGAGGCTGATGGCTCATATCATCCAGGGGTCCCCCAAGGGTCCCCGGCTATAGAAGAACCAAAAGGTCAGGGGTCAATCACCCTGGGATCAATGCCAGTCATATGAGCAGCGTTCCACTGAGAGGCACAGACGCTCACATTGACTTTGAATTGCGACTTATGAGAATTTATAAAGCGCAAATTCACACTGACCGCCTCCATCGGATTTGTCCCTCTCCAGACTATACTGTACTGCAGCAGTTCTCAAACTGTGGGTTGAGACCTGGACCCTCTACGGAAGGGTCAACAAATGAGTTGATTAATGTGCAAGCTAAGGCTGTGGAGAATAACGAGTTATGGGATTAAATTAATTTTGCTGATTAATCAGATTAAAATTTTTAACATAACTACTAACTTGTGCACACTGACTCAACGCACTGAGAATTTTCTCATTGACACAAATGGGTATAGGGCACGGTTTTACGTTGTGTCTCCCTGTAACCAGAGCCATAAAGTATAGCTTGAAAGATCTACCGGTGTAAGAATTGGGGGCTTGTAGATCACCTATTTTGATAGATATTTAAAAGACCCCCCCAGATTGTGTTTCTTTTTTAAATGTTCAAATCCTGTACAGGGAACCATGTCATATTTTGGACATCATAGTTCGAATGGCGATTAATCATGATTAAATTCATTTTGAAGTTGTGATGAATCTGATTAAAATTTTGAATCATTCAACAGCCCTCGTGCAAACATTGCTTCCTCACTTGAATGCAAACACAACAACAGACCAAACACAGCATGCGGATCGGCAATTTTCACGTTTCTTTAACGAAATTCCTAGAAGTGCTTGTCCAGTTCAATGTGATTATATCGGGGGCTTGCAGGTCCACTGTTCAGAACCTAGATCAACCTACTGTACTGCCCCTGGTCTGAGGGGTTATGACGTGGGGTAGTAGAGCCACTAGTGGTGGAGTGGAGGGAAGGGAGAGGAATCCTAAAGGGGAAGTGACTTCGCTGGGACTTCATTAAGCTAATCTGCCCACCGATACTAACACGGTTTGAGAGAGGAGGTGAGGAGAAATGAGATGAACACTTATTAGATCAGAGCCCAGCAATCCTCTCTCATCACTCATAACAGAATTCACACTCGCTCTCTCCCAAGCGAGCATGTGCATGCAGACACACAGACAACATTCACATATCGTTTCTGTCGGGAATAAACCTCTTATGTCCATAATTTAGGAAATTATACATGGTCTGTCGGTTGTGTATCGTTTATGTTAGACTGTAATTGTGGTGGTTTGTATTTCAAGTATTTGCATGCGCCTGCCCTCAACCCAAAAAGTCAGTAGAGTATCTGTGCACTGGTTGTGGTGCGCTGGCTTGGGCCAAATTCCATGAAAATGTCCAATTTTTACATCCGAAAGTCTTTCAAATGCTCAAAAAGCACAAAATAGACAGCAAGTTTACAAATAATGACAAAAGGAAGGTAAGTAAAACAAATTGTCAGATATTTGCCATCTTTGAAATATGTAAAATAGATGTATAGTAGGGCTGGGACGATATGGGTACCTCACGATACGATACATATCACGATATTAGGGCCTCGATAACGAATATATCACGATATTCAATATATTGCGATATTTGCAATATATTGCCTGAAATTCATCAATGATATATCACGATACCTGTAATTGCAAAAATAAATATATAAATAAAAGGCAAAAACAGAAATTACTAAAGTGCATCCTCAACTTTTGTCTATTTTATTCTGATACCTAACTTTTTATTTTACTTCTTATAGGCAGCTAAAGCTTATATTTCTATTTTTCAAACCGATCATAATTCATAACTCATATTTTGTGTCATTTGTGTCAATGAAATCTAATCAGCTCATGTGTTAAAGCCAATTCCTCAGTAGTAGCAGGTGCTCATGGTAATTTTAACCCTGTAAGTCATTACACTATAGGAGGAATATAAAAAAACATGTATAAAAACAGTAAAAAATCACTAGATATACCTGAAGAATAAAAGGAAATCCCTAATCAGACACATTCCAGTTGACCTGGCTTCTTCATTTTCAATATTTACAGAAGAAAAAAGTATATTGCCTGATAATTATTTTCAAGGGGAAAAAATACCCTATACAGCGTGTTGTGTGCAGGCAGTAGCCTATGCACTATGCAGAAGCATGGAGAGACAAAGTTAGACTAAAGTTTAGTAGAGTCAGTACAAGAAGACTACAAGAAGACTCTCTGCTTTTGCCATGAGGATATTACAATTATTCCAAGAGAAGAGTTCCTACAAAGCCATCTAAAGTCATGGAGTATTTGTTGCCTTTTCGTTTGGAGTGTGGGACTTTCACTTTTCTGACGGAATTACTTTTAACAGCTACACATAACAAATACAGTGGACATCACAACGTAAGGTAGGTGATTAATCAATATGCGAATGCCGCGGACCCGTGGTGAATGGAACAAGAGCAGATTTGAGACTCTCCGTCTATCTTTCACTGTGTGGGAAGAGAAGCGCTGCTGCTGCGCTGCTCAAATTACAACTGTGTGTGTGTGTGTGTGTGTGTGTGTGTGTGTGTGTGTGTGTGTGTGTGTGTGTGTGTGTGTGTGTGTGTGTGTGTGTGTGTGTGTGTGTGACGGGGGGGGGGGGGGGGGGGCGGGGGGGGGCAGACGGAGAGAGACAGAGAGAGAAAGAGAGAGAGTGTGTGGCGGTCCGTGGCGTGGACGCTGCAACATAACTCTTGTTTCCTCTCTCCTGCTATATTGCTATGTATGCTGCGTGTGTTTGTGTGTGGTGATGGTGATTGTGAAGAGGGAGCGTTCAGTGCTCTGTTCAGTGCAATCCTCCCCAATTTATCCCCATTACGGACGCTCCGCGTCGCGTTTTTTCCTCACAGATTTATCGATATCTGCCGACGGCATATCGATTATTTATTGCGGGAGGAAGTATTGCGATATATCGATATATCGATATTTCAGCACACCCCTAATGTTTTAGCCACACCTATTCATAAAGATAAGCACCCCATGTCCAAAAACATTGTTCAGACAAAGTTTGAAGTCATAGCTCATCTGGTTTAGTTAAAAACCTTAAAAAAAAAAAAAACAACACACTTTCCAGGTGGTGGACTTTAAGCGTCCATGTTGGATTTGGCCATTATGACGGACCTGGAGTGTTGCTGGCTCAGGCACAGTTTCCATAAACAGTACAAGAGTAAAAAGTAAAGAGTATTCTGGGTATTTTGAGCACCAAAATCTGTGCCTGCAACAGTTCTGAAGTTTTCTGAAATCTTAAAAAGGGTGTGGTCATTTTAGGGCATTCCGTCCTGGATAGAAAATGAGTTCAAGTTTCCATGCTGTTCGCAACGGTCAAATTAGCTAAAAACAGTTGAGATATTCTCTCCTAAATTACGTGCATAGACATCTCAGCCAGGTCCTCTACTAATTTGATTGTCACACAAAAGCAGCACATGTAGCAGATCCACAAGCTTTTTTATTGCTTTGATCTGCTACTTTTGCTGCTGTACTTTGGAATTTAAAAACTGAAAAGTATAAGAGAATAGAAGAACAGACATACACACGCACAGACAATATTTTTGAGAAGCTGGTACACAGCCAAATAAATATAATTTTGGGGGTCCTTGACAAGCAAAAAGTTTGAAAACAAATGTATTTCTACTAGTGGGGGATTGAAATAAATTAAAGAAAGAGATTTAGAATCCTCACAGCATATGTAAAGGCAGGAGGAGCAGAGAGAGAGGGTGTTGGGGGGAGCAGACAGAGCCAGGGAGGAACGGTGGGGGGGGGGGGGGGGGGGTAGACGGTGGGGCAGGGGGGTGTAGGGTGGAGGGGGGAACAGGGGGTATGCGGTGGGGTGGGCTGTAGGATGGAGGGAGTGCTGGCACGTCGTTCTTAATCTAGTTTGTCTGTGGTAATCGTGTCAATGTCACTCTCAATCAGCCAGCCCCAACTAGGGCTGTACAACTTCACTCTGATTGGGCCGGGGCCTCGTCTTTAAAATGACCTCTACAGGGGGAAGGTGTGTGTGTGTGTGTGTGTGTGTGTGTGTGTGTGTGTGTGTGTGTGTGTGTGTGTGTGTGTGTGTGTGTGTGTGTGTGTGTGTGTGTGCGTGTGTGTGTGGTGTGCGTGCTTGTCATGCACTTGAGTGCGGCACGCGTGTGTGTGTTTGAGAACAACGCGGCGAGATTAAAGAAAGAAAAAACGGCGAGCGTGCGTGGCGGCGAGATGAAGGGAGATGGAAGGAGTCATGTGAGAAGAAGAAGAAGAAGAAGAAGAGAGTATGAGTGAGAAGCAGCCGCCGAGTAGCGAATTAACTTTAAAAGCCTTCCCGCCACCCCCCCACCTGTCTGTCAATTCCAGTTTGGTGTCTTGCTGTTGTGTAATTTTCCATTGTGACACTATCGATTGCCCTCTCTTATTACACAAGACAATAGAGGGTATACACTACACCAGATGTGCCTGTGTGAGCATGCAGCCCCCGTCGTGCTGCTTGGTGTCTGTCTACCAGTCTGATAAACACACTTAAACATAGGCAGTAATCAAAGGGAAGGTAAGTGGTTTTATTTGGGTAAAATAAGTGTTAAAGGGGAATTCCACCCATTTTTATTTTTTTTTTCTGAGAGTGCACAAATGCAACCAAATGAACCCTAACGGGTTCATTTGAACCCTAAACGCTTCATTTTTTTTTTCTGAGAGTGCACAAATGCAACCAAATGAACCCTAACACATTGCTATGTGGTGTTTGTTCAGTGATAGGATTCTCCAGACTCCCATGTTGTCTCTCCTGCTCTTTATTAAACAGAAGATGGATTTCCAGGTAGAGCATTTGATCCAATCGGGATAAAGACGGCAGTCAGGACACAGATTAGTGTAACTGGAAGTGAAGATACAAAGGGATGTGCATTGGAAATTAAACACATTTTAACCCAAACTATATCAAAATAATTGAAAGGTATAGTAAGTGATTTGGAAAACCCTCTGCGCTGGTAGCATGATGTGCACATGTACACACTCTATGATGTGCACATGCACACACTCTACCTTTAAATAAAACTCAAAAAGATCTCCTGCAGTGCAATACAAAACATTTTAATCCTCTCTCAGAAATGTGATAACAAACCAAGTAGTGGAATGGGTGGGGGGGGGGGTGGATACCTAAGCTTGTATTTTGGTCTTTGATGAGTTCAAAAGCATTCCAAACAAATCATTAGAATGTTTAAAGTCTGCCTGCCTGTCAGGTGCCGTCGATTCCTCAAAGCCCCGATGGCATGTGATTTGTACGTGTTGCGTGTTTTGTGTGTGTGTGTGTGTGTGTGTGTGTGTGTGTGTGTGTGTGTGTGTGTTGTGTGTGTGTGTGTGTGTGTGTGTGTGTGTGTGTGTGTGTGTGTGTGTGTGTGTGTGTGTGTCTTGTGTGCCCTTGTGTGCACGCATGTGCATGTGCATGTGCATGTGTATGCCTGTGTGTGTGTGCATAAATATACAAGTGTACGTGATTTGCCGCTATAGTGCTGCGTGTCTGCAAGTTGCATGCGTATGTGTTTGCTAGGAGGGCTAAGGTTTGTGTGTCCACGGCGACATTCTCTCAACAGCCTTTCCTAAACACAGTGAGCTGAGACACAGAGGGGGGGCGAGCCAAATCTGCAACGATATGCAGATTCACTTCCCTAAAAAACATGTTTACGTGCAACCACGCAGCTATGTGCACACACATAAGACAGACACATGTCTGCTAGACGCGTCTGATGCATACGTGTAAAGATATTTGACTCTATGTTTTAATATCTGTTATTTTCCTGCACCTGTGGTTCCTCCTGGAAAGTTACTAAGTATGGTGAGGGGAGTACTGTACTTGTGAGGTATTTGTACTTAATTACAGCATTTCCAATTCCCAATACTTTGACTCTGTCATTTGTACTCTGTACTTCATGCGTCATTCACTACAGGACGAGTAATGAATGCAGCACTGCCTGGTCCTAATGCGTCACTATAGGGACAATGAGGGAATGGACCACTGCCTCAGTGAATTACCTGGTAGCAATGCATGGCCATCACCAGCATAGTGTAAACATGGTAGAAAATGTAACAAAGACGCAGAAGCATTATTCATAAAGGTATCATATATGGCAGTGGTTTTCAACCAGTGGTCCAGGGACTAACAGTGGTTTCAGGTGGTCCCCAGCAAAATGATGGACAGTTGGTTAACCAGATCTAACTCTTTGAGAGCCAAATGGACACTTGTGGGTCCATTTGGTTTCATGTATATGCTCTCAAGAGTTAAAATATTCATCATGTGAATTAGCACGAGGTCTACACAACTAGAGAATGTAAAAGATTAATGGTGATTTTGATCGGTATGTTTCACTGTTTTGTTTCCCAAATCCAGCCTGGAATTGAGGACAAAAGCAAAAGAAATCTTTACTTTTGAGGTCTGTAGGGCTAATAATGTCCCCAGATGGTGGTCTGTGGCTCAAATGATGAATAAATAGTGGGCCCTGGCAACAAAAAGGTTGAAACCACTGATATATGGTATTGCTTGTTTTCCTTTCGATATCATCAAACATGTTTGCTCTGATTATTCCAAAGTTTTCTTAAGGATAAAAGCACAATCATTTAACTCGAAAGCTAAAAACGTCCATTTCAAGCCAATGACACATTGAGATCAGTCAAACACCACTCTACACCGCCCCCCTTCAATATGATTCCAGTGTCAGGTTTGTTTTAGGTTGTTTGTGAGCTTTGTGCTGCCCGGTGGGCCGCAGTGAGGTAGGGCTAGATGAGCAGGATCGCCTCTTCCAATAACCCAAACAATACTGTGTTGTATATGCTTGGCATTTGCCTTTGTGTACTTTAAGGCTTTGCATGTTGCATTGCAGTGTTGTATTTACTGTATGGGACCAAAACATTATGGCATGCACCATGCAGTGCCACTCCCGGGGTTAACTCATTACTGGCTTCTTGACCAGGTTTCTTTCATTTTGAGTGTTGACCATTTCACACTTCTGGGTTAATTATACTTTAACCCTTTGTGTACTAAACGCGTTTTGGTGTTTTAGCTGTTGAAAAATAGCAGATCTACAAGCTCATATCGCGTGAGTGGCGTGATATGAGCATGTAGTTCTGCTATTTTTGAAAAATTGTGAAAATGTGGTGCAAATCTTTGAATTATTTTGGAAGCAAACATTTTCTTTGCTTCTGGGGGATCCTTAGAACAACATGTTTTTAGATGAGGTTCTGCAGCTAAATAATAGATATTTCTGGGGGTCCTTCCTATGAAATATGTCAAGCATCACTGACACAGAAAGAGATTTTTTTTTCCAGAAAAACTAGAATCTCGCGCCAGGGACTAGAATTTAGTGTCACAAACTAGAATCTAGTGTCATGGACTAGAATCTATGTTGGGAACTAGAATCTAGTGTCAGAAACTGGAATCTAGTGTCAGAAACTGGAACTGGAACTTCAGAAACTACAATCTACTGAGAGGAACTAGAATCTACCGTGGGGGACTAGAACCTGGCATGAGGAACTAGAATCTAGCATCAGAAACTAGAACCTGGCGTTCACTATTGTGGGCAAATCACTAATACTTAAAACTAGATCAGTGCTTGGTACAACGTGCAAACTGGCACGTTGTGCTCAAGTAAGCCATGGCCTACTCGTGCGTGGGCAGAGTGAGCAAATACTCATGACTTTAGCTATAAAAGCCTTTTAGTCACGTCATCACTGGCCAATCGGAGTACCCCGACGGACACCGAGCACCGACCGCGCACTGATCACTTAACTTGTGCCCGCTCCGCTCACGCAAGTAGTAACAAGCTAAACATGAATGATGTTAGGGCACTCAGGTGGTAAAGTGCCTGCCCGACCCCAGCGTAGGCTGTGGGTTCAATTCCTCTGCGGTGCGTCAAGTGTCTAACCAGGCCTGGATTGACCATTGGGCGTACAGGGAGGTCTCCCGGTGAGCCACGACCTGTAGGGGGCCGGTGGTATCAAGGTATGATTATTAAAAGCAATGGTTTTCAAACTTTTTGATCTCAGAGCCCACTATTCATTCAGAATTTTGGGCCACACGAACCACCATTTGATGACCCCAACAGCCCCCAAAACTAAAGACTTATTTCGCTTTTTGGTCCACAATTCCAAGCTGGATTTGGGAAACAAAACAGTCAAACATACAGATCAAAGTGAGCATTCATCTTCTCCATTTTCTAACTAGACTTGGCCAATTTAGATGAATATTTTAACTCTTGAGAGTGTTAACATGAAACCAAATGGACGCGCAAGGGTCCATTTGGTTTCATGTTTACGCTCTCAAAGAGTTACATCTTTGTTAACTAACTATACCTGGTCATCACGCACCATCACACGCTGGTTGTGGTGGGCCGGTCTAGGCCAAATCACGCTAAAAATGTCCGGGCCACTGTGTCTAACTACAGTAGAGACAAAATGGGGCTGTGTTTGGGGGGAGGGATCCTGGGCGGGGAGGAGGGTGATATTTGTCACTGTACATTAAATACTGTACAGCAGACTGGGGCGGCTGGATGGGAGGAGCAGAACATACAATAGGGCTCTGTGTCCTCCCAGTGCAGGCTGTGAGTCAATAAGATACAACATGAGTGACAACAACACAGCAATGTGTGTTGTGTAGCTAACTTGATTAAAATATACGCAAATGAAGAATATAGAGCAATTAAAGGGGAAGTCCACCCGTTTTCAACATTCTAATATGTCATTAGTATACCCTAGAGGTGTTGGGTAGACATAAGAAGTTCCCACATTCTGTGTTTCCTAGAAATGGAGGTCTGAAGAAAACCACTAACATGGTGAAACATCTTGATGGCATCATCAAGGTGTATTTTCACCATGTTAATGGATTTCTTTAGACGCTTCATTTTTCTGAGAGCGTACAAATGGAACCCTAACGGGTTCATTTGGTACGTACCAAATGAACCTAACGGGTTCATTTGGTACGCATTTGTACGCTCTCAGAAAAATGTTGAAAATGGGTGGAATTCTCCTTTAAACAGTCGTTTTAAAAGAAAATCACTAAACTTATAGAATGCCTTTTACATTCACAGTCCTAAAACTGGCAATATGTGACGAGCGGCCGTCTGAAATATGAATATATTTGAGGATGTAAATATTTTCTCCATCTTTTTCTTGTTTTTGTGACCATGGAAAGTTGGGAAAGAGAGAATGATCTTGTCCTACCCTGTCATTAGTGCTTTCTCCCTTCAACAACAACAACTATATCATTGTTTTCCGGGTAGAAACCTTGTATGTCCAAATTCAAACCTTTCATTTTGTTTGTAATCAACGCCCAACTTGACCCATGCTAAAGTGTGATACAAAAGTATTAAAAGGCATAGATCCACAAGCTCAAAATGTGGCGTGAAGTAATGCATTTCAAGCGTGCCTTGAAACGCTGCTACTTTTACTGTATTTCGAATTTGAAACAGTTTTGGACATCCGAGGTTCACAATATACTAGTAATTGATACATTCAGAAACAATTCCCAGTATAGGCTCTATAAATAAGAGGGTTGAGCTTGTTGGTCCCAAAGACATTTTGGGGGACGGTAGTGGTGGAGTCTCCTGCTGCTATCAAAGCAGTGGGGTCTTCAAAACAATGAGGCTGCAGCTCTGTGGTGGTGCATACAGTATACTGCTGTACAACACATGGTCCGGGGGCTTTTTCATCTCCCCGGGGATCAAACACCCGCACACAACTACGTGCTCATACACACACACACACACACACATGGTTGGATGCAAGCACGCGGCCGCATGCATGCATCAATCCAGAGACAAATACAGACACATGCATGCATGCAATCAATCGGCAAACAAATACAGACATACAGTATTATGCACACATGCAAGCTAAGGCAGTCAAACCGACATTAAGATAGAACTATATCATGCGCACACGCGTGCACACATAAGCATGCACTCCGGCCTTCAGAAGAGACATTAAACAAAAAACAGAACGAAAAAAATAAATAAAGACAAGCCACCCTGGGTGACAGCCAGCCAGCCAGGCTGGATGAATAAAACATGGATTGGGGGACGACCTCTCACTGGCGACTCCCTCTCTCTCCTCAGAAATATTGTACAGCAGCAAATATTCCCAAGAGGGCCCCCAGGACCCCCTCCACACCCACACCCACCCAGCAACAGGCCTGACGACCAGCCATACAGCCACCATGCAACTTAAAACGTCTCACAACGGAAAACCTTGTAACTCCGTGGTTGAGCTTGCTCTCCATAAGCTGAAGTCTGGCCAAAAATAAACACAGGGAAGCCGCATTTAGTTTATGTTCACATTATCTGGAACAAACTCACTAGAATACTGCAGGTTGGCTGCCACTCATATTACCTTCAAACCACTAAGACAAAAGGCCAGTTGTACTCAATAATGACTTCCAAAATGCTCAGAAAAGGTGGGCACCTAAGCTGGTAATCCAGCCTGACAGCGTGCCGCGGGTTCAAGTCCTGATCCCGACCACCTTTGCCGGGTGTCTTCCCCCTATCATTCCCTGTTTCTTGTCTACCTACTGTAATATCTATCAATGAATACAAAAAAAGGACAGTACAAGCTTGCAGCTTGTAGCATGAAGTGATGAGGCACAAAGTGCCTTACTTCCAAGTGTCTTATACTTTAAGGTGCCTCACTTGGAAGTGCTTTACTTTGAAGTGAAGTACTTTGTCATAGAAAAGCAGCACACAAAGCTATAGTGACACTACTGCTCTCTGGGGACAGACAAAATGTTGTTATACATGGAGAATCCCTGTGATTTCAAATGTTGTTCCCTTCTTGGAAACTTGCTGGGTATGGGATCTCAAAGTAAGAATCAGTGGTGCAAATGTTAATCTAACTAACAATTTAAACAAACTATATATATTTCTAAAATAAAAAAAATACATTTTGAAATACATGCAAGACACCTCAATTCACTGACAAATAAATACGAAAACCTCACTTCTGATAGGAATGCATACATTTGTACCAAGCATGCATAGAAGTAGTGCTTCTCAAATGTGTTTGTGGCAAAGGACCTCTGATTATGTATTTGCATTTTGACTACAGTTTTTTTTTTTCCTCAGGGACCCCCAGAAGCAAGTGTGCAGCACCAAGGTCAATGGTGTATGGTACAGACAGACATTCCATGCTCAAAAAGACAGAACTACACACAAAAAGCTGTTCCTTAAAAAATAATTAAAGATTACAAGCTCTATCTGTGATGAACCACAGATTCAAAACACACCCACACACCCACCCACCCACCCACACGCACACACCCACACCCACACACAGATCCTCCTGCACTCGTTCCAGTACTTGTGCTCTAAATCAAGGCTGGGCCTGTGCAGGCTAATGTGCATGGATGGATCCATAGCGCTCTGGGTGAATTAAGGTTAGTAATAAGATATCATGGGCTCTGATTGATCTCTGTTCACACACCATAAATGCAGCACAGCATCACGCCGCAGCCTGCATTGATCCTCCTCTATGCCACAACTTGCTGTCACCACAAGGCCTGCATGTGGCTACTGGGAAGCAGAGGTGCAAATACTCATGTATTACTTAAACATTGCAGTGCATTTAAATTTTGGATTCCCAAATGTGTTTCAGTGCAAAAGTAAAAAAAAAAAAAAACTATTGCTGAAAGTTGTCATTATGCAGAAAATCCAATTTCAAAGTAAAGATATGTAAAAAAAAAAAAAAAAAAAAAAAAAAAAGTACTCAAGTATAGTAGTACTTGAGTTTATGATAGCATCTTATCTAGACAGATGCCAGGTTCATGGTTGACCTCAGATTCTATTTCACACTTCAGAGTGTACATTTTCTAAATGTTGTAACAATTAGACAGATGATACCTACAGTATGAACTTCTAGATGACGGTCTCTGTGTATTTGATATATGGTGGTTACCCCCCCTCATCCATGGCTTTGTGGTTGTGGCCAGCTGTGCTGTCGCGTGGCTACAGGCCCGCCCTGCTTTGATCTCAACGCTCCTGTCAACAAGCATCCAAACAAACGAGCATCTGAGGCATCTGACTGTCCACCAGCATGCTGAGGAAGTTACAACGGGAAAGGCATGTGGAGAGAGAAATATATACCATTGTTGTGTTTCTGTTTCAACATGAAGCATTCCAAAACCTTCTAGTTTATTTGTTGGCTGTTCAAAAATACTAGCAGATGTACAAGCTCAATGCACCACATATTGAATAATGTTGATCATTATTTTAACATAAATCTTCTCTCCTGGGGTCCGTGGCCGGTGCTGAGCTGACCAATACGACTGAGTCGTAATGTCTCGGTCTTTGACAGAGTACCCTTTGTACCCATCTGTCTGTCCTTTTTGTGCCCATTATATCGACATGACTCACCCCAAAACATGATTTGCAATTTTGTGCCAATCTGTACATAATTTGAACAGTGCTGCTTATATGGGCGCAGGTACACATTTGGGGAGTGCTGTATTAAGTAGTTCCATGTAACCAGGAACTTGCAGGTAGGCAGAGATCTGTAGCTGTAGAGAGTAATCATGAGCTCAAGGATTGAAAAAACGATATAATGCATGGATGAAGGGTGGATGGGATGGATGGGTGGTTGAGTGAGGCAAACTCAAAATACATAGGCATACATGTGAGCTACAATACATACATGTGAGCTTGTAGATCTGCTATTATTACTGAACGTTCACCCCAGATACCCCAAAGAGCGGATATGAGAAGTTGCCACCACAACAACTTTCATAAGAGGGAGAACAAAAATAAGAAAAAAACATCAAGAGAAACTGGCTCATGTATTCAAAGAAGAACAATCTGTACTGCTTCTGCTGCAAGCTGTTCTCCCAGAAGAAAAAAATATATAAATTTATCAGTAGAGGACTATAATGATTTATATTAAAAAATGCACACAACGGCCCAGATTGAACATGCTACACACATGGCACCATGGAAGGAGTTGAGAGAGTTTTGTCTAGAAAACTATTGATCAAACAAAAAGGACACTTCGCCTGCTGGGGTGACACACTGAGTGAAGACGTTGGCGACAGCACACCATATACTGTAGTTCTGCCATTTGCTTTGTTATGTAAGTTATTGCTTTGTTATTTGTGAGTGTCGTTGGCTGGTTGTGAATAAGTACTACAAGATGTTTGTTGTAAAGGAAGTTCACTTTATTCTCTACAGCTACAGATCTTCGCCGATTGACTGCTTTAATGCTGCTAGGATGACATGGAACTAGTGGTGTATTCACTATATCAATATCACAATATATCGATCGAACACCTGGGCGATGCTGTAGTTCAGGGCTTTTCAACAGGTGGTCCGGGGACCACCAGTGGTCCTTGAGAAGGTTCCAGGTGGTCCCCAGGCTAAATGATGGAAAGTTGGTTAGCCAGATGTAACTCTTGAGAATGTAAAAATAAAACCAAATGGACCCATGCGGGTCCATTTGGTTTCATTTTTACACCCTCAAGAGTTAAGAGAGTCATCTGAATTAGCGCCACTTAATTAAGAACTTTACACTGTTTTGTTGGCAAAATACAGCTTGGAATTGTGGACAAAATCAAAAGAATTCTTTAATTTCAGGTATTTGGTGTGAAAATGTAATCAAATGGTGGTCTGTGGCTCAAATGCTGAATAAATGGTGGTCCCTGGAGTTGAAAAGTTTGAAAACCCCTGCTGTAGGTATATCGATTGAGAGGCTGCTGCATTGACATGGCAATAAATTGCATGGTTTATCTGGTGATGTTGACAAACTTCCCTCTGTTTAACGTGATCAAAGCCCTGCTTGCAAGTTGCGATACACTCCCTCTCCCAGATCCCTTTCTTAGGAAGTTTAGACATTTTATTTTTGAGCCTCAGAGTGTTTTAATGTATTTGTGTGACGTGATACTATTTTGAATGAACGCCTAATCGATAAATAATTGATAAATCAATATATCGTATCATGGCCTCTGTATGCTGATATATTGTATTCCAAGGCTCTCCAAATGCTACACCCATATATAAGTAGCACCTTTTGAATTATGTAATGATGGGGAAATAATTGCAAATCATGTTTTGGGGTGAGTCACTGTTAGATAGATGTGTCCATATAATGGGCCAAATAAGGACAGACAGTACTTGGACATATCGGTCAGTGGTGAGGGCCGATACGTGGCTCTCCGATATGTAAACTTTAGTTCCAGGTTACTCAGCTTAAGATTGATCATGGACCACTCAGCAAAATTCTAAAAGTCCAGGGACCGCAAGCTAAAAATGTCAGCATTATTCTTGAAACGTTTACATTTATACCAGTTTGAGGAAACACAAAAATTGAGGAAACACACATGCCACATTTCCATCTATAAGGTCAAACCGCAATGAACAAAAAAATCAGGCTTCATTCACAAAAGAGACGAGAACATGGTAACCAGTAAGATGCTGCCCATCTTACTACACATTCTGAGTCAGGCTCGCCCTAACATGGAGTGTGTGATGTGACACACACACGGATACACAAACGTACAGGCGTACATATTTTTACCTGGCTTACATAGTAATCTTAATCACTGCGTTCGCAATGAACAGACTATCACAGGCTATATATCACTCTCTCTTGGAACAAACAAAACTATACCTGCAATCTTATTCAAAACAATAACAATGACTAATATCTTCATGTGTATCACTGTGACAGGCCATAGATACATTACATGAAGCAGCGCTGCATGCGGCCTGAGTAGCACTGCACTATAGATCTTTGTCTAGAAGGGATACTATCGTTAAATAAAAAGGACCTGACCCATCCCTGGAGAGACAACACTCCCAGCCCAACCGTGCATCTGATCAGTGATAGAGGATAGAGGGTCTGTGGTGGGAGCCAAGTCTAGCCTGGCCTGAGGTTTGGGACCCTGCAGGGTATCATGATGCCCTCTGATGCTGAACGTGCAAGAAGCCAAGAAGCTTCTCCAGCCTCCAACACCGCAAAGTATTGATCAAACAGGCAAAGTATTGGATGACATGTAATATAATTGTGTAATTGTTTTATGCTACATTGCTCAATTGAATACAATGAAACTACGATGGAAACAAGTCGCCACATTTTTATCCCACTATTTTGTAACCCATTTTTTTCCACCCAGTGCCAATTCCTAATGTGATCCTGGGCTTCACACACCCTCCGCCAACATGGGGAGGCAGCGGACTGGCCTTATGCTTCCTACAATGCATGAGGAGTCCAAGCTGCCTTCTTTTCACCTGACAGGGAGGAGTTTCCCTGGTTGGACATAGCACATAGAACACGTTATTCGAACCAGTTCCTGTCCCCTCCATCAGGCGCCCGGGCTGGTTGCAGCATAAACTGCATCTTTTTAAGAGGGTATCCACATGGGGAGAACATGTAAACTTCACACCGAAAGGCTCTTATGGCACTGATGATTCGGAGGAGGAGACATGCCGCCAGCATCCACAGCAGCACCGCTAGCAGGAATCGAACCCAGGATATTCTAGCTGTGAGGCGACAGCACTAACGACTGTGCCACTGTGCCCCCAAGACCTTTTTTGTGTCTCTACCACAATCTGTTTACTACATTCCTGACCAGTAAATTAGCCGATCAACCCATAAAAAGCACACTTACACAGGCTGCAGTGACACGTTGAGTGACGACGGTGATGGTGGTGGTGACAGTGCTCTGTTGTGTAGTTATTATTATTTGTGAGTGTCACTGGGCTAGTTGCATAAGTACTACAAGATGTTTGTTGTGAAGCGAGTGTGGTTTGTTTTCCGTCTACAGATCGTTGCCTATGGGGCCGGCCTTGGTAACGTGAAATTACTTAATCTGGGGTTAATCAAAGGGGTTAATTCATCCATGCAAACGATGCCCAGATACCACTGCTTCTGGCATTTTGTCTTTACAAAAAAATAGCAGATATCGCCTGCTAGTCACTCCGAGACACAATGAAGTTTCAAAACTTGTTTTGAAAATGTGGCTACTGGAAAGGGTATGACCGAGTTAAGCATTTCACAATAATCTCATGAATTGAAATGTAAAAATTAACTAAGCAATAAAAGATGTTTGTCGTATGGAGCGAGCGTGGTTTTGATTTCCATCTACAGATCTTTTGTCTACTACTGTGAAAAAATGGCTGAACCAGAATGACCCGACCCACCCTGGAGGGACAACAGTCCCATCCAAACGGTGGATCTGATCGGCGATAGATAGGGGTCCAGATCGGAGCCAAGTCTGAGGGGCTGAGGTTTGGGAGGGATCGCTGGGTATCCTGATGCCCTCTCCCTCTCTCTCTCTCTCTCTGTTTCTCTCTCTCTCCGATGCCGCTGGAAAAGCGCATTGACATACACACACAAACACACACACATACAGGAACCCAAGATTTCTCCTCAAAACCCCACAAATCCCCCCGGCAGGAACTAACCGTCAGCCCACTAATGAGCGCCATCGACTGCCAGTTGATACACAATACAGTGACAGCGCGCCAAGCGGCAAGACAGACTAGACTGACCCATTTTGTTGTAATGCCGCTCAGGCTGCGCCGCGGGGCAGACGGATTCACCCGGCATTATGTACAACGCAGGCAGTCACACGCCAGCCCCAGCCCCGATGACAGAGCTAGAGCGGAGAAGTCATTGAAACCATGTGAGGGTATTTAAGGGGAGCGGGTTATTCCAGGAAACTGGTAGTCACTGTCCGTGTTTTGGTCTGGGCCTCAGAGGACCTGTGATTGATTTAAAACCACCAGAGGGCCTGACTGAATCACTGAGAGACGCTCCTCCGATGTGAACGCTGAAGAGAGAGAGACGCTCTTATGTATGAGTGGCTGGATGCGGGCCTGCTGCCAAATACACACATAGACACACATACACATGTAGACACATACAAACAGAGACACCAAAAACACACAGAGACACAAGACACAAACAGAGATATAAAAACACACACACGTGGGTGGGGGCGCGCTCACACACACACACACACACACACACACACACACACACACACACACACACACACACACACACACACACACACACACACACACACACACACACACACAAATGCACATAAATAGTACTACAAACTCGCCCTCTCACTCATACACACTCCTCCAAACACATTCCTGTCTGTCTGAATTACAAACTGGACATTAGCCCATGATCATTAAAACCAGATTGCTACGAAGACACTAAATGTACACACACACACACACACGTACGCACACACACACACACACACACACACACGTACGCACACACTTACGCTAACATACACACATCTATTACTCCCGGGAGGCATTTTGTTTGTTTCCGCTGTATAGTCTGTGTGTGTGTTTTGACATGGAGTGCTGGAGTTATCAGACGGACAGACACACACACACACACACAGGCCATGGCAGACAGACACAAACACAGACATATAAATGACTAATGTAATATCTAACAGGTGAACGACCCAGTCTGTGACCGGTGGGAACCAACTCTGGGTGGACTATATCAACCCACGCACGGTCACACATGGACAACAGACAGACATGCAGGGAAGAAACCTCTTGTCTCCACATTATTAGCTTTTTGTGTTTTTTTTTTGTAAAGGAACGATCATAATGCTAAAGAGCCACACAATCACACCATGAAGCTCAAAGCACAGTGCGAAGCGTGAGCTTGAGCTTGTACCATATCACTTACAGTATGAATTTGAATTTCGAAAACAAACAGTTGAGACATATGAGGTTTCCAGCAGACATGGACAATATCTGTTAATCTGCTGTTAACATGATGTTATTTTTTTGTATATATATATTTTTTTCAGACAGATGTTCCATTCACTGTTTAACTGCATCCTATGTTTTAGACACTACATTCTCCCTCTTCAGTAGTGCACTACTGGTTCATATTGGTGCTTGTTGTTAGAGTTCATCCTTATTCCTCTTATACCTAGATTAAAGAGTTCAGGGTTATTATTATACTTAGATTAAATTGAAAGTGTAACAGTTCATGAACACAATAATAAATGCACACATTCATCGCAAAGCTGTGCGGAAAACACCTTTGAGATGTAAGTTACATGTAAACAACACTTTAAGTTCAAAGGCTATAACTCTACTGGAACACAAACACGAAATTGAAAAAAATGGAACAGCAAGTGTACACACACACACACACACACACACACACACAGGTATGGTATGGTGTACAGCTGCACACAATGCCTTTGAAAAGACAAAAGCCTCCGTTGTTCGCGTTGCTCACGTTAGCATTCCGGTAGGACTATTTTTACATTTTTTACTGAGTCACAAAGACTCCTCTCTCCCAGCGGCAGAAGCAGCAGCGAGCATGTCACTGGTCTCATATCAAAGCTGCGTTTATAGCAGTCAAAGCTTTGAAAGTGGGCCACGGCTCATAAAGCGCTTTTATGTTTCTCGCTAGCACACCCAGAGACAATGCACGTTAAAGACTAGCGTTTGAGCTAGCGAGTGTGCAGGCACTGTACACAACACGGAACAATGTATACCGTTGCTTTTGTCGGGCGGAAACCTTGCGTGAACCGCTCTGTTTTTATTATTATCTACGAGCTTTATAGCTTTTCACTACTTTTGTGTGATACTCTTGTATGATGTAGGGCAGTTGTCCACAAAAGAATATATAAAAGTTGACATATCAAGATGCCTGACATCAACCACAGGCTATACTGCAGGTCTGTGTGTGTGTGTGTGTGTGTGTGTGTGTGTGTGTGTGTGTGTGTGTGTGTGTGTGTGTGTGTGTGTGTGTGTGTGTGTGCGCATCTGCATGCGTGCATGCATATGCACGCATGCAGATTCCTTCACCCTGTTGTATATTTAAATTTGTGTAGGTGTTGTTGAATTAATTTCCCTCTTGATTGTTCTTTTATTCTCCGCCGCATCCTTTTTGGCTATGTGTGTATGTGTGTGTATGTGTGCGTGCGTGCCTGTGTGTGTGTGAGCACAGAAGAGACAGAGAGTATACCGTGCGTGCATGTGCGTGTGTGCAGCCTTAACAATCCCAGCTAACAACCCTGGCTTCCTGAATCACATGTAACCTAATCACTAACACCATCTGTTAATTATGTTAATACCAAAAATGCCTTGGCTGCTATTCACATCCATTCTCTGAATTAGCCCGCCGCCCTCCCCTCCTCCACCCTCCTCCAATACACAGACAGACACACACCTCCACGCTCCACCCACCCCACCCTCTTCTCATTCCCTTGTCCCTCTCAATCTTCCATCTAGCTCTCCAGCCTTCCTCTTTTTCTCTCTCTGTCTTCTGCGCCGTCTTTTGTTCCCCATCTTGTCCGCGCAAGGCCGAGAAATAGCCCAAATACAAGCACCGATATGCAAGCTGTGTGAGCTTGCGTTCGGGTGTCACTCTAGATCAGGCATTGCTGTGTGTGAACTATTTTTGAAAAGAAGAATTGTGAACAATTTTCACACTGGGGGGCTCCTGGCATGAAACACTTTCCGATGGGGGTCCGCAGACACATTATATATCAATTCAGGTGGTCCTTGGCACAAAGGGGATTGAGAACTAACCTCACTCTCTTCCTGCATCAAAAACCTTGCAACTTACTGTCTATATTTCAGGCTCTCTCCCCCATCCCCATCCCAGACTGCATGCTCTCCCGTGGGTACAGAGTGCCTGTGAGTCAGAGCCTCAGCACCGAGGAGTGGAAATCCCCCCGGAGCTTACAGTAGGGGAGGCTTTGTCTGAAGCCAACTTATTTTGGTTGAGTGATATCGATCGAGGTGCCTCGCCTTAATTGATATTCACTATGCTAATCCCACGTTTATAAATCTGAGTTGCCATCGATCGGGGCGAGAGGGGGTGGTGGAGGGATGGAGGGAGGGGAAGGAGAGGCCAGGAGACGTAATAAACTTTGTCTTCCAAGCCCCCGGGCACGCACACAGAATAAGCGTTATTGTAATGCACGGGGAAAACATCATTTAATAGCCCGTATACAGTGTCGGTCGTTATATTAACACGATCGAACGGGCAGACGTAGCGGCGCATAATCGGGGGGTATAAGGAGGGCCTGATGGCATTAGAGGCTGTCCCCCAGGGGAGGCCTGGGACTCAGGCCTGGGGATGGAGTGGGCAGGCTGCCCAGGAAAAGCGCTGCATACATGGGGCACAGAGCCCAGACTTAACCATCTGTTTGACTGGGGGGGAACCAAGAGCCAAATAAAGTAGTCAAGGAGAGTTCATGCCGCATGCGAGAACGGCAGAGTAATGTAAGTTGATAGGAACTAAGAGGGATATTGCCGTTTCTCGTTAAAACTTATGGCGCGTACTCTTACGCGTAAAAACATACAAGTATACGGAGGAAGCTCTGAGGGAGATTAGCGACTTTTCGTTTTTATTTTCTTTACTGGAAAACTGCAAAAAGCAAAGCCCTGTGTTGTTCGTGTACCAGCTGAGAGAGGGGGGAAGATAGAACAAACATGATAAAAATAAAAAATAAAACGGTTACATGGGGGGAAAAAATGAAGAAAAACACAGGATTTCAGAGTTAGGGGATTTCGCACCACCGCCATAATAAAACACACATACATACAGTATCACTGAGGTCAGGACAGGGCTACAACCCCTTCACCTTCTGACTCCAAAACACACACACACAAACACACACACGTGCACACGTACACACACAAACACATTCCATCCCCATTGCTTTTCACACACCCCCACACATGCGAGCGTCCGACCGCCCCATGTATAGTATACACTAGCAACCGCACGCACACACACACACACACACACACACACAAACACAGGCCGGGGACGCGGCCCACACCCCGTGCCTCCCACAGCTGGTTCAGCGAGGCCACAGTTTGGGTGAAACCCCCGGGTTTCTCTACACTTTTTGGCTGTGAATGTTATTTATTCTGCGAGTGCCGTGCGGTGAGGGGAGGGGAGGTGCGCGGTGGGAGGTCGGCCGGGACCCCGAAAGAGTGCACTTGGATGGAACGGAAAGGAATGGTGCCGCAACGCTGAGCAACAGACCTGTGACATTCACACACCACTAGCCTTATGCAGCCGGCCGCTGTTGCCAGGTATAGGGAAGGAAATAAGCAGCCAGGTGTCTACTACGACACCCAATATATTATATGGGACTAATAGGCCACTAGTGTTGGATAGTGATTTTGGGGTTCGAGCATCGTCAGGAATTTCCGAGCGAGTTGTAAAAAAAAAAGCAGCATGCTGTAGAGTAGCCCTAGACAGAGTTACGCAAACTCCGTTTACGTCATAGTCAGTCTAATGGTGGCTCTCCTACATAGACTTCTATTGAGAATGGGACACTCCAGTTTGTCCCTATTCAGGTTGCAGTGAACAGCGTCGCCCAAGCGCTGTGTTTCTGACCCCTCAATGTTGCAACTGTTCTACTTGTTGGGAAGAAAAGTTAATAAATAAATAAATAAATAAATACGAATGGTTCAGGATCATTAATGTTCATTCACGTGACAACCTTAACAAGCGAGTGGTTCGAGCAGCCACAATCCTATGATGCACCGACTATCTGAAAATAGCTGATCTGTAAGTGAGCTCGTAGATGAGCCATTTCCAATATAATCTTAGGGAAAAATCCGGCACATGCAGCAAATGGGGGAGGGGACAGTGGATGGATAAGTTTGTATATGTGTGGCATCCCGGACATCAAAACAACGATAGTAAACAAGTGACAACACTTTAAAGGAGCCCAACTGTCCGCAAACCACGACCACCAATATTTACGACTATACAGGAAAATAACCTGAGTTATATCGTCTTTGCCGATGAACGCATTGTGAGCACTGTGGAACACAAGCGCCCAGTTTGCTTGTAAATCGGGCTATTTCTGCCGCATGACACCGCCATATGTTGTAGCATGAATTAGGGCTTACTCCCCTCTCTCATAGTGTAGATGGCAAGGGCAATG
Organism: Benthosema pterotum; assembly: GCA_039105355.1. NCBI lineage: Eukaryota > Metazoa > Chordata > Actinopteri > Myctophiformes > Myctophidae > Benthosema > Benthosema pterotum. The sequence goes on from CM076968.1 coordinate 34,104,147, forward strand.
TACAGTATGTATATATGGACATTTTGCACACATTGTTGTATATGTGCTAATATATCCATGCACCAGGTCCACGTCCACACACACGCACACGCACACACACACACACACAAACGTCCTCTATACCCTTTCCAAGTAAAGTTGTTGCGCGGTAGCAGCTTGTCCTTCAGTGTTTCACATGGCCTGGAGGAAGCCTACTGTACTGTACTGTACCATACTGTACATACTGTATATAAGGACACCGCTGGCAGCGTCTGGAGAGCACTTAAAGACGAGAGAGAGAGAGAGGCTGGACCGCCTGCCGGTGACTCCCTCAGGTGCGAGGAGGTGAGAGGAGGCGGGGTTAAGGAGGGGGCACACACGTACCCCCCCTCCCCTCCCCTACCTCTCCCGGAACAGAAAGGAAAAGGGAACCACAGCTGCCGCGGCGCGGCAGGATGCCAGGGAGCCCCCTCTGGGCGGGGCAAGGAGGCTAGGAGATGGGCAAGGTTGCTATACCCGACCGCAGGACACCCTGAGGAGGAGGCGATGTCCCCCCATCTGTCCCCCTGCCTGGGCACACTTCACCCCGCTCTATCCTCTCTGCTGGTTCCGTCTGATAAAAGTATTGCGGAAAATGTATGTCGACTAACTTTTTTTCAGTGATGAAAACTAAATACTGGTAAAAAAAAAAAAAAAACAAAAAAACAACAACAACAACAACAACAACAACAACAACTACAACAACAACAACAACAACAACAACAACAACAACAACAACAACAACAACAACTAAGCTATATACTGTATGATGAATATTTGATTATTTGACTAGCAAAACACTATTCGACTATTATTTTAATATATATATTTTTTAATTTTCTACAGCAGACACTGGATGTGTGCTGCTGTGGTGTTGGTAGTTATTGTTGATTGATTGCTTATTTTTCATGTCTTACTGTAACAGTGTATCACTATGGGCTAGTTGAAAATTATTAGACTACTAAAGTATTCAATTTGACTACCAACAAACATGTTTGTTGAATGCCCTACACCATACTACCTTCATAGCACATACATAACAGTACATAACAAGTTGTAAAACTTCAACATTAAACAAGGCATACAACAGACAGTGTCACTTAAATCATCAGAAAACAACTCATATTATATAGAAATGCCACAGAATAATAGTAATAGTGATTTACACCTAACCTGAATAGTACCTTTATCCACTGCACTATACACAGGTTGTGCACTACATTCACCCATTGATGGTAAAATCAGCAATTAAATTGCCAAAACAAACTGCACATTCACTGGACTAACACTGGATGTTATATTTAGTCGACTAAAACTAGGATAAAAAGTAAAAACATTTCAGGAAAACTAAATTGCTTTCAGGATCGACAGCCCTCCTCTTATAGACTGGCTCCTGTTTTCCTCATGGAGTTGTAGTGGAAAATAGTTCCAGCAGGTTCTCATCATGCTATTATTACGGTTTCCGTAGAGCGTATACACTCATGCTAGTAGTAGTAGTAATGGAAAAAAACAGACAGAAATGTGAACTCTTACAAATGATGGCACTCAGGGGGGACAGAGTACTACAGCATAACTGTTTTTTGAGAAGGTTTAGTATGTTAACTACTTTGTGGGTCATCACAGAGAAACGAGGGAAAGTAGTGCCCCTTGGGACACCGAATAACCAAGTACTGTAAATTGGGTTTAAGTGTTAAACAATATACTGTAGCTAAAATTACTAATCACGACTAAAGTTGTAGCCTTAAAGGTAATAAAGGAAACTTTAGTGTGTACAAACACCGTGTTCGTAAACAAATTTGTTTAAAGAAATAATTTAACTCCACCTCACCTCAACTCTGTTGGCTCATTATGAATCTGCTGGAGACTGCTGTGCTATGATTGGCTAAATGCTGCCTGGCCCCACACAACCCCCCCCCCCCCCCTCACATAGTAGCTCCGCCTTGTCCCGAGCCTGACGAATGTAATTGTTTTCATGAATTGTAGATTGACAACAACAAAGCTCTGGACAGCCTGCAGGACAAAGCAGGTGTCTGTCTGCAAGAAAACAGCTGCAGCATCAAAGTAAGAGCAACTTAGAGGGGAAAAGGCAGATAATATTGCTATATATCTATTTTGATTTCTGGCTGAAAAGTTGCCTATATTACCTTTAATACTCAAAAACTAAATCTCAACATCTGTCTAAACAGACTTTTTGTATTAACCCAGAACAGAATAGAAACTTAAGAACTTGCGTTAAGCATAATAAATCCTTCTGTGCATGCGATGCAATGCACGCATGCAGCAACACACACACACTCACCAAGCCGGCGCAGATCTAGCTACATCTGTGTGTGTGATTACCATACATTTCTGTCCGCACTCTCACTCAAGAAGGAGTGAAGAAACTAAATTATGGAGCGTTTCTCCATAGGAGGGATATATATGATATCTTGTGGCCCGGGGAGCTCTGGAAACTGTAGTCGCTCAGAGTCCGAGAAATGAGGCATATGTTACAGGTGGTGCGGAAAGTGCCGGGAGAGACACACACACAGAGAGAGAGAGAGAGAGAGAGAGAGGGAGAGAGAGAGAGAGAGAAAGACAGAGAGAGGGGGAGAGAGAGACAGAGAGAGAGACAAAAAGAGAGAGAGAGAGAGAGAGAGAGAGAGAGAGAGAGAGAGAGAGAGAGAGAGAGGGAGAGAGAGAGAGAGAGACGGAGAGAGAGTTGGCAGAGAGGGAAGCGTGTGGAATCCATTGCCAGGGCGAACGCGTCGGTGCCAAGGTGAAACCCAAAGCTCACCGACCATAATACAGCTGAGCACATCTCATACTAGAATACACAGTGGTTCTCAAACCATGGGCTGGGGGCCCACAGGTGGGCCATGAGGATATTGATTGGTCCCCTGTGTAGTTAGTTAGCCAGAAGAAGAAGTATGGTATATACTATTTTTCTTTATACATTTTGGTATGTGGATGAATAGGAACACAAATATAAACATAAGCAACATCCACCTGATCTCAGATGGGCAGAACATAGTGACCAAAAAAAAAGGTTTGGTACAAACAGTGTTTGTACACACTAAAGTTGCCTCTATTACCTTTAAACACAGACAGAACAGAGAAGATTAGATTAGAACAAATGCATTTGATGTGTGTATATGAGGCCTATTATGTGTGTGTGGGGCTTAGCACCCGTCTCTCTTGAGCTCTTTAATAAACAGAAAATACATTTCCAGGTGGGTTGCCAATTTTATCCAATCGGGAGAGTACCAATTCATCAGTTTAAATTGTATATAGTGTTCCAAATCCAATAACTGTCTGCTCATTTCTTTGTGTCATCTTCCATTTTTTTCCCAAAGTACATATCTAATAATCATTTACCCCTACTTTAAAAATATATGCAAACAGATACAGCAACAATATAGACATGCGCATGCACTGTGGATGTGGAAAAATACAGAAACAGAAACATGCACAGATGCATAACATACAAAAAAAAAACATCGAGACACCGAGACCAAACAAGGCTGGAGCAATAGACAAACACGGATGTGCACGTAAACACACACACACACACACACACACACACACACACACACACACACACACACACACACACACACACACACACACACACACACACACACACACACACACACACACACACACACACACACACACACACACACACACACACACACACACACACACACACACACACACACACAAAAACAACACATGGAAAAAATGACCAAGTATGAATGTCAAACAAGCAGTGAATGCACAACCAATGTTGGCACTGACTGATCACACGCAATAAAGAACCTGACTCGCACGCACGTGCGCGCACGCACACACACACACACACGAACGCACGCACGCACGCACAAACACACACACACACACAAAGTGACCACAACAGAAACAGTTCCCCAGGACTTTCTTCTGTTATCCGTTTATCCTTATTGTGTTACTTTACTTGGAAGTATTGAATCAAAGTATTGAATCTAAAGACATTAATGCAATTTGCAAATATTTAGTTGTTTTTTTGGGGTGCACACTAGCGTGAAAATAAAAATTCTATTGTGTTTGTCTGGACATATGGCCCTCACACCAAACTGAGAGACAGACACACACACACACACACACACACACACACACACACACACACACACACACACACACACACACACACACACACACACACACACACACACACACACACAGACAGACACACACACACACACACACAAATGCATGCATGTGTGCTCCCAGATTTACTGTAATTCACAGTTTCATGAGAAGAAAAAAAGCCATGCTATCCATCTATAAATACCCATCAGCCCATGCTCTCAGAGAAGACGGCTAATGCGGACCATGCAGTGTGTGTGTGTGTGTGTGTGTGTGTGTGTGTGTGTGAGTGATGTGGTTGGACAAGCAGCTGTACACCATGGCATCCAGTGTGTGTGTGTGTGTGTGTGTGTGTGTGTGTGTGTGTGTGTGTGTGTGTGTGTGTGTGTATGATCAATGTTTGCCAGACGCAGGGTTGAGAGGCAGGGCAGCCCAGATGGAACACTGTTTGTGCCCATTCTACGCCTACGGTGACCCCCACCACCACTACCATGCGCACGCACGCACACACGCACACACACACACACACACACACACCTTTCATAACCATAGAATAAACCATCCATTTGTAACTCTGAGATCATACAGATTTACATCAGTACGATTTACATTTTTATTTTAGTTTTTTGAATTATGAAAAGTATGAAAAATTTCTGACATACTTTATGAGGTTTCCACCCGACAAAGACGATGTGTTAGATCCCAGAGTCAAATTACCACACGAGATCAGGAAGGGGTTGCTTTTGGCGTGCAAAGATTAATTAATCAGTTAATTAATGTGTAAAATGCATTGTTGTAGTTATTTTATGTTACAAAACTGGAATTCCCAGAATTACCTTGTGGTCCAAAGGTGAGAGCTCTACGACTAAGCTACCCGTACAGAAATATGTAAAATACATACAACACTACATTTACGTTGGTCCGTGTAAAGACTTTGGTGAATCAATTGTCTTTGGACTAATGAAAAGTTGTTCAGAAACAAATTTATGTGGATTGGTATTATGTAACTTAGATAGCATTTTATGTAGACATACCGTAACACTATAGAGTATATTTTCATCAAATATACTGTATATACTCCACTGTTATGTTATGTCTGTTACATGCTATGTATTCATTCATGGTAACTAGTCTTTATGTATAAGAAGCATCAGCATGTTTTTTGTCCTTGCTTAATGTAAGACGCTCTGGATTGAGAGCATCTGCTAAAAGCTTGTAATGTGAATTGTTATTGTGATCCATGCCAGTTAAAAAGATTATATCAAAACATACTTTTCTTTAACCGAGAAAGTTGCACAGTATGACTTTTACCCTCCCTCATCTGTGTTATGTATCACGTCACACTTATTTAAGCGTTCTCTTCAGTTATTCCCATTCCCCTGGACTTTTTCATCCCTCATGTGTTGTCCTGACTAAGTACCTTTTACTGGAAGAGAAGAGTTTCACCCACACTCTCTCCTCCTCACCTCTGAAGTTCTGCTGCGTGCATGTGTGTGTGTGTGCGTGTGTGCGCCCGCGTACATGCGCACGTGCGGCATGTGTTGAGTTTGAACGTGTGGCTTTTTGGTGGGGGTGATGGGGCTTTTAAGCAGGGTGAGGTGAGGGTATAGTCTTCGTTCTACCACATCCTCTCTCCTGATCCAGGAAAACAGAGTGGATTCCAGGACTCCATGCCCCCCACCCCACCCCACCCCACTCACCCCACCCCCATCAGCCCCTTGCATCCTCCCAGCCAGGGACTTTCCAGGCCTGCCCTGCCCAGTCCAAGGGAGAGAGAGAGAGAGAGAGAGAGAGAGAGAGAGAGAGAGAGAGAGAGAGAGAGAGAGAGAGAGAGAGAGCAAGTCAGCTTCCAGGCCGGGGCCAAAGTTGCCCCTTGTGCTCAGGGCACACATCAGGCAGCATAGCAGCATGGTGGTGTGAAAAGTGTGTGAGTAAGCCGGAGTCGGCCCCGTATGGATTCCTTTTTTCCTCTCCGTTTTCTCAGCTCATGACGAATATCAAAAGAAAGTTAGGTTAGTGAACAGTGTGAGCCAAAATGGAACATAAAAGGAGAAGCTCTCGCATGAGTCAAATATCATAATAATCGCATCATGAGCAATGCTGCACGGTCGACCGGCACACACGTTTAATGGATGAAAGAGAGTCTGGGGCCCGAAAACAGGGTCACTAATAAAACCTCTTTGGGTACAGACTAGTCGAGAGCCAGCGAAATCCAAAAGCGACCTCGCCCGCGGGCGCCCGGTTTCAAAAGCGGGCGCCCGCTTTCACAAAAACGGGCGCCCGGTTTCACAAAAACGGGCGCCCGTTTCACAAAAACGGGCGCCCGTTTTCAAAAGCGGGCGCCCGTTTTCACAAACTAGGCTATGCCTAAACCTAACTCTAACCCTAAACTTAACCTCAGTAAACCTATGCCTAAACCTAACCTAACCCTAACCATAACCTTTTGAAAAGGGCGCCCGTTTGTGAAAAACGGGCGCCCGGTTTCACGAAAACGGGCGCCCGCTTTTGAAAACGGGCGCCCGTTTTTGTGAAAGCGGGCGCCCGCTTTTGAAACCGGGCGCCCGCGGGCGAGGTCGCTTTTGGATTTCGCCCCTGCTGGTACAGACTAGTCACTATAGACTACAGAGGAGGCCAGCGGGTGCATGATTCAGGCAGTAGCACACAGGTGTGGACAGACGGACCTTTTTAACCGGCGGATATCAAACACGCTGACGTGTTTGGCCGCGCTCCACAGTCGCGTCACAAACAATATTGTAAAATTCTGATTAAAAGTGTGACCTCTGCCTGGAGCACACACTTACAGTGTATTACATGTCACTGTTGTCGCACAGAAACCTAATATTTCCCTATTCTAATGTCACATGTCACTTGATCACACAACAGAAAATCTTGGAAATCAGCAGATCCTCAAGCTTCAAATGCTGTGCCAAGTGATGTTTTGAACTTGTTCGGTGCTATTTTATTTGAATCCTGAAAAATATCAGTTTATGTTGGTTTCCACAATACAGTATACAATACATGTAATATAGGGCTGTGAATGTTACATTTTGTTACTATGATCATCAGTTATTAGCCGTGAATAAAGCTTGTTTTGACCAAAAACACAAACTCGGAATCTGAGAAAAATGCATTTCAGTAAATCAATTTACATTGATTTACACATGAAAAACAGTATTTTTTTTCTTGTGCACATTGCATAATGCATCTGTTAAATACATACACTGTATGTCCTGTCATCCACACTGTTTTATCTTTCTATTTCCTGAAATATTTAGAATGAGTCAATGGGGGATGAAACAATGACCAAAATGTGAAGACATTTTGGACATGTTCATATGATGTCATCAATACAACAGACATAAATTAGAACAGCCTGGTGTATGTGATTGTTGACATTACAGCAAGGCTGAAGAGACAGCTACAGTTACAACACAGACCACCACAAATGACATCATGCAAAGAACAAAAATAGACGCAGAATATCCCCACCCATGTCCCAGCGGCGCTTCATATTTGGGCAAGGCTGGCATCATCATCGTTACCATGCATGTCAGAGACCCACATGGGAGCTTCCGGTAGGTCGTTATTAGACTCAGTCCAAGATAGGGAAACTATGTACAACAACGAACTGTTCATATGAACGTGACATCACTCAAGATGAAACTGAAAGACAAGGTCACTGTCACTCCACGTCTTCACGTGTCTTTTCCAATGAACGTCCTGGATGTGACGTCTTGGGAAGGAAGGGGAAAGGCTTGACAGGAATTTGCACGACATGTGGGAATGCGAAAAAAATAACGTCCACCTGGACTCAAGGATGAGGCATTCGACCACAACGCTGCGTTTCTAGTTTAGTTTCAAACAGAGGAATCAAAGGTTTGCTGTCCAAACATACAGCAGCAATAAATATATGGAGCGGGTTGCGGGGGCGGGGCAGACATTCTAATTACAGACATTCTGGTGTATTATGCAGATGTGCTACAATCAGTAGGTCTGGTCTGCATGCGTGGGGTAGTGTTTGTTTTTAAACGAGACGTTTCCGCTCATAGGACGCATCGCGTGTCCTTTGATCTTTCTACCTGGTTGCCAGAAATGACTCGGCTTCACTCCGGCAATGGGAAAGTACCTATTGGAGCGAGGGGGACTAGAAAGTGGTGTCTAAAATGAAGGCCCGGCCACAACAACATAAACACATGACAAAACAATGACTGACCGTTTCCACTTTTAGACCGGACCGTCCACTCATGCTCGTGGCGCTACAGCGACCTTATAGCGGAGGCCGTGATGTGAGACGTTTCTCTGTCCGACTCTCTCCTGACAACCAGGGGCGGATCTAGGCATGGGCATGGGGGGGGGGCAATGCCCCCCTAAATACCCAGTCTGCCACCCCAAAACACGATGGCATGCAAAACAACCCAAGATATTTCAAATTTAAGTGCTTATATTTAAAATGTGAAACACTACTACTGCTACTAACTAACTAACAACAGCTGTGTCACCACTAAACCAACTGCATTTCATCATTGAAAACAGAAAACTCTCTGAGTCAGACCTTTAGCTTTATGCATGCTGCGTGTCTGTTGCAACTTCAACAACAACTGATGTTATTATTGATGCTTATACTTGCCTAATAAATGTCCTGTAACTGAAAATGTTATGGGTGCGGCTTACCATGTTCCCCATACCCCATCCCCATACCATTTTCTCTTGCCCCTCCAACATGTTCTCTTGCCCCCCCCCCCCCCCCCCCCCCCCAAATGGGACATGTTACATCCGCCCCTGCTGACAACCCCTATGAATGTAAACTGGATTAGCTGCTCTCAATATAGCAACGGCAGACCAAACAAACAGCCACAGAGACCATGGGCTTCCCGAACGTAGAAACAACAGGAGAGTTCCCCGACCCCGACCAGGACAGGACAGAACAGACGCCCCCATCTCTGCTCTCCTCTCCTCGGGTGGACTGACTGGAGGTGACATGAGGGCGGGTGGGAGGGGGTTGTTTAGAGAAACTAGCAGGAACGTTCAGCCCTCAGGCAGAGCTCTGACACATCTCAGCTTATCTCAGACAGCCCAACACGCACGCACGCACACACGCACGCACACACACAGGCACACACACAGGCACACACACACACACACACACACACACACACACACACACACACACACACACACACACACACACACACACACACACACACACACACACACACACACACACGTGAGACAGATGAACATCAACACCTGACAGGGACACACTGGGAGCACAACGTTCCCACGATATTATTATAATGATTAGTACAATTACTATTATTTGGCTATTTAGATAATAAATAAAATAACACAACAATCTAATACCTGGTGCACCCTTACACACAGTCGCATGTGCCGTGTATTCAATTATGGTCGATTCATGGTCGTGAAGACTAAATGTTGTTGGTCACGTTGTCCGGCCAGGAAACCCTAACCCGCACACGCACACACGCACGCACACACACACACGCACACACGCACACGCACACACACACACACACGCACTGCATTGACCTACATCCTTTCCATATCCCGTTACACTAACCAAAACCAATCTAACCATCAAATCCCTAGCATTATGAAACTGCAATAAAATAAAAGTGTGCATGCATGTATGTGTGCATGCGCGAGTGTGTGTGTTTGGTCATCCTAAAGCTGGTTAGATGTCCAGTATGTCACATCACACAACAGCAACAACAAAAAACACTGCATACATTTGTTTTCTTCATGTTTTCTTCCAACAGATACAGTATGGGATCCCACACTGTTATGACAGGTTGAGTGGACTCTGAAGGGCCAATCGCGTGCACAGATGCAGAATGACCACACAGGCACAGGACATCAGCAACACACACAGCATGTACAGTACACGCACGCACACGCACACACACACACACACACACGGCAGGTCAGCATGATAGCAGCATCCTGGAAGAACCCAACCAAAATACCACCATGAAGGACATGCTCAGTAAACATTATGCACCCCCCCCCCCCCCCCCCCCCCCCCCCACACACACACACACACACACCAGACTCGATCCTGTCACCGCTGTTTACCTGTCTCACACACGCACACGCACGCATGCACGCACACACACACTATTATCGCTGTCAGCCATAGACCTCTTATCTCCATATTCAAACTTTATTTAAATTAATGGATCCCATTGATCATGCTACAACGTCATCAAAGGTTAAAGGGCCAAGCTGTGACCTGTCATCAAAACAGCTACCAAAAGTAGATACTGGTACTTTCAAACACTTTTAAATCATAATGGTGAAAAGCAACAGTTTGGGACATAGGAGGTTCTGGGGCGACAGAGAGGATATTATACAGTTGACTATGAAAGGACATTGGGGCTCATAAGTGTGTTCCCTGGGGCTGGATGAGAGCCAGTCACTGTCACAGGGGAGGGAGAGGAGGAAGAAAGACGGGGGAAAAAACAAAGAGATGGAAAAATAGAGCAAAATAAAGGCACAGGAGGGGAGACAGCCGGGGTGTGATTAGAATAAACGGGGTGCAGAGATGAAGGGACGGGATGGGAGAGGACGGGGGGAGACTGACTCTCCTTTAATATAGTGAAGGAACCCCCCCCCATCTCCCCCCTACCACCCAGCAACCTCTCCCTGGGATGAGGAGACCACAGGTTTGGGTGATTTTCTAATAACCAGAGGCCTGGGGATATTGTGTTTCTGTGTGTGTGTGTGTGTGTGTGTGTGTGTGTGTGTGTGTGTGTGTGTGTTGTGTGTGTGTGTGTGTGTGTGTGTGTGTGCGTGCGTGCGTGCGTGCGTGCGTGTGTGTGTGTGCGTGCGTGCGTGCGTGCGTGCGTGAGTGCGTGCGTGCGTGCGTGAGTGCGTGCGTGCGTGCTGGCACGCACACTCTCTGGACAGACAGAATACAGTTTCGGGTTATAGCGAAAGAATATTGTTGCACAGAATGACAAGAGAGACACACACATATCGCAGACAGACAGAGAGAGAGAGAGAGACATGTTAAGAGTACTACTAGACTCATGATATCGGTTCATGATATCAATATAATAAAATATTATATTATTTTTCATCAACATCAGTTGATGTATAAAACTGACCATTTAGAGAGAAAAACAAGAGAGACATGAGACAGAATGGACAGACAGGCTTATAGAGAGACACATGAGACAGAGAATGGACAGACAGGCTTATAGAGAGACACATGAGACAGCTAGGGAATGGACAGACAGGCTTATAGAGAGACACATGAGACAGCTAGGGAATGGACAGACAGGCTTATAGAGAGACACATGAGACAGAGAATGGACAGACAGGCTTATAGAGAGACACGTTAGACAGCTAGGGAATGGACAGACAGGCAGTATAGACAGAAGGTGAGTGATGAGTACATCACCTACAGAAATCACAGTGAATCATGTGGGAAGCGTTCTGTTGCTCCAGTGAGGAACTTCCTGTGACCAGTCACTGACCAGCAGTCATCTGTATGACAATGCTATTCAAACCCTTTTCATATCAAGGCCCATTATGTAGTCTGCATTGTGTTAGGGATGCTCCTGTAATCAGTCACTGAGAGGTGATTGGGCGATCGGTAATCTGCAATTTTACTAGGGGGAAACAGGCTCTTATATAAGTGATATAAATGTCAATCAGAGACAGTGGCATTTCCAAGCAATTTGGAGCTCTAGGCAAGATTTTCCCTGGAGCCCCCCTTACCAAATGGACCCTTACGGGTCCATTTGGTAAGGGGGGGCTCCAGGGAAAATCTCCTGTAAAATGACACCCCCCCAACGGATAGAATTATGAACTATTTTTAAACTAAATAACATATTATGTGTTTGAAATGTTCAATTCTAGTTATAGAAGACAAGTATAATGTATTTATCCATATTAGGCTTATTATCCTGGTATCCTTTTAAAGCATGTCTGGAGGTCGCCCCCACCCCTAGCCCCCCTCCCCTCATGGCGCCTTAAGGGACTGACACACCAACCCGACGTCGCGCGACGTCGGCCAACTGCTGTGTCGCCTTGCGTCGCCTTGCGGCGCCTGTGTCGGGCCAGGTCGGGCTCCTTGGACACACCGCAAAGACGACACACGACGGTCAACTAGCCATATACGTTCTGCGCATGCGTGAGAGGTAATACTCCTCCATACCAGTAGGTAGCGGTAGTCTGCATTCACTGAAAAACAACAGAAAACCGGAAGCTCTGGGCCGTTAGCTTAACTCTTTGACAGATCAGCAGAAAAGCTAGGCTCGCTCCCATTAGGCTCAATATTAACACAATATTTTATAGAAAATCCTCTGTTGTGAATTTGTACAAATGAATGATATCCAAAGACACCTTAAGGTGTCTACTTTAAGGGAAAAAATAAAATGAGTTGATCAAGTGTTTTGGCTTTTTTTAATACATTTGGCAAAACAGGCTGTATTTTCACATTTCACTGTTTCCAGGGCTCATTCAGAGATAAATGCATTTAAAGTTATATCATTTATCATTTATCAATGATAGTTGTATAGTGTGTGAGGTGTTTTCTGGGTTTTGTAGTGCAATCACCACTCAAAGGACTTCATCAGGTGGTGTGCAGTGAGTTAATGAGCTTGTTAATAAAACAAAACCCAAAACGACTTTTGGAGTGATGAACAGACAACAGAATAATCAATCACTCCAAAAGTCGTGGTAAAACAGTTAAGGAGTTAATTAGCTTAAAATGCTAACGGTTATAATCTGATAAGTGCCTCTAGTATGGTAAATATGCGATGCCCGCCGTCATCAACAGAACGCAGACTTCGCGTGATTTTGAGCTCAAATAACAGCCAGGTGGCATTCCACATAACCTATTAGTAGCCACGTTCTGTTAGTAAATCATGTATAAAATATCAAAACATTGGATTCTTCTTCGTGGCGTTTTTTTAGAGCCGGAACTACGTCACTATTCTCAGAGGAAATACAGACAAAGGGTTGCCATGTTGGCTTGTTTTCGGTCCGTGTTAACCAACATTTTATTGTATATTATGGTCATCTGATTCTGGTGATTCTGGCCGCTGGCGATTGTAATTAATTAATAATGGCAAAAAAATCACCCTAGATACATAGTATTTATAATGATAATGCATCACAATTACTGTTGTTGTTGTTGTTGTTGTTCCATTCATGCATACAACAATGGACTGTGGGGGTGATTATCTAAAATAAAAAAGTGTAGTACCTGCAAATTGGCCAATGTGCTCAATGTCCATAACAATTAAACTCGAGTAGGCTCGAGTAGTACTGTTGGCATTCATGCATAGCACACTATTAATCAGAGACATACAGTACATATGCCTAGCAGGGTTTATATAGATATGGATTTTTCATTGTCCTTTAGTTTTAATTAGTTTTTACTCTTAAAATAGAAGAAAATGTTATCGTTTTTTCGTTAGTTCTAGTTAATTATAAAAACCCTGATGCCTAGTATTATTTATAATCCCAACTATACGATATTATTGGGCTTTTTGGCGTCATTAGCTTACTTCTCTCCAAATACTTGGCAACAACAGAGAAGAGAAGAGAGAAGAGAAAAGATAAGAGTCACGACATAGAGGGGTCAGCTCTATGTCAGCTGTTCATGCAGCCTGAATAGGGACAAGTTGGGAGTTGGAAATACAACGAACAACTAAAATCTCTGGATGTTTATCTTGTATTATTACTACAAAACGATCTAAAATAAAGAGATCTAGGTGGACCGTGGCCATGGCGATGACCAGAGCCAACTGTGTGTGTCTTTTTTATCTGTCGTTGTTTGTTTGCTTTCGTCACTTCCGTTTCTCTTCTTGCGCCCTGATTCGTTACCTGAACAGCCAATCACAGAGTGAGCTGTTCCGCCGATGGCCGACGCCGATTCGACATGTCGAATCGGCTGAAAAGCTTCCGACGGGGGGCCGCCGTGTGGCGACGTGCGGCGACGTGCGGGACACACCGGGGAAACTAGGCCGGCCGACGCCGACCGACGGCCCGACGGCCGACCGTCGGCTTGGTGTGTCAGGGGCTTTAGGCAACTGCCTAGTCTGCCTAATGGCAAAAACTCCCCTGATCAGAGATGTATAGTATAACATCACTTTGCTTTTTTTGTGACAGGCCTAAACATTCTCCCCTTCCTCCGCACACATAGGAACACTTTTGACTCCCCCCCCCCCCCCCACACACACACACACAAAGAGCTCTCTGATGTAACAACGCCATCACCCCACACACGTCTACACACACCAAGACAAAGACGCAGCACACGTGTGCTTGTGTAGTGTATGTGCGTTTGTAGGATGGGGGGGTCTACCCACAGGGCATGAACAGCAGCTGAAAAAAAAGCCTTGATTAGGGTTGTGAAGCCAATATAATGCAGCTGTGAACACGAAAGAACACACACGCACACGTGTGTGTGTGTGTGTGTGTGTGTGTGTGTGTGTGTGTGTGTGTGTGTGTGTGTGTGTGTGTGTGTGTGTGTGTGCACGCACTCACACAAACACGGGTCTACAGGGCCCAGTACTACAGACACGCACCACCAGGTAAATAAAACGACCACAACAAAAACAAGCTCCACATTCTGTGATCTACCACAATGGCCCAGTGCAGAGGGTGTATGTGTGGGCGTGTGGGAGTATGGCTGCACACACTAGTGTCGATGTGAGTGCACACACACACACACACACACACACACACACACACACACACACACACACACACGCACACACACACACACAAGGGGCGGATCTAGGCATGGGCATGGGGGGGCAATGCCCCCAGCCGGCTCCACCAAACACGATGCCGTGCAAAACAACCCACGATATTTCTAATTAAAGTGCTTATATTTAAAATAATTTGAAACACTACTACTGCTACTAACTAACTACAGTTGTGCCACCACTAAACCAACAGCATTTCATCATTGGAAACAGAAAACTCTCTGAGTCAGACCTTTAGCTTTATGCACGCTGCGTGTCTGTTGCAACTTCAACAACAACTGATGTTATTATTGATGCTTAATTGCCCAATAAAAGTCCTGTAACCTAAAATGGTATGGGTGCGGCTTCATCGATGAAGCCGTCCCCTTACCATTTTCTCCTGCCCCCCCAATTGGGAAATGTTACATCCGCCCCTGACCCACACACACACACACACGCACACACGCACACACACACACACACACACACAGCAACGCCATATGGTCAAATCATGAGTATAATGAGAAACACTTATGGAGATACTAATAGTGTCATGGGCAAGAGAGAGTGCGTACGTGCATGCGTGCATGTGTGTGTGTGTGTGTGTGTGTGTGTGTGTGTGTGTGTGTGTGTGTGTGTGTGTGTGAGAGAGAGAGACAAAGGGAAAGAGAAAGAGAAAGAGAGATTGGCAGCGGTCTGCAATGAGAGAAAAGGAGTACAGAATGGAGGTTGGAGAGACACTGATATTACAACACCACAGATGACCCTGAGAGTGGGAGGGAGACGAGAGGGTGTGAAAAAAACAGCTTGCCTGCGTGCATGGGTGCATGTGTGCGTGCGCGTGGGTGTGTGCACGTTTCTGTGAGATAGGTTGGAGTTGTTGCTCCTATTCAGGGCAGCAGACGAGAGGCAAATTGAACAAATAAACAGCGACCCCGGAGCGGCTCCGGTTTCTCACACTTACTCTGGCGGGGCCGATCCCCATGTGTCAACAACATGGGCTCTGCTCTGGCCAAGGAGAAACATTCCCCCTGTGGAACCGTGCAACACCGTGTCAACTTCTAGCCCCTCACCCCATCTCACCGTGTCATATGTAGACGCTATCTGACAAAAAAAACACCTCGGTGTTCCTCGGAGGTCACATAAACAGCTCCTACACCATGTGCTAGACACCCTACAGTAATAATCTTTGCGGTAAAGCTGAACTATGATGAGTCATAGTTCTTTTTTTGTTCAAGTATAAGTCACGGCGGTAATATTCCCTATAGGTAATGTTTGCTACAGACCGGGGGTTCTCCAAACTTTTCATTTCAAGGATCTATACCATAACTTTGACAGTGTGCAAATGGAACCACATGGATCCATGGAAGCATCGGCACACATTCAGGCCCGTATAAGGCCTCACTCACGCATTGTGTCCGGGTAACTTTTGGGCCACAAGTGCACAGGTTCCACTCCGGGTGAGGCTAACTCTAAGAGTAGCACATGTATAACACTTATGGGTCCAAATGTGTCTATAAGGGTCCATTTGGTTTCATTTTACAATATCAAGAGTTATATATCTATAAAGGCCCATCTGGTTACCAACTGTCCATCATTTAGCTGGGGATCACCAGGAATCCTCTCAGGGACCACTGGTACATAAACAATTGCCTCATTATTGCAGGGGCTTTCAGCAGGTGGTCCGGGGACCACCAGTGGTCCTTGAGAGGGTTCCATGCGGTCCCCAGGCTAAATGATGGAAGGTTGGTTAACCAGATGTAACTCTTTGAGAGCGTAAAAATGAAACCAAATGGACCTTTGCGGGTCCATTTGGTTCCACTTTACACTCCCAAGAGTTAAAATATTCATCATTTGAATGAATGTAGAAGATTGGAGGTCATTTTGATCTCATATGTTTGACTGTTTTGTTTCCCAAATCCAGCCTGCTATGGTGGACAAAAGCAAAAGAAATCTTTAGTTTTCGGGTCTGTGGGGCCAAAATGTCCTTAAATGTTGGTCTGTGGCTCAAATGCTGAATAAATAGTGGGCCCTGGTATAAAAAAGGTTGAAAACCCCTGCTCTATAGCAATGAGTATAATCATAATATACTGTATGTGCTACCTTTTCAAGTATCACTGTCTGTCTAATGGAACCAATATTCCATTTGGTTCCATTTGTACACTCTTCAGGAAAATCAAATGAATCAGCGAAAGAGCTGCAAGGAGGGAAAATATTGACACTTTTTTTTTGTTTAAAACGAACAGACACAGGGGCAGCATGGAGGAAATGGAGATGTAATCAAGAGTTTGAAATTACATCATTTTCTGGTACTGAACTTACTGCCAGATGTTCTGTTCCCGATGCCTCATCCCTGTGTGTCATTAGGCGTGTGTCATCGGCCCGGGAGGGCCATATTATGGCTTTTCATAGGATGTGACTCTTCATGGAGGTGTTTGCACTCTTAAATAGTCAATCCTAGTGTTTTGTTTCTCGAAGGACGAGCGGCTATCCGGCGAGCGCCGCTAAAAGCAGTGACAAGTGGATGTTTTGGCAAAACAACGCCTGTTTACGGAAAATAAGATGCAATCACGGCGTCACAGAGGTAGGGGTGGTGTAAGAAAAAAAATCCCCCAACAGGTTCTTTCCCCCCCACCTTATTTCGAGATTCAGTGGTGATTTTGTAAATACACTGACAGACACACAACACACACACACACACACAGCCTCGACCTTTCCTCCTCACCTCTCCTCTCTGTACCTCACGCACGCATGCACGCACACACACACACACACACACACACACACACACACACACACGGAGACACACTCCCATCAGCCGTGTTTACGACACTGTGAATTACAACATAACTGTTATGGATCTTAGGCTCATTTCGCTGGAATGCGGAGCATATTGGCAAAGACCCCAGCCAGCAGAGAGCACAGAGAGAAGCGAAGCAACAAACAAGAGGGACACACACACACACACACACACACACACACACACACACACACACACACACACACACACACACACACACACACACGGTCCAATTGAAACCTCATCTCTCAAAACGCTTCAAAAATGCTTTTGTTAAATTGGCCCTGGTTGCTCAACACAGTACAGTAAAAAGAAGGAAAAAAGAAAAGAAATACGAAAGCCAAAATAGTGGGGGAATATTGCAATTGCTGGCGTCCACCGGGGCAGCGGAGATACTCAGTAGTGTTGCCAGATTGTGCGAGAGACTTAAGTAAGGTCTATGAAGACGGGACAAAAAGAAGCGACTGACCATTGAGCACTGAAAGTTTGTGAAATCTACATGTTCGCAGTGTGAGCTGGTGAGCTTGTGAGTATTGAACTTGTAGATCTGCTAATAATTGTGGGAAAGGCTAACTAATGTGGAATATTTTAACAACACAAATCTTGTCCCACGCGCATATTATTTTCAGGTGGGGATCAGATGGGGGAGAGATGCATATTAACTTCAACTTGGGGGTCCTTGACATGAAATAACAGAACAAACTAAGGAAACAAGTCAACATGAGCGACTACACGTTAGAAACAACCCCCCCCCCCCCCAAACCCAGCGACTATCAATACTTAGCTTAGATATAAAAAGGATCACACTTGTGTGAAGTAAGGGGCACATACAGTATTTATATTGCCATATTATGTATGTATCGGCCCTTAGTTGTCATTATCAGTGCATCTGTATTGGCAAATATACAGGACTAACCACAGATCCAACACAGGGGGTAAGAGCTTGACACTAAAGATAAATAAAATGCTGGGGCATGTGGAATTTGCTTTGGAATTTCCCAAGTGCACAATTGGGTGAGGAGTATGCTATTCCTAGGTAGTAGACTTCAAATAAGATCATTTTTATTTTTTGTATCAGAAATGAAAAAAAAAGTGTATCTGGATTGGAATATAAACAAACAGTCCACAGACTCACAATCCCTATCCAAAGATTTCCATCATAAGTGCTTTAAGCAACGTCCTATAGCCATATAGGCTGCCACATGATGCAATCCTCAAAAGTCACAGATTGTCAGAAAACAGAACAATATTAGCCCCGGTGGTGGCTTCTAACAGGCAGACCTGGCAACCGTGCTGCTCAGCCATCAGGGGCAGCTGGGGCTGGCTTCAGCCTGCAGGTCACATGGAAGAGGACAGAACGCACACTCAGCGGGATGCTGCAGCACCAGCTACCTGTTGACTCACTCTGATGACATCATCCCACCGTGACTATTTCTGGTCACACATCAAAACAAGAGCCAGCAGCTAGAAGAGAAAGGAGAGGAGAGAGAGAGGGGGGTGGGGGGGTACTGTATAGAAGAGAGTGGATACATGAGAAAGGGATACAAGAGAGAGTGGGATACAGGGCAGAGAGAGAGAGAGAGAGAGACAGAAATGGAGAGAAAGGGAGACAGAAAGATGGAGGTAGAGAGACGCAGGGAGTCAGATTACCATTAGGTCATAGCCTGCCAGGCCCCCAGGGAGGGGAAGGGGAGCCAGGTCAGCAGAACCCACACCTGCGTTGAGTGAAATGTGCTGGCGAGCAGGAAGATTGACTGACTGACTGACTCCATCATGGTGCCTCTGGAATAGAACGAACTGGATCCCCAGTCAGAGCATCATCAACACGGCGGGGGGATGTGATATCAAAGAACCAGAGACGACATGAGGGAGAGGAGAGGAGGCATGCAGCCTCGCTGAGGATGAGGCTGTGGTTAACATACAGTACATACACCCCCATGCACCTGCTCTGATGTGTCCGCAAGAACATGTGCACATCAGCAAGACTGTTAAACACATCAATAACCTCCTTGCCCAGCTGCATGGCTGGCAGGGAGGGCAAGATCAGAGAGACAGCCAAATCAACTTGCGGCCGAAGCATACTGCATGTCGCGACGGGTGGCCAAACGATCGCGAGGGATGGCCAACGGTCGCGACGAGTGCCGCTACCGTTATAAATTAGTTGTGACTGGTGAAAACGGTCAGGTGTTAAACGTCGCAACGTAGGCCGCGGTCGCAAAATGATTACACAGAAGCTGAAAAATAACTAATTAGTTGCGGCTGCTTGGCCACCCGTTGCGACGTATGCTGCGGTTGCAAATAGATTTCGCCATTCCTGAAAAAATGAGGCTACTTTTATCCAACAGCGTGATAATTCACACATATACAAAATATATACCAACAGGGTAGGAGGATTTCTCTAAAGTCCAATACACAGAGGGAATGAACATTCACTGCCAAGGTAATAACTGTGACATGACACATGCACTAGCTTTAGCAACCCTGGTCCAACTGGCCTGTGTACATGGGTTCCTGACATAAGGGTTCCTGACATAAGCCACATTGTGGGACAATTTTGCGGCCAACTTCACTGTAATTAATAGGGACAGGATGAGGTGCTATGGGAATCTAAGTGATGAACAACTTTTTTCATTTAAAACACTCGGTTTGGTATACATTAGGCCACAAATCCCCTAATGGATATAACCTTTTAATCTCAATCTACACTTTACAGAGCAAAACCTCCTGAAGGACCCCTGGTGAACCGGTGATCTAAGGCCATGCCTCAACAAAAAAAACAGCATCAAAAACCAGTGCGCCCAGTTTGCAGGCAGCTGAGTCAGCCATGGCTGTTCATCTCATCAGAAATGCCTGTCAGCGCTACTGATGTGGACACACACACACACACACACACACACACACACACACACACACACACACACACACACACACACACACACACACACACACACACACACACACACACACACACACACACACACACCAGCAGCATGAGACCACACCAAGCCAAGCTTTGCCAAACCTGACCAGAACAAACCAAACCAAACTAGGGCATCACATGGTCACGCACGCACGCACGCACACACGCACACGCACACACACACACACACACACACACACACACACACACAAACACACACACACAGCTGTTTCCCGCCAGCCAACCTGCACACCAGTATGTATGAGCTCATGAAATCAAAGAGCTCAATTAAGACAGTCAGCTCAGCTGGGCAGCAGCTCTGCCTTTCCTTCCAGGCAGAGTTTAGGAGAAAAGTCCAGGAAACACATTCAGTGTACCTGGACGGCCACACTGTGGCCTTACTGGAAAAAAACAGACTGGGATGTACATTATGGAATATTAAACGCTTGAACCTTAGTGTCCTTGTTCTGGGCATGTCAAAATATGAGAACGTTCTGCAAAAATGGGGGGAAATATTATTCTGTATTCTGTTATTATACTACAGTGGATTTCAACCAGTGGTCCTTGAGAGAGTTTCAGGTGGTCCCCAGGCTGGATGATGGAAAGTTGGTTGTAGCAGTTGTAACTCTGAGAGCGTAAAAATGAAACCAAATGGACCCAAGAGTTAAAATACTCATCATGTGAATTATCCCAAGTCAACACAACTAGAGAAGGTAGATGATTTGTGGTCATTTTGATCTGTATGTTTGCCTGTTATGTTTTCCAAATCCAGTCTGGAATCATGGACAAAAGCGAAATCTAAATCTTTAGTTTTGGTTCTATGGGTGCTAAGATGTCATCAAATGGTGGTCTGCAGCTCAAATTCTGAGTAAATAGTTGGCCCTGGTATCAAAAAGGTTGAAAACCACTGTTATACAACAATCTTCACATGGCACAGATACACTCTTAGATTTTCCATTGTCCAAAATCTATTCTAATCAGAATGTCAACAAAGTTGAAGGAAATAAAAAGGACGACACGTACAGTATATTCCTGGCCCAAAAGCTCTAAATTGATTCAAACCAGGGTATTGGCAAGTTAAGCAACTAAGGAATGATCCTGTTAAATGCAAAGGTTTTATGATTTTGAAGTTTGTATAAATAATATTAGGAGGACGAGATGATCAAGGCAGGTGGCCGCCCACCCCAGAGTCGGGTTCTGCCTGACGTTTCTTCCTATGGGGGCCACTTTGTGGTCACCAGATGGGACTAATGACTGTCATGTCTAGATGTTGTATATATTGCGTCATATCCTGTTTTGTTCTCATGCCTGATGAAGACCTGAACAGGTCGAAACGTCGCTGCTCTACCCTTGTCGCTAAATAAAGTTTGGAGCACTTTAAAGTGAGTTGCGAGCCCATTCTCCTTTTTTTCTACGTTTGCTGTACTTCTACAGTTTTTGGCTCAGCACCAGTTGGGGATGTGCGTTACTTTTTTAACTTCCCGGTGTTTTTTGTTACCACTGTTGCAACCTCTGCTTGCTCTGGATGGATCTTTGTTGGTTCTCTTCTCCTCTTTTCTCATTTTGAAAAGTTTCTTGAGACAACTTTTTGTGATTTGACACTGATAAAATTGAATTGAAGGAAGGACACATGTGTGTGTATATATATGTATGTGTATTGTATCTAGGTAAGTCTTGTCTCGTTGTCTGTCTATGTATTAGTGATGTGTGACATGTCAGTCTGTTGAGAAATGAAAATAAAATGAAAGAAAGAAAGAAAACCTTTAAACCAAGAAAAGTTATTTTTCCGGGATAGTTACAAGACTTAGAAGAGTCAAGAGTCTTTTTGACAATCCATAAGCAAACACTTCTCTTGATACATAAAATGGAGCCGCTGGCGGCCTCACTTCCTGTAGTTTTATTCCTGATAACTCACATGCTGGAACTATTGCTAACATGCTTTCCAACCCTGTGTAGTTGAAAAGCTTCATGTTTTTAAACGACACAAAACAAAACCTTTTGTTACACTACAGGGTCATGGACAGAAAGTAATAGACAGACACAGATAGACAGTAAGAGAGAGAAGACAGTAAGA
Source organism: Benthosema pterotum (assembly GCA_039105355.1). NCBI lineage: Eukaryota > Metazoa > Chordata > Actinopteri > Myctophiformes > Myctophidae > Benthosema > Benthosema pterotum. The sequence continues at coordinate 34,126,793 of CM076968.1, forward strand.
CACACAAACATGTCATTGGCAAGATATTTAGACAGTGAGTATGTGCATCAGGTAAGGCAATAAGGAACAACTGGCAGTATACTGTATACAGCAGGGCTGCCCAAAAGGTAGATTGTGATCTACCAGTAGATCACACAGGCCATGCAGGTAGATCACATGACGGTTCCCCTAAACTTGCCTAAAAATGTATAGATCTGTAACTCTTGAGAGCATTAAAATGAAACCAAATGGACCCTTACAGGTCCTTTTGGTTTCATTTTACACTCTGAATTACGTGGTTTCATTTTACACTCTGAATTACGCAATTTTACGTAATTTCAAGAGTCCACACAATTAGAAAATTGAGAATAATTGTTATTTTTGACCAACATTTTGCCAGTTCTCTTTCCCAATTGTGGACAAAATGTGAAAGTTATTAGTTTTGCATGCAAGAGACTAAATTCAATATCACGAACTGTCAACTCAAACCCCAAATACCGTTGTCAGTAGTAGCATACAAGAAAACCTTCCAATTCTCCCCATCCATTTGTCATAACAGTAAGTAACACAATCACCACTATTTCAGTCAAACTTTCTTGGGGGCCTTGAAATGTTTTTTTTTTTTTTTTTTTTTAAATACGTGTAGATCTTGGTGAGCCGGTCATTTTGAAAGTAGCTCTCAAGTCAAAAAAGTCTGGGGCACCCCTGGTATACGGCAACATTTGGGTTCATTTGGTTGCGTTTGTTCCGCTCTCTGATTTAAATGAACGCCATGGACTAGGCCGAGACAAACACACAGGCAACGGGACGACAGAATGAAAACATCTGATACGCACATTCACTCCCACATGGTCAGGTCAAAGCTCCATTGTCACCCTGTGATAACCTTGGACTCTGCATAACAATGAATGAGTCTGTGCCCTGGCAATGTAAACAACACACTGCTGTGTGAGTAAAAGGTGACTTTTCTCTCTCTCTACTCTCTACTGCGTGGCAGATATGACTGTTCCGGCCCAATGAATCACCCCGCTGGCTGCCACGGCCATTCGTCAAACTGCCCGCGGATAAGGATCTATTTTCAGACGAGCAGCGAGTCAGTCAGTCAGTCAGTCAGTCAGTCAGTCAGTCAGTCGGCCGTATTAAAGGGGAATTCCACCCATTTTCAATATTTTAATATGTCATTAATATACCTTAGAGATGTTTTGTGGACATGATAAAAAAAAAAGTTCCCCCAATTCTGTATTTCCTAAAAATGGAGGTCTGGAAAAATCATTAACATGGTGAAATACATCTGAGGATGACATCATCAAGATGTATTTCACCATGTTAATGATTTTTCTTTCAGACCCCTTTTTTCTGAGGGGAATGGAACACATTCAAATGGTTCACATTTGTATCCTCTCAGGAAAATTTTGAAAATGGGTGGAATTCCCCTTTAAGTCCCTCGGTATAGCACAGAACGTTCATATGGTCCTAATCTAAGGGCTGGATGAGTCGCTTTCAGCCTACACCCACTCATACTCGTCCCACTAATTAAACCCCCCACGCACGCCCACTCTCTTTTTCATGCACACCCACACACAGCGCACAAGCCAGATTGTACGCCATATGATGACTGTACGTGTTTATATATTATTTGCGGTGTAATTATCAGCGGTGGAAATCAGCTGCCGTTCAGTCACACATGCTTTTATCAGCGCCAACCCCCCACCCCCCCAAACAGTGTGTGAAAACGCTTTGAGCAGGCATTCTTTATACCAGTGGTCAGAAAACCCAACCCCAAACTCAAACTTCAGCCTGCACCTGCCAGTGTCTACCCCCCCCCCTATACTCCCTATATCCCACAATAGACCCCAACCACAAGAGCACCAGGGCAACCAAACACAACACAGATTGAGGTGCTGGGAGTGACACTGCGTGTGTGTGTGTGTGTGTGTGTGTGTGTGTGTGTGTGTGTGTGTGTGTGTGTGTGTGTGTGTGTGTGTGTGTGTGTGCGTGTGTGTGCGCGTGCGTGTGCGTGTAGGAATACACAGCAGAACAAGAACATTCTATGGAGCAGAAAAACATTGTGTAACAGGACAGACTGCTGGTTCTTAACGTGATGGAGAGCAGAGGAGAGGGGGTGGGTGGGGGGTCCTGCATCATATCATATCTGTCAGTTTTCTCTACTGCTGCTAGACGAGAGCTGGGGGGGTTATAGAACAAGATCTCTCCATTTTGTGTTAAGATCAGCGGGACACAGTACTGTACTGAACGTGTTACACCTCTACTAGAGAAGGATGTGTCGATAAGAACACTGTGACCCTGGCAAGATGCTGAGAGAGAGAGAGAGAGAGAGAGAGAGAGAGAGAGAGAGAGAGAGAGATTGTGACCTGCACAATGTGAAGAGCTGAGTGTGTGAGTAAATGAGTCCTTTTCCCTTTAGAAATGACTGCTATTCTACAGCCACGCGCGCTGTAGAGAAGGAACACAGGCATGGCACATACAGACAGAGACAGAGAGAGATTGATTTAGATGTACAGGTATTTGTTTGTTTGTACAACACGGTGAAATGACATCTTTTACATGGAAAGGAGAGATATGTTTTCTCACACCAATAAAGCTCCTTTGAATCGAGTTGAAAAATTGGATTGAAAGAGAGAGAGAGAGACTACAGGACAGGCATATTGCAGAGGGTTCTTTGATGTAGGCAACAGCATCAACTCCATCCAGGTCTTCCTCCATCCATTCCATCACCTGCTCCCCCTCCCCTCTCATATCAATCCCCCTGCCTGTATCCTCTCTAGACAGAATAATCCCACCCCCTCAATTCCCTCTCTTCCTCTCCCAACGCTTCTTCTACTGTATGGCTCTAATTGCCTCCCACTTCCCTCTAACCTGGCCCAGGATCTTCTCTCCACATCTACAGGTCTCTGTAGACCAGCGCAGATCCACCAGGACCCCCGTATCCATGTGAAAGCTCAGGTCCTGCATGGATCTGAAGGGGTCCCCTGTGCACGGGGATACTATGCTGTATGGCTGCATGGTGCCATGCTGAGAGAGAGAGATAACAGAGGGTCCCTAGGACATGGGACAAGTCCTGGAGGACCCTGTTTTGGATGGTTTGTGTCCTGTATTCCTGTGTGTGTGTGTGTGTGTGTGTGTGTGTGTGTGTGTGTGTGTGTGTGTGTGTGTGTGTGTGTGTGTGTGTGTGTGTGTGTGTGTGTGTGTGTGTGTGTGTGTGTGTGTGTGTGTGTGCGTGTGTGCGTGAGTGTGCGCATGCGCGCGCACTACTGGACTTGTGAGGGCCTAAAGTCTCCACAAGTATAGTAGAAATTAGTAGAATGAGTTCAGAATGAGTACCATTCAATAGGAAACGAGACAAATTGCGGTTAAATTGCAGTTAGAGTCGCTAGGTGTTTGGGATTTAAGGTCGGAGTAACTCCTGGTACTGTATATGCACTGGTTTCACACTGAAAATATTAGATTAGATAAGTTCTCCAAACATTGGCTATTGGGGACTACGTGGTTAAACGAGTACAACACAAAAGATTACTTGATTTCTATATAATACACATGCCACAGAGCCCCTGAATTCATGGAGAATTATTTTTGTTTTTGTCGCATTCCAAAACCTCTCTGATGACGATGACCATGTCATCAAATGTTTGGCCTATAATATTATAATAATAATAATATCCACAAATCTGAGGCTTTTTAAAATCACAGTCAGAAAAACACTTTGGGGGGGACCCAAAAAAGGACATACATAAAATGTGCATTGCAAAATGACAACATCCTCACAGGCATAACACAAGCAGTGTGTTGCACGCATGTTTCTAACTGCTGGGGGGAAGGGGGGTGGGCTGTTAGGGGGGTATAATGGCTGGCAGTCAGGGTGGAATAGCATTCCGATCATTATTCTGATTGCTATTCCCACAGCTTACCTCCCATGATGATGTAGTATGTTGATCAGTTGGCAGCAGAGTGGGATCCTGCAGGGCTATGGTTGGCTGTAGGTAGTATACTGTAGAGAGATGGTGGTGGATGAGGGTCTGCGCTTGGTGGAAGGAGGTTTGAGGCGGGGGGTAGTGGGGGGTGGGGCGGTTGCAGCATCTGTAACAGGTGCAGATGGATTAAAACGAGAGCGAGACACAGAGCAAGTAGAAGAAGAGTGCAGTTACAGTATGTGTGTGGTCTGGTCTACTATGCAATACCAGACCTGCTGTTTAACCAGCACCCAAGACACCATCTCTCTGTCTCCCTCTCTCTCTCCCCCACACTTTCTCCTTGTTGCCCCTTTTCCCAAATTATTCACTCCAGTTTCTTCAGTCTGCGCTCTCTCATACACACATTGCGTATAGCCTGCGGGATCTCTCTCAACACCGTTTCTCTATTTGTGTTTGTTTGTTTATCACTGTTTACTTCGAAACAGCTGGATGCAGTTTATACTTTTAAACTGGTCTCTGGTGCCATTTTCTCTTGCCGCCGCCCCCCGCCCCATTCTATCCTCCCCTTTCCCCCCAATCACCTCTGAGAGAGAGAGAGAGAGAGAGAGAGAGACAGAGACAGAGACAGAAACAGAGAGGCAGAGAGAGAGAGGTGTCTGCAGTGTGCTATTGTTGTGTTGTCATAAAACAAGAGTAGAAAAATGAAAGAACGTGTGAGACTAGAAGTGTTGATGAACCCTAGCTTCCTTTAATGATCGCACGCAATCTTGTAAATTATTATATTTGTTTATTGCTGCTCATCTCTTCGCAAACACCCACAGCGAAACATCTGGGACATCTGCAGGCAAACGTGTCGAGACCCTGTTGTTCACTTTGTGTGTTGTGTGAATGTGCAGGCATTTTCAAGTATGCATGTGTGCGTTTATCTCTCTCTCTCTGTGCGTGTGCGTGTGTGTGTGTGTGTGTGTGTGTGTGTGCGTGTGTTGCCAGCGCAGAGCAGCACTGTGATCCTCAATAAGTGCGCTCATTGTACGGTACAGATTCCAACAAGATGTAGATAAAGATGCGCTCCTTGCACCTCCACCCACCTGCTCCGCTCCATGCCTCGCTCCTTCTCTCCCCAGTGCCGCCAGGTGTTGCGAGGGAAACAAGCAACCGCATCTGTGAAAACAAGCACAAAAAGGAATACAGACCACATGAGCATTTCAAACCAATAAATACATTATGTATGTGGGAATCGCCTGTGACATGTACAGCCTCACAGCGCGACGGGCATCAACCCAATGCCAGCGGTTTGTAGGGGGAAAAGAAGGCCACAGTGTGTCCTAACGAGCGGACATGGCAACAGTGTGTCCTCCTACACATCCCGGCCCTTTCATGTGCAAAGCAGATGGACTCAATTGACATGCTAATGAGACAACGGCTGCTTCACAGCAGTCCTCGAGCCACAGTGTGCACATACATGCACACACACACACACACACACACACACACACACACACACACACACACAGACAGATGCTTGCATACCTGCATAGATTATGCACAAGCGTACACAGACAAACACACACATGTGCACGCAGACGTTCATAGTCATCTGTACTCATTTTGTGCAGCCAGACACAAACAACATCGGCCACACACACACACGCGCACACACACACACACACACACACACACACACACACACGCACACACGCACACACACACACACACACAGGTTTTCCAAACCATGTAAAAGTTGACCTACTGTAACAATACAAACTAAACACAGTGCCGTGGTCAGGGAGAATGCTTGCGTGGGACATACAGGGTTTCCACCCGACAGCGACGCCGTGGCACAGTGAAAGGACACGAGGCGTAAATGGACTTCTATTCTTTCCTCTCCACATCTCGGCTCCCTTTTTCGCCTCTCCTCTCCTCTAAGCGTTCTCCTTCCCCCTGACTCCTTAACAAACCCTCGCTGGAGAAGATTGGAATTGAGTTCAATGCTCTCCCCAGAGATGGCCCCAAGGCTGCACACTTTCCTACATGTGGCATGTGTGTGCGTGCGTGTATGTGTGTGTGTGCGCGTGTCTGTGTGCACGTGTGCCTGAGTGTATCTTCGGCGCGTGTCCCAGTACCGGTATATGCGCGAGTACGTGGAAACCTGCGTGTGTGACTGCACCACATGTGTGTGCTATCCAGTGCCTGTGCGTGTGTGTGTGTGTGTGTGTGTGTGTGTGTGTGTGTGTGTGCGTGTGTGTGTGTGTGTGTGTGTGAACCCGTCCGTCCTGCACACAGGGTATGTGGCCTTGACAGCTCTGGTGGCCCATGTGATCAGAGATATGACGGGAAGGTGTGAGTCATGGTGGTGTTGGGGGAGAGGAGAGGAGAGAGAGTCCAACATGTTGTTGTAGACCAGAGGTTTTCAACCTTTTTGATACCAGGGTCCATTATTTATTCAGCATTTGAGCCACGGACCACCATTTGATGACATCTTAGCCCTACAGGCCCGCAAGACTAAAGATTTCTTTTAGCTCTGTCCACAATTCCCGGATTTCAAAAACAAAACAGATACATACAGATCATAATGACCATTAATGCTCTACATTCTCTAGTTGTGCTAATTCGGATAATTAATATTTTAACTCTTGAGTGTTTCATTTTTACACTCATCACATCTAGTTAAACTTCATTTACCTGGGGACCAGCTGGAACCCTCTCAAGGACCACTGGTGGTCCCCGGACCATTGGTTAAAAAAACAATGTTGTTGGTTGGACAGCTTGACTGTCAATACTTTCCAAAGGCAAGGGGGGGTCACGGGTCCGGTGTGCAAAATGTTGCAGACGTCAGAAAAAGATTGAAATGTGTAGTGAGTTGTCATTTGTTATTTATTCATTAGTATTTGTTGGCAATTAGGATACCACAAGACAGTGACATCCAACATACCAGCAGCTCAAAGGATGAAACACAGTAGGTTGATGGCAGACGCGCGCACACACACACGCACACGCACGCACACACACACACACACACACACACACACACACACACACACACACACACACACACACACACCCACCATCCACATGGCCAAAGCTATACGGTAATCAAGATCAATGCAAGTTACGTTTAATGAAATTCAATGGGTTTGAAGTTTTTGCAATCTAAAAATGGAATTGTCTCTTGATTAGCATATTATTATGCTCAGGTCACGCGAGCAAGGAATGAAATGAGCATGTTTTCTGCTGCCTTTCCCTACAGTTAACCCCCGTCTTAGCATACAGCAACAGCTACAGGGCTGAGGAGAAGATATGGACATGATGAGAGCAATGAAAGACGCATAGTACTGTACAATGGGCAGCGGAGGATGCAGTGCAATATTAGGACTTAGGAGACATACAGTACAACATGCAATATTATCATACATGTGTAGTATTATGAGACACATTGCAGAATAGTCACACAGCATAGTCCATTTCTGTACTGCAGTATTATGCATGCACACCATGCAGTATTTGTGATATACATGATACATGCCTGAATATGTAGTAGTACCATACATACTTTAGTATGCAGTATTACCATACATACTTTAGCATGCTAATAATATCATGATAATTACTTTACAATTTAGGCATTTAGCAGACGCTCTTGATCCAGAGCGACTTACAATGGTAAAAAGTTTACAATTTAATCAGGATTTACAATACATTTTACAATATACAATGAAGCGCTGAAAACATTGTAATACATTAGGCAATCTATATAAGTCATTGCAGCAAGTACTGTGGGTTGGTATGTAATACAAGTGCTATGGGCTGAGATGGATTCTGAAGAGGTGTGTTTTCAGACTGCGGTGGAAGATAGGTAGTGAGTCTGTGGTTCTGATTGCGGTGGGAAGTGCATTCTATAGTTTTGGAGCCAGGAGGGAGAAGAGCTTGGGGCGTGTGGAGCGTGGATCGTTGTCCAGGCGTTTTTAGCGCCTGGAATTACTTTAGCATGCGTGTAGTATTACTAGCATTATGACACATACTTTAAGTATACATGCAGTGTTAGTATTACAATGCACACGTTAGTCTGCATGCAGTATATCAGAGTATTATGATGCACACTTTACCATGCAGTGGTATAAGTACAGGCACATGAACACAACAGAGAAACGGTCACAGACAGATAGGATTCCTAAGGCGACTGGGATGGAGTAGGGGGGAGGGATGAGGAGGGGAGGGGGTGGGCATAGGGGGGAGGGAGGCGGTTCTCTCTGTGAGGAGAACAGGAGTAGAGCAGAGGAGGTCCTTACTCTAGGGGGCACTTAAAAGGATTCCCTCTTATCTGTATTGGCGACACTTTTGGCACAGAACCACACTATTACTCTCTCTCTCTCTCTCTCGCACCAGGGGCGGATCTAGGCATAGGCATGGGAGGAAGGGGGGGGCAATGCCCCCCTAAATGCCCTGACTGCCCCACCAAACAGATGGCATGCAAAACAACCCAAGATGTTTCAAATTAAAGTGCTTATATTTAAAATGATTTGAAACACTACTACTGCTACCAACTAACTACAGCTGTGTCACCACTAAACCAACAGCATTTCATCACTGAAAACAGAAAACTCTCTGAGTCAGACCTTTAGCTTTATGCATGCTGTGTGTCTGTTGCAACTTCAACAACAACAACGTTGTTATTATTGATGTTTTACTTGACCAATATAAGTCCAGTAACTGAAAATAGTATGGGTGCGATGGGAGTCGCACCCATACCATTTCCTCTTGCCCCCCCCCCCCCCCCCCCCCCCCCCCCCCAATTGGGAAATGTTACATCCGCCCCTGTCTCGCACACAAACGCACCGTTGTGTGTGTGCATGCATGCACATGTGTGTGTCCTCTCTCTGTGGCTCTGTTACACTGCCTCCAGTAGGCAGGACACCATAACTCCATCACCTCCTCCCCGCCTATCGACTCCCTCCAGGGGCGAGCAGGGATGGGGAGGGGGAGGGGGGGGGGGGGCAGGGGGGTTGGCGTGGAGGGAGGGAGGGAGGGGGAGGATCAATAGTGGAATGATGGCCCCCCTATGTCTTGCCCATCCATCCGCTGGGCCATTGAGCGCATGTTAATGTTATGAATTATCGAGAGAACAGTTACTATTGATTGGCCGGGGGATTATTGGTGGGCTGGATGGCGGGAGGAGGGGCTGGGCTGAGGCTGGGGCTGGGAGAAATGACAGGCCAGAGAGGAGGAGGAGCGGAGGGGAGGGGAGGGGGGGGGAGGGGAGGGGAGGGGAGGAGGAGCGGAGGGGAGGGGAGGGGTGGTGCACGGGGGAGAGCGAGGACAGGTCAAAATCCTTCCAGCAAGGTTTAAGTATCTACTAAGACTCCTGACCCCTAAACGCTCCGGGTCAGAGGTGATCGGGAGGGCAAGGTTGAATGCTCCATGTCTGACTGCTCTTTCCTATAGGCACACACACTCATGCACGCGCGCACACACACACACACACACACACACACACACACACACACACGCACCCACACACACACACACACACACACACACACCAGTGCACAACACTGTTTTTTCACCCATTTTTCACTCGTCCTTAAACACTGTAAAACTCCTCTGTGTTAAGTGAACTATGCGTGTGAAATTATGTGACCAACATGGACAGCAACACAACTAAACAGTAAAACGCTTTTCACCAACCAAAGCATATTTTTTTTACAAAGTGTACTTAATTTATCAGTGTTTTATAGGACAATACATTTGTAACTAAAGTAACTTCTGCATAAATTGCAGTGTTGCTCAAGTAACCCAATACACGCTGGCAAGGTGCACCATTTTTGCAGAGTAACCATTTTTGTCTCCAGGCAAATCATACTAGGTCTTTGCACTATTTGCCCTTGTGTGTCTATGAGGTGTCCGACCATCCATCTATGTCAGGGGTTTTCAACAGGTGGTCCGAGGACCACCAGTGGTCCCTGAGAGGATTCCAGGTGGTCCCCAGGCTAAATGGAAAGTTGGTTAACCAGATGTAACTCTTTGAAAGCGTAAACATGAAACCAAATGGACCCTTGCGGGTCCATTTGATTTCATGCTTACGCTCTCAAGAGTTAAAATATCCATGTGAATTAGCCCCAAGTCTACACAACTAGAGAATGTACACAGCAAAAAGCCTGGAGTTGAATTGACTCTCACAGAGTCAATTTCAACTCATTTTCAGAGTTTATATAGTTCCACACTTTCTAGAGTTAAATTAACACTTTGGAAAGAGTTCAATATTTAACACCAGACCAAGAGTTCTTTATTTAACTCTATACCAGAGTTAAAGTGATTTGACAAATAACACTGTGCAGAGTTAAATGTTTCACTCTTTACCAGAGTTGAATAATGACATAATTTACTCTTGACTAGAGTTGAATAATTAAATGTTTTACTCTTGACTAGAGTTGAATAATTATTTTTTTACTCTTGACTAGAGTTGAATAATTAAATGTTTTACTCTTGACTAGAGTTGAATAATTAATTGTTTTACTCTTTACCAGAGTTGAATAAAAATATATTTTACTCTTTACCAGAGTTAAAGTAATTAGACAAATAACACATATTTAAAACAGTTTAAAACATTTATTTTGTCCTCATTTCTCAGTCCTGTCAATGTTTCATTAAAACATTACAAATGAACTTATAACATACAAATTTTCATTTGAAACACTGTATGAGCTTTGAACATCAAATGGTGTATAAAACTTCAGCTCAGACATCTTAATTACACAATTTGTCTCACTTCTCAATACCCTGAATGCATGATGATGCTCATCAAACATATCTGTAAGTAGCTGGCATGAGAAAAAATAAACGTGGTCTTCAACTAAAAGTATGTCACGTATTTGACAAAAGACTGGCATGTCTTCTTCTATTGCACTACACACAACAAGACCGGCTTTATACTCAACACCATCAACTTTAACCCACGTGGTTGAGAACACCTCTTTTGACGTGACCATTTCAAGGTTGTCATTGTTGACCACATTTTCATCACTGAGGGAAAAAGGTTTAATTGGCCCATACTCATTGTGTTTCAAATTCAAGACTTCCCAGTGATGTGCAATGGCCATTTGATGCTTTTTAGCCAGTGATTTTGTTATGTTTTTGAAATTTTTTAAATGATCTTTAAACATCTTGTGTTTAGCTTCAAACCTCATACACCACATGTGTAGTAATGGACCAATTTTCCTTATAGAAGAGGGATAGTGGATCATGAAGTGATGCTTCGGTATTAGGTTTCTGTCAGGATACAAGTGCTTAAATAGTGTGTGGTGCTCCAAAATCAAATGCTTTAAATATGTGGTCATGCCTACAGTGAGAGAAGGTGAAAACACTATGTTCATTATTTGAAGTAACAACAGTAACAAATGCCAGTTTTTGTTCCCTGCAGGAATAATGTCACCAAACAACAGTGGGATGTTTTTCACAAGACACAATGTCTGAATAGAGTTCAAACCAATGCCATTGCCAGCACTCTCCAAAATGATCTTTGTGGGACGGTTCTTCCGTTCTAGAAATCCATAATCAAATGAATAAATCCGGGAAAGTAAGTCCTGTTCTGAAATGTAGTGTTTTGTGAGGAATCCAAAAAGCAACTTAATTTCGTATTGAGCCACACCCTCGAGAAGATCATGCATTATATCAAAAGAATAGTTGTTAGAAACATGAAAGTACTTCAATGAATTAAGTGGAGAATTTTTTTTCAAACCATATACCGACTTCAATTGTGGATTTTTCTGGAGAGAGAGACAATGCATTTCAAAAACATCTTTTCCACGAAGGATCACTTTGGGATCATCCTCACTGTAGACCATTTGACTATCATTTTTCTCAATTAAACAAACACGGCAAAAATAATGGCTACTGAATGACTCATTAAAACCAAGAATTGTGTGCATCCCTAGATTATCTCCTGTGATCTGTGAGATTGTACCATATATCTGCTCATCAGAAAATGGTAGACTGAGGCCCTCACTTTCCAGCTTTTTAACATCATTCAACAATGGTTCCAGTATAGCATCAAATGAATACGTCTGGAGATCTTGTGAGTGAAAAAGTGACACTAAATGAATGTTCATTAAAGTCGAATTGAATTTTGGGGGCAAATTTCTTACAATGAAATACAGACAGCCTAATTTGTGAATTCCACGTTTGGACCCAAGTGGATTTGCAGTTTCAAAATCATCGTAGTACAGCTGGATTTGTAGTGCGTGCCTTTTAGCTGTATATAAAGGGTGAGTTTTAAAATAACTTCCATCACAAAAGTCATCGTAAATATCAGGCTCAGATGTACACTCTTTTTTAAGTAATTCACAAATATCTGGATTTCTGCACATAAACTTCAAGGTTTCTAAAATTGGTACATAAATAAAAGTATCCTTAACAGGTACTTGATCATAGGTGCCAGATTTTTTATTATGTCTGGTGTCAAATCTCACTCCCAGTGTAACCTCCACTGGCTCTACGACTGACCATTTTTCGGTAAAGTATTTATTTCTTTTCCATTCTGTATTCAGATCTGTGAAAGGGTTTTCTAAGGCATTTAAAGATTCATCAATCAATGATGTGTTTGGGTCAGGTAAAGCAGAAATGATAGTTTGCTTTGCTTGTGAGCGAAGCTCACATGTTAGTTCCTCCAGATCTCCCACAATTGAGGTTACCAAACTGTTGGAAATACCACTCCCCTGTAGTTTAGCTACAATGGATGTACACAATGCTTTGGTTGTATCCTTAAGTCCTGAATCATTTTTCTCAAAAGAAACACTGGAATCACTACTTTGATGTGGGGAATTAAACTCATCCCCCAAAGAAAAGGTCTGAGATGAACATGCAACTGGCTCACTTGAACCCTCAACATTTGAAGTTTGCTCAACACTATGAATACTGTTAAGGTGCTTCCAAAAACCTGCATATGTTTCAAAGTTCCGCCTGCAGCCTGGCTGCGAACAAAGCAATTTGAACTTGTGTCCAGGGCGGTAACTATGTTCAACTCTTAAATGTGAAATCAACTCTCGACTGCTGGGATAGCCTTTTTGACAAATAAAGCAGGTCAGCATTGCTTTTTAGCCAGTTACACAAAGAAAGCTGTCACGGTTTGGTTCAGCAGCCTGGATCTCAGTTCCCTTACTCTGGGAGTTTCCTTTGTGTTCCCCACATCAATGTTGTAAATGGTTGTCTGGAGGAATGTGTAGAAGCTTGTAAGTGCAGAATCATATTCCACATTAAACACAAAATGTGTTTTGAAAAGTTCATCAAATGCCCCCAGTGAGTGAGTGGACTTGCATGGGATGAGATGCTTATCCATCACAATGTAGTAGTTGTCAATGCTGCTCATCTGGCGCCCAACAGCAAGGAGGTATGGCTGTTGATTCTTCTTGTTGCGTATGTGTTCTTCCAAACTGCAACAGGACTAGGGTTGAGAAAAGGAAACTGAACTTTAGACAAGAATAATGTGCAACTGTGAACATCTTAACTCAATCCAGTTCAGCGGTGGTTGACATGTACTATATACATGCACCATTTATATCACACTCAGCTCTGGACTGGATAGAGAACTGCAGTGATGGTCAGGTCTGACTAATTTAGTATCCCAAATATCTCACTGATGGAGCATAACAAACAGCAGTTATGAAACAAGAAAACATTCATAACACCAGTGAAGTCTAGTATTTATCAACAGCAGGCATTACTGTTACATTAATGGAAAAAAAAAAACACATCCCTGGAAATGTCCTCAGTATCATTACCTTATGAAAGACTACAAGTCTTTCAACTGCATCGCTGGCGCTCACTTTTAGACACTTTGGGCCCCCAGGTGGTGGTGGAAGGAGATGTAGCAGCAACAACAGGGAGGCCATTTCTGGGTCGTAGGCTAAAGACAGAGTCACAACAGAGAGAACAGAACGTAAATTGTTTGGGATGGGAGCTTTTGGTTCCGTCCATCTGTCAAATGACACCTGATGGCAAGCAAGATAATATAAATAATACCAAAACGGCCACATAAGAGCCCATTACATTTTGGACAGGTTTGACGGGTCACAATGTATAGCTAAATGATGTATGCAAACATTACTTTTAACAATTATATGAATAAACTTACTTGTTGGATCAGGATCATTTCCAGGGGGACTTGATGCAGACTGCACCAAGCGCTGCAACTCAGGTGTTGAAGTGAGCTTTGAGGCCTCTTTTATGATGTTGTCCTTGAAGACCACATCCCATTTCTGGAGCAGCTGGGATGAGGTGTCATCATTAAACAGGAGAGTGAAGTCTTGCTCCACCTTTAAAAAAGGAACACATTACTGCATACAATGACAACAGACATCCATTCAAATTTCAAGCCATATCAGCATCTCATTTCATCTTACCAGTCCCTTTGTATCCATGAATCTTGGGAATGCGTCAAGGACATCAACATTTTTGTTGTGGTCTTTAACAAGCTTCTGGCGGTGCTGAAAGGTCTGCCTCATCTTCTGGAAGATCTGGGAGTTGTCAGTAGTATGGTTGAGCAAAGACATGGCCTCTTTGCAAGCATCCCCATCAAGCTGCTCTTCCACAGTAACAACTCTTGGGGAAGTTGGGCCTCCAGAACAATGACCAGTAGAGCTGCTGGGTGATGGTGCAGATGCTGGACTTTGTTTGGACTTCCTTGAGACTGTTTTTAGACGCCAAGCAATGTATCCCGTGTTGCTGCGAACATCATAGAATTGTTCCTGAAAATAAATTGAACATGTGTTGTCATACATAACCCATCTCAGAATTCAACAGTGGATATAATGTTGTCGATATGATGTATGTCAGTAGTCAATATGATAGCTTTGTCACATCATGTAAGAATAGTGTCATGCAAACAATAATGACTTACATAGCCTTTCTGGGAGTGTGGATCCTTGAGGCGAGGGAATAGTGTCACAATTCCAAGAGCATATTCTTCTCTTGTTGCTTTAGGGGGGCTGTACCTAGGAACACATTCAGAGTTCATAAGCTTTTCCCCCAGAATGGCCAAAATTATATTTTCTTAATACAGAATGAGATCATAGAGACATCAGTTTTGGTTATTGGCACAACAGCAATCAATTATATTGGATATCAATACCAGACAAAATGACTTACAGTATCGCCAATGCTATGACTATGCATTTATTTAGCACAACTAAGAACATAAAACACATACCCATGCTTAGCCACCATATCAGAAACCAGGATGTTAACCATCAACCTTCTTGTGCGATCTGTTAGCGTTTCTGTCTTTTGGTACTCCTGAAGTACGTCTTCACCACCAGAATAGCCTCGTAGAACAGCTTCAATCAACTAATAGAAAGGGGAAAAAATGTGCAAAAGGAACACATGGTGCTAAATCACATTTCCAATCACTGAAAGTGAAAACATTTGAAAGAACACACAAGACTGACCTGTTTAGCAGACACTGCAACAGATTGTTCCTCAATTCTTAGTCTCTTGCTAGGAACGTCACCATCTAACATTACAGCTGATGAAGCTGGGCAGTCAGACATCTCAGAAGCAGAGGTGGAGCAGTCAGAAATTTCTAATGGAAAAAAATATATATACTACATTAGTGAGTACTGTAGGGTGTAAACTATAGTGCTTGCTTATAAGCCTATTCTTAGGCCTTACCTTCATTTGAAAAAACTGTCAGCACCACACTCCCCTGTCCAATGAGGTCACTGAATATTTCAGCGTCAACTTCCGTCCCTGTTGAGTCCTTGTATACAACTCCTGCATCAGATGGCAGGCAAAATCTCTCTAGGACTGGGAAAGATACAGCAAGATCAACATAGTCAAAGTGCTTTTCAATGCAGCACCGTTTTTCCTCACAGCAAATTAGTCCACATTAAATGCATCCATCCACCACTATATAATCATTAATTCAAACTAGGCACGAGCTATGTTATATTTTCAATTGCAACACCAACCATTGACAGCCCATTCATCCAAACAAACAGAAATGTCATATCTGGTTGTGTTATATTATGTTATCAATGTTGCAATGTTGTTGACATGAGATTGAGGACCACTGATACAAAAACATAAGGTTTCTCAGAAAACTGTCAGGATTTAAAATAAATAATTTATGTTAGATGTGTCTAAAGGGGTAAAACAACCACAAGGAGATATGATAATTTAGATTTTCTGCAGCTAATGGTGTTCCCTTTCCTTACTGTTACCTTTTTCATGGAACTCCAAAAAATCAAATTGGCCTTCAACTGTATCCAATTTGATGTACTTCTGTAGTTGCTTGTATTTCACCTGGATCAGCATTTTTACTGACTGCAACCCAATAAAAAAATACATTAATATAAATAACCAACACATTTCATTACTATGCAATAGTAGGCTACAAAAGCCAAAACATTGTTTTTATCCTTGTGAATTGCTAGCATGATGCTAACAACTAACTTTCTTGAGAGGAACAACAACACCGTTTTTTGTGGAATGAATCTTCTACACAGAAAGTGCAGAAAGTACTGCAAGGAATTATGTTAGGGTGTATATTGTATATATGTATAATGTAAATGTTCACTGTTTATATAGCTTTGCAAAATAAAGTTACATTTTCAATGCCAAACAACCACCATATCACTCCAGGTTTCAGGGATGTGTCAACCTGTTAGCCATTGCTAGTCATGACAAACATTGTGGCCTACAGCATAATAGAACTACCTACATATTTGAGAATTTATTCCTTCCTTGTAGCTACATTACTGCAATCTCTGGCATACATTTACAATACCTTCAATAACTTTGCACTTACCATGAAATTATGTTCTTAAAAGAACACATGAAGATGACGAAAAGTCTCTGTCCTCTCAGTGTGAACAACGGCTGGTGTGTGGGAACAGAACACCAATCAATTCAAAAGAAATGCAGGTGGTGGGGCAGGAGGAGCTTAATTACCTCTCTGATGAGTTGAATTGACTCTATAGTGGAGTTGGTTTTAATCAACTCTTTAAAATAACTCCCAACACTTAAGCATTACACCAGAAAGTGTTAAAACTACACCTTTGGAGTAAAATTAACTCCTCTTTGATGAGTTGAGTTGACTCTAGGTGGAGTTGGTTTTAATCAACTCTTTGAAATAACTCCCAACACTTAAGCATTACCCCAGAAAGTGTTAAAACTACACCTTTGGAGCAAAATGAACTCCAAGCAACTCTGACGTGATCAACTCTATGAAATAACTCCAACACTGAAGCCAATTTAACTCTAAAGGTGTTAAAATTACACTTTGGGAGTTGAAATCAACTCTGAAATATTTAACCCTGAAATTTTAACTCTCCAATTTTTGCTGTGTAGAAGATTAATGGTCATTTTATTCTGTATGTTTGACTGTTTTTAACTGTGAGGCTAAAATGGTCATCAAATGGTGGTCCATGGCTCAAATTCTGAATACACCTCCACCGGAAGGCCGATTTACGTGAAACACCTTCAAATTGTAGGCAAATCTCATGCAAGTCAGACCAAGACGCGTCCGTTTGATTTTTCATAAGCTAGTTTGGCTAAGATTGGCTTCCATTTTGCACAAAATGCTCCAAACCATTAAAGGGGAAGTCCACCCATTTTCAACATTCTATTATGTCATTAGTATACCCTAGAGGTGTTGGGTGGACATGATAAAAAAAAGCTCCCCCATTCTGTGTTCCCAAGAAATGCAGGTGAACATGGTGAAACATCTTGATGACATCATCAAGAGGTATTTTCACCATCTTAATGGATTTCTGTAGACGCTTCTTTTTTTCTGAGAGCGTACAAATGAACCCGTTAGGGTCCATTTGGTTGCATTTGTACACTCTCAGAAAAAATGTTAAAAATGGGTGGAATTCCCCTTTAACACATGTGTCCAACTGTGGTGAAACTGTGCAGGCATATTCCCACTAGGCTGAAGGGTAGAAATGGCACTTCACAATTTTCTAGAACAATCTTATCCTTGTGCATGGAGATCTGTACTGGGAGGGACAGTTTTTCTAGTTTTAGATTGAATTTAAAGGATGGAAATTAAGTACATCATCTCTAGCTACAGTGGAAACCCTCATACGAAATATTGGGAAAAAAAAAAAAAAAACGTAGCAGATCTGTAAGCTCAGATCATGTCACTTCGCAATGTGTTTTCACAGACTGTACAAATACGGAGATAAGAGGTTTCTGCCCAACAGCAATGAGACATTGTGCAGAACACGGTGCAAGTTTCTTTCTGGTTGTTTCTTTCTCTCACTCCCTCGGACTACATCCACCTGACAGTGGATATGGTTCAGTTTACGGGGCAGATGGCAGCTTGCTGGTTCTCTTTATATTACCATGCATTAGTCCAGATATGAGACGCAGATATGAGACACATGATTTGTTTGTCTTCAGGGCAGGGCTCTCTCTGAGCTTTGGAGAAATGGACAGGTTGTCCTCTCTCTCCTGTTTAGTAGCCGTACTGTATGTAGCTCTCTCTCTCTCTGTCCTCTCTCTCTCTCTCTTTCTCTGTGTTTTCATTTGATTGGAGTGTGATGAGGGGAGTGAGCGGCGAGGGGGGGGTGGGTGGATTAAAGCCAGTACACCTGATACTCTCAAAACACAGACCACCACCACCCCTCATGCACACACACACACACACACACACACACACACACACACACACACACACACACACACACACACACACACACACACACACACACACACACACTTACAATCTCCAGTTTGTATGGCTTGGATTGGTTCTGAATTCCCACAGAGCCCGGGGGACTAAGAGAAAGGACTTTCCCAGGCAAACCGTGAAGCTTATTCAGCTCAGGAAATTTCTGCCGACTGGGAGGAGGGTGGGGGTCCAGGGGCGGTCGGGGTTTGGTGAGGTGGGGGGACACTCACTCAGGTCTGGGAAGAGGAAAACATGGAATGTGTCATGATTGTTATTCCACAGCTGTGGTCATCAAGCCCATTTGAAAAGGTACTTCATATAGAATGTCACATTGTATATCGGCTTTCATGCTCATTATTTCTAAGAAAAAGTGTGAAACCGCATCAATCTGTCCACTTGCCCGCTTTGGGTCATTTTCTTTTCATTGCACCAAAAACAAACAAAAAAAATGTTTTCTTTCGCATTTTTATTGTGATGTCCACTCTTTTTTTTTTTATCCCGCCAGTAACTAAACCATAAGGTTGTCGGACCATGCATGATAACATTATTCCCCCCAAGTGTTAAAGGGAACTCCATTGTGGATTGGAAGTATTATTAGGATGATTTACAGGTAAGTACAGACTTATCAGACCTACAGCTATTTCTCTGCATGTGGCAAACACCATAATAACTGCCATGTATGATGCATGGTAGCGTTGGGGCCATTCAACAGGCCAAAGTACAACAGGAAACATCTTGCCCACCGACAGCCTTTTATTGTATCATGGAATTAATCCATCCTACTAAAAAAAAAGGACAATCACTCAAGGCACCTATAGAGAGAGATGACTACATGCTCCTTGGCAAAACAAGCATATTGACTGCTTTGTGTGCCAACATTAATCTCAACATACAGTAGCTGTTTGCTTCCAAATGGATGCTTGTGCCGTATTTCAAGCTTGTGGATTTGCTATGTTTAATGCTTTTGTGGGACACTATAGTACATACAGTATATGTCAAACTCAAGGACTTAGAATGAATTTTCTTTGGGCCGCAAGATGATATTTAATTACTATTAGAACTGGCCCTTTGGTATGTTGAACTCACCGTTATTTCAACTAATTGTTTTACTTGCTCGTCTCATTTGATTTACTACAGTATCTCCTTTTACTATGAAAGCAGTGCTTGGTGAGGATCATCAAGCGGAAACTCTGTTTTAATAATGCACTTCCATGTTTTTATGCATACAGTTTAATCTTTGCATTTATCCTGCTACTAAGGTACCGTACTTTCCGCCTTATAAGCCGCGACTTTTATCCCGTGCTTTGGACCCTGCGGCTTATCAGCGGTGCGGCCAATGTATGGATGTTTACGGCTAACAAACACTATAGGGCGTTCTAAGTCTAAATGCGCGGTATGCACCCCAACTTTAAGCCGGCCCGAGCAGGAAATGTAGGGGGACAGGGCACAGGCAGTTCGCTAAGACAGACACTACTAAATGCATCATGGAAAGCAAACGAAGAAGTGCATATAACGCAGCTAAAGTCAGTCGAGCTGGTTGAAAAATAAGGAAATCGATCTGCTGTACGTAGCCTTGGGATCAATGAATCAATGGTTAGACGGCGGACCAACGCGAGGAACGCCAGCGCGGCGGAGACACCAGCTCCTCGGAACGCCAGCGCGCGGAGCCGCGGACCACCAGCGCGAGCAACATGCTGAAAGCAACTTTTTCTCAAGTCTGCCAGTGGATCCTGACTGCGTGGAAAAGTGTCAAAACATCCACGAACGGGTTTAGAAAGGCTGGCGGCAGCAGCAGCAGCAGCAGCAGCAGCAGCGCGAGCAGGAGGAGGGGTCCGTGGAGGCGGCAATAAAGACGCCTCGTCAAGCGTCTTAAACATTGAGAGGATTTCTGGTGGTCCCCAGCTAAATGGTGGACAGTTGGTTAACCAGATGTACGCTAGGCTACCTTTTTTCATGAACCAAATGGACCCGCAAGCGCTCATTTGGTTTCATGAAGTGATCGGAGTTTGCGTATCTCCGGCTACACTCTATGGCCACTGGCCAGGCCTGGATGTAATATTTCTCAATCGGGGGTGCAGCCGAAAATGGCAGTTGGTTTAGTGGTGCCATAATTGTAGTTAGTCAATGTTTAACTACCGCTATAAGCATTTGATTTGAAATATCTTTGAAGTTTTCATTGTTTGCATTCCGTCATGTTTGGTGGGGCAGTCAGGGCGTCTAGAGGGCATTCCCCCCCATGTCTATGCCTAGATCCGTCCCTGGTCTATGGCTCTAGCGTTAATTACATACAGCACATGCAGTTCTGTAGTCGTCTAAATAATAAAAAGGATGCTTCTCAAACAGCTTTTCGTTGCCGACAATCTCATCTGTGCAAGAACCCTTACATATGGTAATTAAGCATTAAAACACCCGCATTAAAACACCCGCGGCTAATAGGCCATGCTTTTATGCATACGGTTCCATCTTTGCATTTATCCTGCTACTAAGGTACCGTACTTTCCGCCTTATAAGCCGCGACTTTTATCCCGTGCTTTGGACCCTGCGGCTTATCAGCGGTGCGGCCAATGTATGGATGTTTACGGCTAACAAACACTATAGGGCGTTCTAAGTCTAAATGCGCGGTATGCACCCCAACTTTAAGCCGGCCCGAGCAGGAAATGTAGGGGGACAGGGCACAGGCAGTTCGCTAAGACAGACACTACTAAATGCATCATGGAAAGCAAACGAAGAAGTGCATATAACGCAGCTAAAGTCAGTCGAGCTGGTTGAAAAATAAGGAAATCGATCTGCTGTACGTAGCCTTGGGATCAATGAATCAATGGTTAGACGGCGGACCAACGCGAGGAACGCCAGCGCGGCGGAGACACCAGCTCCTCGGAACGCCAGCGCGCGGAGCCGCGGACCACCAGCGCGAGCAACATGCTGAAAGCAACTTTTTCTCAAGTCTGCCAGTGGATCCTGACTGCGTGGAAAAGTGTCAAAACATCCACGAACGGGTTTAGAAAGGCTGGCGGCAGCAGCAGCAGCAGCAGCAGCAGCAGCGCGAGCAGGAGGAGGGGTCCGTGGAGGCGGCAATAAAGACGCCTCGTCAAGCGTCTTAAACATTGAGAGGATTTCTGGTGGTCCCCAGCTAAATGGTGGACAGTTGGTTAACCAGATGTACGCTAGGCTACCTTTTTTCATGAACCAAATGGACCCGCAAGCGCTCATTTGGTTTCATGAAGTGATCGGAGTTTGCGTATCTCCGGCTACACTCTATGGCCACTGGCCAGGCCTGGATGTAATATTTCTCAATCGGGGGTGCAGCCGAAAATGGCAGTTGGTTTAGTGGTGCCATAATTGTAGTTAGTCAATGTTTAACTACCGCTATAAGCATTTGATTTGAAATATCTTTGAAGTTTTCATTGTTTGCATTCCGTCATGTTTGGTGGGGCAGTCAGGGCGTCTAGAGGGCATTCCCCCCCATGTCTATGCCTAGATCCGTCCCTGGTCTATGGCTCTAGCGTTAATTACATACAGCACGTGCAGTTCTGTAGTCGTCTAAATAATAAAAAGGATGCTTCTCAAACAGCATTTCGTTGCCGACAATCTCATCTGTGCAAGAACCCTTACATATGGTAATTAAGCATTAAAACACCCGCGGCTAATAGGCCAGTGCGTCTTGTATATGTACACAATTGATTTTTTCGCTAAATTTGGCCGATGCGGCCTATATTCAGGTGCGCTTTATAACCCGGAAATTACGGTACATTGGTTTTTGAAGGAAAATTACATTTGGCTGTTTGCAAGGGAAGTCCTTGTAAACTGATGCCTGTGTGTTGAAACAAAGTCTGGCCACTCCGACACTCAACTGGTACCTATTTTTCTATTACTAGGGCCTTACCCGTTGTGAATATATGAACACCAAATGATGTACTCACTGTGTGGGTAATGTGAATCCTTCATCACATTATGTGATGAAGGATTTGATGAAGGATTGCTTTAATGCACACGCACAGACACTGCAATGGCCAGTCATAAAGTGTGTGTGTGTGTGTGTGTGTGTGTGTGTGTGTGTGTGTGTGTGTGTGTGTGTGTGTGTGTGTGTGTGTGTGTGTGTGTGTGTGTGTGTGTGTTTTGGTATTTGCATTACCCCCTGTGGCCGAAAAGGGAATTGCCAATGTTAAGCGAATGGGGAAATTTAATTCACCAATAAATTCATTATTAATCAACAATTTGTTAATTTGAAAAAAGGGCTTCCTCAGTCTCTTCCTAATGTTATGGTCAATGACTGTGTGAAAAATCATAGTGATCGGTGCAGCCAGTGATGAGTTATGCTCGCTTCAGACATTCAGACATTCAGACATTCAGACATTCAGACAGACAACTCCTTAATTATAGTATTGATGACCCGCTGTGCATTTGAGTTTGACATCCCTGCTGTAGTATGATCAGGTAAGATTGTTAATTTTCCAAAAATACCAAAAAGCACAAAAATGTGGATATAGTTAGTTTCTGACTGACAGCAACTACGTATATACTGTATTTGGGCCACTGCACACACACACACACACACACACACACACACGCGCACGCGCACGCGCACACACACACACACACACGCGCACACACACACACACACACACACACACACACACACACACATACAGACAAAACACTACCAGTGTATGAGGACATTTCCACATCATGATAATCTGCAGCTGGTCTGAGAGTACCAGGACTGTCTGAGTTTCCATAGCAGCCGGCGCAGGGCAGAATGTCTTCAGAATCACCTCCTTACATTTCCTGTTTGATATTTGTGTTTCTATTTCTGTCAATTGTGAAAGTGAATCCGTTCAAGGCTATAAGACGTACAGAGGTTATGAGAACAGGCACTATCCACCACTACAAGTTTAGAATTTTAGCCATGTTTCTCAAGATTCTTCCCTTTACTGAAGAACAGAAAGGTTCACTTCTGGTGTGCATCAATCATGTACATTTATGCACATCATGTACATCAAGACAGGCGTGTCTTAATGTGAAACCGATTGCAGCATCACAACTTCCCCTCGTTCTTGTGGGTTACGTGACTCAAAGCAATGGGTGAGGGTACATGGTGTACTCTACAGCAAAACATTGTTTTTTTACACGAAAACAACGAAAAGAACGTGTACTGTATGTCCAAGTATATGTGTGCATGCACGCACACAAATGCACACAAGCACACACACACACACACACACACTAGAGCTGACTCAAAGCACTTGTGATGCATTGAGAGCTCATAGATTGGCTGCACAACATGCCTTCATAGGGGACATGTTGACTCCTATGGACTCCAACTGAGTGAAATCGGTGGTGGCGACTAAGAACTTCAATCCACGAGGGTGTCTCAACAGCCTAATTCAACTAGACAAAAGACCATGAGTCACCTCTTCGCTCCCTGCTTCCAGCAAGTCACCTATGTGGGGCCACTATAGGCCCGGGTCTGAGTCAGCTGCATGTATAACCCTTTCAACGAGAGGGTGACAGAAATGACCGAGTGAAACATGTCCAACTTTACAAATATCAACATGAGTCAAACATCTGCTTTTTGTTTGGTGAAAATAAGTTAGCCTGAGTGTCCGTCCAAATAGCTTTCTCTTCCCTCGTCTTAGAGGTATTAGGAGAAGCCCATCTGATATGGAGACATATACAGTAACTAATACTGAAAATGTTTTAAAGAGTAATGTAAAGTACAAAGGCTACATCTATATAGTGACTTTGTCCAGCCTGCGTTAACATTCTGTAAGCCCATACGGCAGTACTTCCAGTTAAAGGGGAATTCCACCCATTTTCAAAACTTTCAAAACCATTTGGTTCCATTTGTACCCTCTCGGGAAAAAGGGATCTGAAAGACAAATTAACATGGTGAAATACATATTGATGTCATCAGATGTATTTCACCATGTTAATGTTTTTTTTTCAGACCTCCATTTTTAGGAAATACAGAATTGGGGGAACTTTTTTATCATGTCCACACAACATCTCTAAGGTATATTAATGACATATTAAAATGTTGAAAATGGGTGGAGTTCCCCTTTAAGAAGAATAGCAGATGTATAGGTTATGGTTAAAGTAGTTTCAGCCATTGCTTTTGTTGTGATTAGCCACTTTAAACGGATAGTTCCGATTTTTGGAGCTTAAGTTGTATGAAATACTTGCCCAATTCCGTTGAAGTTGGGACGTTGTGTAAAATGTAAATAAAAACAGAATGCCTTGATTTGCAAATCGTTTTCAACCTCTATTCAGTTGAATACACCACAAAGACAATATATTTAATGTTCAAACTGATAAACTTTATTGTTTTTTGAAATTATACAATCTTTTGTAAATTGATCCCTGCAACACGTACCAAAATAACCAAAAACAGGTTAATCTTAAACAGTTTAATATCGTGATTGGGTATAACAGGACCATCCCAGTCGTTCACAATCAAAGATGGGGCAAGGTTCACCACTTTGTGAACAATTGTGTGAGAAAATCATCCAACGGTTTAAAAACAATGTTTCTCAACATTCAATTGCAAGGAATTTGGTGATTTCATCATCTACAGTCAATACTATAATCAAAACATTCAAAGAATCTGAAGAACTTGCTATACTAAAGCGACAAGGCCGAAAACCAACACCGAACACTTGTGACCTTTGATCCCTCAGGTGGCTCTGCATTAAAAACTGACATCATTGTGTAAAGGCTATTACTGTGAGGACTCAGGAACACTCAGAAAACCATTGTCAGTTTACATAATTTGTCGCTACACCTGCGATTGCAAGTTAAAACTCTACCATGCAAAGCAAATCCATACATCAGAAAGGTTGGTTTGAAAAAACAACCAGAAAAACAACCAGAAATGCCTTCTCTGGGTACAATATCATTTGAAATGGTTAGACACAAAGTGGAAAAGTGTGCTGTGGTCTGATGAGTCCACATTTCTAATGATAGTGGACCCAGAGAAGGCATTTCTGGTTGTTTTTCAAACCAACCTTTCTGATGTATGGCTTTGCTTTGCATGGTAGAGTTTTAACTTGCACTCGCACGTGTCGCGACAAATTATGTAAACTGACAATGGTTTTCTGAGTGTTCCTGAGTCCTCACAGTAATATCCTTTACACAATGACGTCAGTTTTTAATGCAGAGCCACCTGAGGGATCAAAGGTCACAAGTATTCTGTGTTGGTTTTCAGCCTTGTCGGTTTAGTATAGCAAGTTCTTCAGATTCTTTGAACGTTTTGATTATATTATGGACTGTAGATGATGAAATCACCAAATTCCTTGCAATTGAATGTTGAGAAACATTGTTTTTAAACCGTTGGATGATTTTCTCACAGAATTGTTCACAAAGTGGTGAACCTCGCCCCATCTTTGATTGTGAACGACTGGGATGGTCCTGTTATACTAGTACAAGCAATCTAAGGTTTAACCTCAAACAAATTGCAACAGAAACTCTTCCGCCTATTTTTGTTTCCTTAATATGTTAGGAATAACATATCAAAAGTCCTAAGAAATCCAAGTAGGGGAACATAGTGAAAAATGCTGAAATAGATGATGTCACAATTTCCGATTTTCGCCTATTTAAAAATTAGATTTATGTATGTTTTCTTAGCTTGTGTCTAAAGAAAATGTTCAATACTTTGCAGAATTACATAGAAACTATGTCTGATTCAGTGAAATGATTGTTCAAGAGTTTTTTTCATTTATTGCAAAAGGAAAATCTTAATATTAATGCATTTTGTGAGCTAATAAGGGACAAATTTCGTATAGATTATAAAATCAGAAAAATGGTTGCAATAGGGCAACACAAGTTGCAACAGAAACCCTTTAACTTGTTTTCGTTTCCTTAATATGTTAGTAATAACATATCAAAAGTCCAAAGAAATACAAGTAGGGGAACATAGTGAAAAATGCTGAAATAGATGATGTCACAATTTCCGATTTTCGCCCCTGGTGAAAAATAGAATTATGGAGGTTTTCTTAGCTTGTGTCTAAAGAAAAGGTTTAATACTTTACAGAATTACATAGAAAATGTGTGTGATGCACTAAAATGATTGTCCAAGAGTTTCATTTCATTTTTTGAAAAAGGAAATTCTTAATATTAATGCATTTTGTGAGCTAAAAATGGAGAAATTTCACATATAGCAGAAAATCTGAAAAATGGTTGCAATTGGGCCAAACAAGTTGCAACATAAACCCTTTAACTTGTTTTTGTTTCCTTAATATGTTAGAAATAACACATCAAAAGTCCTAAGAAATCCAAGAAGGGAACATAGTAAAATGCTGAAATAGATGAGGTCAGAAATCCCCATTGATGTGAAATGAAAATGTTTAATACTGCAGAATTACAGAAGAATTGCAGAATTACATAGAAACTGTGTCTGATGTAGTAAATTGATTGTCCAAGAGTTCATTTATTTATTTATTTTATTTTGGCAAAGGGAAATTCTTAATATTAATGCATTTTGCGAGAGGAAAAAAGGGACAAATTTCACAGACAAGAAATAATCAGAAAATGTTGCAATAAAAGATAATACTATAAACATAACTTTAACCTCACAAAACATAAATATATAATATATAAACTATTCAACATCTTTATCATCATCACTTTGAACCAGACTTGTGTTTGTGTAACACCCGGGATTCGAAACCGGGTCTCCACCGTGAAAGTCCAATATCTTAACCACTAGACCAAAAGGGACATCCCCTTGGTACGGGGGCAGATACTAGACTTTGGAGGTCATCACGACAGAGGCTGTAGCCACCAGCTAGACTCACCTCCCTATTGACCTCCTTCCACAGGGAAACGCGATCCGGGTCACGGCACCACTGTAACACCCGCGATTCGAACTCAGGTCTCCACCGTGAAAGTCCAACATCTTAACCACTAGACCAAAGGGACATCCCCTTGGTCCGGGGGCAGATACTAGACTTTGGAAGCCATCACGACAGAGGCTGTAGCCACCAGCTACACTTGCACACCCTGTGTCTTTGCAGTTTACACATGCAACAGAGCAGTCAATGCTTCTTGCAAGTGCACCTCAGGCTGCTGCAGTCGGTCTTGCAGGTGCATCTGAAGACCCATAGCAGTTCCTGAGCTGGAGGTATGTCTGTCTGGACAGGGATAATCACCCCATCATTATCCCCATTCTTGCGGCAAGAGCACTCATGCAGTTCCCTTCCACTGCTGTACTTGATAATGTGGTACTTTGTTGCTGTGGCTGGAGATGGCAGACTCTCTGGCTTTACAAGAGATGCTTCTTGCAAGTGCACTTCAGGCTGCTGCGGTCGGTCTTGCAGGGAGATCCGTCTCATAGCAGTTCCTGAACTGGAGGTATGTCTGTCTGGACGGGGATAAGTGTAGCAGGCGGCTGCACTGATGGCGTGATGGCCTCTAAAGTCTAGTATCTGCCCCTGGACCAATGGGATGTCCCTTTGGTCTGGGAGCAGAATAAAGAAATTTGGTCCCTTTGGCGTGAAAGTTCAACACTTAACCACTGTTAAGTGTTGGACTTTCAGGCGGGAGACCCGAGTTCGAATCCCGGGCGTTACATAAGCACCCCATCACTCTCTTCCCATCCCCATTCTTGCGGGAAGTCTGAGGAGGGTCTTGACTCATTAAGCATTAAGATACAAGCATTTTTGTAAGAAGGTGGCATCTTTTGTGGAGCCAGAGAGTCTGCTACCTTCAGCCACAGCAGCAAAGTACCACAGTCTCTGTGTCTACTACCAAATACAGCAGTGGAAGGGAACTGCATGAGTGCTCTTGCCGCAACAACTGGGATGGGAAGAGAATGATGGGGTTCTTATCCCTGTCCAGACAGACATACCTCCAGCTCAGGAACTGCTATGGGTCTTCAGATGCACCTGCAAGACCAACTGCAGCAGCCTGACGTGCACTTGCAAGAAGCATTGACTGCTCTGTTGCATGTGTAAACTAAGACACAGGGTGCGCACACACAAGTCTGGAAGTGATGATGATGATAATTTTACAATATACAATGTAAACACTAAAAACTGTAATACATTAGGCGTGATGATGAAGGTGTTGAATCATTTATATATTATGACAGCATTGCTTTTGTAACTTTTACGTTTTGTGATGTTAAATTTATGTTTATAGTATTATCTTTTATTGTAACATTTTCTGACTATATTTCTTGTCAGTGAAATTTGCCCCTTTTTCCCCTCGCAAAATGCATTAATTTCCTTTTGCCAAAATAAAAAAAATAAAATAAAAAATAAACTCTTGGACAATCATTTTACTGCATCAGACAAGGTTTCTATGTAATTCTGCAAATTATTAAACCTTTTCACTGGACACAAGCTAAGAAGACCTCCATAAATCTGTTTTAACATGGGTTTCAGAAATTGTGACATCATCTATTTCAGCATTTTTTACTATGTTTCCCTACTTGGATTTCTTAGGACTTTTGATATGTTATTCCTAACATATTAAGGAAACCAAAACAAGTTAAAGGGTTTCTGTTGCAACTTGTTTTGCCCTATTGCAACCATTTTTCTGATTTTATAATCTATACGAAATTTGTCCCTTATTAGCTCACAAAATGCATTAATATTAAGATTTTCCTTTTGCAATAAATGAAAAAAACTCTTGAACAATCATTTCACTGAATCAGACATAGTTTCTATGTAATTCTGCAAAGTATTGAACATTTTCTTTAGACACAAGCTAAGAAAACATACATAAATCTAATTTTTAAATAGGCGAAAATCGGAAATTGTGACATCATCTATTTCAGCATTTTTCACTATGTTCCCCTACTTGGATTTCTTAGGACTTTTGATATGTTATTCCTAACATATTAAGGAAACAAAAATAGGTGGAAGAGTTTCTGTTGCAATTTGTTTGAGGTTACCCCCTTTTTTTCTTAGATTGCCTATACTATACCCAATCAAGATATTAAACTGTTTAAGATTAACCTGTTTACCTGTGGAATGTTCCAAACAGGCGTTATTTGTGCATTCATGACCTTTCCCAGTCTTTTGTTTCCCCCGTCCCAACTTTTTTGGTACGTGTTGCAGGGATCAATTTACAAAAGATTGTATAATTTCAAAAAACAATAAAGTTTATCAGTTTGAACATTAAATATATTGTCTTTGTGGTGTATTCAACTGAATAGAGGTTGAAAACGATTTGCAAATCAATGCATTCTGTTTTTATTTAACTTTTACACAACGTCCCAACTTCAACGGAATTGGGGTTGTATGAAATACTTGCCATTAATATAACAATATTTATTGAGAGCTCTGGTGTGGTTTTGGTGATTATTAAGTAGTTAAGTTACACATTGTTAATGATGTTGTTTTCTTCCCTGGCATTGGCCCAGAACCAACATGTTCCACCATCACACTCCCATATGTCTCTACTGAGGTCCAGCAGTCTGCGTACTGCAGGCTGCCTAGAACAGGACCAGGGGTGTAGTGGAGGGGGGACGCGGAGGGACGGCGTCCCCCCACTTCTCACATCTAAAATGTTTTTGGGGCAAAAGTAGGCATATGTTTTTGTGTCTTGTCATTTACTTTTATGGATACAATTAGGCATTGTAAACAAATCTTTCTCAATATGCTATACTTGTTTTAATAGCGTGTCTGTGTGTGTTGCGCAGGTGCACGCAAATGCGCAGGCAAATGCAAGTGTGCATGCACGTGTCTTAAAGGGGAATTCCACTCATTTTCAATATTTTAGTATGTCATTAATATATCTTAGAGATGTTGTGTGGACATGGTAAAAAAAAAAAGTTCCCCCATTCTGTGTTTCCTAGAAATGGAGGTCTGAAAAAAATCATTAGCATGGTGAAACACATCTTGATGACATCATCAAGATCTGTGTACAAATGGAACCAGAGAGTTCTGAGAGTGTACAAATGGAACCAAATGGACCCGCTAGGGTCCATTTGGTTCCACATTTGTACACTCTCAGAAAAAAAAAATGAAAATGGCAGGTGTCTCCTTTAAGAGGCGTCTCCCCACTTCTAAAAGTCCCACTACAACACTGATCAGGACAGGAGTATGGTCTTGCTTGCAGAACAGAGGCCAGCTATTGACCGAATCCCAGAATGCCAATGACCGCCTCACCTTCACCTTCATGCTCTGAGACCTCGAGGGGCAGATTATGGCGTAGAAACTAAATTCATGTATCCACTGGAAACCACAGGTTTTCTTTAAAGGGGAATTCCACCTGTCATTGATGTACCTTTTAGGTGTTGGCTGAACATGATATGTTCCCCCATTCTGTGTTCCCAAGAAATGGAGGTCTCGGACGAAAACCACTAACATTGTGAAACATCTTGATGACATGTATTTTCACGATGTTAATGGATTTCTTTAGACACTTCTTTTTTCTGAGAGCATACAAATGGATTGTACGCTCTCAGAAAAAAATGTTGAAAATGGGTGGAATTCCCCTTCAAACCTGTCATTCTTCAAATGAATTGACAAATGAACAATACACAATTTTAGTTTTCCCTGCTGTCATGCAGCCTCCAACAACCACTAGCAAACCCCCTGAAAACATTAGCAGCAAACATTACTGTATATGTTGCTGCAGCCGAGGTGGAGCGTGGAAAAAGGTAAGAGGAGCTAACGAAAGCTATTGTGCATCCAGGAGAATAGAAGAGCAGGTTATTGAGAGTCGTTTCACTGATGTGGCATTTAAGTCTAAAGCATTCTCCACTTTTAAAGTGTTCTCTGCCCTGAGCCTATAGACATTATCTGGTCATTGATCCTGTGTGTAAGTGTTGTCATAAATTAACACCCCTCGGTTCACCACCTACGCCTCTCCCTGCATACTCCTCCTCTGGCTCATCTACACAGCACGAGTACACACACACACACACACACACGCACACGCACACGCACACGCACACGGTTGGTATTGCTATAGCCGTGAGGACTGTAGTAGAACACTTTATGATGGTGAAAATTGAAAATAGTAGCGTGTTTAGTGATCCAACTCCTGAACATATCTTCTAAATGTGTTAACTCCTAACCCATTCCCATTTGTAAAACTAGCTCCCAAAATAATTTTATTATTTTTTTTTTTATTAAAAACCTCAATTGATCTTGTATGAACTGGGAAAATGGTCCTCAAATGTTGGATTTCTCAAGTGGACATTTGGACATGCATTTGACCCTTACAGATATAGTAACCCATAGGCACACATGCATGCACGTATACACACAAATGTAACACTGTGCTCATGCTTGTACTCAAACGCATGTGCACGCACACAAACACACACACACACACACACACACACACACACACACACACACACACACACACACACACACACACACACACACACACACACACACACACACACACACACACACACACACACACACACACACACACACACAGCCTGAAGCCGGACCGAATCAGTTGTTACCTGTAGGCCCATTTCCTACTCCCGAAAATTGGCCAATGGCCAATCAGGACACATAGTATACAAATGGTTTGCATACTTTGTCCTGATTGGCCACCACACATTTCTGAGTAGGAAATGAGTGTATAATTGAGCTGTTCGAGACCAAGGTGCTGACAGGGATTTTTTTTGCCAACAGCTGATTTGGTCTGGCTTTAGCCAGGCTAACGCACACACAAACATGCACACATGCATGCCGCGCACGCACACACACACACACACACACACACACACACACACACACACACACACACACACACACACACACACACACACACACACACACACACACACACACACACACACACACACACACACACACACACACACACACACACACACACACACACACACAAACTCTGACTCACTCAAGGGCATTAGTCACACTACTATGGTTTTGACTCAGCAATCAAAGTATATTCAGAGAGACAGATTACTATAGATAAGTGGAATCCGAGGCGAGAACAACATGTATCTGCTATCTGTCTGACTGGAAGTACAGCCAGTACAGCCTTACAGGAAGTTCATGTAGGCTGGACAACTCCTACATCCTTTACTTCTGCTTCTAACACTCCTTCAGCAGTATTTATCTTTTAGCTTTTATAGAGGTTGTGAATACTTTATTAGTCAGAACTGTAATCAGCATGTGGTTATCTCTCAAGTCAGTGGTTTTCAACCTTTTTGATACCAGGGCCCACCATTTATTCAGCATTTGAGCCACGGACCACCACTTGACGACATTTTAGCCCCACAGACCCCCAAAACTAAAGATTTTGATTGTTTTTGTCCACAATACCAGGCTGGATTTGGGAAACAAAACAGGGACAACAACAGACCAAAATGACCGTTAATCTTCTACATTCTCTATTATGTAGACTTGGGCTAATTCACATGATAAATATTTTAACTCTTGAGAGTGTAAAAATGAAACCAAATGGACCCGCATGGGTCCACTCTCAAACAGTTACATCTGGTTAACCTTCAACTTTCATTTAGCAGGGGACCACCTGGAACCCTCTTGAGGACCACTGGTGGTCCCCGGACCACTGGTGGAAAACCACTGTACTACATCCTTTACTTCTCCTTCAGCAGTATTTATCTTTTAGGTTTTATAGAGGTTGTGAATACTTTATTAGTCAGAACTGTAATCAGCATGTGGTTATCTCTGGAGACACTTCCTTTCCAGGTTTTTATCTCCGTGTGAGATGGAAGTGGATGTCAAAAACCTGGCATGCCAGTTTTGTACCCATTTCCACCGTTCTTTGTATTTTTCTTCAGTAAAATAGCCAATCTACAACTAAGCTCTTGAAGATCGGACCAAAATACTGTCGGGAATCATGAGTGATGTTCGGGATTATGCTTAAGTTGAGTAATGATGATGAGTTGATTATCCCATGATGAGTAAAATAAACATCCTCAAGGAAAAAAAAGGTCTTGGCTCGCTGTAAACAGACAATGAAAAATTCTAAAAAATATTGCTGCAATCGGGGAAGAGTGCTCAAATGTTTGGAGTCAATTGGGGAAATGTGGTTAGGAGCTAAAAGCAATATGTTGATGATAATTCATATTTTATGATTTGGAATTATTTTGTTCAGGGACTCTTTATTGTATTGTGAATGTGGATGTGATGTTATAGTGTGGCCTGTTATGTTGTCATGCTCCAGAACAGTGGTTTTCAACCAGTGGTCCAGAGACCACCAGTGGTCCTCGAGACGGTTCCAGGTGGTCCCCAGGGTAAATGATGGAAAGTTGGTAAACCAGGTGTAACTCTTTGAGAGCATAAAAATGAAACTCTCAAGAGTTAAAATATTCATATCAATTATCAAGGTCTACACAACTAGATTCTCAAATCCAGCCTGGAATTGTGGAGAAAAGCAAAATAAATCATTAGTTTTGTGTCGGTGGGGTTAAAATGTGGTGGTCTGTGACTAAAATTCTGAATAAACACTGGGCCCTGGTATCAAAAAGGTTGAAAACCCACTGCTCTAGAAACAAAATTTGTGCGGGAAATGGCCTCTGATAACAGTCCATATGCAGCAGGGTGATGGGAGTTGATGGGAGAATCTCCCAGCATGCAGTCCTATATGCAATCGGTTCAGACTGAGCGGAGGCCAAAGCCTGGGGGACTGCAGTGAAGGCTGTTGAGATGAATAAATAAAACAGCATTGATCTCTGCTAATGGGAATGGCCTGGGCAGGGCAGGGCAGGGCTGTGTAGGGCAGGGCAGGGGCAAGCCTGTGGAGGGCCTGCTCACTGGATGCTCACTGACTGTTTACTTTACAAGTAACAATACCACAATGTAGACTCTGTTACTGTAAGATAAAGTCCTGTATTAAAAATAATTTAAATGGGAAATTTTGCATTTACTGTATATAGTACCTTTATCTAAGACACTTCACATAGTACATTACATTCAGGCAAAGTATCAAACAGCATCGGGAGCAATTTAGCGATCAGTGTCTTGCCCAAGGACACATCGACTCCGGTGGAGGTGTTACATGATACAACAGGAGGAGCCAGGATTTGAACCTCCGGCCTACAGATCATTGGACAACCTGCTCTACCTCCTGAGCCACAGTCAAACAATAACATTTGTGAGGACCAATTGAGATGGTCCTCACAAATGTTATTATAATAGGGACTTTAAAAGGTTGCCAGGACACCAGTAGCTGTGTTTTGCCGTCAGAGTCCAAAAGCTGCAAGGCTTATGTATCGAGCACCAAATCATTTGCGGTTGGCGTTGTACGTCCCAAATTGGAGCGATCTTAAACTGGCTACTATGGTGCGTTTTTCTACTGGGTCTGTGTCGACTTATCCAAAATCTACCTATTGAGTGAAATGATCGGTAGGAGAGTTGGGTAAAAATATTTAAAATGTTTTATTTTGTAATAATGTGACTATTGTAGGATGATTCCATTGGTAATCAGGTCTCTGAACTGTCCAAAGCCTGAAACACAGAGTGAAAAGACAAAAATTGTACCATATTATTTTAATAGGAAATACTGAAGGCCAATTATGATTATGAAAATAGTTTGAAAATGCGGTGAAGTGGTCCTTTAGCCACTTGAGCCGAATGTTCTACTATTTAATAGGCCCACCCACTCCACCTGTTCCTGGAAAGAGATCAGCACTCAGCGACAGCAGCGTTTAGGATGAATATTTCAAGAGGAGGCTCAACTCGCCCATTAATGTGTGTCAAACTTTCAGACGGAGGAGCATTAGCACATCGTTGCTGACGCTCCGAAACCTCTTATCTCCATATTCTTATCATTCTTTCTTTCTTTCTGAAAATCACAAAATGTTATAATA
The DNA here is from genome assembly GCA_039105355.1 of Benthosema pterotum. NCBI lineage: Eukaryota > Metazoa > Chordata > Actinopteri > Myctophiformes > Myctophidae > Benthosema > Benthosema pterotum. Next base: position 34,162,140 of record CM076968.1, read on the forward strand.
CTACATACTATATAATACTACATACTATATAATACTAAGTGTTACAATAAAAACATCAATGCAGCAGATCTGCTGATTTTGGTACTTTTGGATTTGTTCCGTTTTTGGACAACTGAGGTTTCCAACCAACAGGGACGAGATGAGGCATGTTCATCGACACGCACACGCACACGCACACGCACACACACACACACACACAGGCTTAATTAAACTCAATCACAAGACCATAAGAAACAAAGAGGCCTGCAGAGGCATTAGGCTGGTATAATGTACACCACTCACACAAGTTTAATAGATCCATATCTCCTCCTTTGCCTTTAAAGCATCCCCACCACCTTTTAAAAGATTGTTTATTATAGATGAAAAGGAAGTGAATAAAACTACCTCGCTGTGATTAGAACCTGGAATATAAATAAATAAATGCGTAGAAAACCACTCAGCGAACGTAATGTAGGCAGCGGTGGTACTTTTACTCAAGTACATTTGACGTTGGTTTCAGTGAAAGATGATGATGAAAAGAAATGATGCGACAACATTGGAACTGGAACCCAATAAAAATAACGCTGATAAATGGACATACTCTGTTACCTGGAAATGTAGGCCTAGGCCTACATTCTGATTGTTAACTCTTTGACGGATTAGCAGAAAAGCTAGGCGCACTCACATTAAGCTCAGTAATAACAAAATAATTTATTGAAAAAAATATGTTGTGATTTTGTGCAAATGAATGACATCCAAAGACGACTTAAGGTGTCTACTTTAAGGGAAAAAATAAGATGAGTTGAGGTTTGTTTTTTTAAATACATTTGACAAAACAGCCTGTATTTGCACATTTCACTGTTTTCAGTGCTCATTCAGAGATAAATGCATTTAAAGTTATATCATTTATTATTCATCAATTATAGTTGTAAAGTGTGTGAGGTGTTTTCTGGGTTTTGTAGTCACGTCTACACCTAAAATAATGAGATAGTGGCCAGCAAGTTAATCTAGGCTTATAGATAAAAAATACAACACACGTTTTTGTGTGATAAGCAAGACAACATAATAATAAATCACGCCAAAACGCGTGGTAAAGTTAAGGAGTTAAAAAGCTGGGGCGACATGGAGGACGACTTACAAACTGCAGCCTTTCTAGACATGGACAGTTTTTAAAGTGTCCATAGCCGTATAGGTCTGTATCCTATGACACACGCATAGACTGCAGTCCAAGAAGAAACAAATGGTAAAATCTTTAGTGTGAGCATTAGTGAGAACTAATTATATAAACATAGAGTAACAGAGTAGATTGAAAACGGGTGAAGTGGTCCTTTAAGTAAAGGACCTCCCCCAGGTGAAGACAGGCGCACGAGGGTCAGAAGTCGGCAGGTTCATTACAGCGACAATAAAAGGCAACTAACCAGTGGATAACAGCAAACCCAAGGCTTTAATATGTTCATAAATAGTGGGGCTGGTAGAGATAGGAGTTCAACAGGGGGCTCCTAAATAAAAGTTGTTGCGTGTGAGGGCATATATCAGGCACCGGCTATAAAGTCTGCCCTTTAGGGTGGCGAGTAGTGGGAGTAGTTGACTCCTGTCCGCTGATAGGAAGCTCTATATCACTCAGTCGCCGACTCTGCCAGTCTGCACACGCATGCACGCAGGCACACACACACACACACAAGCGCGTGGCGGACCGGGGTGTGCGCTTGCACCCCCCCTCCTCGTAAATGTCACCTATTAATCTGGCCTCAAGTGCTGCTCAGTGCACTTGGCCAGCAACAACCTGAGCTGTGAACAGCAACCTCTGCTTTGTTTAACAGCAAACCACTGACTGACTGGCTGCCTCCACCAAACTTTCACATCTCTGATGAGGGAAGTTATGAGATGGGGCGTAGTATGATACGCACACGCAGTAAAATACACATATTAGCACTACAAATAATTACAAAATTGAATGATTGAATAAATTTTTATTTTGGCCAATTTATGGTATGGTAAAGTCTGTTAATACGCTATAACTACTGATTTAGGTTGGTCTATCTGATCTTTATTATGCTAAGGTAGTACCACTATGTCACAATGCAATATATCCTTACTATGTTGTATATTAGCTAAGCACAAGAAATGTCGGACCCTTGTGACCGCTGGTTCCATCTGTATTGGTCCCGGGGGTTAAAATAACACTAAAGGTTTCCATGCTCGACACAGTCCCAGGGTCGAGTCAGGCAATGCTAGTCAACCATTATGTCCGGCGGTTAATATGTGAATATTAATGTAACGAACATATTAACATTATACAATCTTTACTCAGCAGAAATTGCAGACCTATGGCGTATGTGCCTTCACCTGATCCCATCCCTCCCCTTCTCACTACCCAAGCCCTTCTGTTCACTATAGCCATGATAGTGAAACCACCCCTGTTCTCCCCTATATGATTTATTATTATCCCTGATTGGATATCAGGCAGAGATCTTTATCTGGATATAAAAGGGGCAGATGCTGGCAAATGCAGAGATCTCTGTATGCGTGCACAGAGGTACAGTAGTTAAAGTCACTCTGACATATTGGTCAGATCAGCGGTGTGGCCCGATATCTCTAGTAATCCAAATCTGTAAAGTATTTTTTTTTTTAAAAGGTAAACTATGGTGCATTTACATAACGTCTTTACCCAAGGCGATTCACACACCGAAGGTGTCTGAAACCATGCAAGGTATACTGGACCAGCACATCAGGAGCAATTTGGGGTTCAGTGTCTTGCTCAAGGACACTTAAGGCACTGACTCCCTGAGCCACCGCCTCCCCATACTAAAACAATTAATTGTAGTGGAAAACTTGTAATCTAGATGTAGGAGTAAAAGTATAAACAAATGAATAAAGCGAAAGTAAATGTACCTAATATTGTACGCACAGTAAAGTACTGTACTTCAGTAAAGGCATTGAGTTCCATTCCACCAGTAAAGCACCCTTCATACCTCAGCACGTCTCCCAAAGACCCCCCACCCCACCCACCCACCCACCCCGCCCCAGGGCCCTCCGCCTTGCATATTGCGCCCCCTCTCTCTGAAATATGGACCGGCGTAATGGCCCACTAAATTAACTCCTTGTAAGCGCAGGTTTTAGGAATGGCTGTAATTAGCATATAATAGGTGCGAGGGAAAGAGGGAAAGGGCCAGGCCTGCCCCGGGGGCCCGGCAGTCTGGGGCCGCGGCCCGCTCCTCGTCTCCCTCCTCTAATAGCACTGCAAAGTTCAGCCTTATAAACATGTCAGCCAGACGCGTGATTAAACGCAGCGGTCATTAGATAATGGATCCTGTACCTGCATGCGTTTGCTGGGCTGCCCATCACCCCCCCCCCCACCCCCCCCAACCTGCACCCGTCAAGCTCAGCTCTTTACCATGGCTCACTCTCAGTAACACACATGCACACTCACACCACACACACACACACAAATGCATGCTCACACAACCTGGCATGTGTCGTCGTCTGGCTTTACTGTTCCCTTCAAGAATCCCAGAAACATGATAAAGAGGAGTACGGGAGAGGGAGCAAGAAGGTTGAGAGAGAGGGGGGGTATTAGAGGGAGACATACACAGGTATAGGTGAGAGGTTGAGGGAGAGAGAGAAGCGGAGAGATTTGAGAGTATAAGTGAAAAAAGGAGAAGAAGCGAGGGAGGGGAGGTAGAGATGGGTGGATGGGGGACAGAGAGAGAGAGAGAGCAAGCCGTTGCGGAGCATAGCCCAGCGTCCTCCTGACTGATGCAGTTCCAATAATTGCAGGGCCATGCTTTCCCATCCAAGTGCCTTTTACTTATTTAAACTGTTTGCTTTAAGCGCCACTGAAGCCAATTAGGGGAAGGCATAATTCAATGGGGCAGGAATGGAGGCAGGACAGGACAGAGAGCAGGGAGAGGAGGAGGAGGAGGAGGAGGAGAGCATGCCTGGTCATTTTCTTATACCCAGTCTAGTGTCTTCTTCTCCTCTCCCCCTCCACCCGTCGCTGTCTGCCTAGCCTTTTTTAATTTTTTGATGGGGCCTTCTTGGCCCGCGGGGCCCCTTGGTACAGTACCTTGTTTGCCTGTCAAGGCACTTCTTCTCTGTGGAGAAGAGCTGCTGGACTTGCACAAATAACAAGGGCTTTACAAACAGCTCATTAAATATAATGGTATTGCTCCACGTTAACAAGCTGGCCATTTATACACCCATATACACGACTGCTATAGATACACACACAGGCGTGCGCCTACACATGCCGTATGGATACATAAATTGAGAGTCGGGCACAGTGAGTGAATGAGAGAGAAAGAGAGAGATTGGATGGAGAGGGATTGGATTCCTATTGAAGCCACTTAGAGTAAAAATGTACACACGTCCCGTATTGTAGCCCCTGATTTATTCTTGGTCGTATGCCGTGTCACCCGAGCACCGGAAACAGAATTGCACTGAACACTCTACATTGCACTGAACAGGGTGCCCTGCAATTCACAGTGAGCTTGAAGATCAGCCACTTTGGCTGTGCAACACCGGCAATGCAACGTTACTATAAATCAGACATAGGGAATTTGAGAGAGCATATGAGCGTGGCATGAACACGGTGGGTGCATCAATGTGATTTAATTCCTCCACAGGCCATACAAACGGCTTCATCTTAAGTATCTGCCTTCGTGTTATACATGCGGTAATTCATTGGTCTTCGCTGATGTGGATCCGTGCATGCAAGAATAGAGCAACGGAAAATAATCTCCATTATAATTTCCATTCACTCCGTTTGTTAATCCAAGGGTGGTTTGTGTGTGTGTGTGTGTGTGTGGGGTGTGTGTGTGTGTGTAGGGGGTCGAGTCGGGACAAGAAGAAGAAGGAGAAAACTACTAAACAACACTCATATTCGTTTAGATTGTGTGAGGCACTTATTCATATTCCATTGCACTTCCAAGCGTTTATCCATGCTTTTGGCTGCTTTCAGATTAATAAGTAGAACCCCTCCCGAAAAAAAAAGCAAAGAAAAAAATATGGCGGTGGAAGCGATGCGACGGCTCCTTCACTCATTCTAACAGCCGTTTAATAAATGTGATTGCAAATGGAACTTGTCACTCGCGCCGGGGAGAGCTGGCCGGTCAATACCTCAGCTGGCAGGTGCCTGGGGTCACGTATAAGTCAGCCTGTGATGGATATGCATCCGATAATTGATGTAGGGCGGCCGTTATTGTCAGTTTGGCTCCCGTTTCTATTGCTTATTAAAAGCTGTTGGGCTTAAGTACCAGCCAGCCAATTACTGAGGGAACAGGGTGGCTGTTTAGGAGCCAGAGAGCCCCCCCAGGCACTGTGTACTGAGAGAGAGGCCAAATGGAGCTATCGCTGTTGTTTTAAGGGCTTGCTGTAGACACGCAGGGAAACACCATTTGTTTCTCCAATCTGATCTTTAGGACTGGCTGTCCACAACTCAGGATTGGTTGTTGTTGTGGTGGTGTAATGACATGATCGTGATTTGGGGAGTGCTCCGTCGTGGGACAGCATCGCTGGCCATATATCTCTCTGGAAACGGCAAAACATTTGCAAATCTACAAACTCACGGTGTCGAGATCTTGTAGTTCAGCTATTTTCAGCAAGTGACGACGTCATGCTTCGGCATCCAGACATGTTTTTTAGAGATCAGATTTGTTTTGCTTTTCAAGTGTAGATTTGATGAGGGAAAAGAAATGTTTTTTCCAAAATCATAGTCGTATAGGCTGCATTTAGTACCCTCAGTCAAACAAATGAGGATTTTTACTATGCATTTTGCAAGTGCGTGTGTGCGAGTGCACGCACACAATTTTGTCACTCTCGAATCTCTGGCAGTTATTTTTTCAGCATGTTTCCTTCTATTTCTCCGTACCCCTCCAGCCTCATTGTTACGGCTAACGTGGTTTCCGTGCAGTTGAACATGTACCATAATAATACAAGGGGGCCCATTAGAGCACATGTGATGCGGAGAGATTAAGTCCCCTGTTTGTCATCGGGGTCAAAAAGGTCCACATTGAGCCTAATTTATCTCTGGCTACACTCCACCATGCCTCACACCGAAAACAACCGATCATCAAGCTCACAGCACGACGCATTGTGGCTCTCCGTGAGCTTATAGATCGGATATTTCTGCGTGCAATACCGGCACGCAACAAAGTACAAATGAGGCATTTACAAGTCGCGAGAGAGAGAGATCTCACTCTATTGTATTTTTAACCTTGCAGGTTATGTCAGACCTTGAGGAAAGGCACAATTATAGAAGACAGGGTTCCTTCGCGGAAGGCATGGACCTGTTGAACCTCTCCGCTGCACTTCCCGCTGGTATTAATGACACGGCCGTTTTTAACCACATCCTCCATCCTGGAGGTGAAGGTTCGCTAATCCGGAGATGAACCCGAAGTGTCGTATTGTTTTCCCCCCAACGCGGAGTTGGCGTGGGGTGGGGGGGATGGGAGACGTGGACAGTATATACACGGTGGGAACCAGGGGCGGATCTAGGCATGGGCATGGGGGGGTAATGCCCCCCTAAATGCCCTGACTGCCCCACCAAACACAATGGCATGCAAAACAACCCATGATATTTCAGTGCTTGTATTTAATAAAAGTATTTGAAACACTACTACTGCTACTAACTAACTGCAATCGTCTCACCACTAAACCAACAGCATTTCAACATTCAGCATTGAAAACAGAAAACTCTCTGAGTCAGACCTTTAGCTTTATGCATGCTGTTGCAACTTCAACAACAACTGATGTTCTTTTTGATGCTTTACTTGACTAATAAAAGTCCTGTAACCGAAAATGGTATGGGTGTGACTGAAGCCGACCCCATACCATTTTCTCTTGCCCCTCCAACATGTTCTCTTGCCCCCCCAAATGGGACATGTTACATGTGTGTGTGTATGTGTGTGTGGGTGGTGGCAGTTCACGTTTAACCCACCACCCCAGGTCAAAGGAGGGTAGTCCATCACCAGCGCCGTCCGTGCACACGGAGGACGGATTAAGACTGACGAGGGCCACGTGCACACTGGGCCAATTATCCTTCACAGCCCCCAGCTTGTCAGGTGGAGGGAAGGCATGTCTGTAGGTCAAGAAAGCACCTGTGGACGTTTTATCAACACAGGATTTTGCAGTCCATAACAGCGTTTACAGTAAAGTATGTGTTCTGTTATGTAAAAGCAATAATGACCAAATAGAAATCATTATCATTATAAAAATCTTGAAACCCTTGTATGACGACATCATGATGTACATGCATTGTCCAAGGGAATGTAATCTTTGTGTAAGATGAAAATCTACATGTATAATAGCTGAACATAGTAAGGTCTGGCGCCCCTCAAGCAAGGAGATCAGTGTCTGTTCAGGCCATATAGGCTGGACCTTGCTCGGCTATAGTGCCCTATATAGGAAGGGTCCTGTTACCTACTGTATACAGGTATAGACCAACAGGTCCACATATTTAATCCTTATTATAACCTTACACATACTATACATTTTGTCAATCATCTCTGTTGGGTGGGAAATCCACACTGTATACTGTATGTCCAAAGGAGTTACTTTACAGGATTTAGATTCAGTAATATAGCAAAAGTAGCAGATCTAATAAGAAGCTGTTGTGTGAGGCTATAGTAGGACATGCCATTTCTGCCTGGCTTACATAGTTATCTGGCTCACTGTGTTAGCAATCAAATGTAGGGAGCTAAATTATGGAAAACACAAAAAGTTAAAATATGATTTTGACTCACAACAGAATCAACTTTGGGTCTTGTAGCTCAGGGCTGCCCATTAAGAGTGTGAAAATGAAACCAAATGTTAAATAGTTCAAGAGTTAAAATATTCATCATCTGAATTAGCCCAAGTCTACACAACTAGAGAATGTAGAAGAATGGTCATGTTTGATCTACAGTATGTTTGACTTTTTTGCTTTCCAAAATCCAGCCTGTTATTGTGTGCAAAAGCAAAAGAAATCTTTAGTTCTGGGGTCTGTGGAGCTAAAATGTCCTGCAATGGTGGTCTGTGGCTCAAATGCAGAATAAATAGTGGGACCTGGTATGGAAATGGTTGAAAACCACTGTAATAATCCATCCATGGCCGTCAGACTATAAACACTACATGTACCGGTACAGCAGCCAGGACCATGCACCACATGCAGCAGCAACAAACGGCAGTGGCAACACCAGCAAGCAGCATTATATACAGCCCATACACACCCCCCTACCCAACAGCTAGTGCTCCCCCGGACTCGGTGGGCCGCTCAGCAGGGAATACGGGCAATAAGAGGCGTAATAATGACGCACGTCGCCCTGGGCCCTAACCCTAACACTACAGAGAGAGAGAGAGAGAGAAAGAGAGAGAGAGGATGGGGGGAGGCAGGGGGAGGGGTAACTTTGGATGTGACCGCGTCGTTGTAGTAATTGTAAAACTCAGAAAGAGCTGTTGAAGCACATTTGTGACATGTAGCGCTGCTTTTCAGCTCTGATCAAAGGGTCCAGCGCAGAGCACGCTTCGGAGGCTGATAACCCAATCAATTCACTCCTTTTGTTTTTGTGCTGAATGATGCACGTTTAGCGCTAACCTCCGGGCGAAGAATATAAAGAAAGGGGAAGGGGGGGTATGGGGGGACAAGAGAGAGAGAGAGAAAGAGAAGGAGGAGAAAAAAAGGTGATGGAGAAATAAGGGGGGGGGGGGTGGCGGCGGCGGAGGGAGGGAGGTAGAGTATAGGAAGAGAGCGAGGCAAAGGGAAGAGAATGGTAAGAGCGGCGTTTGAATTGAAGGAAGCGTTAGAAAAGGGAGAGCGGAAGGAAGCAAGAGAAAGCTGGAGAGAAGAGAGAGAGAGAGGGGGGAAAAATGTGAATAAACTCACTGGAGTGTTGGTGAGTTTGACGGGTCTATAGAAAGACATTAGGTGGTGCTGGAGGGAGTGTGTGGGGAGGGAGGGAGGGGGAGACTCGGAGCCGATTAGAATATGAAATGTTTTAGCTGGAGAATGGGAGTAGAAAGGCAACAGTAGAGAGATGGAGGGGGAGATTAAAAGATTACCTGTCTTCTGCAGGAGCGTCCTTCAGGAGCCAAGCGACTGTCTGGCAGACCGAGAGAGAGAGAGAGAGAGAGAGGGAGAGAGAGAGAGAGAGAGAGAGAGAGAGAGAGAGAGAGAGAGAGAGAGAGGGAGAGGGAGAGGGAGAGGGGGAGAGGGAGAGGGAGGGAGAGAGAGGGAGAGAGAGCGAGAGAGAGGGAGAGAGAGAGGGAGAGAGAGAGGGAGAGAGAGAAAGAGAGAGGGGGAGAGAGAGAGAGAGACTCCAGAACAGTCAATGGGAGACAGGAAAGGAAAGAGACCTGTGCAGTCGAATGTGTGCATGCATGCGTGTGTCACAGCGAAAAAGAAAAGCAAGCAGAGTCAGAAAAGAAAAAGAAAAAGGACAAAGCAATACAACTGAAAGTCGGATGAGCAGAAGGATGCAGACAGAGAGAAACAAGCCAATCATTATGGTTTTCACAGCAGCGCAATGATAAACAGGCTTCTCAGACACTGATCAATCAATTGGTCGGAGCAATCAATCAGGTCGTATTTAGTAGGCATGGCGTCCTCCAGACAGGCAGGCTGGCAGAACAAGGCCAAAAGGTCTTTGCCACGTGAAACTTCAAGAAGAAGTGATGGTGTTGCCATGTAAGCGGCTATTATAAGCGAATTAAGCGGGATTCTTTTCTTTGAAGTGGCTTTTGAATATTGGTTCAGTTGCGAGATACATTTTTGGGGGGGCTTGTAGTTGCTTACTTTGGACCTGAGCTTACAATTTTGTGTTTATTGTTATTTAAACCAGTGACCAGTCAACCCAGTCAAACACTTTCTTGTCATGGACACATCAATACAAATGAATATATATTTGTCCACAACCCATAATCCATGGTCGCTTCTTTTGGGCTTGGCTTCCATCTCCAGGGTTGGGGGAAGTTATTAGTGTTAGGAGAATGCTTCTGCAGAAACAACCTGACAGGATGGTGAAACAGGCTGACATGCTGAAGTGCCGGATGGATTGAAGTAACAGAATAATATAATTCAACCTCGTAATTGTTTGACATAACAGGATGCCATATTCATAGAATATTAGGAATCCGTTGAGCGAGGATCGATGTTAAATGTGTTTTGTCTTGGGGAACTAGCATAGCCTATACAGTACGATAGCTTACAGTACATTAAAAGAGTTTTGTTTTTTTGTGCTCTCAGCAAGAACCAATAGTGCCAGACTACAATACATTTTTGTCGGGGCGCTGAAGAACAACCTATTCATCCATTCTTAAAATGTATAACTCGTGGTAAAATATAGCGGCAGCACATTGGGATACATATTATTTCCTTACACTGTTGTACAGGCTGCCCTGTACATAATTCATACCCTTAACCAGTGCATTACTTACAAGCGGTAGTCACACGACAGGGCAGGACAAAGAATACAATACATACTGGTATAGGGTAACACATTTGACCTCTCTGTCAGGGTGTGAGACAGGAGTGTACTGTATAGCCAAGTAGTGCATATGACTCGGCAGAGTCAGCACAGTCTAAATGGCAAAGGATCATAAAAGGAAGTAAGGAACTATGAGCTACACTAAACTATAGATAAGTAGATACAGATCTGGAACAGAACTGGCTGGGGCAAACAGGGCACAGGTGGGGAACATTTGCAGAAACTAGAAAATTGGATAGTAGAAAAAAAAAGTTCCCCTCGGGGCATAAGTCTCAGTGCCATGGTGGCACTATAATGGGCCAATGTGAGTGGAGTTTCGATGTTCTCCCTGTGTCCCCTAAGGTAGGTACCTTCACAAAAACATGGTCTCTCGACTGCCTTTCCCTGGCCAGCCGGGGCTTCTGAAGAGGACAGGAACTGGATGGAATAGCGTGTTCCTTCCACACACCACGTCCCATCAGCGAAACTCGCATGAGGCCAGTCCGCTGCCTCCCCTGATTTCAAAAATGTGTTTTGCTAAAATCCACTGGGGATGTATTCCTCAGCCAAGTGCATGGAAATGAAAGATTCCACATAAATTGTATGCTACATTCATGATTTGAAGCTTTTTTATTCAAAACAGGCCAATCCTGCAAACTTTGGAAACCAGTGTGGATGGAATATGAAATATTAGACAGATCTATCTTGAGCATGACTATAGAGAACAATGTGCAGGGCATTTGGACGGAAGTGTTTTTTAAAACTTGGCCTCCTGGTAAAAGGCCGATATGAAAAATGCAGGTCAAAGGATTTTCCTTGGCCACAGTTAAAACACTACATGTACCGGTACAGGTTAAAATGTGAAAATCTGTATCACGGTGGCACAATAATGTGTGCAACTGTGCAAGGTTCGGCATACTGTGCAATAGTGTATGGGAAACATGGCACACGGAATTACGCCTTAAAACACCTGTTTTCCTTTCACATCATGTGAATGAACGGCCCTGTCAGAGTGGTGGGTTATGAGGTGTGGTGGAGGCAGATTCCGGAGGTTGTTACGGGGATCCATGATTAGTTTTATTATTATTACTGTGCATGAATTTATGTAAAACAAGTGAATTACTTATGAATGGCTCCTCCTGTTCCAGTAGTCATGGCTAGACAGCCGTGCCCATAATTGACAGCTGAAAGTCGTCCAGGCGTGCCTATGAGAGACAGCTATGTGACAACGTGGCGACATACAATGACAACATGTTCAGTTGCACACCAGACATTTCACAGTCTAATGAGCTGATTGCCAGCAAACTTGCGTCTGATACCATTTCAAGTTACCCTACAGGATGCACCCCAAACTTGAGTGACCCCATGACCCGTCCTATGCAGAATGTGCTTCCCTCAGACCAAGAGGGTTAACGTCAAACCAACCCTATACTGTGTGGCGTTTAATATTTCCGTTGTTTTTTTTATTGTAGTTTAAAAGGTCATGCAACTAACCCAAAGCACGCCGAACACGACAATGTTGTGTTCTGTCTCTATGCCATGGCTCTGGCCGCGGCTTTCAGTCAAAACGCTTACAGTATTTTGAAGCGCCAGATCTCGGAAACCAGATGCAAGATGATGTCATTGTGTTTCTGGTATCTTGAGCATGCTGTCCTCTAACCTTGGGTGCAATAACATCTGGGTCACACGTCCCGGAAGTGCCATTCAGTTTCCGTCCCGTTGTATTTACCGATGTAAACGACATACAGGTGGCAAATCTGAGATAATTCCTTTCGAATACATGGGATAGAATGGGTGCAGGTGCAGTATTTTGTTCTCAAAATGGACACGCCCATTCTGTGCCAAATGAAATAAAACACCACAACGATCGCCAAATGATATGCTCAGATCAAAAGATGAACTAAAGAATGGAATCAATTAATTGTCATGTTCAGCATGTAGGACTAGCAGGTAGGCCTACCGTAGGCAATCCGTGGATTAATATAATAACCCCTTTGCCATCTTCTGGCAAACTTTTGATGAAGAATTCCTTAAACAGCACAGGCTGTATAGAAGCTTGTAAATAACACCCAGCATGTGTTCTGCTGTGCTCCCTCTAAACGCGTGTTAAAAGGGTTAAAATCGGTCTGCGACCCACAAATGGGTCCCGCCCCATTGCTCTATACAGTACACCATCTGGACGCCCTGTTGGCCTATAGGTCAAGACAGTAACAAAGCTTGCATGGAGTTATACAGTGGAAATCTACCTCTGTCTTTGCACATACAGTAACACCTTCAAATCTCGGGATATCTCATCTGCTATAACGCCACCATGATGCAGATTTTCACATTTTCACCTAGAAGTTTTTATAACTGACTCTACCTCTCTGTGTGTGTGTGTGTGTGTCTGTGTGTGCGCGCGCGCGCGCGTGCGTGCGTGCGTGCGTGCGTACGCGTGTGCGTGTTATTAACGCTCTGTGGTGGCCTGCCCTCCTGACGGATGGGGATTAAAAGACGCTAATGTGCGCGCGCGGGCCGCTGACCTTCCGCTGAGATTGACTTTACACCAATGGGAATGGACGCCAGTAAATCAGCGGGGCTGGCGGCGGCGGCTCATCCCGACGCATCACTCCCCTCCGCCGCTGTCAGGACGGACAGGAGCGCATTAATCACAGGAGGAAGCAACGGATCCCACAACCCAACAGCCACACCGCACACACACACGCACCCACACAGCATCCCGCATGCTATAGCTATAGTTTTCAACCATTTTGATACCAGGGCTCCACTATTTATTCAGCATTGGAGCCACGGACCACCATTTGGGGACATTTTGTTTTAGTTCCACACACCCCAGAACTAAAGATTTCTTTTGCTTTTGTCCGCAATACCAGGCTGGATTTGGGAAACAAAAACAGTCAAACATACAGATCAAAATGACCATTGATCTCCTACACTATCTAGTAGACCTGGGCTAATTCAGATGATGAATTTTTAACTCTTGGGAGTGTTAGCATGAAACCAAATGTTTTTTATGCTGGTTGAAAACTTATGCTATAGCTAGATACTAGTGTTGAATGGTGAAACAAGACGCCTTTGATCAGGTGCACAGAATGAAAGCTTGTGTGGACCAACACTCATGCACACACACACACACACACACTGCACACTCACAGGTAAAAAGGTATGTGGAGAGATGAACAATGATGACCTGGATTCGTTCTTCTGCGCTTATCGAAACAATGAAACAATAGACTTTAAACAGTGCTGCGATGTGAATCCAAGTATGTTGCTAATGATGTATTATGTTATCTTTGCAAAGAACAACTGGGCTGCAATCTGTTACGCGAACGCGCTACACATGTGCGTGTGTGTGTGTGTGTGTGTGTGTGTGTGTGTGTGTTAGAAGACAGGTCCTTTGTGGATTATGGCGCCCAGGCAGCAGGCCTGTGCGCTTAAAAAGGAGCCGAGAGAGGGAGGGAGAGCAGGGGCAGATCTAGGCATGGGCAGGGGGGGCAATGCCCCCCTAAATGCCCAGTCTGCCCCCGCCCCCAAACATGATGGCATGCAAAACAACCCAAGATACCCAAGAAATTAAAGTGCTTATATTTAAAATGATGTGAAACACTACTACTACTGCTACTAACTAACTACAGCTGTGTCACCACTAAACCAACAGCATTTCATCATTGAAAACAGAAAACTCTCTGAGTCAGACCTTTAGCTTTATGCATGCTGCGTGTCTGTTGCAACTTCAACAACAACTGATGTTATTATTGATGCTTTACTTGACTAATAAAAGTCCTGTAACTGAAAATGGTATGGGTGCGAAGCGACACGGGCGATGAAGCCGCACCCATACCATTTTCTCTTGCCCCTCCAACATGTTCTCTTGCCCCCCCAAATGGGACATGTTACATCCACCCCCAAGGGGGGGGAGAGAGAGAGAGAGAGAGAGAGAGAGAGAGAGAGAGGAAGAACATCTGTGATAAATTTCTGTTCGGGACCAAATGAGCTCTGGAACAGAGCGGCGGATGGTCCATGACAAACTTCCTGCATGTGTTAATGTGAGGAGCCATACCAGAGCCTGTAAATCCCCAAGGTGGCACATCGGAACGCATGCACACACACACACACACGCACACGCACACGCACACACACACACACGCACACACACACGAGCATGATCACTGACACACACTCTTAAAAATAAGAAAATAAGGCTCTTTTGATGGGAACAATAAACGAAAACACAGACACTGGAGCATGCACGCACACACACACGCGGACACACGCGTGCACACACAGGCTCACATGGAGGGGGAGATGATAGAGTGGGAGGGGAGTGGGTGGAGACCCTGGTGCGTGAAAACAGACATCTATCATTTGAATAAAACTACATGCACTGACAGGCTGCACTCTGTATGGTAACCTCGGCCCTGCGACGGCAGAGAGAGAAAATAGTCGATTGTAGATCTGCTATTATTGTCTATATGATAATAGGCATAGATATGTTTATGTTAATGCAATATAAAACTAACTGCAGCAACTGGACGTGGTCTTCATAATCTATTATTGAGTCATTTGGATCCTGGTTCCATCTATATTTAGACCAAACAAAATGGGACTAATCTCTTATATGCTGGTACTACAATGCATTCTACAATGCATTATAGGCTACCTATAGGCATGGGTGGAAACACTGGCACATACAGGGGAAGGTGCACAAAATGTGAGAGAGAAGTATTTTTGTAAAATTAATTATTTTAAAAAATGATTACCGGTATTCAAACTATTTGGGGAGTCGGTGGATTACTGAGTCACAAGATCATTGCACTCTGAAATAAACTGTATAAAATATATAAAGGTTATGTTATGCATTGTACAGTATAGTACAAGCAGGCCATGCACGGCCAACTCATGTGGCGTACAAAGTGGCATATACTGTATATGTCCAGTGCATGTCTAGTCTCGCAAGATACTGGCAATAATCACATAACAATCACACCTGTGTGAATTGAGGGACACTTATTATCGTCTTGCGACTTAATTTCTCTTTGTTGTTAATGGCGTTTCGGGGGGGAAAAAGTCATGCTCATATATACACCCCTGTCATCCATATTTGGGGTTTTCAACTGGTGGTCCAGGGATCACCAGTGGTCCCTGAGAGGATTCCAGGTGGTCCCCAGGCTAAATGATGGACAGTTGGTAACCAAATGTATCCTCCATAGGTCTGTGTGTGTGATGCACCACGGTGCTTGTGTTGATAGCGAGATGCAGATTTTTGCATTCCCACTGAAAACGTGCACTTGGCGACTTGCGCATGCGCACGTATACAGGCGCACTTGGAAATGTGGCGTTTGAAGAATATCCAGAAGTTGCAGTGTAGTGGTAGTAGAAATAAGTTGTAGGCGACCCGGACCGTAGTAACGTGTGTGTCACTGCGCTGTGCAGAGAGTATATATTGCCTGTGTTGGACAGTTGCCTTGCAGGCGGAACAACGACAACACCACGCCGTGCCGAGAGAACGTTGACTGTGTGGATCATTCGCCTGGCAGGCGAACAGCGGGAGCAGAGAACGCTGTACCCAGCGCCTCTGACTGTACCCGTAAGGGGAGGTGATACGGCAAACTGTGACCACGAATAAATGTGACTCCGTGACACGTGATGTTTTTTTTTCTTATCTGTATCCGGTGACACGTCATATGCACTAAGATTAGTTTTGACACAAAAGTATTAAAATTAAAATGATGGGTATAATATTTTGTGCTTGTAAGCCGCACATATTGATGCTGGATGACAGGGCTGTGTGACTCGAGGTTCATTGAGGCTGTCTGTGCGCCGTGGCATGTGTGATTGATCCTCATTGCACAGTGCATTGCACAGGATGTACAGTAACGGACAGACAGACACTATTCCTAGAATTATATAGAGAGATAACCACTACATTAATATGGGAATCACTGGTATATTCCAAAACAGTGGTGAAAAAAGGGGGATGGGAGCACAAGGATTTGTTGATGACTTATTATTATTAATACTCCAAGCTATATGGATAATGGAATAAACAGGACCACAACAGGCTTCTAAGTCAGAGATACCACTGGTCAGATAAGGACAACCTATCTCAAATGCTCATCCTAATCCTAAGGTTAACCCTAACCTCCTACGGGGCAACACACTTATACACCCAAACCCCAAAGCCTGTTGGACCAATGGTATCCGACAATGCTGTCTAACCAAGGTAAGACTCTCGACTTTCTTTCCTTATGCTTTTAGCCGTAATGTCTGACTTTACCTGAGTGAAGTGCTGAGTACATTCCAGACTAGTAAAGTATTCAATCAATCAATCAACCAACCAACCAACCACTGGTTGGAGGTGGTCTTTTTAACAGGTTGACTAGAGGCATAGCATGAAACTCAACTGTAAACCTATGGTACGTTGTCAAACATGCGCTCTGTTGAAGCTCCAACAGGTGAGGCATTGTTTGGTTGTTGTTTTGAGGGCGAGGGACTCACTGGGTCGACATCCCAGCTATAGAACATGAAAGTTACAAATGGTATATCCTCTGGTTGAGTGATGCTCTGCAGTGGTTAACACAGTGGTTCCATAGTGGATGGTATATGTAGTGTTCATAGAAGTCATTCAGTGATTATTGACCACTAAAGGACTCCACAGAGACGGGGGGGGTGGGTGGTGTGGGGAGGGGTCGGGTCTTTTATAGACTGACCCCTATAGCCGTTCAACTGTACACAGGCCAGAGGCTAGTTGGGACCAAGGGGGGCATTAACCTACCCTCAGGGTCAGAAGGAATGACCCCCCCATCCATATCCACCCCATCACGCTCGGGGCCTTGCATATAACCCTGCACTAGAACCCATACATGTCGACCCCCCCGCCCCACTCCCCACTCAATACCCTTTTAATTGCGTTAGGATGGTTTTGCGAGCCTCATCGATTAATGCGTGTATTTATGGGGGGTCCCGGAGCGGCGGCGTCCCCCCCCCGGAGGCTACATTGTATTTCGGTCCGTGGCATATTCATTTATTTACCTATCTGTCCCGCCCACCGCTGCGTCGTACCATATATCTATCTATCCATCTGCCTTCCCTCGGAGAGCACTCCAATTCAAGGGCTCCCATAATTACTGCAGGCCGAGAATTGAGTGCTTTGATTTAGGATTGTTCTGTTCTGCCTCCCCTCCACCCCCTCCACCCCCTCCACTCCTCCTCCTCTCTCACGCAGCCTCCATCACTCGCTCCACGCCTCTCCCAATGAGAGACGGACGGATGAGATATGGAAATAGAAAAATGTGAGATGGAGAGTGGGAGATACCCCCCGCCTTGCTTCCACCTAACACACACACACACACCTTTTTTTACTCCTTATCGGAATCTACTGTTGCCGAACAGTTCCTGAAAAGGAGGAAGGAGGAGGGCGCGGGCGGTAATTACCGAGGCAGATTCATGCAAATCGATGCCAAATTAGAGCATTATGAAGCCCTTTTTATCAGCTTTTCTTTCCCCCAAATTGAAGGTGATAAGAACCCATTTGAGAAGGCGGGCGGGTGGGTGGGAATGGCCCCCCAGTCCCTTCATTTAAAAAGGAAGAAATTAAAGAAAAAAAGAAGGGTTGGTTGTAATTATGTTAACACCAATACACTACCCCCCCAGCCACCACCACCCCCAAAAAGAACCTCTTTTCTTAACACACTCCCTCATTCATCATAATTAATTAATTTCTGATACAATACGAATGAGAAGAACAATGTCAGTCTCTCTCTCTCTCTCTCTCTCTCTCTCTCTCTCTCTCTCTCTCTCTCTCTCTCTCTCTCTCTCTCTCTCTCTCTCTCTCTCTCTCGTTTCTAAGTGGGGAGATGAAGAGAAAAGAGGAGGGATGGATAGATGGAGAGGGAGAGAGAGCAGGGAGATTTAGTCTTAGTATTGTGACAAGAAGTACCCTATTGGCCTGAATATAAGATTATGTTTTTTTCCCAATGGATATATCCCAAAAAATAGAATCGTCTTATATTCAGGGCCTATACTATTTGACATTCAATGTTCTTTTTTCTGTAAATGGGTCTTGAAAAATTAGGGTCGTCTTACAAACGAGTCGTCTTATATTCGGGACAATACAGTATATGGGAGTATATGGAAATGAGAAGCCCTTGTCTCCTTGGTCTTGTGCTCTGAATGAATGAATGAATGAATGAATGAATGAATGAATGAATGAATGAATGAATGAATGAATGAATGAATGAATGAATGAATGAATGAATGAATGAATGAAATAAAGAAATAAAGAAAGAAAGGACTCATTAAGGCCTGAGGCCAATTCTACAAATGCCTTCTAAACCAGAAGTTCTCACCCTTCCAAAAATGGCAGATGTACTACTGTACACAAGGGGACGTGCTGTGAGCTTGTATATCTGGAATCTTTGAACCATTTTCACAAATTTTCATGGGTGATAGAGTAGTGCTTAAATAGGAATTCCACTCTCTCAGAAAATAGGTCCTAAAGGAAAAAAAATAACATGGTGAAACACAACGTGTCATCAAGTTGTGTTTTTTTCAGACCTCCATTTCTAGGAAACACAGAATGGGGGGAACACTTTTATCTTGTCCACACAACATCTCTAAGGTACATTAAAGACAGTAAAATGTTGAAAATGGGTAGAATTCCCCTTTAATTGTGAAAGTGTGCAGGTACCTGTGTGAGTCCTTCAGAGGAGAAAGACAGAAAAAAAGCTCAGAGAGAGAGAGACTAATGAAGACAGAGATGGAGGTTAAATGTGTGCACATACAAATCATCACTGTTAAATATATCATTTTTACTGTTAAATATATCAAACACTGAAACCTCTTTAACACCAATAACTTATCTTGTAAAAATTGTAGCCCCCGTTCTAGTCTAGATTCTTAAAAAACTAAAAGAAATGGCACTCCTGGGAGTTAAATTAAGAGCATGTACTGTATTTGACATAGAAAGATGAAGAGACATAGAGAGACAGGACAGACAAAAATAGACAGACACCTCCTCCTAACCTAGAACAGAACAGAACTGGACCACATGTGGTGTTCCTGATGTCTGTTACCCAAAGTTAAGTCTAGACCGGTTCCACAGTGGAGGGATATGAATGAACCCAACAAGAATAACACATACTATCACTTCTCAAACGGACTGTTGTGACTTCTCTTGGTACAAATGGAACGGGGTATCACCTGGTCATCTGGTGATGTCCAGACACTTCCACAATCCAGGAACGACCAAAGGGCATTCCTGACAGGGAGTAATAAACGCTCACATTATAAGTAATGTCATCTCTTACAGTAGTAAGATTGTCTCTATTACAGTAAGGCCATCTATGTTACATTGAGGTAATCTCTATTACAGTAAAGTCATCTTTTACAGTAAGGTCATCCCTATTAGAGTAAAGTCATCTTAAGGCAATATGTCACAGTACCATCATCTATATTACAGTAAGATTATATGTTACAGTAAGGTCATCTCTGTTAGAGTAAGGTTATCTGTTACAGTAAGGTTATCTGTTACAGTAAGGTAATCTCTGTTACAGTAAGCTCACCTCCATTACAGAGTGTCACTATATTATGTTCTGGCACAAAATCCTTTACCCCACCACCACCACCACCAGACAGCTGTGATGGTACAGATTAAGCATGGAAGACAGTAAGTAGGGTGGGGGTTATGAGGTTGTGTGTGTGTGTGTGTGTGTGTGTGTGTAGTGTGTGTGTGTGTGTGTGTGGTGTGTGTGTGTGTGTGTGTGTGTGTGTGTGAGGTTGTGTGTGTGTGTGTGTGTGTGTGTGTGTAGGGAGGGGGGGTTCTGGTAGGTAACCTGTCACTTGACATGTTATGTTTTTTCATCCCTAACACATGGGTAGCAGGTGTACATACATCAACCTTTACACCGTAGGCAGGGTGACATGCTCCACGCGCACATGTTTGAGATCATATCTTAACTGCTGCGTCGCCGTCACTCATCCTGTGCAACCCCCCGTGCCCCTGAGATCACACATTCTAGGAGCCTATTGACATGTCACTATAAAAAAGAAATGTACACCCTCGCCTCGAGAGAAAGACAACTGTGCCTCTTTTTTATTTGGGTGCGGGGACTTTTTAAGCCATATCTGGGCATTATGTGGCCCGAGGGCCAAATGCGGCCCTTTGGCTGACTCTGACCGGCCCGTGAAATGGTACCGTGGTTTTCAACCAGTGGTCTGGGGACCACCAGTTGTCCCTGAGATTGTTCTAGTTAAATATGGAATGTTGGTTAACTAGATGTAACTCTTTTAGAGCGTAAAAATGAAACCAAATGGAAGTCAATACAACTACAGAATGTAGAAGATTAATAGTCATTTTGATCTGTATGTTTGACTGTTTGTTTCTGAAATCCAGCCTGGTATTGTGGACAAAGTAAAAGAAATCTTTAGTTTTGGGGTCCGCAAGGGCTAAAAATGTCACCAAATGGAGGTTCTCTTTGGCTCAAATTCTGAATAGAGGGCCCTGGTGTCAAAACGGTTGGTCTTACGCTTACCTTTATCTTAAAATGAAATTAATATTACGCAGACTTTAGTTCAGCCTTTAGTCTTGGCCCTCCACAATATTTTATGCATCTCATTTGGCCCCTTGGGAAAAACAATTGCCCACCCCCGTTTTAAGCACATACATGTAAGCAGACACATACAGTATGCACGTCCGTGTGCGCGCCCATGACACGCACACACACGCAGACACACACCTGCAGGGGTTTGGCTGAACTGCTGTTGCTCTGTTCGCTTGGCGTTTATGACCCTAGTTGGCCTGTGCACGGAGGAGGGCGGCGGTGCTAGCCAGGAGTCACCGCAGTGCTAATCCTGGCTAATGTGCTGTTGACAACAACCCAATTACACAGGAGTCCTGCTGGGAGGAGAGGGAGGAGGAGGATGGGAAGGATTGGGGGGCTTTGGGAAGAAACACGGAGAGGAAGAAGAAAGGTTGAGACAACAAGAGAGAGGATGCAAGGAAGAGGATGCAGGCACTGCAAGAACCCATCAAATGTTTGTCGCAGTTATCCTGTAGATCAGGGGTTTTCAACCTTTTTGATATCAGGGCCCACCATTTATTCAGAATTTGAGCCACGGACCACCATTTGAGGACATTTTAGACCCCCAAAACTAAAGATTTCTCTTGCTTTTGTCCACAATTCCAGGCTGGATTTGGGAAACAAAACAGGCAAAACATACAGATCAAAATGACCATTAATCTTCTACATTCTCTAGTTGTCTAGATTTGGGCTAATTAAGATGATGAATATTTTAACTTTTGAGAGTGTAAAAATGAAAACAAATCTGGTTAACCAACTTAGCTGGGGACCACCTGGAACCCTCTCAGGGACCACTGGTGGTCCCCGGACCACCGGTTGATATTACCCCATTGGCCTGAATATAAGACAATGTTTCCCCCCAATGGAAATATCCTTAAAAATGGAGGTGTCTTATATTTGGGGGCTATATTATTTGACATTCAATGAGTCTTGAGGAATAATGGTCGTCTTATATTCGTGACAATAGGGTACTATTAATGGAATGATCAATAAATGTGAGCTGATTGGATAATTAAAATCATTATGAATAGAATGAACGTGAACAAAATTAGAAATTCTTCTATTCAGTCAGTGTCATTTAATGCCAAATGCAAAGTGATCATTCAAATCAAGCAGTGAACTGCTAACCCCCAATATAACACTGTAGAATTGTATAGGAATGAATGGAGAGAGGCTGTTGGTCTAAGTGCAGCGCATGGTGAGCCATGGGAGAGAGAGAGAGAGAGAGAGAGAGAGAGAGAGAGAGAGAGAGAGAGAGAGAGAGAGAGAGAGAGAGAGAGAGAGAGAGAGAGAGAGAGAGAGAGAGAGAGAGAGAGAGAGAGACTTGCAGCTGCAGGGAGCCTCATTACACCCAGCGGGAGTCTCACTCTGCCTCATCACTTCTGGCTGCTTCTACTGTAGTGTGTCTGTGCACGTGCACACGCACGCACACAACCAGAAGGTTATGTCTCACAGGTACACCTTAATTATCCTGACTGATGGAGGGTGGTTTGTGTTTGGGACAACAACATATTCATAACAGGCTGAACCCAAAAAGCTCCGGCTTCAGATATGCAACAAGCATGTGGAGCACACTCTGAGTCTGACAGGACACTGAATACACTCTTTTATAATAGCCCTATAGAGCTACACTGAATCACACACTGTATCAGATGGAGGAAATATCGGACGATATTGGCCTATATCGATACTGTATTGGTGTAACATATACAGTACATATATAAATACTGTATATTACAGGAAAACAGTAAGACCAAAAACGAGCATTTTTTGTTTGTTTTTCTTGAGCTAACCTTTGACAAAAATCCTATAGAATTCTTATAGGAATCCTATTGGATTCAAAAATCCTATAGAATTCTTATAGGAATCCTATTGGATTCCTATAAAAATCCTATAGAATTCTTATAGGAATCCTATTGGATTCCTATAAAAATCCTATAAAATTCTTATAGGAATCCTATTGGATTCTAAACCTCAGAGTGTTTTTCTAAACCTCAGAGTCTTTTTCTCTCTTTTCTTTCATTTTCACTTCTAGATATGTAGCTGCAGAAGGGTGCCAAGGACAGGCCAACGGACATGAGGAGGTGCAGCCACAACATAACACTGGGGTACCCAAATGCTTGACGCACGCACACACACACACACACACACACACACACACACACACACACACACACACACACACACACAAGGGCATTTAACTGTACACACAGCACGCATGTAAAAACAAAGATCATCAAGACACCAACAACAGCTCTCTCTCTCTCTCTCTTCAGGGCCACAAATCCAACAGCATAAATCTGAGCTGACAAGAAAATGAGGCTGGGGCGAATGGAGTGGTTGAGAGAGAGGGAGCGGGAGAGAGAGAGAGGATGTTCAGGAATGGAGGGACATGAAAAGAGAGTCAGGAAGGAAGGAGACAGAGAGAGGAAGATACTCAGGGAAGGAACGATGAAACAGAGTTCTGGCCATCGAGTGTCTGAGAGAGAGAGAGAGAGAGAGAGAGAGAGAGAGAGAGAGAGAGAGAGAGAGAGAGAGAGAGAGAGAGAGAGGGAAGAATTAAATAAAAACGCAATAAAGCAGTCGGTGTGAAATCAATCTGCTTAGAGTTTTGTTTAATAAAAATTCATGAAGGGATGGTGGTGGTGGCCGAGAGCTCATGAGAAATATTGGTGGCAATGTGGGGGAGGAGGAGGAGGAGGAGGAGGAGGAGGAGAGAAGGGCAGGGATGGATGGGGGGTGTGCTCATGTCTGTGCAGGCCACCGTGTGTGCGGCGCACAATGTGTATGTGTGCGCAGGCACGTGTGAATGTGTGTGTGCATGTGCCTGTGTGTGCATGTGCTTCTGGCAGTTTATCTGCGCGTTTGTTTTGACATCGGTATGAGTTACAGTGCTGCCACGCGTCTCTGAGAGAAGGACAAAAAGACAGGATGACTGACAGACAGACAGACAGACAGACAGACAGACAGACAGACAGACAGACAGGCAGGCAGGCAGACAGGCAGGCAGACAGCGAAAGGTGAACAAAGAAGTAGATAATGGTGGAAGAAGATTTTGTTCATTAAAGTTAAAGCACCAGAATGTAGAAATACTCCTGCAAGTAATAATACCTCAAAATTTAATGAAAAGTACAGCTTTCCACCAGTAGAAGTACAAGAAATCATAACCACAGCCTTGGAATAGCACAGAGTGCAGGTTTAATAATAATAATAATAGTAATAATAAGCACCTTTCAAGTCAAAAATGGAACACAAAGTGCTTTACAGGGCATTTGACCTGTAAGTCAAAGTGCCTGGTTGTGTGTGTGTGCGCGTGCGTGCGTGCGTGCGTGTATGTATTACATGAGTGTGTGTCCCCAGGCCATGTCTCGCTCTGTCTTTTTGTGTCTGTCTGTCTGTCTGTCTGTCTGTCTGTCTGTCTCTTGCCAAGGCCTTGGTGCAGGGTATGGCATGTTTCACCAACATGCGTGGCCTAGTTAATTTCTCCCATGCGACGGTATAGACAGGGGTTGACACTAAGGTCTCTGAGGCACTTGCCCATCGGGCAAGTGCAAGTCAGGTTCTACTTGCCCTCAGGTCATGGTCACTTGCCCCCCAAACATATATTGTAAATTTTGCATTTAAGTTTACTTCCTACTTGGGTGCTTTAAACCAGGGGTTTTCAACAGGTGGTCCGGGGACCACCAGTGGTCCCTGAGAGGGTTCCAGGTGGTCCCCAGTTAAGTTGGTTAACCAGATGTAACTCTTGAGAACGTAAAAATGAAACCAAATGGACCCTTGCGGGTCCATTTGGTTTCATTTTTACGCTCTCAAGAGATAAAATTTATCATCTTAATTAGCCCAGGTCTACACAACTAGAGAATGTAGAAGATTAATGGTCATTTTGATGTGTATGTTAATTTGCCTGTTTTGTTTCCCAAATCCAGCCTGGAATTGTGGATAGCTAGAAAGCAGGGAAAGACACAGAGGCAGAGTGTAATGACCGCCTTCAAGACAAATTTATCTTGTGTTGTGTTATAGTGCACTATGTTGCACACTTGCCCGATCGGGCAACCAGGTAGCAGTCTTCACTTGCCCCACCATTTTTTTAACTTGCCCCGGGCAAGCGGGCAAGTGTTAGTGTCAAGCCCTGATAGAGGTTTATGTCTGCCTGCCGACTGGACAATCAGCACTGGATTTGGGAACCCACTTTGGGGATAAATAATCTACACATACCCCCCCACAAAAAATCACTGATGTACTTATGATTATCATAAGTCACCTGTGTCGTAAGGATCACAAATTAACTACGTGCACTGCATGCCATGTAATACAGGCGGAAAAGTCATGTGTCCAAAATGGACACTTTTTACAAAGCAAATGCTAGCACGAAATACTGTACATGCAAAGCTACTGAACAAATGCTGCATGCATCTTTGTGTCTACATGTGGCTGGTTTTCATTGAATATGAATGGTAGACCGTATCTACCTGTGTGAACGCAACATGAATCAGCACAAGTAGATCTGTGGGTAAGAGACTTTTGATAACGTTTTACAGCAACCATATGTTTCTTAGAACAAACAGCCACAGCCCACTCCCCACACATATAAAATAAACGTGTGCGCGCACGCACACACGCACGCACACACGCGCACACACACACACACACACACACACACACACACACACACACACAGTCACACACAGGATCCAGCTGCAAGGAAGTCCCTGATGCCCTTATCATCCTGTCCAGGTCTACCATTCAACACACACACAGACACACACAGACACACACAGACACACACAGACACACACAGACACACACACACACACACACACACACACACACACACACACACACACACACACACACACACACACACACACACACACACACACACACACACACAGACAGACACACACACACTTGCACTGCTTAAATTGGAGTACAGGTTGTTGTTTACTATAACCACAAAGTATATGGTCACACCTTGTGACATCTCATGCCCGACCTGTGCCTTCATCAAATCCTAGCTGGCAACGATCAAATTGGAAAAAATAGTGCAAAAATGATTATCTGCAGATAAGACAGAATTCACATTACATAGCAATGCAATGCACTGAAAGGTTGTAGATCTGCTATTTTCACCATTAAATTTGTCCTACAAGACTCACATGATATATTGTTAAAATACTACTGGTATGCTGTGTGGAACGGGCTAGCAATATGAAACCATCGATTTCTATAGTACCACTGTTGCTGATATTAGCGGAAGCCACTGTACTGTAAATATGACTATTAGCTATCTGTGAGATCTAATCCCTATCTCTCTCTCATATTCTCTCTCTCTCTCTCTCACACACACACACACAGCCTCCGGTCCGTTTACGGGCAGAGCCCGGTGGCGGCTGCCAGGCGGGTTGCAGGGGTCAGATAGGACAGGGTCAGGGGTCAGAGCGCCGTGGTGATTTAGTATCTGCAGTCAGGAGACACCAGGGTCAGGGCCAAGACAATTTAGATAAGACCCCCTTCCCCTCCGCGCCACGTGTCCCCTTCCTCTCTTTCTTCTTCCTCTCGCTTTTCAAGTGGGGAAGGCCGGAGGACGATAAAGAATGATAGAGGCCGCTGGACCCGTGCACACACGCACACACGCACACACACACACACTCCTCTTCTGTGTGTCCTTCGACAAGGCATGCCAAAATAACTACCATTATCCTCCAAAAAGTACAACAAATATAAGGGTTGCTGCTGTTCTACTTCTGCGCTGCTTACGCAGGCGTGCCATAAATGACAGTAAAGCACACCCTCTTGCGTACTGAACCATTATGTACTTTTCTACAGGAAAACTAACAACTAACACAGCCAGCCAAAGGGTTCCATGTCTCTTTAAGTGGCTTATAACTGTAGCACACATTCACAAAACCAAACAAAGCAGTGAGAGAGATTAAAACGCCCGGCTCCTTCTCGCTCCTCTTGTGTTGCTTATGAACAGCTCCAGCACAACAAGCTCTCCTTTTTGCCGAGCACTGCGGTGACACAACAGACGCTGCGCGCACGCCGAGTCACGGCGCGCCGCGATGTGAAGGCCGCCGTCACCACTTGATCTGATGTCCTGCGGTGACTCCAACGCACACAAAGTAAAGGCTTTGTTGTGCAACGTCAAATTCTAGGCCAATCGGCCCCGCTGACCCACCGTGACCTTGGAGAAGAATTAAAAGGTCAAACGAGGAGCTGACTACTGGAATTCCATGGAATTCCAACACTGAAAACCAGCCAGCAGCAGCAACAACAACATAGATAGACTCTTCACCCCAAACCCCCTCTGTACCTTAGGCCACTTTTAAGCTGTTGGCTCTACTATTCTTACATAAACATATGCAGCAATAGATGTGGAAAAACGATGAATTTGAAACACAACGTGTATACATCGTCTCAGTCGGGTTGAAACCTCATAAATACAATGTCCAAAACTATTACTTTTTAGGATTCAATTAAAGAAAAAAGCACAATAAGTTAGAATATGGAGATATGGAGAGATTTCTGACTGACAGAAACAATATTTAAAGATACAGAAAAGATAAACGTTTGCAGATAGGATAGCCTAATTGTTGACTGCTTTGTGAAGAATAGCTGACATGTTTATTATCCTGTTTTGCAAAGGTTTATAATGCTGTGTTTATGGGTGTTATTGGAAAGGAGAGCATTTTGAATGAATAAGAGGTAAAATGAAAAATACCTGTATGTTATTATGCAGCAACATCAGTAAATGATCAACAACGCCTTAGACAAGAGCAGATTGAGCCATGAATAAGGTCAAATAAAAATAAAATAGTTTGACACTAGACATCTGCACTTGGTCTCCACCAAGTTAACATAATGCATATAGTATCAATAAATACAAGTATAAAGGTACAATCTGTCACCAGTGAATATGTATATGTAATCGTATGCATGAAAATATCTCACCATCGCCAATGAAAACACCAATGTGTGTAGGACTATCACAGTGAATATCATATGGACATAAATTTAATACGGTGTCAGACGGCCTTCAACGGTGATATCTGTGGATTAATGTATGTACAGTCTATCAACAGTGAATATAATGAGTATATACAGTCTGTCAACAATGAATGTGTAAGTGAATATAAGTAGGTGTGTGTCATTGTGTGCGCGCATACGTCGCTGCATGCCTGCATGCGTGTCTGTCAGTCTAGGAAAAGAATGCTTGTCAACCTTTTAACGGATCAGGGCTCACTTGAAAATCTCAAAGCTCAAAGCAAGTTCATTTTAATGATCGGTCGATCGATTGTGTCATTGGATCAATACACTATAGGTAAGTTTCCTATTGAGTACAATCATGAAAACACATTTTCTAAAGGTTTGAAGAAAACATACCATGATGTTTCTTTACGTGATTTCTTTTGATATTAATTAAGGCTGTTGAAATAGTTAATTAATGGGATTAAATTAATTCTGTTGATTAATCTAAAAATTTTAACGCAATGAACTCATGTGCACACCCACTCTTTCTCATTGAAAGAAATGGGTAGAGCATTGTTTTTACGGAGACATATAGCTGTGTGTCTGTCTGTAACCAGAGTCAGAGTACAGCTGGAGGATCTACAAGCATTGAGGGCTTGTAGATCACTATTTTGATAAAGATAAATGGTTATTTTTTTCACAGATTCTGTTTCTTTTTTAAAGGGTGAAATCCTGTACAGGAAAACATGCATATTTTGGACATAGTTCGAATGGTGATTAATCATAAATAAATTAATTTTGAAGCTGTGATTAATTTGATTAAAAGATTTAATCATTCAACAGCCCTAATATTAATGTACTCTATACAATTGACTTTGTCCAATTATTATTGGCTATCGGTCCTTGCTTTTGGGACCGAGAGACTGAACTCAACTTGAAATAGTAGTCTGTGGCTAAAATGGAGAATAAATAATGGAGAATAAATAATGGAGAATAAATAATGGTTGAAAGCCACTGCTCTAAATCTTTGTGTGTCAGGGCATTTGCTAACACAAAAAATGGTTTGCCAGCCAAGACCAAGAATGTTTGTTTATAGGACAGTAAAGGACAATGTAATGCAAGTCATCTGGCTGATATAAAAAACTGTCCCCATTGCACCGCCCCTCACTTCACATGAGTGTGCAGCATGCTATGCTCCATGTCAGGGCTTTTCAACAGGTGGTCCGGGGACCACCAGCGGTCCTTGAGAGGGTTCCAGGTGGTTCTCAGCTAAGTTGGTTAAACAGATGTAAGTCTTGAGAACGTAAAAATGAAACCAAATGGACCCTTGCGGTTTCATTTTTAAGTTAAAATATTCATCATCTGAATTAGCCATTTTGGAATGTATGTTTTGCTTGTTTTGTTTCCCCAAATCCAGCCTGGAATTGTGGACAAAATCAAAATTAATCTTTAGATTTGGGGTCTGTGGGGCTAAAGTGTCCTCAAATGGTGGTCCGTGGCTCAAATCCTGAATAAATGGTGGTCCCTGGGATGAAAAAGGTTGAAAACCCCCTGCTCCACGTCATCTCCACGTCAGGGCCCGGCCCAGGGCCCCGGGTACACATGGTCTGGGTCCCACGTCTCTCGTTAGGACCCCCGTCCCGCCCGCGCCTGTGAGCAGCTTTCCTTCCTGCCCCATTGTCAGGAGGCAGGAGGCCGGCTGCATGGCTGCATGGAGGGGATTCCCTTCCAACAGCCTCCCCCATGCACCTCCCCCTGCTACTCCTCCTCACCCTGTCCAGCACTAGTAACCACTAAAGCACCAGCGGGGTGAAGGTCAGGGCACACTTTCCTGCACCACTCGCTCACACTCACACACATACACACACACACACTAATTGTAATGATGCGTGACCATGCGTGCACACACGCACACATGCACACCTGGTGACTGTCTATGAATGTGTCAGCAGCAGTAGAGGGTGATATAGAGATAGAGTGATGGTGCACGTGTGTGTGCACCATACATGCGTGTGCATACACGCATGTATGGTGTGTGTGTGTGTGTGTGTGTGTGTGTGTGTGTGTGTGTGTGTGTGTGCGTGCGTGCGTGCGTGCGTGCGTGCACACACACACACAAACGACTTACTCACTCACACATGCATGTGTGAGTGAGTAAGAGAGAGAGAGAGAGAGAAGAGAGAGAGAGAGAGAGAGAGAGCGATATGTTGAGGAAAAGAGGACAAATCATGGCCTAATGAAGCCAGGAGGTTTTGCTCTTAGACAGGCGTGATGAATAACACTCAATACTATTAATTGGAACAATCGCTGTTCATTTAGCTAAATCACTAGTGGGGCTAAATGAGAGTGGAGCCGACACGTGCATTATGTGCTGCTCGCCTTCGCACTATACCTCCCCTCTCCCCCCTTTCCTTCCTCTTCCTCCCCATACACAGCTCTTACGTATTCGTCTTCTATGATCTGTTCCATTCCAACGTCACAGTAAAATGCTCTCACCCTGTCGCTCCATCAACTGAACCTGCTCTTTCTTCATTGCCATTTCTCTGTCTGCAGCAGCGCGACACGTACATTACAGCTATGCCTCAGTGTTAGTTCACTGTTGAGAGCATACGGAACCAACTGAACCTGTTCAGGTCCATTTGAATCGATGAATGTGAATGCAATGGGACAGACAACTATGTAAGCCATATGTAGTGTATTTGCATATGTGAAGCAACAGCGTTCACTTCTCACATGCGAATAAGACATGCAGCGTCTTACTGGTATAGAAGGATACAGGATGGATGAACCCCAGTAGAAATTATTTTTTTGCTGGACGTCCAAACCACACCAATGACTTGACAAACTCCTTGAAACATGCAACTACAATACTTGCAAGTTGCAACCATTTTCCCAAATTGGTGCAAGGAGTTGCATTTGTGTGATTTGGGATTAAGGCAAAGTCTTTGACTATAGGCTATAATAATATTCAATCAATGCGGCGCACAGCTGCAGCCACCATTCTATGGCCTGAATATATCAGAGCGTCCAATTGGTGTCGTATCAGTGGTCATATCGGTGGGTATCGGTTCTATTGGTTGTCATATCGTTGTGGTGAAATTGTTACCAATAGAAACTTGTGCACAGTGCACACTACTAGCTCCTACATATCAGTGGTCATATCGGTGGGTCCCCCATATCGCTGTACAGCTATTCCAGCAAAAAAATAATAATATCGGTAGTAAATTGGTTATCGGTGGTTGAATCCCTCTATCGAATCGGCTATTAAATTATTCCCCAAATTCCATATCGGTCGAGCAGTAGGTTAGACCACAACTAGACGTAGTGAAATCAAAAATACGTTTTTTATACTTTTAGAGCAGGGGTTTTCAACCTTTTTCATCCCAGGGACCACCATTTACTCAGGATTTGAGCCACGGACCACCATTTGAGGATATTTTAGCCCCACAGATCCCAAATCTAAAGATTTCTTTTGCTTTTGTCCACAATTCCAGGCTGGATTTGGGAAACAAAACAAGCAAAACATACATTCCAAAATGGCTAATTCAGATGATGAATATTTTAACTCTTGAGAGTGTAAAAATGAAACCAAATGGACCCGCAAGGGTCCATTTGGTTTCATTTTTACGTTCTCAAGAGTTACATCTGGTTAAACAACTTAGCTGGGGACCACCTGGAACCCTCTCAAGGACCACTGGTGGTCCCCGGACCACCTGTTGAAAACCACTGTTTTAGAGCATATCCGTGGACATCATATGGGCATATTTAACAACTGTCTTAGACACGCTGAAGGTGTAGCCATTCAAAAGTGTGTTGGAGCAACGGCTTTGCAGGAAGCAAAGGGCTTACGGTACTTCCTTTACCTTGTTTGACCGTTCTAGAAGCACATTAAATACACCATGAACAGGCAGAGTTGCGTGACTTGCGTCAATGACTCTTTCAGTGAGTTCAGGGCCTTTACTGCAGTGATGCTATGAGAACTGAATTTCCCTCGAGAACAATAAAAGTCAGATCTATCTATCTATATCCATCCTTCAGTCCATCCATCTGGTGGAAAAACTAAACAAAACAATGATGCGATAGCTCATTTGTGTCATCATTTAGCCATACAGTGATTGTTTTCTACCATGGCCACCAAGGACCCCCCACATACACACACGTACACACACAACCATGCTAAACTCATTTTAGTCGGCCAACTTGAAGACCATAAGCGGAATGGGGGGGGGGACCCCCTCCACCTGGGCAATTAAAGAGGGAGCCAATTAAAGTGTGTGTAATAGTCCCTGCCGGGTGAGTTGTTAAACAAGATGGGGGTTATTGTCCTTGGAGGAAATGGCCTGGAACTCAAGACATCTTTGCTCTTCTGGTCGATACACCTGCAACCCCCTCCCTACCGTACACTACCAGTGCAGTCTGGACTGCACCAAAACATTACGGCCTTCCATTGCATACACAAATCTGCACAACAGGACGCCAAAATGTGAACTCAGTGAAATAGTTTAATCTGTCAACTCCTCAGCAAGTCATCTACCAGCAAGAGAGGAACATGGAAGGAAAAGTTTGTTTTTCTTGAGGCACTACTACACTGCCTCTCTGCATCATATCTATTTTATAGAGGTGCAAAGTAAAATTTAGAGCTATTGTACTTATTACATAAATATTACATAAACTGTACTGTATATCCACATGTATTTGAAAAGAACAGTTACTAGATCGAGTACATTTTGAATTCTGGACGTCTAACTTAACAGCTTTCCTGCGATTACCATAGATCTACGCTGTAGTTGACCGCTGCCTTTGACTCGGATCTACGGATCTATCTTTGATTAGTAGCGCTACTTTGATACGATCCTGCTGTGAGCAGGAGCTAGCCTCCGCTTGCCAGCTGAGGGACCCAAATAAGAGACGGACTGGAAGTAACATCCTGTGTGCCGATCTAAAAGGTCCGACGGGAAACATAGAGCCAAATATGAAATATGACTTTTATATGAAAATTGCTGGCAGCTACCTACAAAAAAAAAGATTCTGGTAAGTATTCATCTACAGTACAGACTGCAGTATCTGTGGCTCCTCCTGTGTGAGTCCTTGAGGAAGACATTAACCCCTAAATAACTGCTGCTGGTGAGCAGCTGGGTGTCTCGCATGGGTTCCTCCACCATTAATGGGTTAATGCTCCGGTTCCCAAACAGTGGGTCCAGACCCATTTGTGAGTCTCGGACACACAAGTCTCGGACACATTGCGAAGAGTCTCTTTATTTTTGGATAGGCCTACATTTGGCTTTTAATTGATTACTTCAAAACATGTGTTTTTGTATCATCCACTAATTTCATGAAAAAAATAAAATAAAAATCTAAGCAAATAATAACAAATATTTAAGTAGTAGTGAAAGTAATCTGATCTGTAGCATGTGTAGTGTGTGTGTGTGTGTGTGTGTGTGTGTGTGTGTGTGTGTGTGTGTGTGTGCGTGTGTGTGTGTGTGTGTGTGCGTGTGTGCGTGTGTGTGTGTGTGTGTGTCTCCAGGAAGTCACAGCCCTTGGCTTCCTGTGGCGTCCTTCACTCACAACTATCTCAGAGCTTAATGACTCTTATGTAAGCAGGAACTGTGGGAAACACATCTGTGCTGACTGACCTGCTCTAGGAAACAGGTACGAGGAGCGGGGGGATGGGGGGGGGGGGGGTGGGGGGGGTGGGGGGGGTTATAGCGCAACACTGAATAGCTATTATAGCATTAACCTCAGATTCAGAAAGTGTCAGCACCACTGAACCCGAACATGTAGTGTTGTTGTTACTAGGAATTAACACAGAGGCGCATGGGAGGAAGTGGACTAAGAAATGGTAAATGGTGCATTTATATAGCGCTTTACATACGTTATGGATCCCAATCACTTCACCCATTCACACACCAGTGTCAGGGGGATATCATGCGAGGCAGCGTCCAGCACATCGGGAGCAGTCGGGCGTTATAAGCGTCTTGCTCGGGGGGAGCCCGGGTTCGAGCTGGCGACCTTGTGGTTACCATCCAGCCACTCTACCCCTGAGCCACTGCCACCACCGTCCCAGTAAAAAAAAAAAAATAGAAAATACACACAATCAGGGCGGATCTAACATTTCCCAATTGGGGCGGGCATACCATTTTCGGTTACAGGACTTATACAAGTCAAGTAAAGATCAACAATAATACCAGTTGTTGTTGAAGTTGCAGCAGACACGCAGCATGCATAAAGATAAAGGTCTGACTCAGAGAGTTTTCTGTTTTCAATGATGAAATGCTGTTGGTTTAGTGGTGACACAGCTGTAGTTAGTTAGTAGCAGTAATAGTGTTTCAAATCATTTTAATTATAAGCACTTTAATTTGAAATATCTTGGGTTGTTTTGCATGCCATCGTGTTTGGTGGGCAGACTGGGCATTTAGGGGGGCATTGCCCCCCCCCCCCCCCCCCCCCCCCCCAATGCCCATGCCAGATCCGTCCCTGCACACAATCTGGAAACGGCAAGCTGTCAACCCTGTCATAAACAAATGTGCAGCATGGAGGAAGGCAGCACTGGCCACAGTCATTAGCTCAGACTCTATGCTAGCCTGGTTCCCAGCCTGCTTCACTGCGTTCCTGCGAAGTTGTTTTGTCACTTTGTTGAACAAAATAAATACGCCTAATGCAGCAATCAGGCTGGAAACCAGGATAACTCTACCTTTCGGTAGAAGAAACCACAGCTATTGGAGCCGTTTGGCACTTGCGTTACAGCAGAGACAAAAACGTGTGTGAATGGTCCATACGTGCACTTTCACAGCCTATACTCCTGGTCAAATATTACTCAGCTACAAGGGAAAGCATATATTCTGGCCCAAGACCAAAAGTTCGAGATTTGTCTTAACAATGTGGTGGAGTTACGCTGCAAGCTAACAGAAGCTGTAGCCTTTCTATGCCTGAAAAGTTAGCATGCTATAATGTAAGCCCCATTATGCACACGTAAAAAAATAAATGATGATGTAACTGGTATGCAGGTCTCACAAGCCCTCAGGTTTGATGTACTTTGTAACTGTTCACCAATGACCGTTCCACAATAAACTCCAGTATTGCTGCAGACAATTTTTACGCTGACCGTGTGTGTGTGTGTGTGTGTGTGTGTGTGTGTGTGTGGTGTGTGTGTGTGTGTGTGTGTGCGTGTGTGTGTGTGTGTGCGCATGTGTGTGTGAATTCATCACTTTAATGTCTCAATCTCAGGGAGATTAAGGGCCTAATCAAGCCAGCGCCGGCCCTAATGAGGGGAAATTGAAAGATAGATATACCGCTTTACACAGCTGATTAACCAGTGATGTGTGTGCGTGCATGTGTATGTGTGCGTATACACGCACGCGCATCTGCGTGCATATACACGTGTGTGTGTGTGTGTGTGTGTATGCATGTGTGTATGTCACACGTGCGTGTGTGCATTCAAGAGACCAGTAATAACCTTTCACCACTTGCTAGTTAACCCAATAGGTCAGTGAAAGCATCTGTCATTTTAGTTTTTTGCACTAGATCAGGCGTTTTCAACCTTTTTGACTCCAGGGACCACCTGCAGTTTATTCAGCATTTGAGACAGGGACCACCATTTGATTACATTTGCAGACCAAAGACCTAAAATTAAAGATTTCTTTTGGTTTTGTGCACAATTCCAGGCTGGATTTTGCAAACAAAACGGTGTAAACGTCTTAATTAAGTGCTGCTAATTTAGATGAATATTTTAACTCTTGAGAGTGTAAAAATGAAACCAATTGGACCCGCAAGGGTCCATTTGGTTTCATTTTTACACTCTCAAGAGTTACATCTGGTTAACCAAATTTCCATCATTTAGCCTGGGGACCACCTGGAACTTTCTCAAGGACCACTGGTGGTCCTCGGATCACCTGTTGAAAAGCCCTGCACTAGATATTCATGTCCCTTGGTCCCTGCATGTTAGAGAACATTTTAAGATAGGGGGGACTGATTTTGGAGACCTTGGCACAAAACAAAAACTAACAAAACTAACTGATTTAGAAGGTATTTACTTGTAGAACCTGCCTCAGGCTTTCAAACCATAAGACTGCATGCAAACAAAATGCCAGGAGGCATGTCTGTCACCTGTCTGCGTGCATACGCTACACACACATAATATATGGTTATGATGTGTACACATACACAGTGCTGTGTAACTGCCACTCAGTCTTTGTACATGTAAAACCATCATAACAAATGATCCTGTTTTTATCATGTTTGCTTTGGGTATAGCCGTTGGCCTGTGGTGGAAAAAAGTATAGACGTATTTGTATGTTTTACTTACTAGGTATCAATGCTGTAATATATAGATACTCCAGTACAAGTTTTGAGAAAGAAGTACGTAAAAGTTATTAAATGTAGGAAAACATGTTGAAAATATATCATCTCAAGTGGTTAGTGTGTTTAAATCCAATAAACCAGTGATTTTCCCACCAGTGGTCCTTGAGATGGTTCCAAGTGGTCTCCAGGCTAAATGATGGAAAGTTGGGTAACCAGATGTAACTCTTGAGAATGTAAAAATGAAACCAAATGGACCCTTGCGGGTCCATTTGGTTTCATTTTCACACTCTCAAGAGTTAAAATAATCACCATCTGAATCAGCACCACTTAATTAAGAAGTCTACACTGTTTTGTTTGCAAAATCCAGCCTGGAATCGTGGACAGAACCAAAAGAATTCTTTAGTTTTAGGTCTTTGGAGTGAAATTGTCATAAAAAATGGTAGTCCGTGGCTCAAATGCTGAATAAATGGTGGGCCCTGGTGTCAAAAAGGTTGAAAACCCCTGCAATATACTCCATAGTGGAGTATTAGTAAAAGTATTGAAAATTGGAAATACTCAAGTAAAGCACAAAAATCTACAAAAACGTGTACTTGCGTACAGTAAATATCTAGCTACTTCTGCAGCACTGGCTGTTGCTCTGCACACTTGAAGGAGTTGTTGTTTGTAAGGCCTGATGCTGAGCAGCTGGAGGGTGAACTGAACAGAGGTCATGGTCTGTTCTGCACAGTGTTGTCAACAAAACCAGAAGAGTGACACACATGACACTGTTATTGCTATCAATGTATCACATACACTACTGTGCTTCATACATTAAAAAGTCTATACCAGCTCTACAGTATCTCCGCATTAAGCCTGATTTTATACTCGGATCAGTTGTTATCCAGGCTCCTTGAACAAGACACTCAACCCCACAACCCCAAATTGCTCACCGATGGGCTGGTTCATACCTTACATGGTTGCCTCCATACTACAGACAGTTTTTAGGTTGCACAATTCACTATTCAGATACTGCTATACATT
This sequence comes from Benthosema pterotum, assembly GCA_039105355.1. Lineage (NCBI taxonomy): Eukaryota > Metazoa > Chordata > Actinopteri > Myctophiformes > Myctophidae > Benthosema > Benthosema pterotum. The sequence goes on from CM076968.1 coordinate 34,199,425, forward strand.
TTGTGGCCATGCCCCTTTCCTTTACAAACCCACTGTGACTTCAAACCCTTCACATTCTAAAAAAATAAAATCTAAACTTTTAACCATTGCTAAAGCAAAAACACCCGTCCTTACTGATAATTACCCTCCAAATATGTGAGGGGTTTGTGTTTTTTCTTTTTTTTTTACCATTATTATTATTAATTTTATTTTTTTTTACAAAATGGAGTTCCTTAGGGACGCCTGCTGGCCTAGTGGTCCAGGCACATACCACATATGGGCTTTGGCCTGACAGTATGTCACGTTCGTCATGTTCGAGTCCCACTCATGACAAACTTTGCTTCATGTCTCTCCCCTTCTCTCTGTCCCTCTTTCCTGTCTGTCTTCACTTGAAACCATCAATTAAGTCACAAAAGCAAAAACAAATCTTTAAAAAAGGAGTTCCCTAGGGACGCTGTGGCATGTTCTCTCCTCCACATTATCAGAGCCCAGACTTGAAGCGGGGTTGGCGAAAAAATAGTGATGCAAGGGCTCAAGTTGTTAATATAAAATTAAATAAATAAAGTCTCAATCACACAAATATTTGGCGACCCCCACCGGACCACCGCAGTACCTCTGAGGACCCCTACAGGGGCCCCGGACCCCCTGTTGAAGACCTCCGCCGTACACAATCGAACGCCGCGCCTTCAGAAAGTGCTCTCTTTGTCAACATGTGCATTATACGTCTTCCGAGTGCGAGACGGCGGACGGCGTTTCCGATAGCGTGATAATTACAACACGTGTCAGTGACAAGTGCGTGATAGATTGCTAATAAGTGTGACTGAACCCCCGGAACATGTGAGCATGTCGCGGCGCTCGCTGCCTCCTCCGCACGCCGGGGACCTGTCACCTCCCATCAGCCTTATCAGCTGGGTGAGAGAGAGAGGTCTACGCGGTGTCGCTGAATATCTCTTCCCACCGCCTCCCTCCGCCGCCCTCCTGCTCAACACGGCGGTGCCACCCCGTATCTCCTCCCCGGGGAAACGAAACGCAGCGCGTCTCAAAAGAAACGGGAGGGAAAAAAAAGGAACGGCGCATGCACGCTTTATGAGGCGAAGGATGGTAACATATGGAAAGAGAACGGGCGACGAAGTGTGGCTGTGTGTGTGTGTTAGTGGGGAAGGGGTGGCGGGGGGGGGGGGGGGGTGGCGCAAAAGTAAAGTGTCATCATGTGTCAATAGGTGGTGGAAGTGTAGGAAATAGGGGGTGAGAGAGAGCGATAGTTGTGAAACAAACAAGGGGGGCGGGAGTGTGTATTATTGTGTGCATCTGTGTGTGGTGGGGAGAGTGAGAGAGAGAGAGAGAGAGAGAGAGAGGGCAGTATAGTCTATGCAGTCTGCTGGAACTTCTCTCATCTCAGCGCATTTGGTTTGCTCCCATTCTTCATTAACTCCATTAACAGATGAGCCGCGGCGATTAGTGAAGCTTCCCGCTGATTCAGCTCTCACCCCCTACCCAGCACCCACCCACCAGCACCCACCACCCTCCACCCCTGTTTCCCCCTTCTCTCTCTACTACTACTCTTCCGTCGCTCTATCGCTCCAACGCTCTTCGTATTCTCTCAAACCTTCATGCTCATGTCCCACTGGGGGGCTGTAAGACCACTCTGCCAGCTGACAGCCCCCTACCTCCCTCCCCACCAACACCCACCCTACATCTACCATGTGCATGTACCAACATTTAAAGTGGGAAAAACATGGAATTGAACTTTTTAAAATATATTTTCTGGGTGTTTTTGGTGCTCCCATGTGCCTTATCTATCCCCACAAATAACCATGTTTGAACACTCAGGCTTTCATATCATATATACAGTAGGAGCTTTACTGGAAATTGCTCTCAGGAACAGCTGGTTTGATTTTGGCCTCATGATGATGTCATCAATGCACTACTTTGTACTACTTTGTACAGTTCCTCCCAGTTTGCATATCCACTTTGACTTTCCAAGTTGACATGGAATTTAAACAAGCCTGGTTTTACCTAACATCAGTATTATAATGACTCATATCTGTATATCAGCGCCCCCACCACCTCAGGACATTGTGGTACTGCAGCTAAACTTTCCAGAAAGAAATGACAAGGTGTGGATATATTTTTAATGGATATATAAAACCATTAAAAATAAGCTTGAGTAACATAAACAATATGATATTAAGTATTAAAAACAATTTGAGGAATGCATGTTATTTGGGCTTTAAAGGCACTTGTATGTTCCTGGTGCGGGGAAAAAAAACTTTATCTCCACATTTCAACTGTTTCATTATTTTGTTTATTTTTTGTTATTTTGTTAGTGAACACTGTTCATTATTTTATTTTTGTTAATTTGTTAGCGGACGCTGTTCACTTCCCATATACTGTACATTTGGACCAAAATATGGAGTGTGACACACAGACAGACATACACATAGGCAGACAGACATTTATGCTTGGCATTCAGAGTATATTAATTATTATTTTTACCACTTTTTTTTTTTACCACTTGTGCAATATTCAAGTAAAATGCCATCCTACAAAGTCGGCTGCAAGCTTGGAAAAACATTTGAGTAAAAGTGGTACTGGTAAACTGGTCTGTCTGTGTTTGTCATGAATATTTAACCAGTGAAAAGTATTAACAAGAGCCTGTGACTAAATAATAACCACACTGCATCCATTGGAACACAGGTGCCTGCCTGGTGCTCCACTAAAATGCCCTCGAAAGGCTCTACTGTACACATAAAAGAAAAATACAAATAAAACAACTCCAGGAGCACTTTCTAGGAATCCAATCCCGGTCCCAGTTCCTGGGGTTTGATTCATTTACAGAAGAAAGAAGCGCATGCCACTAAACAGCCGTAATAAGTTAAACTCACAGCTCTGTTCCAAGGGCCATAAAGATGTTCCATCCCTCCCCACAGAGCCTCTTCACTCCGCTAACCATTTTACTGCACCGTGTGCCATCTTAATGCACTCTCCTTCCATCTACCCCCCTCTCCTGATAGGCAGTGCCAAGGGGGCAGTCTGCCTGGCATTGCACTGTGCCATTAGCCACGGCTGGCTCTTTAGCCAAGAGGAAAAAGACGGTGGAAAAACTGGGAGCTCACAGCGGAAAGGTACTTCAGAAGCAGGATAGGGTAGAAAGTACAGGGAGGGAGAGAGAGAGAGAGAGATAGAGAGAGAGAGAGAGAGAGAGAGAGAGAGAGGTCCATTTGGTTCATTTGTACACTCTTGGGAGTTGCATTAAAATGATTAAAAAGGACAATATATCTGGCATATGCCAAACCATTTCCAAAGAAACAAAAAAAAAATGGCCACTTGGGATCCATTATGAATTATCAATGAAACATGACTCTAAATTTGGGTTTCGGGATGCCATACAGTATAGAAAATTAAAGTTCAATATTTTAAAACGTTTAAAGCATTATTATGGCACCCACAGACGGACACAACAGGCACACACACAGATGGCTAGCCTCATGCAGAGCAATTAAAATGTCCAATAACATTGTTGTACCGGTATATCATTGCTGTTGGGCAGAAACATCTTAACTCCATCTTCTGTTGTGTCTTTTTGTAAATGAACGCTCCTATAGAGCTGTGCAGTCCCGCCCCTTTCATCAGGTCACACGTTCATTTTCCACATAGACTTTTTGAAAAAGTTAATATTATAAACACAATTACGCCAAGGACCAAGCCAACTCGGGTCCTGACAAATCATGACAACCACCACAATATTATCATGCAATATCTAATTAAGAAGCTAACAAAACAGCAGGATACAACACTTTTTGTTTCATTTTTCATCTTAGAAATTATTTAAAAAAAAGATTGTGTGTGTTGACATGATTTGTCAGGATCCCAGCTGGCTTTGTCCGTGGCGTAATCGTCTTTGTATGAATCATTTTTTAAAAGTCTATGAGAAAAATGAATGGGGAATTTCTGGAACAGGGGCAACGTCACAGGAGGATGGGACCGCTCAGCTCTATACATGAGCATACTACAGCATCACACAAAATGTGTGCCATAGCGGACCCAAAAGATTGCAAATGTACAGTACTTTTGCTACTTTTTTAATTGACTTTTTCACCCGACGACATGGATTACATTTCTGCTATTCATCGTTAAGACAACATTTAGGGGGCCTATAAGTCGATATAACATGCAGGATTTCACAGTGTGGATAGGAGAGAGGAACAAGCAAAATAGATCTCTGTAGTATCTTTTATTCCCTGGCATCTGGTTTATAATAGCCCCAATTAGCACATTAATTGGACTCGTATCGCTCCAACGCCTCCTCCTCCTCTCCATCCCAGTCTCTTCTCTTCCCTCTCTCTCTCTCCCTCTCTCTCTTCCTCCGTCCTAAACGTCCTCCCTTCCTTCCTCAGTTCCTTCGGAGCCACTCGCAAAAAGCAAAGTGAAAAATATTTCAGGTTGTATCATGTTGCCACTTTTGGCCCCGGCATCAGCGACTTGGATCGTCTTTAAGGCAGTTTTTTAGGCGCCGAGACACACAGACCTGTCACAGACAGATGGGAACCTTCGCTGACAGAAAAATGACAGCGTTTGTCCGTCTAGTGGAGTCGTGCAGGGGGAGGGTGGGGAGGTGGGGAGGTGGGGGGGACCGCGTATTCAGTTCTGACTTTTGATCAGTAATAAATCATAGAACAAAGAGGGCGCCGCTCAAGAGATCTCTCTCCCCTTTCCTCCCCTTCGGTGAGATCTGAGAGGCTCTGTCGCCAAGGTTTCACTGCTGTGGAAACAACAACAATAACAGCCAGCCGACAACAACAAAAAGACTTTAGAATGCATAAACATGGGCCTGTGCTGTGCGGCCCTGGGTGGGTGGGTGGGTGAGTGGGTGGGTGGGTGGGTGATTTGGGGAGATATCAGGGTGCATACCTTTCTTTCTCTCTCTCTCCTCTATCTCCTTTTCCATTTCCACTCTTGTGGTTTCATGTCATGAAACTAATGACCTGCCAGTTGACTTCTAGTGAGACCTGCTTTTGTGCACGTCTGAGAGTATGTATATGCGCATTGAGAGCTGATTTACATATACTTGTTTTGCTGTGTGCGTGTGCGTGTGTGTGTTGCAATGCTGCTCTGGCCTGAAGATCCCTGATGTAAGATGCCTTTGCCCTCTGTGGCACATGGTGTTTGCCATCAATTATTGACACATCCCAATCTCTCCCTCTCTTTCCCTCTCTCCATCTATCCAACCATGTACACTTCCAACTCCCGATCCATCCCTCGATCCAACCATCTATCTACATGGGACCTCCTTCCTGACAACTCAAAGGGCAGGAATAATCTTTCAACCCCTTTGTGTGTGTGTGTGTGTGTGTGTGTGTGTGTGTGTGTGTGTTCCCTCACAGTGACATCATGTGAGGCAGTGGAGCGGAGGCGAGAGGAGAGGCCTGCTGATTGAAGCCTTACACGGCCTCCTGTCTTGTTACTCTCACGCAGCAACATCTCACACACACACACACACACACACACACACACACACACACACACACACCCACAGGCTCACACATCACATCGCAGCACTGACTTTGTGTCAAGCAACCCCCCTCCGATATATGCAGATCTCACAACATAACTACTCCGATAAATTAATTTTACCTCTCACCCATCTCTCTCTCTCTCTCTTTCCACCATGGCTACGGCTCCCTCCTCTTTGGCTCTCACTCCCTCGTTCAATCATTCTTCGTTCGCGCTGAAGACGAGAGGAGCCCTGCCATCTGGCCGTGTGTCAAAATAATATCATTTAATTTGTTACGTGATTAAATGGGCTTCTTTTCAGCGGGACGCTACCCAGTCCTAAGAAGCACTTTCAGGCCCTTATACTGTAGTACTCTCCCCCCTGAGTTTCCCTGAATGTATGTCCTGTTGTTTGCTCAATCGCTTTATTTTTCCGTCCATTCCTGTCTGTCTGCCTGTCTGTCAGAGACTGCAGTAGATAGATACTCTATTAATCCCAAAGGGAAATTCAGGTATAGTCTATATCCCAAAGCTCATGCAGGCATACGCTTAGTTATTTCGTCACTACATTTGCCATGAAATCCTTCAGAATAAGGGCACTGCAGTACCAAGCTAATGAGGCAGATTTTACTCTGAAAAGCCCCACCTTCCATCTTCCCCCAAAACTGAGAGATATAATCGTCTTCCTCTCTTTAGGAGCACTAATATTCCAAACGAGTTGCTTGGTGTTAAGTCCCAAATTAGGACAGAACATCGGCCATCTGATCAAAACCACGTCAGAGAGCGCTGTTAGCCTAGATAAACAAGGATGTGTGAACGGCTGAGTGCACGTGCTAAACCTGTGTGGGTGCGTCAAGAAATATCATGAACCTTATTTTGACCCCATGCAGAACTGATTCTACGCCTAAGTGTCTTTTAAATCCTTGCGGTCTTGTTTCCACTCAGGTCCTGGGGTATTCAGTTCATAATCATGACACGGAGCAGCAACAATCAAATCATCACAAAAGGTAAAACGTATATACAGATTTCAGACTTGCAGATTGGCTAGTGTTGATGGTTTTGTGTGACACTGGTAGTCTCAGAGTTTTGTCTTGCTTTACTCCACAGTGTGGAGTATTCCCTTCAGAGAGAGTCAAAGGACAGTGAGCCTTTATGTAATATTAATGGAATAATCTAACCTGCTGATATTAGATCCATTTTTCTTTATGTCCAACCATCTGCACACACTTCCCAGACTTGGACAATACAACATTACAACAGGAGAGAAAACCCTTAATATTACAAGAGCCAACGTTTCGGTCACACAGACCTCCCTCAAGCAGGCCTCCTTCCAACAGAGTGAGTAGACATGTTTGAATAAGGTCTTGGTGACCGAAATGCTGCATCTTGTATCTCTCTCTCTCTGTCTCTCTCTCTGTGTCTCTCTCTCTGTGTCTCTCTCTCTCAGGCAGTGTGTGTCAGGCTGTGTGCGGAAGGTTTTGCTTGGTTTGCTTCACCCGTATGCACCTGAGACTTTTCAATCGTAGACATTTAAACAACTAGTAATGTCTACTCACAACATTATAGCATCATGTGCACACACCAATAAGTAATCTTGCATGGTCATTTTATTTCTGAATTTACCTCAATTGTTTATGTATTTACATAAACAAGCCAGGTGACAGTTGCCAAAGATGAGTTTACAAGCGCACCCCCCCTTAACCCTTTGGTTACACATCATAGAAATGTGTGGGGAAAATGCTATTTGTGATTTTTTGTTTGCTATTTGTGATTTTTTGTTTTGGAGATCAATCAATCAATTACTTAATGCATATATATGGCACTCCTGGACCAAATGGAGGCGCTACAGGCTGGCAAAATGGCTACCAAGGAGTTAAACTGACTTTGTATTTGGCTAACTGGCAGGAACTATGGTATAGTCCCTGCCAGTTGTTAACACAGGCAGGTGCAAAGATACTTCTGTTTATTGTCAATGTGGCTGTTTGTAACCGTTGAAAAAGACACAAAGCTACAAGATTAACTAGTTTCAACTTCAGGTATAAAGATGCAAAGCTACAAATACACTGTGCAGCAGACCATAGGATATAAAGGCAGAAACTCCATGAAATATTCAGATTTCAGAGTTTCTGCCTTTATACAGGGCTTGACACTAACACTTGCCCGCTTGCCCGTGGCAAGTAAAAAAAAAATGGTGGGGCAGTGAAGACTGCTACCTGGTTGCCCGAACGGGCAAGTGTACAACATAGTGCACTATAACACAACACAAGATAAATTTGTCTTGAAGGCAGTCATTGCACTCTGCCTCTGTGTCCCTGATCCACAATTCCACAATTCCAGGCTGGATTTGGAAACAAAACAGGCAAATTAACACATCAAAATGACCATTAATCTTCTACGGTGTAGACCTGGATGAATTTTAACTCTTGAGAGTGTAAAAATGAAACCAAATGGACCCGCAAGGTTCCATTTGGTTTCATTTTTACGTTCTCAAGAGTTACATCTGGTTAACCAACTTAACTGGGGACCACCTGGAACCTGGGGGCAAGTGACCATGACCTGAGGGCAAGTAGAACCTGACTTGCACTTGCCCGATGGGCAAGTGCCTTGGAGACCTTAGTGTCAACCCCTGTTTATAGGAAAGTACAGTGGAGATAGACACGCGCTACAGAGTCGGGTAATTATATGAAACAAAGGTCCATGGATGGCAGGACTTGGGAATCGAACCTGGGACAACACTGTCAAGCATCAAAGCCTAGGCAGGCCTACGTGCTGCTTTACAACTTGGCCATCTGTGCTGTGTGTGCGTCAGTTGAACTTATGTGCGATCTACCAAAGCTGCACCCTCATTAGTGTGGATATGTTTCTGTCTCATCTAAGGGACTGAAACCAGCCGAGCACTATGTCCTCAATGTCACCATTTGTTTATTTTTTCCTACTTTATTTATCCCTTCTTCCTCTTCACTCATCCCCTCCCTCCCTGATGGCGGCGCATGCCCAAACGCCGCTATTAAATCACTGTCTGACAGAAAGAAGGAAAGAAAGAGCGATAGACAGAGAAAGATAAAGGGGGGGATGGAGATAGAGAGAGAGAGAGAAAAGTGAGATGGAGGGATGAGGGTTTGAGCGTGTGTAAGGAATGAACCTATCAATCCAGGGTGCCTATTATCCCGTGTGAAATGCCTCTCGCTTTGCAGACGCCTAGTTAGTGCGCCTGTTCAAAATTAATAAAACGCCATGCAGCCCAGAGTCTGGGGCTGGCGGAGCCCGCCGCGACAGGCCTGCTGGTTATTGATTAAGTCATGTCACCGGAATGGAAGGCTCTGCCATTAAAAGTACAAATTATGCAGCGCATTTAGCCGTGCCTCTTATTCATGTGAGGAGACAGGCAGGAGTCAATGGAAGAATGGATGGACGACTGCTCAGTTTTTTTGTCCGACGGGAGGTGTCTCTTTCTCTCTCGTTCGCTCTCTTCGTCTCTATGCCATCCTGGGTGTTCATTGTTCTCATGATCTCATGCGTGTTTAGATGCATATGGAAGATGAAGGTTAAGGTCCTGAAGATTAATATTATGCATGTAAATATTTATACATGCGTACATATGAATGCTAATTACAACAGGAATCCATTCACATACTGTATTATTTTCAGTGTATTGATGCACATGCTATTTGTCTTTACCTTCTACTTGTGATTGCATTCTTAATCTACATTAAGCAGGATGCATTCTGCAGTTTTTTAGGCGAATAACCACAGCGGTGGTTTAGTATGCAGAGAAATGTGCTGGAGTGAGCGGTGAGTGGGTTATCACAGCATGAGTGGGTGAGTGGGTTATCATTATCACAGCATCTCAGTGAGGTTGTAGTTGTAGTTTTCACAATACCGCAGTTAAACATAGTCACCTAGTCTCACGCGACTAGACTAGACTAGAATTTGCAAATGATTCCATCAAACACAAAAAGAGAACAAAAGCTCTGATCATGCACAAGCAATAAAGCGGAAGTGAGCGATCCGCATTTTACAGATGAAAGATATTTTAAAATACTAAATGGCGGCTTCATTACGCAGATTTTGGGAGGTGTAGTTCCAGACTATACAGTAGCACACGGAGATTGTGGAGTATATAGTTGTGTGGTTACGCAAGACTAGTTATCACCTAAAAACTGGAGTATGCGCGAGCCTGCAACATGGCGGAACCAAAACCAAAGAATTTGACTCTTACGTGTACGCCCGGCTTTACTGAATGTAGGACTTACTTTTAATAACAACAAACAAAAGTTGCAAAACGCATTGCATTTTGAAAGAAGGCGTTGAATGTTATGATCTGCACGCTCCATAAAACACCGCAGCCCCGACGCCTGCACAGATGAGATACATATGCAGAATAGATCACATCCACACTGACATCTTGATTCTTCTGCCCTGGCACAAGTTACACACAGATCAATTCAAACAGCAAGCAAAGCACGCCCCGCCAATGACATCACTTTGAACAGCAACGCCATGGGCCACGGGAAAGATACAGCGGAAAAAACACCGTCAGCGAGGGGGGGGGGCAAAACAAAAACACATTTTTGACGCGCGACATCGAGGGATGAATAATATCGACGAATGATTTGCCATCGTCATTCCGATGATATATTAAAGTCTCACATGGTCTCAGCGTGTGTTTACGTGTTTATGAGAGGATGTGTGTGCGCGTGCATGTGCGCGTGCAAATGCTTGCGTGTGAGTGCGTGCGCGTGTGTGTATACAGTAACTATACTTGTGAGGAGCGTTCATCTCCACAAGTATAATAGAATTTGAAGAAGAGAGGTTTGTGTGTACATGTGCATAATGTAAGTTGGTTGGTGGGTTGTGAATGTGAGAAAATGTGTGGGTACTGGCCAACATCTAAAGTGGAATTCCACCCATTTCAACATTTTTTCTGAGAGCGTACAAATGCAACCAAATGAACGGGTTCATTTGATTCCATTTGTACGCTCCCAGCAAAAAGAAGCGTCTAAAGAAATCCACTAACATGGTGAAACATCTTGATGACATCATCAAGATGTATTTTCACCATGTTAGTGGTTTTCTTCAGACCTCCATTTCTTGGGAACACAGAATGGGGGAACATTTTTATCCTGTCCACCTGCACCACCTCTAGGGTATACTAATGACATATTAGAATGTTGAAAGTGTGGACTACCCCTTTAAGTGTTTTGCAAATGTGTGTGCATACATGCATGTGTGTTTTATGCATGCATGCGTGCGTGCATGCGTGCGTGCGTGCGTGCGCGTGCGTGTCTCATAGTGATCAGAAGCACTAGGATTCGGTGGAAGGACGCATGACAATGAGTGAGTGCTCAAAGGCACCGGAACAACACAGATTCTCTGGGCTCTGCAGGGGTCTGCCTTCATCATGGTGTTGAAGACATATTTCCATTTCAAAAAATAACTTTTCATCGTGTACGCATCTCAACAACCCAGACAGTTTTTAACACACCGACCGCGAGCGTGTGTTCGTCATTTTCTGCAATTTGCCACGGCTCAAGCCAGTGCAATCAGTAAAAAAAAAACGTACTTTGAAGCGCCAGATCTCCTAAACAGGATGTGCGATGACACCATGCTGTTTCTGGTGTCTTGACTAATTTGTCCTCTCACGATCCGAGCAAAAAGTTCCGGGTCAAAAGTCAGGAAGTGACGTCTAGCAACAGTCGATCCACCCGTGCGCCAATGACAACTAGAAGGAGATTCCCATGAAGGGCTCCTGAATGCATTGGATTGAATGGGTGCGAATGGGACAAAAAAAATTAAAATGGTCGTGCCCATTGTCCCAAGTGAGAGTCAGCAACGGGATCTTTATCAGACGATGCACTCGGACTAATAGATGGATTAAGAATGAAATCTACATTTTCGTCCTATACAAATCCATCGTATTCATGGAAAAACAACCGTCTTTTTTTCTGATCTCCTCTGTCCTCGAGGAGTCCTCATTATTTTCCAAAATGCTGGTGCTGTTGATGAAAGAAAGGTTTTAGAGGAGGAATAGCATGTATTCCTAAATCTGTTTTTAATGCTTATTATCATATTGTATATGTCCCTCAAGGTTATTTCTAATGGTTTGATCCTCAATCACTGATATACTGATATAACAAGTCCTCGTCATTTCTGTGAGGACAGTTTAGCTGCAGTACCACAATGTCCTGAGGTGGTGGGGGCGCTGATATGGAGGATATTTTATATGTTGGAAATCATAAACAAAGTGGAAATCCAAATTTGGAAGACCATTGACGACATGCATTGATGATCATTATGAGGCCAAAATCAAACAAGTTGTACCTGAGAGCAATTTACATTACTTATACGTACGTATACTACATTACCTACTGCCTATATGATATGAAAGACTGATTGTTCAAACTAGATCATTTGTGAGGCTAGAAAACACACACAGGGGTGGCAGTGGCTCAGAGGTAGAGTCAACGGATGGTAACCGCAAGGTTGCTGGTTCGATCCCAGGCTCCCGCAGAGTTAGTGTCGAAGTGTCCTTGAGCAAGACACTGAACCTCCTGATGTGCTAGTAGGTACCTTGCATAGTTTCCACTGTCATCAGTATATGAATGTGAGTGAGAATGGGTGAATGTGATGCACAATCTATGTAAAGCGCCTTGAATAAAGGCGCTATATAAATGCACCATTTACCAAAAACACAACAAAAAGTTGAATTTCATGTTGTTCCTCCTTTAACAACCGTGACCTGAGCAGAAATTAAAAGCTTTGAGAACATGTGCTCTGAAAGCACTGTGTGTGTGTGTGTGTGTGTGTGTGTGTGTGTGTGTGTGTGTGTGTGTGTGTGTGTGTGTGTGTGTGTGTGTGTGTGTCGGTAGGGGTCTGCCACGAGGAGGCTGTGTTCTCCTGGCTGATGGGATGACAGCATGTCTTGTTGATAAGCTGACCTAATTTGATCCAGGGACTCCTCTCCCCCTCGCACTGGCCTGCTGTGCAGTGTCTCCCAGATGAAGACAACACACAAAGAGTGTCCAAATCATGATTTGTTCCCATCGCATCAAATCAACCAACACCGCTAAATATGAAACAAGCACAGCGCTTGGATTTGTCTCCATCAATTAGAAAAACGGTTTTGACGTAAAGCACATGTGTCTCAGAAGGGCAGTATATCTTCTAAGACAAGCATCTTATTTGATTTAATTTTCTTACTGTAAATTTATAGTTTCCTTTTAGTTTTATTTTATATTATATCATATATTATGAACTATAACTTTTCATGCCAAAAGTAGCAGATCTACAAGCTCAATAAGTGCCTCTCTCAAGCTTGTGGATCCGCTTTACTCTTGATACTTCCCGTGTGATGCAGTAGTGAGACAAATAGGGTTGATTCATGAACAAAACAAACACAAAATGTTAGAATATGGACATAAGAGGCTTCTTGCCCCCACACAGCAAAGATTATACTGTGGTAATTAAAAAGACGCGTTTCCTGTCCCTTTGTAGTGCGTTCCAGAAGTGGACGTAGTGTATGGTTCTGGGACGTCCCGATGCACATGGTGGACAGACTGGTCCTTCCCACACTTCCTGCTAAAGCTGCTCTTATCTCCTCATGTGGCCGTGAACCTCACCAACGCAATGCAATCGCACATGTGCAATCAGTGGTGGTGAAACATAACTAAGTCAGCGTCATGCCTTTTATAAGCACGCATGGATTTGTTGACGTGTTGTCCTGTTCATTTTGTATGCAATGCTGATGAATTGAAAACATAAGACGCCGATGTAAACAGGTGTTTTTGGGGTGATTTTTTTTTGTATTTATTTGCAAATAATTGTTTTCTTGCAGGAGGGAGTGGAAAAGGAGAGTGAAAAAATTTGCTGGTTAAAGGCTGTGGCATTTTGGATCAATTGGAGGGCCTAAAGTGCGCATGCTGGTACACCAGTAAGGGGGGAGTTGCAGTCGTCCAGTTTTGATATGACTGGTGTCATAATTATGATATGTTTGGATGAGGAGCTGGGCTGACTCTTGGGTGCAGGGTATAATACGTCTGTCTGAGTTTGAACCTCCAGGATTGGGTGACAGCTGAGATGTGTGTTTTGAAAGAGAACTACTACATCTCAGGGGCAAAGTTTGTGCTTTGTAGATTCACACATATTAAGCTGCACCACTTTTCTACACCAGTTTCCTCCACAAGTGCTGCAGAATGTTATGTTACCCCTGCTTGCCCAGGGGATAAATGCAATCTTGGCCATCAGCTCAACTTTTGTCAGACCCTGTGTCTACTGTAGACATGTGTCTACTTAGACATGACCTTTGACACAACTTAAATGCCATAAGAACCGTTCAAATGTTGCACAAACAAAACATTATGTGTAAGTCATTTTTGGCAAAATTGAGATTTTTAAAATAGACTTGCTAGAAAATGTGTTTTTTCTTATTATCTCAATTTCACACAAAAATGACTTAAGCATTTATCCTACTAGACCTTACCCGTTGTGAATATATGAACAACAAATAATGTACAGTGTAAATATATGTGCATCAAATAATGTACAGTGTAAAGTGAATTAGCAGATCATGGGTAGGTGAATTAAAGTGAATTAATAGATTATACCAATGTAAGTATGTAATTGCTTTAATGCAGGGGTTTTCAACCTTTTTGACTCCAGGGACCACCATTTATTCAGCATTTGGGCCACGGACCACCATTTGATGACATTTTAGCCCCAATGTCCTAAAACTAAAGAATTCTTTTGGTTTTGTTCACAATTCCTGGCTGGATTTAGCAAACCAAACAGTGTAGACTTAAATAGTGCTAATTCAGATGAATATTTTAACTCTTGAGAGTGTGAAATTAAGCCCAATTGACCCGCAAGGGTCCATTTGGTTTAATTTTTACATTCTCAAGAGTTACATCTGGTTAACCAACTTTCCATCATTTAGCCTGGGGACCACCTGGAACCCTCTCAAGGACCACTGGTGGTCCCCGGACCACTGGTTGAAAACCCCTGCTTTAATGTGTAGTTGTGGGTAGGCTATACTTTAGGGCAGGGGTTTTCAACCTTTTTGACTCCAGGGACCACCATTTATTCAGCATTTGAGCCACGGACCACCATTTGAGAACATTTTAGCCCCACAGACCTTGTGGGTCCATTTGGTTTCATTTTTACATTCTTGAGAGTTACATCTGGTTAACCAACTTAGCTGGGGACCACCTGGAACCCTCTCAGGGACCACTGGTGGTCCCCGGACCACCTGTTGAAAACCCCTGCTTTAGGTAAAACAGTTGTAGCAAAGCAAGGGTGCCATGCAGGAACATGGTGAAAAATCGGATAAAGTAGCTGTTTCTGTGGACATATGAAGCCAGTGGCAAGGTGTTTAGAAAGTGAAGTGGGGTCTTAATAACTGTGTTTGTGTGCGTGCGTGTGCGTGCGTGTCTATGCCCAAATCAAGAAGACGCACAGTGTAACCTTATTTGTGTTACAGTATATCTCATAGATATAAGAAAACCATATGTATATTAATGCATAACGCATCGGCATCGGCAGGGGGAGCTGCAGGCTGCAGCCTGCAGCTGGAGAAAATCACTGTAGGCTACTTGGTGGCAGACACGCACACACGCATCGCAAAACATGTCCCTGCCGTTGTAGAATTAACAAATATAAAAACTGCGGTCGCGTGAGATTGTAGATGGGCCACTTGAACATGCCAGTGAAAAGCGACATGGAAACAAACAACTGTCCAGTTTGAACGCATGCGTGTGTGTGTGGGTGTGGGGGGGGGGGGGGGGGGGGGGGGGGGGTCCGTCTTAATTCGCAAAGTCTAGCAATGCAGTACGCTTCGCGATCACGATTCTCACACACAACACACACACACACACACACACGCTGTGTGCTTTGCGTTTCCAGGGACCACCAAACGGAACAGTCCATAAGGGGTCCTGTGCTTCCTGTGTACAGTAGCCTTGAATCAGCATCTTAAGAATACTACCTTATTTTTTCTTTGTGATTCAAGTGAAACAGAATGCCATTCCGTTTCACTTCATTATTCAGACTGAGGCCAGGCTACAGTAGCCTACTTTATATCAATTATTTCCCACCGCGGACCGCGCGTAGCGAGGGCAGAAAACTCTGTGAGCCGCATAGGCGTGCATACATAGACGTCAAGGGGGTTTGAGCACCCCATAGTGGCCCTCTCTGGACCAACATTGCCCTTTTTAAAAGAGCAAAAAAGACGCTGAAATGCGGTTTTCCATGCGTTTTTAACCCCCCAAAACTCAATTTTCCGCCGCCCGAATGCCGGGCGGCTAGAGTGCCCTCCTGGTTACATTTGAGCACCTGCCCTTGAAACTCTCTGTGCACGCCACTGGTGAGCCGTACTATACTGAGTAGCAGGCTGTAACTTATAGGAGCGCGGTGGGACATTGTTTTTGTTTCCTTGTCACACGTGCGGGTAAAAAGTGACAGCGAAAGCAAACTACTATCTTCCAGTTCAAACACATGTTCAGTTCAACAGTTCCCAAGAAGACTATAGCCTGGATCACTATATAAAGTGGGTGTCTGTCGCTCCTTTCACATAGCGTAAATCCGTATCCAGTGGTCGGAACTGTGGCTCCGTCCAGCTGCTCCAACCAACATCGCGTCGAGTAAAGTGGATCAGAAGTATATTCAGTGTCTATAAAACGGGTGAATTAACGTTCCAGCAGCCTGAGCCAACATAATATGGACAGTAGGCTGTGTTAGATCGAAACTATAAATACATACAGAGATGCAACGATACGTCCCAAAGCTTAGCGGCTGTTGCAGCTTGGGATAACATTGAGGAAATGAGGGAGGGCCCGTGGCACTGCGCATGCCACAGTATAGCCAGCGAAATTGTATGGGTCACCATTTGTTCCGGTGCTGGTGTAGCAGTGGAAATATGGCAGTGGGGTAACACGATAACGGTGGCCGTGAATTGTGTAACGTTAGGGGGCCCCGTTGGACTTTCCCATATAAACTTAATGGGGAAATTTTCGTGCACAAATAAATTCATTATAAATCAACAATGTGTTAATCTGGCCAAAGGGCTTCGTTAATCTCTTCCTAATGTTATGGTCAATGACTGTGTGAAAAATTAGAGCTATTGGTGCAGCCAGGACGGACTTATGCCTGTTTCAGACATTCATTCATTCATTCATTCATTCAGACATGTGCTTAGTTATAGTAATTAGATGAGGCCAGTTTTAAAGTGTATAGGGCTGAAATGGTTCATGTTAAGGTAGGTTATTAACATACCTTCACATGAATCACTTCACTTTAAAACTGGCTTATCTCCAAGTTCACATTAAGGCAAGATACTTTTTGAAAATGTGCAACTGGACATCCAGCATAAATTATGAGTACTTAATATTTTGGTCTACTTTAAGTATACCAAAATATTAAGTTAACCAGCATTACTATGTGATGCAACAAGCACAGAATGTCTCCTCTGCGTTATGTTCTGTCGGGATGCTTACTGCTTATCTCTGACTGAAAACACGAGACAGGGACTCTCTGTATGGGGGTGGAAAGTTCAGGCAACATCATCAGCATTCTATCGGCCTGTTTTTTTTCTCTTTTTTCTGTTGATTCTTTTCTTTCTATACTCCTAAGAAGGACAAAAAAGCAGAGGACTGAACGCTCCTGTCATGGACGGGTCTGTGACTCATCATCCAGCTGATAGGACAGAGAGAGAAAACTTTTCCAGGACACCTTTGCACTACAAGACATTCTGATCAAACAATTTTGTCAAACTACTGAAGACCCATATCACAACGTGGTTATAGACTTGACCGCAAGATCAATTCACGAAACCGGCATACGTCACTAAGGGTGGCCAAATGCACCCGTTAGAAATCAGTCCAGCAATGGATTTTAAAACTTAATACAACATTTCCACAGGGTTTAAACCACTATGAAAGATAAGTACGATTAGTTATCTCAGACATAGATATAGACTCTTCTTCAACAAAGATGGCGAAATCAAGCATTCTCTGTATTGTACTCATACATAATGTTGTAAGGTACAAAACACTGAAGTCTTATACCACAACCCTAACCCAAAACATAAAACCAAACATCGCAACGTATGCCAAAAAGATTTCACAGAAGTTGAAAACATAAATTAGAACATAACATAAATTAGTCGTGACCATTATGCCAAAGGTCCCGACCGTTGGGCCACCCATCGCGGTTGCAAATTGATTTCGCCTCTCCTGCCTGTCAAAGCAACCAGCAACCAGCTCAATTTATAAAAACTTGTTTTTTTTTACTATGAAGCCCAACAACAACTTTCTCCGTCTTTTTGGGTGATGGACGTGGATGGATGGATGGATGGATGGATGGATGGATGGATGGATGGATGGAGAGGAGTTTGGAGGGACAGGGGAAGGGACGGTATAGCATAGACAACCACTGTGCCTAAATCACGCTCTCCATCATATGATGATGGCATCCCGGAAATAGGCAATGTACAAATCTCACAACATGTTGTGCTGTGTTGCACGTGACACTGCGCTGTGTGAAATTGTGTAGACCGCCTATTATTTCCAGCGAGCGGCGGCGACAAGGCCATACGCCGGCATAATATATGAATCAGGCTTTTTGTGGGCGGTAGGAGGAGGAGGAGGTGGAGGGACAGGGGGGTTGACAGAGGAGGGGGATCATGTGTTTCAGGGGCGGATGTAACATTTCCCAATTGGGGGGGCAGGGAAAATGGTATGGGGCAGCTTCATCGCCCGTGACGCTTCGCGCCACGGGCGATGAAGCCGTCCCGATACCATTTTCAGTTACAGGACTTTTATTAGGCAAGTAAAGCATCAATAATAACATCAGTTGTTGTTGAAGTTGCAACAGACACGCAGCATGCATAAAGCTAAAGGTCTGACTCAGAGAGTATTCTGTTTTCAACGATGAAATACTGTTGGTTTAGTGGTGCCACAGCTGTAGTTAGTTAGTAGCAGTAGTAGTGTTTCAAATACTAAATATAAGCACTGGAATATCTTGGGTTGTTTTGCATGGCATCGTGTTTGGGGGGGGGCAGACTGGGTATTTAGGGGGGCATTGCCCCCCCATGCCCACGCCTAGATCCGCCCCTGACGGAGGAGGGGGATCATGTGTTTACCAGTGAAGGAATGCATCTCTGGGAGGATGTGTGTCAATATACTGGTCCATCCACAGTCCACTCCTTGTCTGCTCTCCTCCCTGGCGGCTGGACGGCAGACAATGCAGCGCGTATATCCTAATGGCACATCATCATAATTCTCCACTCAAACTGTCCGTGCAGTATGCTCTTTATTACTTTACCTGGCAACAGACAATAAGGGATAGGGGGGGGGACAAATGCACACAACACATGGTTTGTGTTTGTGCATAATAACCAGATGGTGCTCATCTCTCTCTCTCTCTCTCTCTCTCTCTGGCTAAAGCTCCTATCTTAGAAAGATAGTTGCGAGAGAGAGAGAGAAAAAAAAGCGTTATTAAGAGAATGCATTAGTTCACTGTCCCAGCATTCATTCCTGGCATTCCTTTTTCGCTCTCGTATTAAATGTTTTCTGACCTTTGTGTGCTGGTATGTAACCGCAGAGATAAACCACACGCCATGGACACATGCCTGTGCACGCACACATGCACACACGCACACACACACACACGCACGAAAAACAAGAGACATGACTCCCGTTGTTTTGTGCTGGGGTGCCTGAGTCACATAACCTCGCCTCATCTTCTTCTCTGTGTCCCCGACGTGGAACACAATGGCTGGGCTCTGACGCGGCTATAATGGTGCTTTTAATTGGTACAAAGCTGGGGCCAGTGTTACTGAGACAGTTCACAGACACAGAAAGAGAGAGATGCACTCTTAACTCTGGCTGGATCAAAACAAGCCCCCCCCCCCCCCCCCCCCCCCCCCCCCCCCCCCCCCCCCCCCCCCCCCCCCACCCCCCCCCCCCCCCCCCCCCAAAAAAAAAAAAACACACAGCAAGGCCCGATTCTATCTATTATTAGGAACTATGCTGATAGGAGAGAGCAGCACTGAACAGCATAAGCACAGCATCCGGGAAAAAAAACATATAGTAGAGAATATTGCGTAATAGATACAAGGTAATGGCCCACATCTTCATGTTGTCTGTCCTTCCGCCCCAAAGGACTTTGTTATTGTATGTGGGTCCTTTTGATGTATGGAAACAGCTACAGTACACCCCCCCAACAAACAGGCCCCCAGCAGCAGTTGTTTATTATTTTTATTCAGCCTATATACCTGCAGGCAGGCTTCTTCCTTCTCCCACCAAACCAACCCCTTTGCCCCCCCACCTCCTCACCCCTCACCCCACCCCCTAATCCTCTCCTACATATACGTACCCCAATCATTCTCTCTCTCAGTCTCTCTCTCCCTCACTACCCACCCACCATCAATATTTCATAAACGTACAGTGACAAATTTATTTGAATGCGGTCTCCGGTCGCGGACGGCGAGATGGATGGCGCCGATCGGGGGGGTGGCGGGACGGGGCGGGCGGAGCGGCCGGTTTGAGCGGCGTTGGTAGCGAGCAGCTTTACCGCATACATTAGTCACACGCTCACAGACGACGGATGGAGGGAGGGAGGGAGAGAGCGGGAAAGAGAGGGAATGGGTGGGTGGGTGGGGGAGAGAGAGAGAGGGAGATGGGGTATCTGGCAGAGATTGTGCATGTATGTGTGTGTGTGTGGGGGGGGGGGTGCATATGGGGGAGGGAGCGAGGGGCACATTGTGTGAATTGCATGCATGTCTGTCTGTCTGAATGAGAGAGACAGAAGGAGAGAGAGAGAGAGAGAGAGAGAAGAGGAGGAGGAGGGGGGGTACTTGGGGGGAATCAGACGAGTAAATTTATCATAGTTATGGCTTTTTCAGGCATCCATTTTCCTGTGGTCTGTTGACAGGTAGCAGTATCTGCATGCTGCCCCCCCCTCTCTCTATCCACCACCACTGTGTATGATTGACGGCGCTGGGCTTCCAACTAACAGGCCTGGTTAGACACCTCAGCACTGGACACACCATATACACACACGCGCACTCTATACACACACGCAGCACACGCGACCTGGATGTTCAAGAGCATAACAAAAAAAATAAATAAATAAAACGCTCATGGCTTGGTTTATACATTTTCTAACCTCCCGAGAGCATATGTAGAGAATTTGACCGAAATTGACCCGTGTTTGTGGTTCGATTTGGTTACATTTGTACAGCATAAGCTCTTGGGATATCAAGATGTTATTTTCCTCTTCTACCTCTGGATTTGAATCCAGTTCTCTGCATCCACATTTTTACCGTTTAAATCGGTGGTTTTCGACCAGTGGTCCTTGAGAGGGTTCCAGGTGGTCCCCAAACTAAAGGATGTAAAGTTGGTTAACCAGATGCAACTCTATTGAGAGTGTAAAAATGAAACCAAATGGACCTGCATTTGGTTTACGCTCTCAGAGTTAAAATATTCATCATGTGAATTAGCCCAAGTCTACACAACTAGATAATGTAGAAGATTAATGGTCATTTTGATCTCTGATATGTTTGCCTGTTTGTTTCCCAAATCCAGCCTGGAATTGTGGACAAAAGCAAAAGAAATCTTTAGTTTTGGGGTCTGTGGGGCTGAAATGCCCTCAGATGCTAAATAAATAGTGGGCCCTGGTTTTTAAAAAGGTTGAAACCAGGGGTTTTCAACCTTTTTAAAAACCAGGGCCCACTAATAGAGCCGGCCTGGTGCTCAGGGGATAAATTGAATCCTGACCTTCAGGTCAAACCTGGTGTCAGATCCTGTGTCCGGGTGAGACAGGACCTTGGACAGCATCGGCATGTCTCAATAGAAGAGCAGAGACACAAAGCCTTTAGGCCTAACAATGTTATTGTTAGGCCTAAAAATGTACAAAGTAAGTATTACAAAAAAAACAAAATACTGTAAACTTCCTTAGTGGAGCTTTAAATGAACACTCTGGGTCTGTTGTTCTCGGGACTCTTCCTTCCTAGATGATTTTATCGTGCCGCTCCTCGATGCTGGCCTCCCACTCCATTCAATTACCGCTGACTCCAACACTCCAATTTAGCACAATTAAACTCCCACCACCGCGTCCAAACTGACTTTTATTGGACGCTAAATGAAATATATCTCTTTTGCTCTCTCATCCCACCGGCACCAGTTTTATTCATTGTGATGTTCTCTCTCTCTCTCTCGTGGTTGTTATCAAAACACAGAGATGTTCATTAGTTGGATTATGGGAGGATGATTATCTGAGATCAACCGCTCTCTGTTGGTACCATGTGGACACCTGGTGAGGTGAGGAGACCACAACACACAGAGAGAGAGAGAGAGAGAGAGAGAGAGAGAGAGAGAGAGAGAGAGAGACAGAATAGAAACGTTTAACCCGGGTGGTCTGTTGTCATTGGTAGGTGCCAACACGTGGCCAAAAGGGTGGGTGTGTGGGTGCATGCGTGCCTGTCTGCCTGCATGTGCGTGCACGTGACCCAGGCAGCAGTGGGGGCACCTCCACTCCACCGTGGGAGGACAAGATAGCGGAAGGCAGCTAATTGTTCTAATAATTACCATGACTACCATGGGGAGAAGACAAGAGACTGATTATATCCACAGAGACAGAGAGAATACCTGCTTGAGAACATACTGTCATTAACCTCTCTCTCTCCCTCCCTCTCTCTCTCTCTCTCTCTCTCTCGTCCTCCAGAGTGACAATCTATAGTCCATTGTTCTGTTCATCTGCCCTGCATGGTCCAACACTAATTGAAGACAATCTCCTACATGCTCCTAACAGGCCCTTATCACACACACACCCCTCCTTCCCTCCCTCCCTCTATCTGTCTGTCTGGGGGTATTGTGTGAACACACACACATTTCTATTACTATACTTGTTAGGACAGACAATTTTTCACCATTTGAAAATCGCTGACAATAGCAGAGAAATAGCCAGAAAATAGCAGTTGTGATTCTTTAGGCTATTTTCCGGGCGTTTAAATATATACAGTATATACATCACTTAAATACATGTATCAAATCAGGCATAATCCAATCTTTTTTTTCCCTCATCCCACGATTTTGCAACCCATTTTTTCACCCAGTGCCAATTCCTAATGTGATCCTGGGCTCTACACATCCTCCACCAACCTGGGGAGGCAGCGGACTTGCCTCATGCTTCCTTCAATGCATGAGGAGTCCAGGCTGCCTTCTTTTCTACCTGCCTTCTTTTGTACCCCTCCATCAGGCGCCCCGGCTGGCCAGGGGGAGGCAGTCCAGGATTACAGCATGTTTTTGTGAGGGTATCTACAGGATGTTTTTGTGAGGGTATCTACCCTAGGGGACACGAGGAGAACATGCAAACTCCACACAGAAAGGCCCTTTCACCAACCCCGCCTCGGGTATGGGCACTGATGACACGCCGCCAGCACCCACAGCTGCTTTCTCGGGTTTAAATCCTCTTGACAGACTTGGTATTGAACTGTACATTGCTGTTCTTTTTACTGAAAACTATATTCAATCAATCAATCCATCATAACCTGAATTTTCTCCTATTCTAAACCAGGACAATTGTCCTAACAATGATTATTTCTATATTTATTTTATACATACAGTATATACTCGCAGGGACATCTAGCCCTCATGAGTATATTAATACAAACTAACACAACTCACACTCAAACACGGTGTACAAACTCAGACACAAGCACCCATAGGTTTGCAGACATAACTTACATTAAATGACAGTTGTGACTCATTTGAGAGCCAGCTCTGTCCCCTGCACTGTCAATCAAGCCGTGTTTTATAATGTTATACAAAAACAAGCAAAAATGTAGGAAAAATTGGCCGGTGCGTACAACCAGGGAACAAATGCGTTCTTCAACAAGGCTGTGGTTCGATTCCCGGGTGGCTGAATGGTTGGTTTGCCACATCATTTTCCTGCCCCTCGGTCTACATTTTGAAATAAAGCGGAAATGCCATGACATATACAACCTTAAAAATGGAAAAAACTGTTTGGCCAAAAAACATCATTGACATGAATCAATGACATTCCCCCACAAGTGATGCTAGCCAGGTTCAAAGCAGTGGTTCTCAGACTGCAGCTTGGGACCCTAGGAGGGTTCCCACATTATGTTAAAGGGGTCCTCCAATCAGATTATAACTATAATATGAAAACTGGGAGCTTGTACTAGATCTGCTATTTTCACAATTTGCATCGCCATATTGTGAAATATATACAAGCTCACAATGGCTCTCAACCCGAGGCAATGCACTGCCTCGTGTTGAAGTGCCTCAACTAAATATGTTTACTCTGTGGAGGTCATGTCCTGAAAAGGTGAGAACTACTGTCATGGAGGACTAGTAGGTCCAGTTTGCACTGTGTTCTGTGCTGTTTGACTCATCTACATATATAGTATTCACACCCGAAAATGAATCCGGGATAAAAGAACTGTCAGGGTTTTGGTTGGTTTCGATGTCACGCGGCGCGACAACGCCGAACAAAGACCAACTTCATACCAAGTCAATACACAATACCAAAGGTGCATGCAGATACCCAGGCTTGTGTTTCACACGGCTGATAGCGCTGTGGTTGCGGGTTTTAGTGTTTTTTTCCCCCCACCTGAACAGCCACCTTTTGATGAAGTTCTATCAAGTTTACCGTATCTATTATATAAATAGCGGTGTCTGCCGTCCCATAAGGGTAAGTTAATACACTGTCATCAAGGCACAATAGCGGCACGCTGCGATCAACAATAAGGGTGGTGGTAGGACAGTAAGGCTGATTAAAAGTCGAGAGAGAGATAATACTCAACGCCTGACACTGTATCACTGTGGTGGAAACACACTGGAACTGACAAGCCAAAGGTTATTCTTAAATTGCATGCTTCTCTGAAAAAACATACTTCTACTGATCAAATATTGATTGATACTGTTTTGTTGTATGAATCTGTGCTCCATAGCATATTAAGGAGTTAAATAAATGGCGATGATGGTGTAATTGTAACCAAGAATTGAGTATCTCCATTTTCATTTTATACAGTACTGTACATATTCAATATATACTTATATACTTCACAAGACCTGAGATGTGAATGCTGTACCTTTTTACTATTTTAAGGCTTTGACACCTTGAGCTACTTATTATATATTCTGGAATACTTTGACAATGTTGAAAACATTGTCTGGCTGACAGCCAGTCAGCCAGACAGTCAATTCAATTCAATTCAATTCAATTCAATTCAATTCAATTCAATTCAATTCAATTCAATTCAAAGGAGCTTTATTGGCATGAGAAAACATACGTTTACATTGCCAAAAGCAAGTCACAAAACAATACAATATAAACAGTTGAAAATGGGGACATATATATACAGTTGGAGGGGGGGACAGTCAACCAGACAGCCAGTCAGCCAGACAGTCAAACAGTCAGTCAACCAGACAGTCAGTCAACCAGACAGTCAGTCAGTCAACCAGACAGCCAGTCAGCCAGCCAGACAGTCATCCAGGCATCAAACTCTGTGCTCCCACACTGATGTGAACCAGGGTCATGTCCAGGAGACCTGACAACAACAACAGATAGGAGACGAGGGGAGGAGGGGGAGGAGGAGGGGGAGGAGGAGGAGGAGGAGGAGGAGGAGGAGGGGGAGGGGGAGGAGGGCCTCTCATTCTGCAGAGCACACGGTAAAGTCAACAACAGTAAAGTCAAATCAGAAAAGACGAGGTTTGACACCCTTCCAAGTCTCTAAACCTATACCCTCATGTTGTCTTTTTGAATGCCGCATGGCTAGAGCGAATGTCTAAAGCCACTCTTACAACCCATTTCCTATAGTTGTTTCAGGTTTTATTTCGTTTTATTTCAGCCAACTGCTCTTTCTCTTGTTTTTCTGCTCTTGCGCTGCAGTCTCACAGTCACAATGTCACGCCAACATCCGGCTGCTCGTAACTGTGTGAGTGAGAGACAAATAAATCTTATATATCTGCTATATTTACATCTTCTCCAAGTGTCTCTCTACTTGGCACAAGAAGCAAATTCCACCTCGTTTTATGTCTACTTTGACCTTGATGCAGCTTATGGATGTTTGACTTCGTGCCTTGTTAATGGGACTTTGTTTCCCTTGTCTCTTTTTGCAATCTTTAACTCTTTATGAGTCTTTTCTAGAAGAAAGAACAAACTTTAGCTGTGATGGTTGTAATGGGAATATTTTCTCTTACTCTTTTACGCCTGAAAACTCATACGACAATGAAGCTGAGCAGGAATGGAACCAAGTGGTTCCGTTTGTACTCTCTCAACGTTAAATCAACACGGTGAACACGCGTGATTTGTTTTGCAATGTAAAGTATTAAGAAACAGCTCACATCCATCAAAGGATGTACAGTACAATAATACAGCATGATATACAGTGCGTGACTGGTCTTCATCCAAGAATATAAACAATGGGTGTCAACAGTCTGACAAGCAACAATATCTTATACACGCGCACTGGTCATTTTCTAACATACACCAAGTAAACATGTTCTATTTTATGTAGATTACAGATGAATTATACAGCACACCCCCACCCCGCCCACCCCCGCTCATGCCAAAACAATCACTTAGCCTAACTGATCAATTTCCTAAGAGTAAATCACACAGAGAGAGAGAGAGAGAGAGAGAGAGAGAGAGAGAGAGAGAGAGAGAATGGAGTGAACAGACAGAAAAGAGAAAGAAGGATAAAAGGAGGCCTGAGTGCCTCGGTGTAATTAGAGCACAAGAAAACAACCACTGCACTGGGAAATTAACTAAACACACACACACACACACACACACACACACACACACACACACACACACACACACACACACACAACACACACACACACACACACACACACACACACACACACTTGGTAGACTACTGAGGGTAGAGCACCCTCTACTGGTGAACCAGAGCAGGTCATCATCATCATCATCGCCTGCCTCCTTTAATGCACAATAACTCCTGGACATAAAAATGCAATATTCACCCAACAAATGATCATGAAACATTTAATAGTAATTAAACTTCTGTGTGAATAAATGAGGAGACGTTTTTGCAGTCCTAAAACGAGGATATTTGAAGACTTATTTGAATACTCTTACAATCATCATCAATGTTGCTCAATTCATCTGTGTACATTTAAAAGGTCAAGAGATAAAAGTTAACAAAAGTAACAACAATCTAAAAGATTAGTTTTGTACTTTTTTCTAGTCTTTTTATTATTGGGGAATTCAGGCCTTTACAGTTGTGGTTATTTCTACTTTATTTCTTTACTAAAGTAAAAAAAAAAAAGCTAGGTCTTCCACCACTGTTTGAAGCATAAAACATTTTATGAAGCAAGTCAAATTAAAACCTGCAGGAACGTGGTTACACTATACTGTATAGCTGTTATTGATAGTTATATAGTGTTGCTTTGTTGCACACGACACCAGCAAAGCTTCCTTTGTCAAATACAGCCGGACGCACACGCCTGAGGGGCTTCATGGGGTGGGGGGACAACTGTTGACTGTCACATACTGTACAATAACACTGACCTGGATGTGTGTGTGCCGGCATGTGCACCTGTGTGTGTGTGTGTGCGTGTGTGTGTGTGTGTGTGTGTGTGTGTGTGTGTGTGTGTGTGTGTGTGTGTGTGTGTGTGTGTGTGTGTGTGTGTGTGAAAGAGTGTGTGTGCGTGTGCGCATGTTTTTCCCGGCCATATTGCTACATCCGCTCACACCTCTGTTCGTGATGATGGTGTAACCAACCGGGTGCCAAGTATTGTGGTGCGTGTGTGTGTGTGTGTGCGCGCGCGCACATGGGGATGGGCGGGTTGGGGCGCAGGGGGGTGGACATGGCATGGGAAGATCATATGAAGTGAGAAACAGACCTAATCCGTCAAGCTAATACTGACAGTGGCGTTTTTAGCGTAAGGATGCGTGGTGTTTCGCGCGAAGCGATATTTTTTGCACTTTTACTTTTTTTTTGTCTTCACAAGTTCTGGCCTATAGTGGAGGTGCATGGTGTCACTGCTTTTTAAGCCCATACATTTTTAAACACGTGTGGGGGGAGGGTGTTTTTGGGAGTGTTTGTGCATATGCATCACACCGCATATCGTCTTTGTCGGGTGGAAACCTCATACTTCCAAATACTTTTCAGGATTAAATTGCATCAGGAAAAAAAAAACATAGAAATTAGTAGATCTATGATCTACAGACAAAAAAGTGCCACTTTGAACAGTGCTTTAAGCTTGCGGATCTGCTACTTTTGATGCTTTTATGTTATTTTAATTTTATGTTTGACGCTTACATGTGTCTGTAGTATGATTAACCCTTTCTGTACTGAATGCGTTTTGATGTTTTAACTGTTGAAAAATAGCAGATCTACAAGCTTGATATGAGCTTGTAGTTCTGCTATTTTTGAGTAATTGTGAAAATGTGGTGCAAATCTTTGAGTACATTATTTCGGAAGCAAACATTTTTAACTCAAATTTTTGGATAGGGGCGTTAATTTACAAGGGGGAAAAACAAAAAGTTAAAATAAGGAGTTAAGAGGTTTCTTTGCTGACGGCATTGAAATCCATATGTGTGCGCGCGCGCGTGCGTGTGTGTGTGTGTGTGTGTGTGTGTGTGTGTGTCGCGATCTCATGTTCTCCGTTCGTCTGAGGAAATCACACCTCTCTCGCTCGCTCACAAGCAGCCGAGGAGAGAGAGTCGCTGACAGCACGCCATTGTTACTTCTTCATGTTTGTCAAATGTGACATCTTGACTCACACATGCATGCACGTGCACACACGCACACACAGACACACATAAACATACACACACGCACACACAAGCTGTCAACAGTTCCCAATCTTCTCAGGCAGCTCTCACTCACAAGTGTGACAGCAGAGCAGACTACGCCATGCATCTCACAGCAGACTTCCCAAATCCACACAACATCCAGTTCCTCCTGCCCTGTGTCCCCTCCATGGACATGGGACAGAGAGGAGAGGATTTTAATTCTGCATGGGAGCCCAAATCTATACTGAATATGCTTGCTAAGGTCTGATTTGTTGTATTCATTTCTCAAAGAATTTTATAAAGGAAGGTTAACAGGGCTATGATCCGGCTGAAAACACTACGCGATCTGCCATCCTACATCATAGATATGACATCACGGCCGAGTAATTCACCAAATTAATTTGGGGGCCGCCAGGTGCACTTTTAATTTACACTACTTCTAAGTCCTTAGGGTAAAAATCCGGCTAAAAACAGTCCCACGCGTAAGTCACTTTGGCAATCCCACTCACAGACCAAGAGCAGAGCGAGTCTATATCTCCTCGTTCACTTTGTATTGGACTCAGTTTACAGTACGTCATGATCACATGTCAGCATCGTCTCAATGTCCAATATTCACCAAACAATGGGCTAATTAAACAAATTTTAACCGATTTACCATAATTGCGCAGAGAAAGACAATGGAATAAAATGTGGGTTTAGCGTGTTATGAAGTCAATGTGTTATTGTGTAAAAGAAACATCTGCTAAAAAGTCAATCAAGCCTAAGTCAGTATAATGCACAGTTTTTGTTTTGAATCTATATGTATGCATGAAGAGCGTATATGCTTATGTGTCAAAAGCAAATCATGAGACATGCCGAACCATATTTGGGTCCCCCAGACTAAAATTTGATTCGAACGATCCCCTTGAGTTGCTTTCTGAGACAATAATAGTCATAAATGGTTCATTCAATTCCATATGTTTACTCTCAGAGTCAAACTGATGCTATGGACACAGAGTTTGTCCCCGCGTGTGCGTGCATGCCTGTGCGCCTGCATGTGACCGACCTTGTGCGCACGTGTACACGTGTACACGTGCACATGTCAGCCTGGCTGGTCCACCTGCGTTGTGACGGGACAGGCTGCCTCCTACCCGCCGCTGGTAGAAGAACAGGCTGAGCCCCGTCGCTGGTTTTTGTGTCTCCGTTTGCAAGCAAACCCCCTTTTCCAGCTCAGCAGCTGAGAAAGTGCCAATCCCACAGTTTAAAGGCCCCACTGGCCCCGCCAGCATGATAGATAGTTTAGAAATGAGGACGTGTGTTTAAAAGAGAAGCACACGGAGTAGGGGATGAGTGGGGTGTGTGTGTGTGTGTGTGTGTGTGTGTGTGTGTGTGTGTGTGTGTGTGTGTGTGTGTGTGTGTGTGTGTGTGTGTGTGTGTGTGTGTGTGTGTGTGTGTGTGTGTGTGTGTGTGTGTGTAGGGTGGGGGGCATGCAGCAGCTGTCAAGACAACACAGAACCCAAGCTAGCATGACCGAGTCCTAACACAGAGAGATGGACAGAGTGAGAGAGAGAGAGAGAGAGAGAGAGAGAGAGAGAGAGAGAGAGAGAGAGAGAGAGAGAGAGAGAGAGAGAGAGAGAGAGAGAGAGATGGGGATGCACGCACATATTGCCACTGTCAGGCAGAATTAAAGACATTGTATACTTCCACCTTTTTTGGGAAGCAGGACTTTATGCTACACATCTCTCTTCTAAGAAAATGTTGCACAAGACTGTCTAATATGACAGTGGTTTTCAACGTTTTTGACACCAGGGCCTACTATTCATTCAGAATTTGAGCCACGGACCACCATTTGATGACATTTTAGCCCCACAGACCCCAAAACTAAAGATTTATTTGGCTTTCGTCCACAATTCCAGGCTGGATTTCGGAAACAAAACGCAAACATTCAGATCAAAATGACCATTAATCTTTTACATTCTCTAGTTGTGTAGACTTGGGCTAATTCAAATGATGAATATCTTCACTCTTGAGTGTAAAATGAAACCAAATGGACCCACAAGGGTCCATTTACACTCTCAAAGAGTTGCATGTGCTTAACCAACTTTCCATCAGCGGGGGACCATCTGGAACCCTCTCAAGGACAACTGGTGGTCCCCGGAAGACTGGTTGAAAGCCCCTGTAATGACCCCCCCAGAGTTTTGCATACAAGAGCATCCCAGAATGACATGAATGGCTG
Organism: Benthosema pterotum; assembly: GCA_039105355.1. Lineage (NCBI taxonomy): Eukaryota > Metazoa > Chordata > Actinopteri > Myctophiformes > Myctophidae > Benthosema > Benthosema pterotum. The sequence goes on from CM076968.1 coordinate 34,229,897, forward strand.
TTGAACGGGATGAGAGCGAGAGGAAAGTGAACATGGGCAGGGGTGGATCTAGGCATGGGCATGGGGGGGTAATGCCCCTCAAAATGCCCAGTCTGCCCCTCCAAACATGATGGCATGCAAAACAACCCCAGATATTTCAAATTAAAGTGCTTATATTGAAATTGAAAATGATTTGAACCACTCCTACTGCTACTAACTAACTACAGCTGTGCCACCACTAAACCAACAGCATTTCATCGTTGAAAGCAGAAAAGGTCTGAGTCAGACCTTTAGCTTTATGCATGATGTGTGTCTGTTGCAACTTCAACAACAACTGATGTTATTATTGATGCTTACTTGCCTAATGAAAGTCCTGTAAATGAAAATGAAGAAAATGGCATGGGGGGGGCGGCTTCATCGCCCGTGGCACGAAGCGACACGGGACATTTTCTCCTGCCCCTCCAACTGCGAAAATGTTACATCCACCCCTGAACATAAGGGTTCACAGAGCATAGTGGTTGGGGTTGAGAGAGGAGAAAGGGTAGGGGTGGTGAAAGACACCCGTCAGTGTCATTCCGTCTATCCCTCCTACAGTTAGAGACATGAATGTGCCCCCCCCCCCCAACCCCCCCATCGCCAGCAGCAGCACACACGCTAATGCACGCGTTAGCGAGCTGTTTGAGCTGCCATCACTGTCAGGGTAATTGTGACAGAACGTCAGGCAACCGACTCCTCAGTGCTCACACCTCTGACACCGCTGACAAGCTCCGTGACACACACACACACACACACACACACACACACACACACACACACGCACACACACACACACACACACACGACCTACAGGTGCCACTCCCCCCCACCACCACTCCTCCTCCTCCTCCCGTTACGCACAAGCAGCACTCGCGCATTGAAGCGCGAATCCCTCTCCCTGTGCACACGCTGAAATATTCCAAACATTTCTATTTTACTGTTATAATAATGATTTAACGGCTCATCTTCCTCCTGCTGTTCCTCCTGCCTTGCATTGCGTTCCATCACCTCCCACACATCCTGCAGTCTCTCTCTCTCTCTCTCTCTCTCGTAGGGGGAACCCGCAGTGTAAGTGCAGTCAAATGGACTGTAATTCGGGGTGTCCTGGTGGGTTTGGGTGGGAGGCTGGAGGGGAGCGGGGAGAGGAGGGGGCTCCATTTTGCAGGTATACGTATGTATATGCGCGCTTGTGTTTCTAACAGAATCCCCGCGGCTCTCACAAGGGGCCCTGCCTAACACTTATTAAACAGATCTTAAGAACATCTCCATTCATCATTGCCACCGCGCTCATGCATCAATGCCCCCCGTATGTACGCGCATGCCAGAGTGTGTGCGCGTGTGTGTGTGTGTGTGTGTGTGTGTGTGTGTGTGTGTGTGTGTGCGTGTGTGTGAGAGAGAGAGGGTCTGTGGCCCCTAGGGGCCTGCTGTCGGGGGTCCAGAGAGGGGATGATGTAGGAAGATTAATAATGGGTATGGGACTGCAGAACCATGCCAGGGAGGAAGGGTCACTCATTACCCATCTGATCAGTCTGTTTCACACACACAAAATCGAAAGCATTTTTAAAATCAATAAAACAAACAAATGTGGGTTTCCTTTCAACCAGCCTGGTCCTTACGATTGTACATAATGAGTAAAGGTGGTCAATGCACGCTCTATTTTTACGAAACCCATTTTGTTCATCTACAAGTAGATGTCTTTTCTCTAAGTGGACCATAAGTCTGTCATTAAGTATGGAAGAATATAGCTTATAAACTGTACTCAACAGACTGATCCCTCTATAACTAAGAGGCACCCTCGGGTCATCACTTTTGAATATAGGTGTTATAATGGATCGAAGCCATGTAGAGGGTATTTTACCGATTTCAAAACATGTTTTAAACACAACAAATAGAGTGTGAGATAGCATAGGTGATTTCAAGATTTCATTAGGCAGATTTTCTATGCCTGTGCCTTTCCCTTTTTTTGCTTTATTTATAGCTAATTGAACTTCTTCTATAGTGAGCTCATTATTAATGTTGCCATTTGAGGGCTCAACCTCCCATGCCATCTCATTCTCTTGTAAAGCTTGTGTGTGTGTGTGTGTGTGTGTGTGTGTGTGTGTGTGTGTGTGTGTGTGTGTGTGTGTGTGTGTGTGTGTGTGTGTGTGTGTGTGTGTGTGTGTGTGTGTGCTGTATGTATGTAGTATGAGAGTAAAGACAGTCTAAAAAAGGCTTGGCACATAAAACAAATGCTCTCTTGGCCTCTTGATGTTTATGATGTGAGCCAGCGTGCAGCTCAGTCCAACACTGCATGGACAGCTATGATGAGATGCGATGCAGCGGAGAGGGGAGGGGGGGGGGGGGGTATGGGGGTCAAATACTGCAATTACTGCCCAATTGATTTCCATTGGTGTGACAGACAGGAGAAGTGTTACTCTGTCAATGTCCACTCAACCTGGCAAGGGGACCCCTCCCCGAGAGAGAGACACCAGGAGAGAGAGGGAGAGAGAGAGAGAGAGAGAGAGAGAGAGAGAGAGAGAGAGAGAGCAAGAGAGATTGGAAGAAAGAAGGAGGACCTTTCCTCTTCCGCGTTACATCCATTCCAGTGTTCATTTCGTAGAGTAAAACTGTGACAAAAAAATAAGTTTCCCCCTTACGTTTTTGCACTGACAAAGAAATATCAAAACTAACATATGTTGAATAAAATAGACTAGAACAGTGGTTTTCAACCTTTTTGATACCAAGGCCCACAGACCCAAACCTATAGACTTCAAAATTCCAGGCTGGATTTGGGAAATAAAACATCAATCATTCAGATCAAAATGACCATTAATCTTCCACATCCTCTAGTTGTGTAGACTTGGGCTAACTCTTGAGAGTGTAAACGTGAAACCAAATGGACCCGCAAAGGTCCATTTGGTTTCATTTTTACACTCTCAAAGAGTTACATCTGATTAAGCAACTTTCCATCAATTAGCCTGTGGAGCACCTGGAACCCTCTCAAGGACCACAGGTGGTCCCCGGACCACTGGTTGAAAACCACTGCTGTAAACTCTTCCATCATCAAGTTAAGGCCTGCCAAAATATATTTTTCAGACAAAATCAACTAGATCAACTAAAATGTACTGCATACCCGTGTGTGTTGTTGGCCACAGTCACATGCAGCGACGTGCTGTGCAGCAAACTGCTGTTACAACCAACCAACTGAGTTATAAATCAAAAAGTTATACTGTAAAGCCATTAAAATGACCTTATAATGCCATGTTAACTACTTTTGCAGAGGACCCCCTGGAACCTTCCCTCACCCACAAGGACCCCACTTTGAGAATCCCTGCACTGTGTGGATTATGAAAACAACGACGGAAACAAAGCCTGACATATCTAGAATGCGAGTAACTTTGACACAGAGACTCATTAACTGTAATTCCACCGTCATAATCTCTCCCAATTCCCCCACAGTGATTTACAATCTGGCAGAGCAGAGAGACACAGAGCTATATGTGTCCCAAACGCACATGCACACACACACACCAGAAGTAGAGTAGAGTAGAGTAGAGTAGAGTAGAGTAGAGTAGAGTAGAGTAGAGTAGAGTAGAGTAGAGTAGAGTAGAGTAGAGTAGAGTAGAGTAGAGTAGAGTAGAGTAGAGTAGAGAAGAGAAGAGAAGAGAAGAGAAGAGAGAGAGAAGAGAAGAGAAGAGAAGAGAAGAGAAGAGAAGAGAAGAGAAGAGAAGAGTAAGAGAAGAGAAGAGTAAAGAGAAGAGAAGAGAAGAGTAAAGAGAAGAGAAGAGTAAAGAGAAGAGAAGAGTAAAGAGAAGAGAAGAAGAAGAGTAAAGAGAAGAGAAGAGAAGAGTAAAGAGAAGAGAAGAGAAGAGTAAAGAGCAGAGAAGAGAAGAGTAAAGAGCAGAGAAGAGAAGAGTAAAGAGCAGAAAAGAGAAGAGTAAAGAGCAGAGAAGAGCAGAGAAGAGCAGAGCAGAGCAGAGCAGAGCAGAGCAGAGCAGAGCAGAGCAGAGCAGAGCAGAGCAGAGCAGAGCAGAGCAGAGAAGAGCAGAGAAGAGAAGAGAAGAGAAGAGAAGAGAAGAGAAGAGAAGACCCAGAAGAAGGATGTTCCCGTTTTCAACCCTCAGAAGGTGTGTAGGAAGGACAGCGCTATCGACCGCAGGCCTCCGCCTTCATTCGAGTTTTACAGGAGGTACTCAGAGAGCCCATCATAAAGTGTGTGAGGGCGGATATGAGCAGGTCTCTTGCACATGTGCACACCCACACGCACGCACACGCACACACACACACACACACACACACACACAGCCAAGGCTTAGTGTATAAAACACAGATATTTACTACTTCTACCCACATACTGGCACATCCTCTCTGCTCCTATATCGTCTGCTCTCCTATCTCAGCTTCTGCTTATTTGCTCTCCATCTATGCTTTCCGACATCGTCATCCATCCCCTCCATCTTTTCTCCAGCTCTTCTCTTTACATCTACCCTGCTGTTTTCCTCTCCGCATCCTCTCCTCTCCTCTCCTCTCCTCTCCTCTCCTCTCCTCTCCTCGGGGCCAGGCTGCGGTCTGCCCGATGGAATCGGTGGAAAACTACTGGTAACAGAAGCCTCTGTGAAGTGATTAGATTACAACCTCCCCATTATGTGCTGGTTTGGAGGCATTAGAAGCTTGCGGACAAAGTAATCATTTCCATTTTGTGTTTTTAGGTGTAATGCAATATTTACCGTCCCGTCTTTTTTCCAAGAACATTTGATTATTGCTCGTTTTAACCTACTTTTTTCCGTTCACTCCTGTCCATGGCGGGTCTAGCACAGCAGGGCTTGTAGATTGAATAATTACAAAGCACAAACAAAAAAAGCTTGGTGTATTTTTTGTTTTCCATTAATTTAACAAATAAGTACAAATAATGTTCATGTAAGGTTGCCTGTGTTGCCTGCATTATGAATACAGACATACGTTGAGGTCTATAGATGTCAGTGATTTTGGTGGTTTATGAGACTGGCCTTGAATTCATCTAGGGCTTCTGGATCGGACTATAACCAGGAAAAAAAAAAGATCAAACCCAAACAATGCCAGGAAAATTATAGTGTTACAGGATTTCACAACATTTTTTCTCTGGTTTCTGCTTCCAGGCAGCATTTTGGGTGAGAACAAACAATATTAAACTGCCAACAACTTAAGAACTGAACATCATGGAAACCAAGCATTTTTCCCTGATAATAGTAGAGACTTACTTGAGCCATGTGGTGTTTACGTAGTCATAAAATCTAATATTCTGTGGGTGCTGAAAGATTTGTAAGAATTCTCAAAAAAATGCACTGTGAGTGCAGTGGCTACAGATGTGGAGAAACACTGGCAGTCGAGATCTATCAAATCAGTAAAACAATCAATCAAGTCATAGTACAAGTGGTCAAACAAATTGTGCATCAGTGCAAGCCAGACAGCGGGGGAAAAGTTTTGTGATCAAGGGACCAAACAAAGTGAAGTTTGTCTGTCTCACCAAACCCGCCAAACTCACCCTGATTGCTCTGAGAAAAATATAGAATCATCTAGGAGGGTATAGCCGTCGCCTAATTAGTGAAAAGTCACAGAAATACGACCTTGTGCAACAACGGCAGAGAGACGAGGACTAATTAAGGCTACCTTGTCTCTCACCGGCAATTAAAAAAATACAAAGCAAAGCAAAATGTTCTCTCTCTCTCTCCCCCTCTCTCTCTCTCATTCTCCATTTCGCCCCAATTTTTATCCCATCCCTCGTTCCCCTCCAAAAATAATATTGTTTTCTATCAACACTTTGTTATGTCATGAGAGGTCGCGGAAAACAATAAAAAAACAAAAACAAAGTGTTGTTATAGCTGAGGTGTGTGTGTGTGTGTGTGTGTGTGTGTGTGTGTGTGTGTGTGTGTGTGTGTGTGTGTGTGTGTGTGTGTGTGCGTGTGTGTGTGTGTGTGCGCGCGTGTGTGTGTGTGTATGAAAGACGCAGGCGGGGCTGGCAAGAGGGCACCGAGGAGGGAGGAAGAGAGGGGCGGGGTGATGACGTAGTTGAGATCTATATATACTGTGCATGTGTGTGTGTGTGTACGCAGTGCATATATAAATGTACGAGTGTGCGCATGATTCGTCTGTGTGCGCGTGTGTCTGAATATAGTGTAGGAATATATAAATGCGCATGCATGTATGTGCGCGCATGTGTGTGTGTGTGTGTGTGTGTGATTGGGCTGTTTGGCAGGTAGAGGGCTGTGAGTGCAGCCTGTCACCACCGAGCCCTGATTACTCTACACCATTCATCAAAGTGTCACCACCCTGACAGCCACTAATAAATATACTGCCACAGACCCCCACTCGCACCTGGCTCTCTCCCTCTCTCTCTCTCTCTCTCTCTCTCACACACACACGTACACACACACACACTCAACACGTACACACAAACACACACACACCCCGACACCCCAACAACGCACAGCGCCCGACACAGCGTGCGGAGCAACACAACCTCGAGCTCATTTGCTAATTGCTGCGTTTCCCATCAATTCTGCTTCCGTCTTGTTTTGTGTCACCGAGAGCGAGAGAGAGAGAGAGAAAGAGAGGCATATAAATAAATAAGTACGCTAAATGAATTATATAAATAAACTTGCCGGGAACATGTTCAGATTGCTTCCTAGCAATGCAAGCCTTTGCTCTGTATTAGTATTATTGTTATTTTAATAGTGGTACGGTTTGATATGCTGCAAAGTTCTTCACCTCCATTTTCCACACAGATGAATTACAACCGTGGTTCTCAAACATGCTCATGTCGAGGCTGACCCCCAGATTTATTGTATTTTTTTTTTTTTTTTTTTTTTTTATGAGCACAGTATTTTGGCCGGTGGACCCCGTCTGAAAAATATTTTGTGCCAGGGGGGAAAAAAAGAAAACTGAAGATTTGAGACCCCCAAGGACCTCTTTAGGACCCCACTTTGAGAACAGCTGACTTAATACACACGTGCACGTGTACTCGTGCGCGCACACACACACGCACACGCACACGCACACACACACACACACACACACACACACACACACACACACACACACACACACACACACACACGCGCGCGCGCACACGCACACACTCTGGACTGGAACTGGATTGGAATGTGACGTTATGTGGATATACTGTAGATGTGCTATTTTTGGCGTGATGCAACATTATCATAGAACAGAACTTCAGCACTAGTCACGGTGTACTATGAATTATGGATGACCATTTTCTAATTTTGCCAGTTGTTAGATTTGATAGATTTAACATCTTGTTTGCATTCAACACACCACAGGTTGGACTGTCTCAAGAAAGTAGGTTATAAAGAAATAATCTATTTTAATGAAATAATCCAGGGCAGGGTCATATTAGTTAACATCCATGAAAACAAAAACTACTGTATCCTACATCAAACTTGTCTGTGGGGATGTGGTCAAATGCACACACACGCACCACATGGAGATCAATGCCATGATGTCAGATTTAAACGTTAACCAAATGCCCTTCATAAGAGTTCTGATTTTCTACTGTATTGATGTTACAACTGACACCATGTCAAATGCACATCCATGGAGATTTTCAACACGCACTGACACAACAGAGGGGTTGTGGTGGACATACAGTACAGTATAGGTATGCGTAGATGTGAGGGCCTGCCAGCTCACTAACTGTACTAACATACAGTATAGCTGTGTAAGTGTAAGAGTCACTAACTGTACTCATAGACGGATTAAGAAATTATGAGCCCCTGGGCCGCCGCCAGCCAAAGGGCCCCCGAACACCGGAGCATTTTTCTTCCCAGCGCGGCGCACAGGCATTTCAGCAGGATTTACAGCATGGGATTGCTTGAAAATAATAAACACCGAAAATAACTAAGCCAAATAAATTTAAAATGTTTTAAACACTTGCAGTAATTTACCGTATCAGGATGGTTTAAGACTTTTGGGGTTATTTTATTGACACAAAATGAATAATCCCATTCTAAATGACAGTGAAAAGAACCGCATGTGCCACTTTTATCCCCTGTTACCCCTTTTTTTTTTGAGGGGGGGGGGGGGCTTGGAGCTCTTAGCGATCACACGGACACTCAAGCTCAGGGCCCCCCCCTAGCTCAGGGGCCACTGAGCCTGGGCCCAACGTGCCCATTGGATAATCCTCCCCTGACTGTTCTAACATAAAGTACTGTATAGGTACGTATGTGTAGATGTGAGGGTCACTATAACTGTACTAACATACAGTACTGTATAGTTATGTGTGAGGGTCACTATAACTGTACTAACATACAGTACTGTATAGTTATGTGTGAGGGTCACTAACAACCCCCTAACTGTTCTCACAAACAATCACAACTTTCCAAGTTGCAAAAAAGAGCAGGAAGCATTTGCTACCAGGAGACCATTCAATGCATGTGCAGGAATATTGTCGGGAAGAAGCCTCGCGTGTCCAAAAAACAATTTACCTCATGATAAATCAGAGAGATGAGAGGTTTCTGACCAACAACAACAATAAAGTTACTTCTGTGCAATGTGGACACCATTTGTCTGTGATTAGATGTGTGTGTGTGTGTGTGTGTGTGTGTGTGTGTGTGTGTGTGTGTGTTATCTCTTACTGTCAATGCAGCCTCTTCTGTCCCAGGCTCTGGCAGATGCTCGTCGGCTCCCCCTGTTGGGAGACAGATGAAGCGTGTGAGTTAACGGGGCTGTGTGCGTAAATATGTTGTGTTCGTGCGCAACCTGTGTGTGTGTGTGTGTGTGTGTGTGTGTGTGTGTGTGTGTGTGTGTGTGTGTGTGTGTGTGTGTGTGTGTGTGTGTGTGTGTGTTGACACTCATGCACAGGACTTGAGGTGATCCGGTGGCGGAAACATGGATATGGGTATATCCTGCACTGGAACATGTCCTTGCCAAAGCTGTGTGTGTGTGTGTGTGTGTGTGTGTGTGTGTGTGTGTGTGTGTGTGTGTGTGTGTGTGTGTGTGTGTGTGTGTGTGTGTGTGTGTGTGTGTGTGGTCATGCAAGGCTGTGGGCATGCTGGGCTGGCAGATGGCTTTACTGCGGTACTGGCTAACAGGAGGGAGGACAGGGAAGGTAGGTGGGAAAGAGAGAGAGAGAATGAGAGAGAGAGAGAGAGAGAGAGAGAGAGAGAGAGGGAGAGAGAGAGAGAGACGGGGGGACGACAAGTCCCGATTTATACATGAAGGTGTTTGACGTTACCACATGCACCAAAAATAGATGATCTACAAGCTCACACCACGTAGCAACGGAGGTAGATGTGCTATTTTCAGTGCAGGAAGCAGCATGTAAAACAAAGTGTGAACCGGGCCTAACAGAAGGTTGTGCAGAGAATGTTAGAGGGACAGGGACTTGAACGTCCTAAAAGGGCACAATTGCACACATACGTACTGTATATACAGTATATGACAAAAATATCTGACCTATGAAGCTGTCATTGTACACTTTAGCTATTGAATGTTACACTTTAGCTATTGAAAAATATCAGATCTACAAGCTTATATTGCGCCACCGAGTGGCGCGATATGAGCTTGTAAATCTGATATTTAAAAAAAGAATTGTGAAAATGATGCACAAATCTAAGAATATATTCTATTCGACACCTGACTGTAGTTTCTGACACTATATTGTAGTTTCTGACTAGTTTCTAGTTTATGATGCTAGATTCTGACAGATTCTAGTTTCTCTGAAAAATCTATGTTCCTGTGTCAGTGATGCTTAACATATTTCATGCCAAGGACCACCAGAATTATCTATATTTGGCTGCAGACCCCCATCTGAAAACGTGTTGTTGTAGGGATCCCCCAGAAGCAACGATTTTAGTTCAAAATATTTGCTTCCGAAAGAATATATATTCAAAGATATGCATCACATTTTTTTCAAAAATATCAGAGCTACGAGCTCTTATGTTACACTTAAGCTATGGAAAAATATCAGACCTACAAGCTCACAGCGCGCCACTGAGTGGTGTGCTGTGAGCTTGTAGGTCTGATATTTTATGCGTTCAGTACACAAAGGGTTAATTCACACCGAATCAAACTGCAAGATTCATTGTACTGTACATCAGCTATATGACAGCCACTGACAGCCACTCTTTAGTTACTGAAGATGCGATGCACAACATAATTTCTACACAGAGGGAAAAAAAACTCTCAGAACAAAACGTTGCATTGAAGTTCAGGAGAGAGTGGAAAGAGGCAATTCTCCTGCATGCCTGCTGCCAGGGAAAAGGGGCATTTGCAAACCTTTAGCTGCAGTTAACGCTGTACTCATGGTCTGGAGAGAGGGCAGTTTTAGGAGTTGAAAGGCGAAGGGCTGTACGCTCTGAAAGGAACCAGTGGCGGACAAACTGTATCTGTATATCATTGCTGTCGAACCTGAAGCCTCTAATTTAAGGCATTTCTTTGGTTTAACAAACTTCTGATACTTCACTATATTTGAAACGGGACTTAAGTCATGTTACCAATATATGCATTTGATATGAATATGTATTTATTCTATATTGATGTGTTCCGATCCAAAGAGTCCCTTGCTAGAAGGGCATTGTAGTCAAAAAGTACATACATAGTAATGTGTATGTACAACGTAATAGTAATACGTTTGAAATGCGCTGTGGCCGATTTATTTCAGTCGTCATCAGCAGCACAGTTTGCTTTCGTCCAGTGGTTTTCAACCAGTGGTCCAGGGAACACCAGTGGTCCTTGAGAGGGTTCCAGGTGGTCTCCAGCTAAGTTGGTTAACCAGGAAAAGCTAGTTTAGTTAACCAGATGTAACTCTTGAGAGCGTAAAAATGAATGTTTACACTCAAGACTTATAATATTCATCATCTAAATCAGCAACACTTAATTTAAGAAGTCTACACAATTAGAGAATGTAGAAGACGGTCATTGGTCATTGGTCACATGGTCATTTTGATCCGGATGTTTGCCTGTTGTGTTTGTGAAAATCCATCCTGGGTTTGTGGACAAAACCAAAACAAATCTTTAGTTTTGGGTCTGTGGTGTGAGAATGTCGTCAAACGGTGGTCCGTGACCCAAATGCTGAATGAATAGCGGGCGCTAGTATCAAAAAGGTTGAAAACCAGGGGCGGATATAAAACTTCCCAATTGAGGGGGCAAGAGAAAATGGTACTGTATGGGGGCGAGCCGCCCCCATACCATTTTCGGTTACATGACTTTTAATAGGCAAGTAAGCATCATCAGTTGTTGTTGTTGAAGTTGCAACAGACACGCAGCATGTATAAAGCTAAAGGTCTGACTCAGAGAGTTGCTGAGAAATGCTGTTGGTTTACTGGTGCCACAATTGTAGTTAGATAGTAGCAGTAGAAGTTTTTCAAATCATTTTAAATATATCCGCCCCTGTTGAAAACCACTGCTTTAGACGAATAAGGACATAGAGGATGTTTCTGCTATTAGTGCATAAGTGTGGGACAGGGTGATATAAGTAAGTAGCGGACACAGCCACTGTCTCCAGTGGACAACGCCAACTTTTTGACCTTTTCGATCCTCCCTGAGCCAACACCTCCCCCCGTCCCACACACGGACACCTCCTCTGTGCGAACCGAGGAGGAGAAAAAAAGAGGATTTACTGCAAAACTCCCCTTTTCACCAAGAACACTACAGTATACCCTTCTGTTATTGGTCACTTTCCCCAGCTGCGATGTTAGCTTTCGTTGTGTTTTTGTTTGTGTGTGTGAGTGTGTGAGTGTGAGTGTGAGTGTGAGTGTGAGTGTGAGTGTGAGTGTGAGTGTGTGTGTGTGTGTGTGTGTGTGTGTGTGCGCGTGTGTGTGCGCTGCGTGCCTGCTGGGCAGCAGGCCTGGTCCAGGTGTGCAGAGGGAGCAGTGGGATGAGCGGGAACACTGGGCCTGTTAATTAGAGAGGGGTGATTAATGGGACGGGAGAGAGGGGAGCGCTGCAGCGATGGAGCAGGAGGAGGAGGAGGAGGAGGAGGTGAAGGGAAGGAGGTGCAGGGAGGAGGGGAAGAGGCTAAACTGTCTGGGAGAGAAGGGGAAAGAGTGTGATAATACTGGGGAAGAAAAATGAAATGAGAAGCAAATAATAAAAAATCGGTTATATCAATCGCTATCACCGAAGTTGCTTTTTAACTACGTTAGGAGATTGTCGGTCACCGGTGTGTGTGTGTGTGTGTGTGTGTGTGTGTGTGTGTGTGTGTGTGTGTGTGTGTGTGTGCATGCAAGCGCTTGTGTTCATGCACGTTGACATCTTCCTCAGTTGACAAAATCCTCAGTGTGTCTGTGTGTGTGTGTGTATTCGCAGCAGTGCAGCACGCACATCCCGATGCGTGTGTGTGTGTGTGTGTGTGTGTGTGTGTGTGTGTGTGTGTGTGTGTGTGTGTGTGTGTGTGTGTGTGTGTGTGTGTGTGTGTGTGCGCGCGCGTGTGTGTGAGAGCGTGTGTGTGTGTTATTGAGATGTAAGAAGTGGCGTTGTGACAAACTCTCCTCCAGGGATGCGGCGTGTAAACACCAATCATTTGGCAGATGCGCCGTGAGCAAATTGGCAGCGTATTCCCCGCGGCCGAGCCACACACACCATTATCAGGATTGAGACTAATCGTGTGTCGTCTCCCATATGAGGAGCAATTAATTCACACCGAATCAAACTGCAAGAGGCCAGACTGCAGACAGGGGTGCAGAAAGTAAGGATGGGCCGGGCGAGAGAGGTAAGGGAAAACACAGGGAGAGAGAGAGAGATTTTATTGAAGAAGTGCAGCATAAGGTGGGGCTAAAAGAACGGGACAAGTGCACACTTGGAGTTGTATCTTCAGTGGGATCATAATGTATTATACGACCTAACGGTAAATAAATTCCACTTTTAGTTGCAGAGTTGCACTTGGCTGTCAGTCTGGTTTCATATCCGAGGGACAGGTTTTGTGACACACAGCCCAAAAAGAGGATTACTACATGAAACAGAATGATGTAGTAGAGCAACGGTTAAACACACCAATCGATTGAATTAATTAGAAAAAATAACATGACATGGTTTTTAACTAAGTCATTTATTTCTTATTTATTAAGTATGTACTGTATATCAAGTAAAAGAAATAGTGCTCATGTGGTCCCGGCTCTTGCTTTTAGTCGATATTAATAATTTGATTAGAGAGACGACACTATCCTTGCAGTCGAGATGCATACCACCTATTAGGGTTTAATGCACCCTGACAGCGAGTCACAGGTTTGATTCCAGAGCCCGACGACCGCTGTTGCGTGTCACCTAGTTTCACTTCAATCCAAGGCTCACACCATCACTGTACCCTGTGAATGATCCCTTTTTGTGCGTACTCATGAGTACGCACAAAAAAAAAAAGAAATCAAAATAAAGCTCTTTTGGTTAAGGGTTTTTTTTTTATGAAAAGCAATGTCCCCTGCTTTTTGACCACTTTCAACTGTCAATAACTGGAGTGGATAACTGCTTTCCCCACCCACGTCTTTTGACCGCATCCTTGGGCTGGCGAGGTTCATAAAAAAAGCTCTGAATCCCTTGCAATGGCAGCTATAGACCAGTGGTTTTCAGCCAGTGGTCCGCGGACCACTGCCTGAATGGTCCCTGAGAGGATTCCAGGTGGTCCCCAGCTAAATGATGGACAGTAGGTAGATCTGTAACTCTTGTCCATTTGGTATCATTTTGGTATCATTTTACGCTCTCAAGAGTTAAATTGTAAACATCTGAATCGCGTAATTTTATATAATCTACACATTTAGAAAATGTAGAAAATTGTTATTTTGAAGATTTTCAAGATTTTGCCACTTATCTCTTCAATTGTGGACACAAACTTGAAAGTCCTTAGTTTTGGGTCCGAGAGACTAAACTCAACATCAAATGGTGAAGGTCTGTGGCTAAAATGCTGAGTAAATAGTGGGCCGGGTGATGAAAAAGGTTGAAAACCACCGATATAGACAATGTTTTAACTCTACCCGTTAATGAGACTATAACTGCTTGTTTCTAGACACAGGGACAGGTTGTGTGAGGCGCTGAAGGCTGCTTCAGGCAGGATGACGGGGCACCGCTGGGGCACGGAGCAGGAGAAAATTGAGTTGAGCGGAGGCAGGCAGGCAGGCAGGGCCGCCCGGAGCGGAGCGGCGGAGGAACATTCATAAACCTATTCCCCACGCGGCTTTGACGCTATGATAGTTTTACGCTACCTGTATTTCCACAAAGATGACAGTTATAAGGAATCATTAATGTAAAATCTCCTCTGTTCTCGCCTCAATCCGGCGCGGCAGAGGCATTGTACAGCAGAGAGGGACTGCGCTGCCACCCGCCAGACGAGTCGCCCGGTGCCATTATTTCGTGTCTGATTGCTCCCGCGGTCGGCACGATTAAGGAGGGAAGACTAAAAGGTAATTTTTCACTGTGATGGACAGAAGGAGAGAGAGGAGTGGAGAACGGTCCCCCGGTTTAATCTCCCACACAGACGGAGGGAGGGAGGCTGCGAGGGAGGGAAGAGGGACTGCCAATGGAAGAGGGAGGACACCGCTTTCAGGGATAACGGCACCTAAATTAATAGCGTGGCCCGATGGCCTTACGGATAAGATAAGTAGCTTTATAATAAGGAAGGCCCTATAAAAAGACCGGCATGGCGGACCAGACAGCGGAGACTATTCAAACAATCTCAATTCTCTACTCTCCCCTCCAACCCCCATGTCTTTCTCTCTCTACAGTGGATTTCTTAAACACACACTCTGTACGGACACACACTCTAAAGATTTGTGCCTGCTTTAAACCGTCTTTCATTAATTCAGTGTTATAATAATTGTTCCTGGTTGGAAGACAGTTTGTAGACAAGGAAGGAATGGAGAAAAGCTGAGGAGCGAGCACAGTGGAAGAATGATGGCCAACAGTGAAGGAAATGAACTGAGTACCAAGTACTCCAACATGCATGAAGCACTTATAACCCCTGGTTTATACCTCGGGTTATTCCAAGTATACACAGTAGCAGATTTACGACTTACTTAAGCTCACAACACTTAAGCTCACAATACAGGAAATTATGAGCTTATAGACTACTATCTTAGACATGTTTTACAAATTTGCAAAAGATTTTTAAATGTAATAATTTGTCAAATGGGTCATTTTATGAATGAGTCATTTTACTTTGGTTAGTCATAATATGCTACCAAAGTAAACCACAACTTTCTCGCTCCGGCTCTCCTACTTTATCTAGAAATATAATCTTTTTCGGTTTACTCTGAAATGTTTGTATTATTGTATGTCTTACTGAATGCAATGGACCAGAGGAAACAAGCTCTCTGGGATTGGTTATATTCCGTATATGAGCATAACTTTTGACTGAATCAAATGAACTATTAATAATCTTGAAATCGAATGCAATCTAGATTGATGCCAATATTTGCCCTTTTACTTTAAATTACTCAGGACTCTATACTGCAGTTTTATGGAAAGCTTTTGCATGGCCATGACAAAAAAAAATCTAATAAAGAGGAGACCTCTGAGACTGAGACACAGCGGACACAGTGAAGAGGAATGACAGCAATGGGGGAACTTGGGGAGAGACAGTTCTCTGAGCCAACGACAGGAAAGAGTTTGAGTAAAGAAGAGAGAGAGAGAGAGAGAGAGAGAGAGAGAGGAGAGAGAGGTGTTTTTGAGGTCCTGCAATTCATCACTCTGTCACCAGACAACCAGGTGGTGTTGGCAATTAGTGGTGATCACAACTATACGTCTCACAGGATCTTCTGTACAGAGGATGATAAAGTAACACTTTACTCACACATGCTTTACTGTACACTGTGTTTACTCAAGCCAGGATGGGAGTCGGATACCGCTGTCGACTTTGTTAAAGACCCCCCCAAAATATATTTCTATAGCAGGTCCAGTAAACAGGTGGTTCTCAAACTTTTTCCATGTCAAGAAGCCTTGAAATGAATGTACATTTTTTTGCGAGGCACATACAAGATTTGTGTTTGTTAAAACGTGTAAAACATTTAGCGGATTTCTTGACTCTTGCTGCAGGGACTTACCCCGATTCAACCCTTGACTTTGAGCCACTTTGAGAACCACTCCCATTAAAACCATGAAAGTTTCTGGTTGGTTCTGCACTCAGTAACCCAAAATGTGGCAGACAAAATGCCAATGCCAAAGAACAGTACGAGTACAATAAAATGTAACAAAAGTAAAGTGGTTCTTCTCAACATGCACTAAAATGTAATAGTTCTTTTTGTTAACCACATGAAGCCTAGCAAAGCAGGGGGCCTAGTGCAGACCCCTTAGGGACTCCGGTCAGCTAAGTATATAGTGGTGGAAGTGAAAGCAGCAATTATCCTCGGAATTATACTGTGCCGCGTTGTTCAGACAGACCAGGTGCAAAACTCTGACACAGAACAGAATCGACCATGTGTCCACTTAATATATCATTTCTGTCGGGCCCAAAAACCTTTTATCTACATATTTTAACTTTTTGTATTTTACGTAGATGAATGCCACCTTTTTCCCTGTACATCACACCTTAGCTGACGCCTTAGCTGATCTTGTAGATCTGCTTATATTCACACAATTGAAAATGTGATGCAAATCTTTGAATATACTGTATATTCTTTCGGAAGCAAATATTTTGAACTAAAATCGTTGCCTGCTTCTGAGGGATCCCTACAACAACATGTTTTCAGATGAGGGTCCGCAGCCAAATATAGATCATTCTGGTGGACCTCGGCATGAAATATGTTAAACATCATTGACACAGGAACATACTGTAGATTTTTCAGAGAAACTAGAATCTGTCAGAATATAGCAGCAGAAACTAGAAACTAGTCAGAAACTAGAATCTAGTGTCAGAAACTACAATCAGGTGTCAAATAGAATAGTGTATATTCTTAGATTTGTGCATCATTTTCACTTTTTTTCACTATGAGCTTGTAGATCTGATTTGGTTAACATTTGTACACTCTCAGAAGAAAATTGAAAATGGGTGGGATTCCCCTTTAAGAGGCGTCCCCCCAGATCTGATTTATTTTCAATAGCTAAAGTGTAACATAATGCGTTGAACACCAAAACGCGTTCAGTACACAAAGGGTTAATTTAAAGCCACTTTTTTTTTCTAAAAAAAAAAGTGAAGAGATATGAATAAACAAATAGACACATTATAAAAAAGTAAATCTACTCAGACTTGATTAAGGATGCGACCAAACGGTACACAGAGCCTTGAATAACTCCTGAGAGACTTTGTTTAGAAGGTTATTGTACAGTCCTGATGACTGTACAATGCTGAGGTAAACTGATCCTCCCGTTTGTTATTAGCCAGAGTTAGCTGAAGGTCATACCAACAGAAACATGCTGGGATGTATACACTCTGTCGCATGGAAACCTCGCATGTCCTAAAAAACAAACATTACTTTTCAGGGTACAAATTCAATTCAAGTGAAGCCTTTTGTGTGGTCCGGGGACCACAAGTAGTCCCTGAGAGGGTTCCAGGTGGTCCCCAGCTAAGTTGGTTAACCAGATGTAACTCTCAAGAGTTAAAATAGTCATCATCTAAATTAGCCCAAGTCTACACAACTAGAAGATTAATGGTCATTTTGGTCTGTATGTTTTGCCGGTATTGTTTCCCAAATTCAGCCTGTTATTGTGGACAAAAGCAAAAGAAATCTTAAAGACCCCGTAAAGCAAAAAAAATATATGATACAAAATGTATTCCCAGTTTGTCACACCACAGAGTAATGTATTATAGCCCCACAGACCAAATATTTATGATTAAAAAAGTTGCTATGTTTCAGAAATGATGTTTAAACATGTGTGAAATACAATGGAAAAAAATCTGGCCTGATTCTCCAGGACTGTAGGGGCGTGGCCAGTACTGTAAGCTCATTAGCATATTCATGAGCAGTATGCTAATTAGCATATCTCGCCGTCCAAACCATACAGCCTAACTGTTTGTCAACAACAAGCCAGTACTACAGGGGGCTAACTTTACTAGCGTCGTGTGTGTGTGTGTGTGTGTGTGTGTGTGTGTGTGTGTGTGTGTGTGTGGTGTGTGTGTGTGTGTGTGTGTGTGTGTGTACGACATGCGGATCTGAGAAAAGAGACTGACTGACTACAGCGGTCCCATCATCATGGTCCCATAGCCTGGACGGCCACGGTCGGTCCCTACAGGCTATGGGACAGCCAGGAGTTACGACAACTCCGTCCACTTCATGGGTTAGTCCAATGGCGGCTCTTTTATTTTCTGCCCTCATTGAAAACAATGCATTTCCATCTCCACTTTGTCCCTATTCGGGCTGCATGAACAGCGCTGGAGCGCTCAGTTTGTGACCCCTCGATGTCGCAACTCATCTACTAGATAGCTCTGATGGTACGCAGCAGGGCTGGCAGGCAGTGTTGCCAACTTCGCGCATTTGTCACTATATTTAGATTTTTTTTCGAGACCCCCCTACCGCCGAAATTAATGGAAAAACTCCTGGCGGAAAATCCAAGTGCTTTTTAGGTATGAAAATAGTTGAAAACCCAATGCTCTAGCGCATTCGAGTGCATTTTGGAAGTGCCACTAGTGCACTTTGGATTTTGGCAGTTGGCAATACTGCTGGCAGGCAGCAGCAGCCGTTAGATAGTCCTTGAATGTGAAAACGTCGCCAACCTCTCCATCATCGACAGTTACTAAAAACAGAGTAGTTTTCAGCTGTCATCCACAAAATCACGCATCGAGAGCAAACAAATGTCAGTGCTTGTCAGCCTACAGGCAAAACACACTGTAGTAACTACACTTTCTTATATATGTCTATGGTAGCTAGTAGCTACTACTAGCTAGCTATCAACCAACACCACCACCAGCAGCTACGCTCCGCTGTGAAGAAGAGGGGGCGGGGCTTCGGCTTCTAACTGACTATATGGAATATGATTTATATACAGTAGTACAGTAGGCTCATTAGCATATAATTCGGCTTGACTACGTCATCAAGCCGAATATGCTAATGAGACAAAACCTACCCATGAGATTAACCAAAACACATAAAGTGGTCTTATTCTACAATGCTGTAAAATAAAGTTTTAGTTTTTTGTCAGGGGTATAAAAATGACTTTTGTACATGATTTTCATGTCTACAAGAAAAAGGCTGATTTTGGTTTACGGGGTCTTTAAGTTTTGGGGTCTGTGGTGCTAAAATGTCATCAAATGGTTGTCCGTGGCTCAAATGCTGAATAAATGGTGGTCCCTGGTGTCAAAAAGGTTGAAAACCCCTGCTTTGTGTGACAACGTGGTAGAGCAGGTTGTCCATTGATCCGTGGGTTGGCGGTTTGAAATTCCAGTGTCGTTGGGCAAGACAATGAACCCCAATTGTCTCGCAATTTGCTGGTTCTGCCTTGGATGGTTAATACCACATATCGGTGTATGAATGGGTGAAGGCAAAGTGCCTTGGATAGAGGCACTGTATCAGTGGTTTTCAACCTTTTTCACACCAGGGCCCACCTATTTATTCTGCATTTAGCGACAGACCACCATTTGATGTTGAGTTTAGTCTCTCAGACTAAAAAAAAAAACTAAGGATTTCAAGTTTGTGTCCACATTATAGGAGCTAACTGGCAAATAGTTGGTCAAAATAACAATTCTTCTACATTTTCTAAATGTGTAGATTCTTGAAAATGAAGTAATTCACGGTTAAGCATAATTTAACTCTTGAGAGCGTAAAATTATACCAAAGTATCATTGTACAATCTCAATGTTACAGATCGATAAGGCTCCATTTGGTTACCAACTGTCCATCCTTTGGGGACCACCTGGAATCCTCTCAGGGACCACTGGTGGTCCCTGGACTGATTGAAAACCTCAGCGCTACATAAATGTACAATTCAACATTCAAGATACAGTGTTAGTGTTAATTCGTGGAAAAAGTTAGAATTTGGGGATAAGAGGTTTCTGCCCAACAACAACGATAAACGACTATTTATCCCATGATGCAGGGGTTTTCAACAGGTGGTCCGGGGACCACCAGTGGTCCTTGAGAGGGTTTCAGGTGGTCCCCAGCTAAGTTGGTTTACCAGATGTAACTCTTGAGAACGTAAAAATGAAACCAAATGGACCCTTGCGGGTCCATTTGGTTTCATTTTTACACTCTCAAGAGTTAAAATATTCATCATCTTAATTATCTTAATTATTAGTCTACACAACTAGAGAATGTAGAAGATTAATGGTCATTTTGATCTGTATGTTTGACTGGTTTGTTTCCCCAAATCCAGCCTGGAATTGTGGACAAAAGCAAAAATAAATCTTTAGTTTTGGGGGTGTGTGGGGCTAAAATGTCATCAAATGGTGGTCCGTGGCTCAAATCCTGAATAAAAGGTGGTCCCTCTCTGGGATGAAAAAGGTTGAAAACCCCCTGCCATGATAGAATAAAATAGAAAGTAAATCAAGAAACGGAACGGTTCCCTAAGGAAACAGCGAGGAGGGAAAAAAACAAAACAGAAAACCATTCCTGGTTGTGATGAGTCGACGGAGAGCCACAGACTGGTCAACGGATCAGTTGTTTTTTTGTGATTGATTATCCCGCTACAAACATCACCAGGTGCTGCGCTAAGCCTCCTAATTACCAAAATATGCTGGAAATCAGCTCCGTTTTGTCAATGCATTAATATTCTCCCATCAACAACAGATACAAAACACCTTTCATCTCAGTGCTGTCCTGGCAACTTAACACCGTCGGAGGGTGAAAAATCGGTTTATCAGCTTGTTACGTCAATCTGGACGCCCACCCCCCCGCTTTGATGTTTTTAGCCCCTCTGTGTGCGTGGGCGTGTGTGTGTTTGTGTGTGTGTGTGTGTGTGTGTGTGCGTGTGCGCGCACTCAGGCGCTGAGTTTTTCTGTCAGCCTCCCCCCCCCCAGTACCAGTCTCACCTCCCGTTGAGTGATTGTGTGTGTGTGTGTGTGTGTGTGTGTGTGTGTGTGTGTGTGTGTGTGTGTGTGTGTGTGTGTGTGTGTGTGTCCTGCAGAGTAAACATGTTAGTACGTCTGCTCTCACAGTGGGCTCACAGTGAGGATGCTTCTTAATGGAGGATGGAGGGAGGTGGAGGAGCAGAGGTGATGGGTGGAGGGGAGATGGAGGGGAGTTTTTCTCCGTTTTCCCCACTTAACCATAGTTTTTCCAGTGTCAAGACATAACACATTCCACCGATTTTCAACATTTCACTGTCATTAATTAATACTAGGGGTGGGACTCGATTAAAATTTTTGATCTAATTAATTAGAGGCTCAATAATTAATTAATCTCAATTAATCTCATTTTAATCGCATATTATTATTTACCTGAGAAAAGTGAGAAAGCACATTTTTGAACTGAATTTATTATTATTATATTATGAGTGAAGCAATGAACTGAATGAGTGAAGCAATGAACTGAATACTAGGCCTGTGAATCTGTGGGTGATACAATTCAGTATCAATTTTCTGGGTCACGATTCGATCCAAAAACTAGATTTCTAGATTTTTTTTAAATTCTCGATTCAAAAAGATTCCCCAATTCCAAAGCTTTCCTCTTTTCTTTTTTTTCTTCTTCTTATTTACCAAATTCAAGTACAAACGTTAGCATTTCTCAGTCAGTCCAGTACAATAATTGACTCTGGGGCAAAATAAATAAAATACTGGTACTTGGAAGACTAGCTGGTAAGAAAGGCAGTGCCACACACACAGTGCTGATTGTTCTGGAGCATACATTTGCGTACATTTAGCAGTCATTATTATCATGCAATTTAGCGTCAGATAAACACAGTGAAGTGAGCCCACGTCAGTTGATCATCTGAGCACACACACAACCACACACACACACACACACACACACACACACACACACACACACACACACACACACACACACACACACACACACACACACACACACACACACACACACACACACACACACACACACACCACACACACACACACACACACACACACCAGCCAATATGAACTCGACTACAGCTGCACTGATGAGCGCCGGTCGCCAACTCCAGTTTGTCCCTATTCAAGCATTGAATGTCGGACACCTCAACGTCGCTCTGGTACTAGCCAGAATGCAGAAAGACTTACCCAAGCTCCCTTCTCTTCACGGGGTTAGTCCAATGGTGGCTCTTCTACATAGATTTCTACGAAACGGGGACAGTAACACTAGCTCCAACATGTTGGATGTGATTTGAGGCTCGAACTGCTGCGATGGTATGCACATTCTTTGTTGCACAAACTGCCTTTTTGTCCACGCTTCCATCCGTTCTTTGCTTAAATCTAAATTTGCCATCGACGGGGCCGAGTAATGCTTGCTCATCTGGTTTGTCGTTCATGTTGTGAGTTGTTTTGTTTTGTTTTTGCTGCGGGGGAAGAGGACGACGAGGCAGACGGAGCTTTAGAGTATAGACTGAGTTACGTTTACTCCATAGAGCTAGTAGACCAATGGCGATTCTTCTACATTGACTTCAACTGCAGTTTGTCCCTATTCAGGCCATTTGAACAGCGCTCAAGCGCTCAGTTTCTGACTCCTCAATGTCGTGACTCCGGGTGGACTGCCGCTTCCGTGTGCGTTAGCATATTGGGTAGGTGTGAAACGGTGATACAAAGAGAAACGTTCCACTTCAATGGTGTGAATGGGCCATCAGTGACAAACGTTCCGTTCCAATGGTGGATAAAGAAAAGGTGCGAATAAATGCGTTATTTTTTATAACGCGCTATATTTTCTGTAATTAATTAGTCTCAATTAACGCGCTAAAGTCCCGGCCTTAATTAATACACCTTAGAGATGTTGTGTGGACATGACAAAAACATTCTCCCTGTTCTGTGTTTCCTAGAAAATGGCGGTCTGACATCATCAAGTTGTGTTCACCATGTTAATGATTTTTCTTTTAGGACCTTTTTTTCTGAGAGTGTATAAATTTGTGTATAAACATTTGCACACTCTCAGAAAAAAAATGAAAATGAGTGAAAGGGGAGGCCGCACAGCGGGGCGGGAGGGGAGGGGGTGAGACTGGACAAAACAGAGGACAGCATAAGACAGAGAAAGGACAAGGACATTTCTACACGCAAATGAATACAGAGCATGTTAGAGCATGTATAGTTCCAACGTGTTTCACAGTCAATAAAAGGTAAAAATAAAGAACAGAAAATAAAATCACAGACACTAAACAGATGATGACGGAAACAGGGCAGACAGGATTTGATGAGACAGTCTGGACTTCAAAGGACAGTATGGGCAGCATGGACTGAACGGGACAATACTGAGTAATGGGGATGGAGATTGGGGATTCAACGGGACAGAATTTGATGGAGACCAGAAGGCCTTTGTCTGGATGGGACAGACAAGAGGGGTTGGGAATTGGATGGTTCTTGAAATTAAAACAAAACAAAACACAACCACTAGCACTTACTGTATAGCAGACCTGAGAATAGCTCTGACAGTGTGATTTAAAGAAAAAAAGAAAAAGTAAAAAAAATATACAGTATATATTGTGAATGTTGGACACGGGATCGGGGGGGTGCGAAACATGACATCTCTCTGTGTTTTAACTTTGTTTCTATTTTAATTATGTGTGTGTAATTATTGTGTTCAAAATAAACGAAACCCCTAACTCCACTGCATCCTCAAAGTGTCGCTCAAACCACCAAACTCCAAACCTATTATTTATTTATTTATTGCCCGACTCTGTCATTCTATCAAAAGCCTGACATATCAAAGGCAGACACATTTACAGTCATAAACCGTTGTAATTCACTTGAGCTGGATTTGGGTGAAGTGACAATAATATAATTAAACATCTGGCAATGTATACAGTCGTCATATCAAATTTAATGAGACAGTATTATCTTTTACAAACATGTTTATTGTTTTGTTTTATTTTTTTACAGTATTTTTTCCTTTCTTAAACCAAAATGATGTTTACATATTGCTATATTACCATATATTAACACATTATCTATTGTCCTGAATATAAGGCGACCCTGGTTATAAGACGACCCCCATTTTTCCAAGACTCATTTGTGTATAAAGAACATTGAATGTCAAATCCCCAAATATAAGACGAGTCCATTTTTTGGGGATATGTCCATTGGGAAAAAACTGTCTCATATTCAGGTCAATAGGGTATCTCTGAGTATTAAATAAGGTGTTGTACTACACATATATGGTACTACAAAATATCCTGTGACATTTTAGTCAAATGTCTGTTTTTAACAGGAACAGAAGTTTAATATGTGATGAAGAACAAAAGCTTGACCGTCACACAAAAGCAGTTAAAGGAAAAGATCCAAAAGCTTTTGCTTCTATCCAAAAGTTTTTGCGTTTGTTAGGTTGTGTAATGTGTAAAGTGTGGTTTGTGTGTGTGTGTGTGTGTGTGTGTGTGTGTGTGTGTGTGTGTGTGTGTGTGTGTGTGTGTGTGTGTGTGTGTGTGTTGGGGGTGGGGGGCGGCAAACCACAGAGAAGCTCCACTAATTGCGACCACTGGGTTTCACCTGAGGGTCTTCCTTTGGCTTTAATATCATTAGCTAATCTGCTGTGTTGTCCCCCCCTGCCCTCTCCCTTCATCAGAGCCCCTTCACACACACACACACACACACACACACGTTTGCTTACTATATTTGTGAGGACATCAATATTTTTGGACAGCGAGTTCACAAACGTCATTTTGAAGATATTGAGAAAATATCTAAATGTAAGAACGGGGCCTACAAATGGCAGGTATACAAGCTCATATGTCCAAAACTATATTGGGACTATACTGTTTTAGAATTCGAATGTAGGTAAAAAAAAATCACAAAGCACCTTTGTGAAAGCACCTTTGTGACAGTTTCACACAACTAATTAACTCCCAATTCCAACACCTAAACCTGACCCATTAATGTCCTAATCATAATATTATACCCAACCTCAATTATTATTATTATTTTACTCAAGATCCTTTTCAACCATAAAATAGCATTTTATTCTCACTATTGTCACTCATTCTCAACTAAGGAAAAATGATCCTGGTATAACATCTAGTTGTCAAATTGTGCTATACTTGTGGGGACATCATCGCATGTGTAGCCTCACACACACAACACACACACACACCCTTGCCTCCCAGAGCCTGCTCCTAGACTGCTGAGTCCAGGCTTGTGCTGCTGGAAGGGGCTCTGCATCTGGACTGCACTGACAAGGAAGATTAATACCTCAGCCACACACACACACACCTATATTCACAGATCCTCTTCAACCCCTGTGTACACACACACACACACACACACACACACACACACACACACACACACACACACACACACACACACACACACACACACACACACACACACACACACACACACACACACACACACACACACACACACACACACACACACACACACCAAAAATGGGGGATGCTGGGGCACGTCCCACTCGATCCCATCCGCCCCCACTCCCCCTATATTCCTGCCTTCTTCCCATCCTGCGTTTCTCCACCATGCATGCCGTGGACCACTCACTCCATCGCCTCCCTATCCTCCCCTCCCCTGCCCCCCCTCCTCCCCCCACTTTAAATAGAATCTCCAGGCCACAAGAAAAACAACTTTCTGCTGATGCGTGTACTCCTTCATCCTCTCTCGCGCCCATCACACACACACACCTATGGTTATATGGAGAGCGTGGCTGAATTTGAGCCGCGAGCCTCTCCTCTAATGCAGGCTGCGTTGGTTGATCTGAGTGGGCTTGTTGCAGGCGGGATGCATCCTCCTTGATGCCTCCTCCTGTGGGTGGAAGGCTGGATTGGATGGGGGGGTGGGGGTGACTGACTGAGTGGGTGGGTGGGGGATTGAGTCAGGGGCGGATCTAGGCAATGCCCCCCTACAAATGCCCCGACTGCCCCCACCAAACATGATGACATGCAAACAACCCAAGATATTTCAAATTAAAGTGCTTATATTTAAAATGATTTGAAACACTACTACTGCTACTAACTAACTAGCCTACAGCTATGTCACCACTAGACCAACAGCATTTTATCATTGAAAACAGAAAACTCTAAAGGTCAGACCTTTAGCTTTATGCATGCTGCGTGTCTGTTGCAACTTGAACAACAACTGATGTCATTATTGATGCTTTACTTGCCCAAAGGTCCTGTAACAGGAAATGGTATGGGTGCGGCTTCATCCCCCGTGGCGCAAAGCGACACGGGCGATGAAGCCACCCCCAATTGAGAAATGTTACATCCGCCCCTGGATTGAGTGAGTATGAGGCTATTCAGCCCATGGGGGGGGCGAACAAACGGACAAACACACTCTCACCGAACCGGTTTCATCTGATACCCCGGCATGGAGAAATGTCCACTAGATCAAAGTCGATAACAGGCGCGAAGACGAGAGGGAGAAGGAGAGAGAGGGAAAGAAAGAGCAGAACTAAGGGAAATCGTAATTTAACGGTTAATTATTTTTCAAATGATCAGTGGTTTGAGTACATTTTACTCTGATCTTGCACTTGTAATACTTCCTTAGTTTAATATCCGTTTTTTACAAGCTCACGACAAGTCGCAGCAAGCTTGCAGGTCAGCAATTTTTTTCGGGCACGTGACAACCTCAAACGACGAAGGAAAAAACAGATTAGATCGCTCTGCTATAAATGCCAAAATGTGTACAACTTTGTAAAATAAAAATCCCGTAAAGTGAAGCAAGATAAATAAATACTCATGAATTCTCAGTCTCTCCTACAGTATAAACAAACGTCCACCGATCGGAACGAGACCGGCCCTCCCTCCCTGCACGCAGGATTAATAGACAGCAGAGCGTATCGGCGGCCCCCCCGCCCCCCTCCCCCGATGAACTTCCCCCTCAAGTTCCCGTAAGCGTCTACTACTTGTACAACAGCTGACCACTTATCTGTGTCAGTGAGTCCTCCTCCCTCCTCCCAGGGTGAGACTTCAAACATGTCAGGGCCTAAAATAGCCCCACTGAGAACAGGAGGAACAAGAGAGAGCCGAGGAGAAGTCGAAAAAGGGGGGAAAAAAAGAGTTCTGGACAGATGTGCTTTATGTGTGTGTGCTCAGGGTGGGGGAAACTCCCAGGCTAGGCCAGGCATTCCCCTCGGGGCCGTAGAATGTGTGGTTTGGCCCTCGGTGAGAGAGAGACGAGAGAGGAGTGTCAAAGAGGCTGCATAAGTGTTGACATAACCTTCTCTCCCCTTCTCACTCACCTGCAATGGTCTGCATGAGTCACAGATGCATGTTCGCGCGCGCATACACACACACACACAGGCAGGCAGACACACACACACACACACACACACACACACACACGCAGACACACACACACACACACACACACACACACACACACACACACACACACACACACACACACACACACACACACACACACACACACACACACACACACACACACACACACACACACACACACACACACACGCGTCACTGCGGATTAAGAGAGCGGGCGAGAGGGTGTGTGTATGCATTTGTGAGAGTTTTTGTGCACATGTGTGTGTTTATTTTTCGATTCGTTTTTGAGAGTTTGATACAGTAGGAATAGGTGCTTTTAATGTTTTGTTATTCGTAACACTGTAATGTGTTTCTTTTAATGTTTTGATTGATGTTGTTAAAATGTTTTGTAGGCCTATTGCTGCTACTTTGTGAATAGTCACTCTCGAAAGCTTGATTTATTATAAATGTATAGACTTTGCCAACACAAAACGCTTAACAAATACAAGATATGAATGGGTACATGCCCTAACCCTGGCCGAGGTTGTACAAACAAAGGGAACCAAATGGACCAGCTGACCACTAAAATTAATAGCAACAAGGACTTTACTGGGCATACTGTAGCAACTCTAGAGGGCAGTTGGAACGTGCTTCACAATCAATAAAAACAAATGGATCAAAAGAAGAAGAAACGCACTGTCACAGACACACAAACACTCACACACACACACACACACAGAAACACAACTAGACAAAGGGTTACGCCGTAGTGTTTAACGGCAGAGATGATGAATGGAAACAAAACATTTAAATAAAAAAGAAATCAAGATAAATGAGATATCTCTTAAAACGGGCACTATTCTGGCACAACTCCCTAACGTCTAAACACTTCTCTGTGTGTCAGCACTTTGGCAGCCTGTCAAGAATATACAGGCAACACAGACAGACAGACAGACAGACAGACAGACAGCCCAGATAGAATCAGTACAGAAATAGGAGAATACAGGTAAGATAAAGTCGACAAGGCTTTCCATCCTGGCGATGTTCAGATAAAATAAGCACCTGTGTATTTACTGTACATTTCTATTGAGAAAAAGGTTTTAAAACGGACACACACGCACGCGCACACACCACACACACACAACACACACACACACAACACACACACAACCACACACACCACACAAAAGTGTATATACAGTATCAATTTATATTTTGAAACTAACCAGGCTGAGGTACTACATTAAATTAAGCAAGAGCGTGGTCATCGGAGTGAAAATGTTTTAGCAGAGGCAAAACTATTTGAAGCGCCACTTCGAGCCACGCTAAGACGAGAATATGCGCTCCCACACTGTGCACACGCACCGCACGCACACACACCCACATGCATAGATGTTTTAACGCACCAGAGGTCCCATAAATGCCAGCGAGGTGCTGATGATGCGAGGCGATAATGTGCATTTTGTGATACCGTGTTTGCCTTTTGTAATTGGACCTGCTGCATGGTGCCATATAGGACCACTATGCTTAATGCAATGAACAGCAAGGACAGCAGAACCCTCAGCACACATACAGCATAAGCAGATAATAACACTGCTTTCATTTAGCATGATTTATTATACTGTTTATTAGACACTGTATATATATATATGCATCTATTGCAGATGTAGTATAAATTCAGGTTAAGATGTTTGTTCTTCTGTCATTTTGGGATCATGAATACGAATTATGTGGGAGGGAAACGTGCACGCACACACACACACACACACGTGCACACACACACACACACACACACACTATTAATTATTTTATCAGCATGAATAGTTGTTTGTAATGCATCATTAATAACTGGATGTAGATGCACTTATTCTCATACAAGTATCCACATCTCCCCCATTCATATTTTATATATTTGAATTTCATTGTGTGTGTGTGTGTGTGTGTGTGTGTGTGTGTGTGTGTGTGTGTGTGTGTGTGTGTGTGTGACACAGGCGCACACAGGACAGCTTTACGAGCAAATAGAATCAATATCAGTTTAACCGATCTGAAATCAAAGAGGGGTTATTGCTTCCATAAAAAATATATCAAATCATTCCTTTTGGTTTTGTGTCGAATAAAAGGCAGAGAGAAGATACTGTAGGTAATACCATTTTAAACAAAACAATAAAACACTTTTACGGTGCTTTTTTCATTTCTTTCATTTTTTTTCACCATGACTCATATTTCAATATCAGAATATAAAGGGGAAACATTTGTGAGCATTATAAAGAATGAACCGGTGCGGTCGCTGGGATGTGTCATGATCAGAAGTTGTAATGTTGTTTGGTCGTGTCGTCGCCGTATTCTCCACTCGCTTTGCCTTCCACGCAGACCCACCGCCCCGGCGTTCCATGTCCTTATGAATAATTCATTTTTTAATCTGATTTCCCAAAGCGATTCGCAGTGTATTAGTCACGTATTCAATAACGCCACTCCGTGAATAATCTGCCTCCGCGTTCTGTGTTCTATGCCCCCCCCTGCACTCCCCACACACACACACACACACACACACACACACCACACAACACACACACCACACACACACCACACACACACACACCACACACACACACACACACACACACACACACACACAACACACACACACACACACACACACACCACACCACACACACACACACACACACACACACCACACACACACACACACAGCTGCGGAGAGGAGAGGAGAGGAGGGAGAGGAGAGGAGAGGAGAGGAGAGGAGAGGAGAGGAGAGGGAGAGGAGAGGAGAGGAGAGGAGAGGAGAGGAGAGGAGAGGAGAGGAGAGGAGAGGAGAGGAGAGGAGAGGAGAGGAGAGGAGAGGAGAGGAGAGGAGAGGAGAAGAAATGTAACAAGGTGGAGTCCCAAATTAAGCAGTTAAATGTGTTAATTGCGAACGCAGTGAGTAAGTTAGGCATAAATGTTTGTCTGTGCATCACACGCTCCATATGTGGCCATTTCTGATCCATATGGCAAGCAAACAGTGCTGTCTCTTGTTTGTATTATTATTATTTTTATATACATTCCCCAACACACACAATTCTTCTCTTCCAGGTTTCTGGCACAAAACATTTTCAGATATAAAAGGCACCACGTCTCTGCACATATGTCTGTCTGTATGTGTGTACAGATTGACAAACATCCCACCAACCTCAAATTCGACACGTGTTCCACAGAGAGCACAGTGAGTTGGACCCACATTTGTCCAGAACCACCACAAAATCACTCAGGCCAGGCTCTAGACAGGGACCCTCTCCAGGATCCATATATGGAGCTGGCCTGTTATCACAACACTCCTTATTTGGCATACCTGACAGAACTTCAGACCAGGAACACGTAGGATAGGTACATATGTATATGAGGATAAAAGGGACACCGACAGGGTACAACGGGTACTCTGACAAAAGTACAATTGCTATTGCATAGCCAGATCTCCAACTTCCATCATCAACTGTTTACAGCCAAGCATCTGTCTAATATATATCAATTTTGTGGTCCTTGGTTTGAGAACTATTTTTTTTAGAACTGTACAATGCATGCTTTACCTGAATATGCAATTTCTTTTATCCAATTGAAACACCGTCGTTTTGTAGATCTGCAATTTTCAGTTTTACTGAAGCTACTTCTCTACTGATCCCTCCCAATTCCCAAACATTTTAGTCTAGTTTTTTTATTTGTCAACAGAATTGTAAGTGCACGTATATGCACTCATAGTTTTAGTTTTCAAGTTTTCGTCAGTGAAAAAGGTAGTCGACGAACATCTTTTTGTGGTTATGTTGTTGTGAAGATATTGTGCATCATAGCAGTAGGAGAGGAGAGGATGGAGAGGAGGAGAGGACCGAGGTACTCCATCAGTCAAAGCCTCCCTGCAGGCTGACACTGAACAGATGCGTGCTGCAACCTCTCTACACGCTGCGTCCACAGTTAGGATTACCTGTCTGTCTGCCTCCGCATGCTGCATGCACGCACGCACGCTGCACGTCTGCTCCGCTCGCTGCTGGCCAAACATCATCACCACTTCACTTCACTTCTCCCAGCGCTGCTCGCAGCTGCGTCTGCCTGCCGAGAACTTCTTTGTTCAGCTGCAAAAAAACAAAACAAAAAAGTTTCTAGCTTGACAGTGATAAGAGAGAGTGAAGTTATTTACACTTGTTCCAGCAACCAGGGGGAAATGTTGGCCATGCGTGCTACTAACGACTAAAGGGACAATAATGGCTGTAAAACGTGTAAAATGTATCATTTTTCCTTCTCTTTTTTTGCACGAGGATAAAAAGTGACAAAGAATAAAGACAAAGAAATGAGGAGCAAAAAAAAGGAAAATAAGTATAAGGAATAGAAATGCAGAGACAGATCAAAACAAGAAAACAGACAATTTCCATAACTCTCAATTCTGGTTGGGGGAACTTCTCCAAAAACATTTTCCAATACAAACCCCCAAATGGTCAAAAACAAGACAAATGATTTAGTGTGGGATAAAAACTATGAGGGGATTCATATTTAATATTATAAAAATATGCCTAAATATGCGTGCATACTGCCCTACAAACAGCGGTTTGCTCAAACTGCTGTCAAGTTGAAAGAGAGCCACAAGCCAAGCATGGTGGCTGGTGACTGGAACCAGTGGGGAAAAGTTACTAAGTGCCATTTTTTAGGAATACAATGAACAATCTGTCCAGTGTGCATGCTATGGTAGTATTATGTTAATACCATACAATATATACTTATATAATTCATTGGGATGGTTGTTTATTTCGTTCTGCTGCTCTTTTATTGTGGCGTTTAGATGGCGTCAAAGGTCATGTCTCACCTGGACACAGGATCTGACACCAAAGTTTTGCCTCGCGATTCAAATTATCCCTTGAGCAAGCATCGAGACTCTATTACAGATCAATGGTAAACATGTCAGCACTTGCGCAGGAAACTGGGTTCAAATCGGGGATGAAAGAGGAAAGTTGCAGAGAGTATCTTCAAGTAAAATGTACATTTACATTACTTTGATTACACTGTTTATTTTTTTCAGTACTTGATATTTTAATTAAAGGAGAATTCCAGACCTGCGCATTTCTGAGTGTAATCTGATCTCATTTAATCCAACAATCGATATTAGAAGCAAGAAAAACTAAAGCAGGCAGATCAGAGCATGCACGATAGTTTTTATGGTCGTTGGCCTTTTTTACAGAAGCATGTTTGGGACAAAACGACGTGCGACATCGTTCATTATGAAAGACAGTCTAAAAAAGTATTTTTTGAGCGATCAAAAATAAGGAATTTAGCCTAAAAGCCGGAATGCGTGTTCAGAACTGTGCTGCATTCTTTATGTTGTTGTGTAACAGTTCACTTGGTCAATTGATACATTTACTTACTAAGTACCAAATGTGGGTACTCTTTTTCCACCGCTGGCTTCCATACTAATCCACAGACCTGGTTGCTTATTTCTCTCCCACTGAGGCCTGACTGAGTGGAAGCGTGTCCTCTCTCTGGTCTGGTCTGGTGTGTGCTGTGGCCCCAGGCCCTCAGCCCTCATGCCAGCCAAACTGTCTCTCCACAGACCAGCACAACCCAACCACAACTCACCAGGACCTCACAACAACACACAAAAGGCTCTCCCCCTCGCCCATGTTCTGATTTTATTACGTCGTCGTTCTTTTTTTTCTCTTCCCAAAAAACATGCCTCTGATTTACTGTCCTCCTCGTGACATTTTGTCTTTTCAACAGAGTGGTGGGTGGACACCACAACAATGCAGCCCAGTTAGCCAACGCAAAGTAGTTTCGTACTCGTGTGTCTTTATTAATCTAAAACACAATGTAGCTTTCGGAGCCACTAAATGTGGGTCAGGACCACAACAAGAACAACGGCGCGGCCTCAACGGGCACGCCACGGCCGGGAAATGACCACACAGGCCCTGTGCAAAACTACACTGTGAGAATGCATGTGCACGGACTGGACAGGACGACTAACTGGCAGAGTCCATTTCTGCTAAAGGCTGTTAATTGAATGATAGTCTGTAACCAAAGCTTGATAATGAAAACCAACGCGATCGACACAGCCGAGGTAATAGGTCTGCAACCAGGGGTTTTACACATTGCTTTTACTGGCTGGAAAACTGAGAAGGTGCTTGTCAAACCTGCTGCAGCCCAATTCAATTAGCGTGCGTGCGTATGTGTGATTGGTGTGTGTGATCTGTGTGCGTGTGTGTGTGAACGCACGCGCATCCGTGCATGCATGTGTGTGCGTGTGAATCGTGGGTAGTATCAATAAAAAACAAAATAGGAATCAGTGACTTATTACTAATAAACTCTTTGATTAAACCCAACAGGACAGAAATAATATATTGCATCAGACCCAGTAAAATCCTCAGTGTTCATTTGACCCAAATGGGACTCTCTTAAACTCAAATTATCACTGGAGATTTTAGTGTGTGTCCAACGCATTCTATTCATTCCTCTGGTTATTCATCTGCAGGCATCCTGCTTCTGCTTTTTGCTATTAAACTAAGATGCTTTCTGTGAGTCGTGAGGGAATCTAAATTCAATGTTTGCAATTATTATTTAAAGACAATATTCACATTTGCATGAATTGAAAACAAATTCCAACACTCTTTTCTTTAACCTTTTTTTAATAACTTCATTAATAAGATCTGCAAAGTGACACGCTGCTAGCTAGTGGCTGTCCTATTTTACCACACTTTTTCCAAATGTGTTAGACAGAAATGTATAGAAAAGCATGACTCAGAGTGTAAGAAGTCGATCTACAAGCTCAAAAGAATGAGTCATGCATCCATGATGATGAACATGAACTGCTAATGGCCAGAATGTGTTTTCTGAACAACTAGTCCTTTCATGCATTAACTCAGGTCATCATGTGATGTTTTGTCACACAGAACAGACAGAGTTAATGATAACGAGTCAATGCAATAATAAGCTGTTAATGGAAAGAAAGACCTGACCTCTGGCTGAAAAACTGGACCGCTTCTATTGGAGAGCAAGAGCAGAGGAAGGATGCTTGACTCATGTGGTGCGAGTGCACGCACGCACGCACACGCAGGCGCACGCGCACACACACACACACACACACACAGGCGCACACACACACACACACACACACACACACACAAAACTGTATGTGAAATGTGCAGAAGGAACCTCAACAGTTGGCTGGATAAACCTAGAGCACCCCCTAGTGTCACATTTTCATAAGCCACCATAATGATACCTATTTAAACATTGTTCTTTCCAACTAAGACACGTCAAAATGCCATTTTTCAGGGTGCATAAAAGGTAATTCCAATTAGGTATTTTAGGAGATAACAAGAAAACAAAAATAAACATCCTTTTCCTGGAATTTAAATGTTTTAATTATTGCAAATACAACAAAGAATGCTGAAGAATCTTTTGTCTTTCTGGTTTTGTTAAGCCAGAGAGATGAATGATGAATCACTGCCTTAACCACTCTCTGATTTCAGCACAAACCTGTTCTTCATGTGATCTCTCAGATGACATCTTGATGACTCTGATTAATCCCACTACACAGCTGTATGTATGAATGAAAGACACTGTTGACCAAACCCTGGAACCACATATGGGGCATATATGTGGGCCACATATATGGATGCCTTTTTAATGGATGGATTTAGTTTTTAATTAACCATTTCATCCATTTCAAATAATTAAAAAAACTTCCATGAAGAAATCCAAGACATACTGTATACATTAGAAATCAAATGTTTAAGAAGTTAAGTGACAAAAAACAGTTAAGTGACACTTGACACAGACAAAAAATATATATATTTTGGGTTTTGGGCTAAAAAGGTTTGCATGGGTTGAGTGTTTTGCTCAGGGACACTTTGACACATAAAGTGGTTGTCGGGAGCTGAAGCGATGACCTTTTTGACGTACATGGAGGTACATTAACGCAAAATAAAATCTGAAAATTCCTGACCGTTAAAAGAAAAACTCACGGTTAATTTTACCACAAAACCTTCTATGAACAAGACTACAATGGACCCTGGAACTGTGTGTAACTCTGCAGGTGTACAAACGCGTACAGCTCACAGGAGTCTTACAGTGGACCGCCGTCCAAAACAAAAGCCGACCCCGAGGTCATGTTTTTGTTTA
Organism: Benthosema pterotum; assembly: GCA_039105355.1. Classification (NCBI taxonomy): domain Eukaryota; kingdom Metazoa; phylum Chordata; class Actinopteri; order Myctophiformes; family Myctophidae; genus Benthosema; species Benthosema pterotum. The sequence goes on from CM076968.1 coordinate 34,265,255, forward strand.
ATTGGAAACCTTGGTGCCAAGTTTTCAGCAGTTCTCCAGTGAGTTGGCTGGAGTTGGGCTATGGACGGACAGGAGAAGTATAGTGAACCTAAGGCCAAAGCCCACAACACCTCATCTCTCCATCTCATCCATCCTCATGTTTGTAAATGCTCCTGATTAAAATACTTGTTTTTTTTTTGTTGTTAAGAGAGAGAGAGAAAGAGAGAAAGAAGGGGGGTTGGATATGAGAAGCCGAGGCCGTTTCTGCAATCTTGCACATCCTAATTTGGTACTGGGGGAGTTAACACACCTGCCAGCTTCCTGCTGACGACGACCATTTCTCAACTGTTGTTGTTTGTGTGCCGTCGGTTTGGTTGAGGGAAAGGCGAAGACAGCGGAGGGAGGGAGAAAAGTCCAGACCGGGGAGAGACGTGGCGCACGCGTGCGCACGCACACACACGTGCATGCGCACGTATACAGGACGTATGTTCATAATAGCCAAATGTGTGCACGTGCGTGTGCAAACACACACGCACAGGGGTACGTTCGTGATAGTCAAATACACACACACGCGCACGCACACACTCCCTCACATCCGCTCCCACTGATCTCATGGCTGCTGCCAATAACAGGCAGTGAAAATGTTGACTGCTTCATGATTGATGGTAGTTATTTGTGGCTTTCTAACCCTCCTCCCTCTCCCCCTCCCCCCCCCATGACTCCCTCCCCCTTTCTTCTTCTTCATCTCCTTCTACTACCCCCCCCCCACACACACACACACACACACAGACACACACACACACACACACACACACACACACACACACACACACTTTCTTCTTGGACGATGTGAGCATGATTAATAATGTGTAACGTTGTGCAAGAGGCCTCCTGTCCATCATCACCTCACCGTTACGTTACGTTCTTTCGCGTGAGTGTCTCTGGATTACACACCATGACGACACGCCAGGACACTGGAAGACTCTGGAACACATGGAGGTTCTCAAACATTTTTTGGCTCCGGTCGCCCCCCGTAAATAACCTTTTTCATCCACACGGCACCCCTGAATGACATTGTTAAGTTTTTACAGCACCTTTTGTCATGTTAATGGTACAGTATGGAAATATGAAAACCCTTCCCTGGAGAGAATTTTTTGTTTCCATTAGGAGAAAGACTGAAAATAACTTTTATACTTGGCGGTTGAACACTTAAACCCTGGCATTCCCTTTCTGGCAGGAAACCTTCAGCAAAAACAGACGATCTAGCAGCTCACAACGCGTCCCAACGTAGGCTATTTTTGGGTTGATCTACTGTAGGCTGAAAAGTATAGAGCGACTATGTGGTTAAACTGAAGTGACATTGATAAATTCCAAATATAATCAAAGTATTCGGAGACACCCGTGGACTTGCCTCGAGGCATTCACTCAGAGAAACCCTGCGCTATATAGAACACACCACAACGACCCGCCAGGATCAATTCAACTCACACTGAAACTCTCTGGAACAAACCACGACAGAACACCATCAACGACAGCACTTATACGTTTTCTGGAATTCCTGGAGTCACAAGAAACAATCCAAAACGCAGTGGAGAAATATGTGAGACCCTGACAAAAAATAAAAAAATCTGTCCATATTTTCTGCTCTATGTGGGTGGGGGATTCGAAGTGCATGTGTGCGCACACACACAAAACCGCGTTTCTTTCTACAATGGTACAGACAGTGCGATAATTTACATAAAACATTGAAGTATACAAGGTTATGTAAATGGCCGTACACACACACAGTATACAGCTAGACATACAAATAACCACAACTAAAATAGTTTAGGCGTATAAGCCCTATAAACACATGTGGTGCGTAGCATAGCAGCACAGTATTGGCGCACGTCAAGTGCTGCCCATCAACACCAATAGGACGCGGCTGCCAACTTTGTACAGTTGTACGTTGCCGTTTGGTACTAACCAAACGGCAACGTCTGGAAACAGATCATTGGCGTATTGGAGTGCCGTGCGATGCATGGACGCACGTCTGACTGCGCCAGTGTGGGATAGATAGATCCATTGGAAACAATGGAGGAGGCTATTTTGACGTGCGCTGTATGCAGTCTAGTGTGTTTAGGGCTATACACACACACACACAAACAGTTGTGCATTGTTGTTGTACAAATATATACAGTATATGAAGAAGAGTCCTTTGGAAAATGCAAATGTTTGTGCAAAACAGACCAACGTTTTCAGTCCGAGGAGGAGCAGCAGACGTCTTGAAGTCCTCCCTCTTTTCTCTCAAGAGTGGAACAAAGATATATTTTTCTGCATATCTATATTTAGATGGTGGCTATAAGGCGACCGGGCGAGACATAATAAATAAATAACTGAATAAGGAGACACATGAAGAAGTGGCGGTGTGGTTCTGGGTGTCTGCTATTACTGCCACACTGCCAGCTCCCCATCCATCACTCCCTAACCCTCTGTGTGTGTGTGTGTGTGTGTGTGTGTGTGTGTGTGTGTGTGTGTGTGTGTGTGTGTGTGTGTGCCTCTCTCTCGCGGAGGAAGAGGATGATAAGGAGGAGAGAGGAGGAGGAGAGGACAGCGCAGGCCACAGTGCAAGTTCGTCATCCATCATTCTCCAAAGACCAAAACTTTGGAAATGAGGGGAGAGAGAGAAAGAGACACACACACACACACACACACACACACACACAGAGAAGGAAAAGACAAGGGAGGAGATGTTTTCTCAGAATGCCTCTAGACTTCCTTCCTCTTCTCTTCAAGTCATCAAGGGAAACCGAAAACGATCACATAGCAAAGTTGTTTCTACAGCACCGGCAGGAATTCCTCTCGTTCTTCTCCACCTTCACCCCACTAAACCCCCACCTCCAACGGGCCTTCCCGCCTGTCCCCCACCACCACCACCCCACATCCCCCCTCTCTCTGCGGGTCACCCCCGCTCGTCCTCTTTTCGGACGGATCACCTTGGCTACTCTTTTTGCACTTCTGTTCTGTTACCAGGACGCCTTGTGCCCGATGCGATGCGCTGGCTACACACGCAGAGATAGAGAGGGGAGGGGAGGGGAGTGGAGGGGGGAGTGGGCGTTAGGGGAAGGAGGGGAGAAAGGGGGGAGGGGAAGAGACAAGACAGGACTGGGGCCTTTAGAAAAGAGATCATTACCTTTACATTATTAATGTATGGCCAAACCACAAAGGACATTCACAGAGAGTGAAGGGATGGATGGATGGGTGGGGAGACTCTGCACACCGTTTCTCCCTGTGCACGCACGTGTGGGGGTGCGTGCATGCGTGCGTGTGTGTTTGCATTTTGATTTTGGATATTAATCGATGAGAACACTGGATTTTCAAATATTTCCCTCCAAACGTTATTTTCAAAATGAACACAAATAGCAGATATACAAGCTCACAAAGAACTGCATGGCCTCACGTTGTGAGCTTGTAGGTTTGCTATTCGCCATGCCGACAAAGTACATCGGCATTCAAGTGCTTAAAAGGAAGTGTGACGGTGAAACCCAAAGATCAATTTATGATTGAAGTGCAGATTTCTCAATTAAGGTCTTTTTTGCGCTGGTTTATCTGGCATTTAATTCCCAGTAAAAACGCAAAAGGACAAGGCCATAAAAAGGGATAGAGGGTGTGTGTGTGTGTGTGTGTGTGTATGTGTGTGTGTGTGTGTGTGTGCGCGCACGTGTGCGTGCGTGCGTGTGTGTGGAGGGGTGGGTTGGCAGAGACAGTACGGTATAAGTTGAGAGTAGAATTAAGGAGTGTGCTCCGCGTGTTTCATTAAATGCTCAATATATCTTGTGTTTTCTGGATCATTTAAGCCCCATTACAGAACAGTGGCAACGCTTTAATTTCTAAAGTGCCTTTCAAAGGCGTCACCTCAGGCGCTTGCGCGCACACACAGACACACAATATAGGGGAATGCATGCATGCAGCACGCATGCACACACACAAAACACCTGGTTCATCATAAGTGACCTACCAATGTCTACGATGCTTGTATGCCCAGAGGCACACACATGCATGTGTGCAAAATGCATACATACGCCCTATATTTTGCGAACTATATACACACTTACATTTTAAGCACTTGAACTCTAGCGAGATTCTGAATTCTGGGCATTTCACTATAACAAACATTTAGGTGATCTATAAGCACAGATCGAGTGTGTACATGATTAGTATGTATAGCCATTTTCGGTGAAAAGAGAGCAGTCAGGTAAACCCTGTAGTTTTCAGGGTGTCTTTTTTTTTTTTTTTTTAGCTTGTGGATCTGCCAGTTTTCATTCTTCTGACTTATGCGGTAGCATGATCAAGTAAAAACAACACGCAAACTTAAATTATGTAGATAAGAAGTTTCTGAACAGCAACAATATAGCAATTAAACCAGTAATTAAGTCAGTAGTAGGGCTGCAACTAACGATTATTTTCATGATCAATGATTACGAAAATGATCATTGGCCGATTACTTAAACCAACCATTTGGTTCCATTAGTACACTCTCAGAAAAAAAGGTCTTAAAAGAAAAATCATTAACATGGTGAAACACAACTTGATGACATGTTGTGTTTCACCATGTCTTCACCAATGATTTTTTTCAGACCTCCATTTCTAGGAAACACAGAATGGGGGGAACTTTTTTCATCATGTCCACTCCACACAACACCTCTAATGTGTAATAATAACAGTAAATGGTGAAAATGGGTGGAATTTGTTACACTTAACACTGGAAAAACTATGGTTAAAAGAGTACTCCACCCAACATTTTTTCTGAGAACGTACTAAAGCGTCTAAAGAAATCCATTAACATGGTGAAATTATAACTTGATGATGTCATCAAGATGTTTCACCATGTTAGTGGTTTTCTTCAGACCTCCACTTCTTGGGCACACAGAATGGGCGAACTTTTTTTTATCATGTCCACACAACATCTTGAAGGTACATCAATGAAACAGTAAAATGTTGAAAATGGGTGGAGTTCCCCTTTAAGTGGGAAAACAGATAAAAACATCAGTGTTTAGTAGACAAACCGATTAATCGGTTACTAAAATAGTTGACAACTAATTGAACAAATGGATTCCACTACGGTTCATGGCTGCAGCCCCTAGTCAGGAGGTGTTTGGGTCTCTCTCTCTACTATAATAGATGGCAGTAGCCTTGCAGCTGCAGGACCTCCGTCTTGGCTGTTGGACACATTTGACTTGCCAGCTTTGGCCGCAGACTGAACCCTGAGACTGACGCTAAAGCCAAGGTCAGAGCCTGTGCGTGTGTGCTTGCGCGCATGTATGTGTGTGTGCGTGCGTGCGTGCGAACATATGCTTCCATTTGCCCACTTAAAGCCAGGTGCCATTACGGACGGGAAGTCAGGAAAACCTCAAACGTCCTCTAACACGTAAGACTATTAAACCCAAGGTACAAAATATTTGCTTAATTTCACAAGTGTCAGGAGGTGTTTGGGTGTGTTGGAGTTGTGTGAGAGCAGTATGGTATGCGTTGCGTAGCATGAGATCATGCGCCAGCGCGGATCTGTGCATACAGGCCAGCAGCGTACGTGCGCGTGTGCATCAGGGCCGGATCCAGAGGGGGGCAGGGGTGGGCAGAGCCCACCCAAATGTGCATCCTGCCCACCCAATGAAAGGCAAAATCAGTGGTTTCCATCAGTGGTCCGGGGACCACCAGTGGTTGAGAGAGGTCCTAAGCTAAATGGTGGAAAGTTGGTTAACCAGATGTGACTCATTGAGAGCGTAAAAATGAAACCAAACCATTCATTTCACACTCTCAAGAGTTAAAATATTCATCATCTGAATTAGCCATCATCTGAATGGTCATTTTGATCTGTATGTTTGACTGTTTTGTTTCCCGAATCCAGCCTGGAATTGTGGACAAAAGGAAAGGAAATCTTTAGTTTTGGGTCCGTGGGGCTAAAATGTCCTGAAATGGTGGTCCGGGGCTCAAATGCTGAATAAATAGTGGGCCCTGGTGTCAAAAAGATTGAAAACCCTTGCTTCCTATGAAAAACTTTGTGGAGTTGCCCACCCTGCCATTCTTCCAACCCACCCTAGTAGGGCTGGCTAAATCCGGGCTGGTGTGCATACAAGCATACGCATGTGAGTGTGTGAGTGTGTGTGTGTGCGTGCGTGCTGAGCAGGCTGCGGTACAGGAGGATGAGGAGGTGGCTGGTGGTGGTGGTGGTTGGTTCGGGAGGTGGAGGTAACAGAGGAGGAGGAGTGATGTTCGCAGCAATTGATACATTGCAAATAGAGTGGACTTCCTGTCCAGGCGGCTCTGTGGCTGAGGTGCTAAACGCTTCAGGAAACCAGATACACTCACACATCCTCGAAAAAGAGATGGAGGGGACGTGCTGGGTGGAGGAGGGGTGGGTGGTGGTGGTGGGGCAGGGAGGGAAGACACCAACTTCAAAGAAAAGCTGGAGGTGGCGGGGTCACGCGTTCTCTCAAAGTCAGTGCTTGGGAAAACTTTTAAGATTCCAAGGAGGATCCCAATAACGGATAACAAGCTGAATCTAATGAATCAGAATCAGTGCCCCATAGCGTGGTTCTTCAAAGAAAAAAGAAAGGGAAGAAGTGTGTCTGTGTGGGGAGCATATTTACACATAGTACTCGAGATAGATACGAATGGAATCATTTGTACACCCTCAGGCCCCCCATTATGCACATCTTAATTAGGTTCAGGTCGTATAACTTAACTTGGGACATCGAGGCATGAGTGGCCATTGCCTTTTTGCCGGTGGTAGGCCTAAAGCGGCCCTGAATCAGTCATGAGTGTGTACTTAGGGCATTGGCTGTCATTTGCCCAAATTAAGTCAACCTCATCACATTTGTGATTATGGCTATGGTTTTAACTAGGGGTGGGACTCGATTAAAATTTTTGATCTAATTAATTAGAGGCTCAATAATTAATTAATCTCAATTAATCTCATTTTAATCGCATATTATTATTTACCTGAGAAAAGTGAGAAAGCACATTTTTGAACTGAATTTGATATTACGAGTGAAGCAATGAACTGAATGAGTGAAGCAATGAACTGAATACTAGGCCTGTGAATCTGTGGGTTGGGACACCCACAGATTCACAGGCCTAGTATTCAGTTCATTGCTTCGATACAATTCAGTATCAATTTTCTGGGTCACAATTTGATCCAAAAACTAGATTTCTAGATTTTTTTTTTAATTCTCGATTCAAAAAGATTCCCCAATTCCAAAGCTTTCCTCTTTTCTTTTTTCTTCTTCTTATTTACCAAATTCAAGTACAAACGTTAGCATTTCTCAGTCAGTCCAGTACAATAATTGACTCTGGGGCAAAATAATTAATTACTGGTACTTGGAAGACTAGCTGGTAAGAAAGGCAGTGCCACACACACAGCGCTGATTGTTCTGGAGCATACATTTGCGTACATTTAGCAGTCATTATTATCATGCAATTTAGCGTCAGATAAACACAGTGAAGTGAACTACTCTGAACTAGGCTACTATGATCAAACCGCTCAAACCGATTTGTTTGCCCAAAGCCCACGTCAGTTGATCATCTGAGCACACACACACACACACACACACACACACACACACACACACACACACCACACACACACACACACACACACACACACACACACACACACACACACACACACACACACACACACACACGCGGCTACAGCCAATATGAACTCGACTACAGCTGCACTGATGAGCGCCGGTCGCCAACTCCAGTTTGTCCCTATTCAAGCCATTGAATGTCGGACACCTCAACGTCGCTCTGGTACTAGCCAGAATGCAGAAAGACTTACCAAGCTCCCTTCTCTTCACGGGGTCAGTCCAATGGCGGCTCTTCTACATAGATTTCTACGAAACGGGGACAGTAACACTAGCTCCAACATGTTGGATGTGATTTGAGGCTCGAGCTGCTGCGATGGTATGCAAATTCTTTGTTGCATAAACTGCCTTTTTGTCCACGCTTCCATCCGTTCTTTGCTTAAATCTAAATTTGCCATCAACGGGGCTGAGTAATGCTTGCTCATCTGGTTTGTCGTTCATGTTGCGAGTTGTTTTGTTTTTGCTGCGGGGGAAGCGGACGGAGCTTTAGAGTATAGACTGAGTTACGTTTACTCCATAGAGCTAGTAGACCAATGGCGATTCTTCTACATTGACTTCAACTGCAGTTTGTCCCTATTCAGGCCATTTGAACAGCGCTCAAGCGCTCAGTTTCTGACTCCTCAATGTCGTGACTCCGGGTGGACTGCCGCTTCCGTGTCCATTAGCATATTGGGTAGGTGTGAAACGGTGATACAAAGAGAAACGTTCCACTTCAATGGTGTGAATGGGCCATCAGTGACAAACGTTCCGTTCCAACGGTGGATAAAGAAAAGGTGCGAATAAATGCGTTATTTTTTATAACGCGTTATATTTTCTGTAATTAATTAGTCTCAATTAACGCGCTAAAGTCCCACCCTTAGTTTTAACCCAAGGAGTGTTTTTGTCCAGTTCTAGTGACCCGCTGCACGTCCGAAACGGTTTAAAAATGACAGAGTTACCATTCGGGATCCCAGTGTGGGGTTCCTAGGGGGGGTGGGGTTTCCTAGAACATTCAGAGCCCCACGAACAGCCCAGGTCTCGTACTGTCATGTATTCTGTTCCACTTTACACTGTGCTATAATCTACTGGCCACTGCAACTTTCCGTGATCAAACATACAGTACATAACTCCATAATGGAGGCACCGCTCAAAAAAAAAAAAAAAAAAAAAGTTACCGGTACATAAATATGGAGATAGGGGGTTTCTGCCCGACTGCAACGATGGAAAACATAATACATATTTATACATAAATAAATAACAGAGCTCATTTCTCAGGGAAACGCTTTTGTTGTTTGTCCCCGCCTGCTCCCTAATGAGACGTCATGCGGCTAAATTAGCAGCTGAGAGCCAAAGCTTCGTTTAAGAGACAATCAAATGATCCTTTACCAAACACACTCAATATGCATTAGATGCTGGTGTTGGAGAGGCCTCCTCAACGCACCCACATGGAGCAGTGGGGGGGGGGATTTTGAATTGTTGCGCAGTGGTTGAGAAATGCCAAACCGAAAACATCCATCACGGAGCAATAAAAAGGCCTCCAGCGCTTCAAGCGGGTTCGAGGAACGGAGATGTTTGCATTGGCCCACTGGGTTTCTGCCTGCGAAACGAGGGGATGTGTAAATGAACGGCGTAAATGTTAAAAAATGTTCTTTTTATTAGACGAATTGCATCATTAAATCACATTATAAAAACAAAAAATGCACCATTAATTTCCAACCCCCAAACAGCCGTAAGTACGGCGTCTCTCCCCGTGTCCCTGTGTCCCCGTCTCTCTGCCGAAAGCCCCATGGGGCGGCAATTCCAAAGCCATTCTATCCCATTATGCAAATAAACCAAGTGGGTTCGAGGACAGAGATCTATGTTTATTTTATTTTAGGGGAGGGGGACCTGAGTCGTAAATACAAAAAGAACAATTGCTTTCCTAATTGCAGTTGTGAAGTACAGTATGTGTAGTGGAGTATTCTACTTAATGTAATGTTTGTTACCCGGTATGTACAGTATGATAGAACATAACGGTATTCAAATGGGATGGTTTGTCTCTCTGCTCTTTTACTGAGACATTTAAATCATGTTAAAAGTCACCTGGGCACAGCACCAGACACGAATTTATCTGAAGTGCAAAGTAGGGAGGTTCCCGTATCACTATCGGAAAAAGTATAGTATCGGCCCTTTTTTGGTATATTGGTATCGGAAAATCAGTATCAGCACTTATTTGTCACACAGTGCTTTACACTATGGTGAACCAGTGATCACACACATGGGTAAGAGGTTGACACTATGGCAGGTAAATAAAATGTTTTCCAAGTGCACATTTGAGTGAGAAGTCTGTTATTCAGAGTTGGTGGACTTCACATAAGATCTTTTGTATTGTTATATATTATTCTCTGGTATCGGTATAATTGGTATCAGAATTGGCCAACACAGAAATTGTGGTATCAGGATCAGAAATGAAAAAAGTGGCATCGGGGACATCCCTAGTGCAAAGACTACATTTCTCCCCTGAGTAAGCAGGCAGGCTCTATTAGCTCAATGGTAACAATTAATTTAATGGTTTTAGAAGTCTAAAAGTTGCACGGTGCTGCTTACAGTATGTAAATTACTTCATAATTTGTGTAGCCTATTTGTTTATTTTTATTGAAGCTTAAAACTTTCACTACGCTACATTTCTAAGGGAGCCCCAAGGATCCAAACTCACAAAAGCACATTATGAGTTAACCACTTACTCCCCCATTTTCAAAAACAGTGAAATGAGCCAATACAGAATCTTACAAAGCTGTGATAAGTCAATACAACACACATTTGCACTCCAATGAACACAATGGAAATAAGCTCTCAATCTTTCTCTGTGTTCGATCAACAGATATGTACCAATATATGGTGATTTATGCATGCAGCTGGGCATTTGTGTCAATACTAATATGAAACGCAATCAAGCAAAGGAAAGCATTGACATGAAACATAAATGCATAAATCGTCCTTGAGCATTTTTTTTTAGAAGTGTGTACTTTTGAATACTTTTTTGCTCCAGCGTGCGAGGGCTGTGTAATGGAGGAAGGTGGTGGACCAGCTAAACAGGTAGCAGTGTCCCCCTTTCTCTCCCAGTCCTTCAGCCCTACCCCTTCCATCAGGACATGAAAGGTAGAATGAATAATAGATAAGGGAGGTGATGAGGATCGATCAGAGGCTATCAGTCTGCCAGATAGGAGTGGACGGGCCACAGTGTTGGATCTTAACGCCCGGCCGGGGACAGCAGAACAGACGCACTGTCAGAGATAGCGGAGAGGCGGCGGCGGTGGAGAGGAGAGAGTGGGCGGAAGATAAGCGTCGCTCTGGAGTGGAGACATGGGGGTGTGTGTGGGAGGAGAGGGGAGCGGGGAGGCCGTAGCCCGAGAGACATACAGTACAAACAGAGTTTGACTAAGAAAGATTACACCCCGGCGACAGAAAAACATCACACGCACGCAAACCGGCCGACAACAAGAAGAAAATGCTCGTTATGAAGCAGCGTGTGGCCGCCAGTGTTGCCAGGTCTGCTTATTGTAAGTGACGTTGGGCTTGTCTTTCTGTAAAGTTTTTTTTTGTTTTTTTTTTTTTTTTTTAAGATTTGTTTTTGGGCTTTTGTGCCTTGGCTTTATTGATAGTTTCAAGTGAAGATGGACAGAAAAGATGGACTGAGAGAAGGGGAGAGACATGTAGCAAAGCTCATCATGAGTAAGACTGGAACACGCAACACGCTGTCAGTCCAGAGCCCATGTGGGCCAGTGCAGGTGCCTCGGGTTGATGTCTAGTTGCTCATGTGGCCTCCCTCCAAAAGATTTCCTAACCCGCCACAAAAATGTTTTGTGCTAAATGTATCGTTAGAATGATTCAGAAATCACAAAACAGCAGTATCTATAAGCTCACACCGCATTGCATTGAGATACATTGTGGGCGTGTACGTCGGCTATCGTCAAACATGCGTTGTATAGGATTCTTTTGGGCTTGTTTCACCCAAACCGGGTTGCTCAAATCTCACAAAATCTGGCGCCTGCCCCAGCATCATCCTGTTCCACACAACACCGTTGTTGACCCCAGCATCCCCCCCTCCTTGCTTCACGCTCTCTCTCCCTCTCCCCATCTGCGACAACGCCAGCGCCAACATGACGAATGTAAAGTAAAGGTTCACCTATTCATCACTGTAGCGCTGAGGGCGGGGCTAATTATACAACGCTGCAAATTATGACATTCTGTTGTTGTTTCGTTTTTTTTTGTTTGTCCTCCTCTCCTCCGTGCGAGGGAGAAAATATAGCCTCCTCCTCGCAGCTACTGCCGTCTCCTGTGACGACGGGACGCTGCGAGGCACGCACCGCCACGTGCACACGCACCGCCACATGTACACGCACCGCCACGTGTACACGCACCGCCACGTGCACACGCACCGCCACGTGTACACGCACCGCCACGTGCACACGCACCGCCACGTGCACACGCACCGCCACATGTACACGCACCGCCACGTGTACACGCACCGCCACGTGCACACGCACCGCCACGTGTACACGCACCGCCACGTGCACACGCAGCGCCACGTGCACACGCAGCGCCACGTGCACACGCAGCGCCACGTGTACATGAACCGCCACGTGCACACACACAGTGCACACCATGCACACACTTTAGCGCTCACACAACATCAAGCCAAAACCAGAATGCCAACAGAAAACCCACAGCAAATAGTTTGTAGGTGTCCTTGGCGGCAATTCGGTGCATATGGAATTTCCGCAAGGACAAATGAAGAATTCTATCTTAGTGGTTTTCAACCTTTTTCATACCAGGCCTCACTATTTATTCTGCATTTTTGCCACGGACCACGGACCATCATTTGATGTTAAGTTTAGCCTTCTCAGACCCAAAACTAAGGATCATACTATCTACCACTCTTTTAAGCCAATCATAATCCAGTATTTAAACATGTGACTCAAAAAAGTGGTAGAACTAAGGATTTTCAAGTGTCTACAATTTAGGAGAGATAACTGGAAAAATATTGTTCATCTACATTTTCTAATTGTCTAGATTCTTGAAAATGAACTATTACAGATGTTCAAATACAATATGATGAAACCAAATGGACCCGGTAAGGTCCATTTGGTTTTATTTTACGATCTCAGGAGTTACAGATCTATATGGGTCCATTGTGTTTCTTTTTTTTCTTGTTTTGTTTTTGTTTTTACTGTTGTTGATTGTTGTTGATTTTTGTTGTTAAGCACTTTGCGACGTTGTTCTTAAAATGTGCTATACAAATAAAGGTTTATTATTGTTATTATTATTATTATATTTGGTTACAACGTTCCACCATTCAGCTGGGGACCACCTGGAAGGACCACCGTTCGTCCCCGGACCACTGGTTGAAAACCACTGATCTAGCTGGTTTGCCAAAAAAACAAAAACAAAACACAAATAACAGATCAACCAGTTTGTGTACAGCGGCTTTGTGTTCGACAACGTGCGAACAGAGTATGCATCGGGGGCTTCATGGTAAAACACATGTACACAAAAGGCGCGCTGCACACAACATGCAGCTCCGTGTTACCCTGCCTGCCGACCGGTACAGTATGTATAGCTGGTTCCTGCATGCGTGATTAATCCAGTGTGGAGCAGGCGGGGGGGGAGGATTTTGACCCTAAACAGAAAAGTCCCGTTGAAGATAGGAGAGGCACTGATTTATTTAGGGAGCGCTCCGTCCGCATTAATTATCCCCGCCGCCAGGTGCAGGCCCCAATTCCTCTTCCCCAGCTGTACAGCCCCTACCTTACCCTACCCGGTGATAGCACACAAACACACACACACACACACACACACACACACACACACACACACACACACACACACACACACACACATAAATAAACCGAGGCACATGGTTTTGCAGCCTGCCCCCGTTGCATTGCCATGCTGTGTACCTACACAGCGTCTGGGTGGCACGGAGGAGAACACGGGACGTCACGGCACGGCCGTGACGGATTGCGCGTCCCGATTTAGCACAAACACAAATAACTAAACCAATAACAAACAAGAGGCGCTCGCGCAACGCGCCGACACAAACACACACACAGAGAGTCTGTCCTGCAGTGTCCTCTGTCTGTCTGTCTGTCCGTCCGTCTGTCCGTCTGTCCGTCCGTCCGTCCGTCTGCGGCAGCAGGCAGTGCCAGGTCCTCCCCTCCTCGCTGTCCCCTTCCTCCTCCTTGTCCTGAATTTACCCCTGACTTCTCTCTGGATGTAATGCAGGGCACGGGCTTGTGCACCTGTGTGTGTGTGTGCGTGTGTTTGCGTGTACGTCTGGAGAAACGGCAGCTCCGCCACTCTATTTAAGAGAGCCAAGATGTGCGTGCACGTGTGTGTGCATGTATGTACAGTGTGTGTGTGTGTGTGCATGTATGTACAGTATGTCTGTGTGTGTGTGTGTGTGATGTGTCACTGAGCGCTCCCCTCATTATGGCCCGCATTAGCTCCCCGCCTCGCCTTGATTAGTCCCCCACAGAGCAGACATCCACAAAGTGTGTGTGTGTGTGTGTGTGTGTGTGTGTGTGTGTGTGTGTGTGTGTGTGTGTGTGTGTGTGTGTGTGTGTGTGTGTGTGTGTGTGTGTGAGAGAGACAGAGAAAAAGACAGAGAAACCAAGAGAGAGAGAGAGAGAGAGAGAGAGAGCTCCTCTCCTCTCCCCTCTTCTGTTCTTTTTCTCCCCAGGATGGAACATTGTCTCTTCATCCCAGTGACAGCTTCCTCATTTCTCCGTTACAAATGGCCGTGGTGGCCGGTCGGCATGCATCAGGGGCCTGGAAGCGGGCGGGGAGCGGGCCCCATCACCGACGCTCTGTCGCTCTCATTTATTACCCAGTTTGTTTGCACTCTTATCCGCGGCCTTGCCCCCGCCAGCCCATCCATCAAACAACACACACACACACACATGCACTCTCCCACACATACAGTACGCACTTGTGCCCACTGTCTGCTTGAACCTCAGGCCCAGGGGCGGATCTAGGCATAGGCATGGGGGGGGCAATGCCCCTCTAAATGCCCGGTCTGCCCCACCAAACATGATGGCATGCAAAACAACCCAAGATATTTCAGTGCTTATATTTACTGTAAAAGTATAACCCTACTGAAAACGGTATGGGTGCGGCTTCGATGAAGCTGCCCCCTTACCATTTTCTTCTGCCCCCCCCCCAATTGGGAAATGTTACATCCGCCCCTGCTCAGGCCACCTTTATACTTTGTTGAGCGCATGCCCAAGCTCCCAAAAGATCTCTCACCTATAGACACAGGACATGTGTTACTGACAAAATCTTTGACCTAGTGCAGTGGTTCTCAACCTTTTTGATACCAGGGACCCACTATTTATTCAGCATTTGAGCCACGGACCACCCTTTGACGACACTTTCACTCCACAGACGCAGAACTAAAGATTTCTTTGGCTTTCGTCCACAATTCCATGCTGTTTTTTTTGTAAACGAGCAACGGATCAGCAAGCATACAGATCAAAATGTCCTAATCGTGTAGACTTCTTAATTAAGTGGGCTAATTTAGAATATTTTATGTTAATATTTTAAAAAAAATTTTAATATTATTGAGAATATTTATATTAATATGTTAACTATTGAGAGTGTAAACATGAAACCAAATGGACCCATAATTCATTTTTACGCTCTCAAGAGTTACATCTGGTTATAACCCACTTTTCATCTGGTTAACCAACTTAGTTGGGGACCACCTGGAACCCCCTTAAGGACCACTGGTGGTCCCCGGACCACTGGTTGAAAACCACTGACCTAGTGGGTCAATATATCTTGTTTTTGTTTTAGTTTCTTCTTCGGTATAACGACTCTCCTTCATGCATCCACGTTTCACATAATAACTGTTGTTTATTTGTTCATCAAAGTGCACATTCACAGTTCAAACGGCAAATTCTCCTCGTCAAAAAACACTCCGTCCGTCACTGTCCGACAGGCCGCTCTCGTCTCGGTCTATCGCTCACTTTCTGTATTCTCGTTTCCACTCTATAATAGACGCTTCCGTGGTCCCCCCCTGCCTTTACTCCCCCCAATACCCCCGAGGACAAGTGTTTGTAAGAGAACGGCATCGATCAAATCCTCATCCATCAATATCTATCAATATGTATAATCTAATAGATTCATCAGTCAGTACTTTGGCAAATGTCCTGGCCACAGTCCATGAGGTCCCTCGGGGGCCGGGGGTGGGGGGTGTGAGTGGTCTTGCCTCATGCAGTGAACAAGGGAGGGTCTGTGTAAGACAAGACAAGCTGGTGAAAAATCACCCGTCCAATATCAGGCCGGCCCTGCCTCAAATATGTCTATGAGGACTCAAGTCATCTAGAAATACACTTAAAGGGTGGAATGTAGGGCTGCAACGATTAATCGATTAATTGTAATCAAATCTATTATTCAATTACTTGTGAACAATATTAGTAAATCGATTAATTGGTTCGTCATCACCCATTTTCCCACTTAACCATAGTTGTTCCAGTGTTAAGTGTAACAATTCTACCCATTTTCAACAATTTACTGTGTCATATACCTTAGAGATGTTGTGTGGACATGATAAAAAAAAGTTCCCCCATTCTGTATTTCTTAGAAAAAATCATGAACACAATTAACATGAAACACAACTTGATTTTTCTTTCAGGACTTATTTTCCTGAGAGTGTACAAATGGAACCAAATGGACCCGCTAGGGTCCATTTGGTTCCATTTGTACACTATCAGAAAAAAGGTGATAGCTAAATAAGAGTCATAATCCGATTAATGAATGAATCGATTATGAAAATAATTGTTAGTTTATTCAGCCCCAGTGGAATGAAACTCCCTTTACCCTGTACCTTTTAAACTTCTAAGTAATCTGCCATTAAAATTGTCATCTTTAGCCTGGAAAGGACAACTATACGCTGAATGAGCCTGTAGGGTTTGATCTGCCTTTAAAATGGTCTCAAAAAGTGCACACATGGCTTGTCAAGTAAGTTTAGTCATTAATATATTTTCCCTGTGCCTTTTCAATTATTGAAAATGCTTTGTTATTGTTTTACCCTGGAGGTGGGAAGAGAAAATCAGTCAACCAAGTACTGTGCACAGCAAAATAAGTATGAAAATATAATTCAATGAGTTTGTCTTGTTACCAAAAAACATATTTCCGAACCAATTCATTGACATCTTTTAACAATAAACACTTGGAACATGAACATTTCAGTTCAGATTCAGGGCTTGACACTAACACTTGCCCGCTTGCCCGGGGCAAGTAAAAAAAAATGGTCGGGCAAGTGAAGACTGCTACCTGGTTGCCCGATCGGGCAAGTGTGCAACTTAGTGCACTATAACACAACACAAGATAAATTTGTCTTGAAGGCAGTCATTGCCCTCTCCATCTGTGTCTTTCCCTGCTTTCTAGCTATCCACAATTCAAGGCTGGATTTGGGAAACAAAACAGGCAAATTAACCTAAACCTCAAAATGACCTAATCTTCTACATTCTCTAGTTGTGTAGACCTGGGCTAATTCAGATGATGAATTTTAACTCTTGAGAGTGTAAAAATGAAACCAAACGGACCCGCAAGGGTCCGTTTGGTTTCATTTTTACGTTCTCAAGAGTTACATCTGCAAAATTTACAATATATTTTTGGGGGGCAAGTGACCATGAGCTGAGGGCAAGTAGAACCTGACTTGCACTTGCCCGATGGGCAAGTGCCTCGGAGACCTTAGTGTCAACCCGAGATTACTATTAAAACCTGCAAAACCCATCTGTCCTCAGTCACCCCACCATATATGGCTGCCAGCTGCCAATATGACCATCATGCCTTCTTCACCACATACGGTATGTCCGCCAGTCTGTGACACCTCATGACAACAGGCCAATTCAAAAAGGAGTTGTCGCGAAGGCAACCACGGGGGAGTCCACATTGGTTCATGGGAGGAAACAGACATGCGCAGTACATTCCAGGAAGTTTGACGCTTGCAAACCATGCATGCCATTGGTCTCTTGGATGGTTTGACTTCCTGATCTGTACTGCGCATGTCTGTTTCCTCCCATGAACCAATGTGGACTCCCCCGTGGGTGCCTTCGCGACAACTCCTTTTTCAATTCTCTGACACCTCATGACAACAGGCCACCATATACAATATGTCCGCCAGTCCATCATGCGTCGGGATACCCTCCATATATGGCATTTCCATCACGATACTGACCTCATCAACCCCTGGATAGGCTCCATACATAACATGGACACTGCCCCCACTGCCACTCTTAGAGCGCTATATATCAGTGGTTTTCAACCTTTTTGATGCCAGGGCCCACCCTTTATTCAGCATTTGAGCCATGGACCACCAACATTTTAGCCCCACAGACGCCAAAACTAAAGGTTTCTTTTGCTTGTTGTCCATCTTCTTGTTGTGTAGACTTGGGGCTAATTCATATGATGAATATTTTAAGTCTTGAGAGTGTAAAAATGAAACCAAATGGACCTGCAAGGGTCCATTTGGACCCGCAAGGGTCCATTTGGTTTCATTTTTACGTTCTTAAGAGTTACATCTGGTTAACCAACTTAGCTGGGGACCACCTGGAACCCTCTCAGGGACCACTGGTGGTCCCCGGACCACCTGTTGCAAACCCCTGCTATATATGGAGCTGGCCTGTTCTGAGATTCCATGTTGATCAAACCCTGTACACCAGTGGTTTTCAACCAGTAATGCAGGGACCACCAGTGGTCCTTGAGAGAGTTACAGGTGGTCCCCAGCTAAATGATACAAAGTTGGTTAACCAGGTGTAACTCTGAGAGTGTAAACATGAAACCAAATGGACCCTTCCGGGTTCATGTTTACACTCTCAAGAGTCATCTGAAAGTCTATAGAACTTGAGAATGTAGAAAATGAATGCTCATTTTGATCTCTATGTTTGACTGTTTTGTTTTCCAAATCCAGCCTCGAATTGTGGACAAAAGCAAAAAATAAATCTTTAGTTTTGGGTCTGTGAGGGTAAATTGTCATGAAATGGTGGTCCGTGGCTTAAAACCTGAATAAATAGAGGGCCCTGGTATCAAAAAGGTTGAAAACCACTGCTGTACACTCAAGACACACTCCATACAGTATATGCCAGAACCCGTACAAAATTAATTCTAGATGCTGATCTGATCCCTCCGTAGCGCCAGTGCTCACCCAGCAGTATGCAGTCGCATCCGGGTGGACACACCCTATACCGATAAATATTTAGTAGTAAAATACCAGTTTTATTTTGAGTGTTATGTATAACGGACACTCGGACAGCATGGATTAACCTCGTCTCAAGGTCACGTCGTTGACCAAAAGGCACTGCCCTTCCTGTAAAACACTACTTTCACAACAACCAACATATACCTAGAAAATAGGAACGTTCTAGTGGAAACCTCATATGTCCAAAACTGCCACTTTTTAGGAACTCAGGTCAAAGTATCAGATCTACAAGGTCAAAACAAGTCATAGTGCCACATTTCAAGCTTGTGGATCTGATGTGTTTGATGCATTTGTAATGATCAGTCAATTTGTTGACTGAAAGAGCTAAAAAGCTAAAAAGTTAAGATATGGCAGATAGGAGGTTTCTGGCCGACAGCAACGATATGATGCTATATAATCCAGGGCCGGAGGCCAGTGGGGGGCTAATCAATACTGTTAATTGTGTTTCCTGGAGTGGACTCGTTCATATATTGACACACGTTTATGACGTCTCAGACTTATGTCTGAGGCCGAGGCCATCTGCGTCTGTCCTCTGATGTACGGGGGTGGTGGGGGGTGTAATGATGGGAACATGTAAAGTAAACAAGTCTAGCAGAATTGGTTTTCTTTTTTTACCATCCCATTTAGCCCACCACCCCCCCATGGTGGAGGGTAGCTGTCTGGCGGGATATGCAACTCAAGTGAACAACCAACAAAGTTATTATTCAATAGCCAATGGTAAATTAATCCTTTTGGTTGCATGTGTACACTCGTTTGTGTTACAAATAGATGTGTATTATATTTTTTGTAAATGAAATGTTCATTTTAACTGGTTGATTTATGTTAAAACAATATATATATATATATATATATATATATATATATATATATATATATATATATATATATATATATATATATATATATATATATATATATATATATATATATATATATAACTAACACAACTGGGGTGGTGAATATTTGGTCTATTTGTTATTGCATTCAAACAAGGACTCTGGGTTCACTGTACAAATACATATTCCATGAAACTGAAATGGGAAAAAACGCACCTTCCAAAAATGTGCATTTAGTTAATTACAGTACATTTTGGAGCTATTTTGCACTTTGAGTATTTCCAATGCCTTTACTCCTACTCCTTTACATGTCAGTGACAAATATTTGTCTTTGACTACTCTACATTTATTTGATACTGCAACTTTACTTCATGTATTTGATACTGCCCATTTGAAAATATCTCACGATTTCACTAACACTAACTCAGCTCACTAACTCAATATGGGAAATTCTGCATTGTTGGAACTGTCTACTATTGGTACTTAAAGAACATCTTTATGCCAATACTTTATTACATTTACTTGGGTGATTTGTAACCTAGTATGTTTACCTTGCAGTATTGACACTTTTACTTTAGTAAAACATTTTGAGTACTTTTTCCACTCCTGCTCAAAAGACTGAAATTACAATCCGCCAAATGTAGTGAATCAGGCTTGTTCCAAGGCTACAAAAGATTCTGGCTCTCGCGCACGGAGGAGGATTCCAACTACAGGTTCAAAATTTGGTTCAAAGTTACACACTGCAACTTTTTTTAGTCCATATCAATTATGCAAAGTATGACATACTGTACATGGTTCCCAGACATTCAAACGGGGCCAAACAGGGTGGGTTGTGTCCACACACACACAAACTAATGTGTTTCCAAACACACACATGCGCGCACGCACACACACGCGCGCATGCAGGAGGTGTTTGGGGGCCAGCAGCTGCCAGCAAATGAAGGATCTTCCTTCCAATTCACTTGTTATTGTGCTGTCCGGGTGACAAGTATACCTATAGAGTGAGTATTTATTTCCAGAATGTTTTGTTCCGTTTTCCTGCAATGATGTATGTTTCTTTTATAAATCCATCGCTGGGAGCTTTTAAGCCATAAACAATATTTCTCCATGCCTCCAGATTCCTTGTGCAGCAGTCTTGGGGAACCTTGAGATTTCCAGGGCCCTGATTTAAGGGCTCGTAATTCCTGAAAGGCAATCCTTCTTGTGGCTTCCTCTCAGACGCTCCGATGCCCCGGCCCCTCCGTCAGCCCACCCGACCCACCGACCACCTCTCTCTGTCTCTCTCTCTCGGCCTCTTGCCTCAGGCTCCCACCCCCAACCCCCCGCCACCCCACCGGACCTCTCAGGCCCTTCTGGACGCCAGTTAAAACCCCTCAAGTGGAAACGGCACCATGCTCTCTCCTCTGTCACTGCCAGCCGTCTACCTATGGGCCAACAGTGGGACATACTCTATATAGGACTGAGTTTCTATTTTATTATATCTGCTTTTAATTTCAAGGACGGGGCCTCCAGTTAAGATAAGCATTGGCATCTATTGGCACGATATAACTTTTTGATTAATCAAATGTAATGTAATGTAATGTAATCCGATCCGTATAGCAGAGTTTAAGTAAATATCTAGAGGGAAGTTGCATTTTGTCGTCCTGTTTTTCTACTGAGGCATTCCGAACATTTCAAAGGACATGGGACATTGGAACATAGGTGCTTTCACTGAACCAGACATTTTTTGATCCATTTTTGATCATTTTCAGTGGACTCTTAACTGGTTAGGCGGAAAAACGAATGAGAACGAGATGTGGTTCATCCGGTGGGTATACAAAATGGTAAGGGTCCATTTGGTTCCAGTCGTAGACTCTACTACACTACACAAGTTATGGTGGTCCTTGAATAAAAAGGAAAAAAACTATTGTACATCAGACATGGAAGTTGACAGCTCTGCCAGTGTGATAAAATGTGACTGAATCGATTCCGGTTGCTTAGTGTTGAATCCGGATCCTTCCTCCTCCGGGAAGGTTCCGGATCCTAACCATTAGCTGGCAGTGTGAACAGCCTAGATGGCATGTGGTTCTTCCACGTACAGCGGAGCCCTATAGCCTTAGTCCATAAAAGACAAGGGTTTTATGGCCCCGTGTTGTAGGCCATGGGCAGGAAGAAGGTTTTAAGCTAGTTTTAAATGGCCAATAAATAATGCCCCAGCCAGTCGGCACAACAAAGTACGAGGGAGAAAACAACGAACGGGCAAGTTAAAAAACAAACAATCATTAGGCTGGTATCTCTAATTGTGTTCCGTCCTCTCCTCATGTTTAATCCCTGGTTCCTCGCCTCGCCTTCATTAACAATGGATGAATTAATTAGAAACCTTCATAGGATTGTGCACAGTGAACCCAAGAGATAAAACACATCCTATCCCTCATCCCCTCCCTCTCCCCCTCCCCTGCTGCTATACTTTGTTTTCTCTCCCTCTCCCCCATCCCTCCCCTCTGCTCTTAATTGTATTGTTTGCCTGTTGTGTCGATAGCAGGATTAATTTCACTATAGATCAGGATTATTGACCCCCTCGTCAATGTTATTTCATTTCTGTAAGGTGCTAATTATAGGGAACAGGGGAAAGGCAAATTGCACTGTAACTTGCCTCACTTGCTTTCCAATAAAACAGAAAGAAAACAACATTAATTCTCTTTTAGTTGCCCTCACCGGCGAAGTAAATTTGGCCCCCGCCTTCTTCTCGTTCGTCCGATCTATCCTCAAAGTCGACGTCTCGGAAAAAGGGAGAGCGAGCGCGATCGACCGCCGCATGCCGATATGTCATCTTTTATATTTGAACGACATTAACCATTCTGACCCTTTCTCCTCAGCCGAATGTCACTCTTGCCACAGAGTCCTGCTCCTTTCTTGACTTCCTTCATTTGAGGGAGAGGAGAACGGGGAGGCGGGGTGGGGGGTTCATAAACAATTAACCGGCTGGATAAGTGATACACTCAAGCGCTAACAGACCTGAAAAACGTTGTGGTATAAATTCTGGTAATTAACTGGAGGAAGGAAGGTGAGCCTCAGCTCAAACTCAGCCCCCGCCCGCCCCCTGCTCTCTGAAACGTACCGCGGTCGAACAGAGAAATGACTTCATAGTTGCTGCTACATCGTCTGTGACACTGGCTCGCAAACTTTTTCATGTGAACAACCCCCAAATTGATATACATTTGGCAGCAAACCCAGCCACCAGGGACAACTCAAAGAAGAATTATTTAAAGAAAAGACATTTGCATAGTGGTACTGTACAAAGTGATGCACTGTGTGAAATCATACATATGGTATTTATGAATATCTAATAGTTAAAATGATTGTGATGGAATGTTAATTGCTGTGAACCCCCTGGAACAATACAGGGCTGGACCGGGTCAAAAATTTGGCCCGGTCACTGGACATTTTCGTGCAAATTTGCCCCCGTCCAGATCCCCACAACCAGCATACAGATAGCAGTTAGCTCCGTTAGCGCCCCTAGCGCCCCAGCCCCAAATTGGGGTATTATGCCAAGAATGCCAAAATGTATATAGAGCTGAAAATAAAATGGAGCTTTAAGACCCCACTGTGAGAAGCAGTGATCTTCCAGAGGTCATGGTGGGCTCATGAACAGGTGAGAGGAGACAGTAATTACACAGGAACACAGTTAAAGTACTACAGAGTTTAAAGGTTAGCGGTTAACCTGTCTGTGTAATGTTTGTTCTTAGGAAACAACGTCACATAGGGACTGAAAGTAACTGTTCCTTCACTGCAAAGTCCTTCTCCAACTCCATCAGTTTACCCGACTGTTATCCAATCACGTTTATGGGCCACGACTCCTATAAAAAAAGAAAATCCTGCATTTAAAAAATATATTTTATAAAGGAGATATATCAAAATGTATTTAAAATAAAATGATAAATATAATATAAATATAAAAAAAAAACAGACACAAATCTAAGAATTTAGTTGAATTGAAAAAATATATATGCAATTAAGAAGTAGCTTAGTCTTTATACTGGTAGTTTATTTGAGTGTAATAAGAATGATTGCTATAAAGTATCCAACAGAAGTCC
The DNA here is from genome assembly GCA_039105355.1 of Benthosema pterotum. Classification (NCBI taxonomy): domain Eukaryota; kingdom Metazoa; phylum Chordata; class Actinopteri; order Myctophiformes; family Myctophidae; genus Benthosema; species Benthosema pterotum. Next base: position 34,288,995 of record CM076968.1, read on the forward strand.
ATTACAGTGAATGGAGGTTATGTTGATGCTGTTCTCATGCAGGCCATGAAAAGAAAACCATTGTGTAGCTTTACACCCTGCAGTCTTCTCTCCTTGTTAGATGGAACAAGGTTAAGTTCAGCCCAGATTGTCTCACAGTTCAGTCAGTGTTACCCTTAGCTCCCTCCCTCTCTCCCCCTTCCCTCGTCTCCTCCTTCCTTCCTTCCTTCCTCTAGTCCTCTAATGAACTGAAAGGTCAGAGCACTAATAAAACTATTAGCAGAAATGAATCTCTCAGATGTGTTAATGCACTTTTAATTCCTGTTAGCAAATTTCATCCCCCAGCAGTTTGCTGGCCGCTAATGAGAAATAAAACGGCCCGCTCTAGGGAAGGTTGGGGGGGGGGGGGGGGTCGACACTCCGGCTATTCTACTGTATAGACTCCCTTATGCACACTACGACGCACACACACATTCAACACTAAGATAGCAACACACACACACATTCACACACCCTGAATGCGCTGGGTGTTATTCACGGGCCGAGGCCCGTTCTCAGCCCTGTGATTCGGCAGGGTTAATTAAAGAGCACATCTCCATCTGTTCTCACTCAGCCTCGAACCCGATCCCTCCCTATCACACGCTCAAACACACACACACACACACACACACATGATCCACGTAACTGATCTCAGTATCAAGTCTTCTGTGGCACTTTTGTCCCTGATGTAGAGACAAGGAAAACGTGACGGCACGCAGCGTCCTGGTTCACAGACAGTGACAAGGAGACTGACGTGCACGTGTGTGTGTGTGTGTGTGTGTGTGTGTGTGTGTGTGTGTGTGTGTGTGTGTGTGTGTATGTGTGTGTGTGTGTGAGACAGACAGATGGGTCGTGACCTGGCCACTCTCCCGGTGGCACTAGGTGTCTGACCTGACTAACGAGGTACAGACAGAGCTTGACCCCATGCAGACATAGAGGAGGAGCAGCCAGCACCACTACTCATCATCATCATCATCATCATCTCTCTATCACTGTGAATTTCATACTCATGCATGCAGCGCAGGGGCGGTCTAGGCATGGGCATGTGGGGGGCAATGCCCCCCTAAATGGCCAGACTGCCACACCAAACATGATGGCATGCAAAACAACCCAAGATATTTCAGTGCTTGTATTTAAAAGTATTTGAAACACTACTTAAAATGGTAAAGCCGCCCCCTTACCATTTTCTTCTGCCCCCCCAATTGGGAAATGTTACATCCGCCCTTGATGCAGCGTACAACCTTATTGCTGATGGCCAGAATCCTCCAATTTCCACATTATTTTTGTGTGTTTACTTGTGACCTACAGTAACACCCTACTTGTTCACACTTCAGCAGTGGTTTTAAACCATTTTGATAACAGGGGTCTACAACCAAACAAAAGTGATAAAAAAAAATCTCGCAATTACAAGAGACAGACAGTAATTCTTCATTCTATAATTGTAGACGTCTTGTAAATTAAGTAATTCAAATGTAAACTCAATTAATGTAACTCTTGAGAATCTCGCTGTTCTTCCATGTAGACATTTAGATCGTGTCCAAAGGTTATGATGACGTTAAACATTCAATGGCTCTCCTGAGCAAGCAAGCAGACTGTATTTGCTAAAAGGCCAAAAAAGAGCTGTGTTCAGCCCACATACAGTATGTTATGTTATTACAGGTGTAAGTGCTAGAAGCATGCATAGCAAACTGCATCCATCACTACCAGGCAATACTGTTTACAACCATCAATACTGTTAATCAGACTGTCTCTGCAGTAATAATCCTGCAATAAATATGTGCAAAGTAAAAACCTCAGTGTTCATTTAGCCATTTATTACTCTGAGATGTTACAAATGTTACGCGTCCATTTGGTTACATTTGTACACTCTCAGAGTTAAATAAACTCCCAGGATTCTACAGTGCAGAGATAAATTGTCCTTGTGCATATAATGCTAAAGTATAGAGCGTTTGGCCAAACATTATTTTAACCTATATACAATGATCATTATTCCACCGAGGCAGAGAGTCATTACTCCTAAAGATAAGTTGCACTCTACGTATGCCAAATAAGGGCCCTAAATACCATATAGCACATTATTACACAGTCACAATTCTATGTTAATGCTTCCAATTGTAACTCCAGGTCCAACCAAATGCACCCGTGAGGCACTGGTTCTCAAAGTTGAGTCTGGAGACCTCCTGGGGTTCTTGAGGGGCTCCAGCCCCCCCCAGAAAAATCTTGATTCTTTAGAAATTTGAGATGTAGTTGAATCAATGCTCACAATTTTACAGTATATAAATGCTCCATGGAGCGGTGCCCTGTATTGGCCAGGTGTAGCTAATCATCCTAATGGTACACTTCTGTAATGGTGCTGCGCCCAGGGCAGGGCACCCCTCTGTGATCTGTCTACAGCAGTGGTTTTCAACCAGTGGTCTGGAGACCACCAGTGGTCCCTGAGAGAGTTCCAGGTGGTCTGCAGCTAAATGATAGAAAGTTGGCTAACCAGATGCAACTCTTTGAGTGTAAAGACGCTCTCAAGGGTTAAAATATTCCTCATCTGAATTAGCTCATGTCTACACAATTAGAGAATGTAGAAGAATGATTATTTTAATTTGATATCCATGTTTGCCTGTTTTGTTTGCCAAATCCACATAGAATTGTGGACAAAAGCAAAAGAAATATTTAGTTTTGGGGTCTGTGGGGCTAAAATGTCACAAAATGCTGGTCCATTGCTCAAATACTGGATATACAGTATAGTGGACCTTGCTATGAAAATGTTTGTAAACCACTGGTCTACAGTACACAAACACTAACTTCACTTCGAGTTAAGCGACAGGTTAAAAACACTGACTGTCTATAATCCTCTGGTTATTGGAGAAGCAAGTAAAAGGCTTCAGCCAGAGGAGGAGGGAGGGAGGGAGACACAGAGACATTCTATTACGCCAAACTGGTCCTTTTAATCAATAAAGAGATAAAAGATATTTTAATCAAAGACATATTTCCTTGTTTGTCTAATGCATGCTGCCGGGCCGTCTCTGTGCCGTGCACATAATCTTTAAACGCTGAAAAGGATGCATAATACTCTCTCTCTCTCTCCGTCTCTCTCTCTCTCTCTCTCTCTCTCTCTCTCTCTCTCCCAGAGAGCCACTCATCCATAAACACGAAACCCGTAGCAGTCAGCAGAAACACACACCAGCCTCGGCCCAGCGCAACGGACACTCCATAGACGCCAAATTACATTAGGACGGGTATATTAAGGGGGAATTGCATCCTGTAAACTAGAATATTAGCCCCACAGACACACACACATACATGGCAGACTGGAATCCACACAAATACACACACAAACCATTTTTCATCACCGCACTCCCACCCCCCTCTGGCACTGTTGTTAAACTATTTGGTAACAGATCTATATAATTATTGCACACAAACACACATAACACACAAACACAGGCCAGAGGTTTATATTGCTATACTTGTGCGGACATCAACATTTCAGATGTCACTGATTTTTTTAATGCCATTTAGCATTATTTTGTACGAGTTTATTTTGTCCTTGTCTTTACCATAATCCTTAAGCCAAAATATTGCGGATCTACAAGTGCACAATGTCTTATTTTCAGTGAACAGGCATGAGTCCAGCCCTAAAGCTGCGTTCAGACCTGGATGGTTAAAAGTGGTGTGATCTTTGATTGTGCATGTCAATATTGGTGAGAACTAATCGATTATTAAATTAGTTGTCAACGATTCTAGTAATCAAAGTAATGATTACTAGAATGGTGAAACACAAATAAAGTTATGTTTCACCATGTTAATGATTTTTCTTTTTTAGGACCTTTTTTAGAGTGTATAAATGGAACCAAATGGACCCGCTATGGTTCATTTGGTTTACATTTGCATACTCTCAGAAAAAAAGGAAAATGGGTGTAATCTCGCTTTAAGGTGATGGCTAAATAAGTCATAGTCACAATAGAGTCATAATCCGATTAAAGGGAATTCCACCCATTTTCAAAATTTTCCTGAGAGGATACAAATGTGAACCAAATGGACTTGCTATAGGGTCCATTTGATTCACATTTGTATCCTCTCAGGAAAAAGGGGTCTGAAAGAAAATGTCCACACAACATCTCTAAGGTATATTAATGACATATTTAATTCCTAGTAAGAACAAAAGTATTTTTTTTTCACGTTATGCAGACTGGCTAGCCTGACCTCAGTCTGAAATGTCCTTTCGTTTCACTTCATTATTCAGACTGAAGTCCCTCTCCACCACAGCAATTTCTAGGATGGGTGTTATCAAAGCAGCAGTCTTAACGGTGATTGGTTCGACGTTGTAAAAAAAAAAAGTGAGTGACAGGGCTGTTGGCCAATCAGGTGCATGGATTGGATTTCCAAATGGCACAAACAGCACCAAATGCAGGGAAGCCAGTGCTTGAATCACAGGGAAAAAATAAGGTAGTATTTTTTAAGGTGCTGATTCAGGGCTGAGCCAGGCTACAGACTGGCTGTAGACACAGTGTAAGCAAGTGAACCTGCTGGTTCACCCAAGACGGCTCAGTTTGCCCCGCTTGCGTTCGCACCAACGCTCGTTCGCGTATCTTCTCGTGTTTGCATCAACTTTGAATGTCATCATCCAAGTCTGAACACAGACTTTACCTCTAAACTTAATCTCCAAATCCTGAATGAAACATTTCCTACTGCCTAGCCACGCTGGGCATTATCTACACTGTGTGGAGGTTTCAGGACTTGGACGGAAGTACCATACAAAGTAAGTTTACATTCTCCGATAGTGACTCTGGCTTATATTGGCTCATCTTGGCAGATGAGTAAGCCTAGGACTGCCTACTGCCTAAGCCTGAATTTTAACCATAGAAAAAACACATTATCTTGTGAGTACCAGGAACATTCTATTCACAATGAGATCACTATACTTGTGGGGACGATTGCCACACACACACACACACACAAAGCATGCACACACACACACACACACACACACACACACACACACACACACACACACACACACACACACAGCAAACACACACACACATGTTGTGCACACATCATACAACAAATGATATCTAAACGTGCAGAAAGCACGGTGCTATTAGTGTCTGGGTTGTTTGTCGGACACGCAGGCATCCGCTAGCCGAGGCTAAAGCGTTCCAATGAGATTACGGGGGTAACCGGAGCCCCTCCAAGCCCACAACACTGAGCTCACTGTGGGCTAACGAGTCAGGAGGTGGTGGGTGGGCTGGATCGGGTTCCCGGAGCTGCCGGGTCAAATACCTATTGACACTTAATAGAGTGAGATGAGTGTGCGTGCCATGACGTGTGTGTGTGTGTGTGTGTGTGTGTGTGTGTGTGTGTGTGTGTGTGTGTGTGTGTGTGTGTGTGTGTGTGTGTGTGTGTGTGTGTGTGTGTGTGTGTGTGTGTGTGTGTGTGTGTGTGTGTGTGTGTGTGTGTGAGAGAGAGAGAGAAACAGAGAGAGTGTGTGTCTAGTTGAATCTTTCTATCCATGCCTGTAAACATACGAGTACTGATTAGGAGTGCTGGTTTTGAGCAGAGGTTAATAGCATGCATGTGCGTGTCTCTGTGTCTGTGTGTGTGTGTGTGTGTGTGTGTGTGTGTGTGTGTGTGTGTGTGTGTGTGTGTGTGTGTGTGTGTGTGTGTGAGAGTGTGAGAGAGACAGAAACATAGAGAGAGAGAGAGAGAGAGAGAGAGAGAGAGCAAGTGGTCCAGACCAGTGCACTCTCTCTCTCTCTCTCTCTCTCTCTCTCTCATAATGGTGATTCATGCGTTCCGTCAGGCCGGCTGACAGGGCCGGTTCGATCCCCTCCCGTTGTGTGGCACACAAACAGGACTCAGGCAGGAACATCATCATAACTGCTGGGGGGAGGGGGTGGGGGGTTATTGATCTGCCTTCAGTTAGGAGATTTGATAGATTGACCTCGGAGTCTTGACTTTAAACAGTAAAGGAAGTGTGTGTGTGTGTGGGGGGGGGGTAGAAGGATCGTAGAAGGAGTGGATGAAGGGGGATAAAAATGACTGATAGTGGAGATAATTGATCAACTAAAGGGATCTGCCAGGAAAAATATGTTTTCTGTAAACTCATGGTCTGTTGATCACACATTGTCCAAAATAGCAGATCTACAAGCTTGTAGATCCTTTATTCTTTTTTATATTATAGAGCAGTGGTTTTCAACCAGTGGTCCCTAGAAGGGTCCCTAGCTAAATGATGGGCCATTGGTAACCAAATGGTTTTTAAGGAATATACCATTACGGAAAAGAAATGAAAATACAGTATGACGGTGCAATGATACTACTACAATATACTGTACGATATTGCTGGGAATGGGAAGGTTCCCATTTTAATACTTGTTTGTGTGCCTGTTTCGAAGCAGTGATGACAGTGCCAAGTCTATGAAAAACAACACTGAAACCTATGAAAAGTTTTAATCTGCAACACAATGCTATACAATATGTATAACCCTTCATCTCGCTCTCAGATAGGGGTCCTTGCGCTGAAATATGTTGAAGACACCTGCCCATGGAGAAATTCTAGTAAGCACAGGCCGTTCCAATCCCAGCCTCGGCCTTGCTCAACAGTCCAACAGTCCACCAACAATCCCTGCACCCCATCAGGCCCCGTCAGACCAGGAGCCTGACCCCAGCGCCCGCGTCCCCCTGGTGGGACCCCCAGTGGGGCTTCAGGGGCCAGGGAGGGCCAGGGAGGGCCAGGGAGGGGGTGTGCAGGCTGTAGCCCGCGCTAACGGTAGAGGAAACGCGCGTCCAGTCGGCTGGAGCCAAAAAACGCAGGAGCCGCCGAAAGAAAGCCCAGCAGAACCATTGTTCTGCCAGCCGCGCTGACAGCCGGTGATTTAGGACCGGGGCTGCCCAGGAGCGTTAGGGGATGGGACAGGAGCAAGGGGGGGAGAGGGGGGTCAGCAAGAGGCTCCACGGGGCACTCCTCAACAATCCCCCACCAGAACCCCTCCATCCGTGAGATGGCAGAATGAATCATGGCTAACCCAGTCAGTCTCCAGCCCCGGCATGGCCTCTGTCCATCCCCCCGCCCCGTCCCGACCCCCTCCTCCTCTCCCTGGACAAACATGACAAATCTGGTGTTTATTTACTTAAAAAGACCTGGAGAAAAGAGCAAAAGGAGGGGGCGGGTTCACCGGGCAGATAAAGAAAAAAAACTGTGTAAAATCAATACGGAGTTAGCCAGATCCTGCCCTACAGTGCTGCTTTTTTCCAGGATGAGGGTCTGGAGGAGCTGAGGGGAGGAGGCCGGGGGTCTAATAAGGACCCCAGGCGGTTGGTTCTGTAGGAGGGGCGCAGGTGGGCTGCATGCACCGAGTGTGGAGCTGCTGCATGCAATGCATGGTGCAAAATGCACCAAGACATATAATCAAATCAATGACGATCAATGATCCAGATGGTAATTGAAATATGACATTACCATAGCAAATATACACCAATTAACCACCATGAACCCTGCAGTAGCTTCCCTGTTAGTTAGGGAACGGTGGCCAATGGAAATAGCAGAATTGTAAACTCATGTGTCGCACAAATGACAAAAGTATTATAGGGACTGTTATAGGGTTTAAAGGGGAATTCCACCCATTTGGTTCCATTTGTATGCTCTCAGAAAAAAGAAGCGTCTAAAGAAATCCATTAACATGGTGAAAATACATCTTGATGATGTCATCAAGATGTTTCACCATGTTAGTGGTTTTCTTCAGACCTCCATTTCTTGGGAACACAGAATGGGAAACTTTTTTTATCATGTCCACCCAACACCTCGAAGGTACATCAATTACATAGTAAATTGTTGAAAATGGGTGGGGTTTCCCTTTGAGTACAAGTCCAGACTAAATACATGTAACATTTGGCACCCCGAGCTGCAGTGGAAACCCGGCTTCCGACTCAGTAGACCAGGCAAGCAACAAGCCACAAGAGAGCTAGCTCACTTGGTGGAGCAAGTTAAGGCCAGGTGTTTTGCAGGTTTGTTACTAGGGGTGGCAAAATAATCGATATGCCAATATATTGCAATTCCTAATGCCATGATATCAATATCGAATCGCCAGGTTAAAAATAGATTTTTTTGATATTATGTAGGTCCTATTCATTAATTTGTTCATGTCAGAAAGACTGACTGACGTTATCAGGCTGCATTGATGTGTATGATTGAACTTGACATCATACATCATGATAAAGTTCCTCTCATTGAGTGTTTCTAGAAATGGAGGTCTGAAAAAAACATTAACATGGTGAAACACAACTGTGTTTGCGTTGTGTTTGTGAATGATTTTTCTCTTTCTCTTTTTTTGTGAAAATCTTGAAAATGGGTGGAATTCCCGTTTTAAAATATTCATTTGTGGCAAAAAAATGTGATATGTCCAATACAATCGCAGCATAACTAAGAATCACAATATAAATCGATTCAGAACGCTAAATATCAATATTGTATCGTATTATGAGGTAAGTGAATCGTCACACCCCTAGTCGTTACACAGACACTCATGGCAATGACAATGGTACAAAGAAACTGCATAAAAATAGGTACATGACGATCATGTACATTGGTTGATTGATCATTTTATCAGACAATAAAATGCAAACAGTACAGGGGTACAGTCAAGCACAGCATTGGGGCAATGTATTGTTATGTCGTCCTGATTTATACATTTTCATTTTCAATTGTTATTGTCCAAAACAAATGGGATGGAACAACCTCTCTAACTAGCAGCACTCAAGTGTTTGCTGTCAATGAGACCTTAAGAGTGAATCGGGGTACGGCCAAATGCGAATAGCCCAAGTCATACTACTTCATGTGATTGTGTTAAAATCTGATCCCAGGGACTGAGAAAGGGCACGTTCATGTCATCCTCTGTGAGTCGTGGACACATTACTATACTGTACTCTAATGTCATTGAAGTAGGACTCATAAAAAGTCCCTGAGACGCATCTAAAAAAAAAAAAAAAAAAAAAAACACACACACACACCTGGGTCTCAGGACCCTGTATAAAAACCCTTTTTATATTGTCACTGTGATCCACAAGATCACAAGTTCATAATGCGTTGCAGCCACGATATGGTTGCAGTGCTTGCAAGTGCGCGATGAAAACGGCCTCTAGCTGGGGGCCAGACAGACAGAAGAGCATTTAATCCACGCCGCCTCTACTTGCTTCACATGACAGGGAGAAAACAGATAAGACTTCTTCTCAAGGGGGGTGTTGGCGACAGGGTGGGGACGGGGGGGGCTGGGACAGGGTGGGGAGGGGGGGGGGCACCCAGCTACCGTACCTCCTAAAAAGAAATAGCAGCAACCACACTGTCAGGACCCTCTGTCACGTCCTACATCACCTCCACGCGCCCATTCCATTCCGTTCCATCGCATACCTGGCAAAACCCATGTAACGCTGTAGTGGCCAAGGATGAAAGTGCTGGAAAATGGGAGTCATTGTAAACCATTTTCTGCCTTGGAGCCCACCCCCCCCTCTTCCCCTCCACCTCCACCACCCCCTCTCTTCATCTCTAGCCCTCTTCCTCTCCAGTCCTCTTGAAGACAAATGGGTCCGGGGCAATGACAGAGTGCCTGCTCCACAAATCACCAGCGGGGCCGGCCCTGCTCGTCCACTGGCTGCCTCCTCCCCTTCCACTACAGCCGCTATAACACTCCACCCCCCCCAACCCAACCCACTCCACTCCACTCCACAACCTCGGCCCCTCCATTAGTCATGTAGCACGCGGGCAGCAGCGGCCCGGCAGCCCCGTAATTAGACAAGGACAAATCGCCGGCCGCGTGCGGACGCGGACGCGGGGTCCGGCCCGCTAAATAAGGGCCCCCGTTTCCATACGGACCGGTGGGCGGCGGCGAGGAGGAAGGAGAGGACCAGAGAGGAGGAGGAGGAGAGGATCAGGGTGTGGGAGAGGAAGAGAGAATTGGGGAGGGATGGGCGCTACACCGTCTAATACAACCCCACCATCCTCCTGGCCTGGCCTGGGCCTGGCAACTCATTTATTATCCTTTGGCTTTAACCTGCCCCGCTGTGCAACACCACCACCACCACCAGCCGACCCCCACTCGCGCTCTGTGCTCTACCCAGCGACCATGGAGCATGGCGTGTACTCATGTCTGCTCTATTAGCCTTGCTCCACTAGTCCTCTACACTCTTACTGTAGGGCAGTGGCTTCTCAAACTTTTTTCATGTCAAGGGGACCCTCCCGCTGAACGGGCTTTGTGCTTTTGGCCCAGGGATTGCCAGAAGAGAAGGTGTATGCATGTTTTACAAGCATTTTCATAGCAGCTATACAAACTCTGCATGTAGATCTACTGCTATTTTCATATAAACTGTAAAGTGAAAGAGAAAAAAAGCTCTGAGAAAAGGGAACATTCATGTCACACTGTGTAACATGTATAAAAGAATGCAATGTGACATAACTCTGTGACAAAACTCTTTCCCCCCCACCAACTCTATATACTTTCTGACATTCCAACAGTTTTTATTCCAAGGTATTTGTGTCAGCAATGTAAACATTTGTTTTCTCATGCCAATAAAGCTTATTTGACTCTCTGGGAATGAAAACAGATTTACACCTCAACTTCTTAGATACTTTCAGTAACGGTTATTGTCAAGTGTAACCTAAAGTCCTCTATTCTGGATGAACTAGAACATGCTAAACATGTTGCAGTGAATCGAGAACCATGTGAACTATCCCACACCAGGATCTCTATAGCTCTGAAATTCATCACAATATACAGTAAAAGTTAAGAGAAGACGATAAGAAGGATCTCACCCTTCCTGGGTCCAGTAGCGACTGCTGACCAGGTCGCGACCATTTGCTTTAGGCTTAAGGTTAGAGATAAGAGTTAGTAATTTGGTTTGGTTAGAGTTGAGGTCTAGAGTTGAGTGGCGGAACCCTCTCCCCAGACCTATATAAACTAGTAGCGAGTACAAGCACCTACAGTAAGAAACATACTATCAGATCTCAAATCTAAGATCTCAAATCTTTAACAACCATTGATTATTTTCTTTGTGATTATACATCAATTACATTTTTGATGCCCCAAAATGCCCATGGCCAGAATAGGAATGCAAGGTTGAAAGTGGAATTGCATCCCTGTTGCACAAAATGTTTTCCCCAAGAAATTACCTTATTTAACATATTTCAAGCTGACACTAGATTGTACAAATGTTCACTCTGAAAGAACATACAGTATAATAGTCAAAGATTGGTGCTGTGTTTTCACGATTTCCCCAAATAGCAAAAAAAATAGCTAGTTCAGGTCTCATAACGTGCCACAGAGTGGCGCGCAACGAGACGTGAACATCTGCGATTTTTCAATAAAACTTAAAACACCCGTACAGGGTTAAATCTATTCTGCATTATTGAAGGGGAATTCCACCCATTTTCAACATTTTCCTGAGAGGATCCAAATGTGGATCCTCTCAGGATCCTCTCATTTTTAGGAAGTACAGAATTGGGGGAACTTTTTTATCATATCCACACAACATCACACAACAAGGTATATTAATGACATATTAAAATGTTAAAAATGGGTGGAATTCCCCTTTAAAACACCTGTACAGGGTTAAATCTCTTCTGCATTATTAAGTCGATTAACTGTTGCACCTTTATTGTGGAATCTCAAAATAAATCGGCACATATTTCAAGGCAAAACAGGGGCCAGAGAGAGACCTGTACAATCCTCCACTACGCTCCATTTAACACTACACCACTACGTCACTTGTTTGTGCGGTGGCAGCAAACCGAGACTCTAAATAAATAAATTAAGTAAGTAAAGCGAAAGCTGGAGCAATAAAGAGCAATAAAGAGGTTTCAGGGTACATTAGGCGTAACTTTAGAGGGGGGGAATTAGCACCAAAACGAGAAACCATCGAATCAGATTACAGCCACGGCTGTGGGGAGAGAAACCAGCAGTCAACAAAATATAAATTACTGCCCGTATGAGGGTTAGAGCCGAGTCCAATCCACAGAGGAATATCAGTAACAATTGTTTTGGCCCGGTCAGACCTGCCCCTCGCTCCCTGGGCGGACGGGGGTCGACCAGTTACTGACCGCCACACACACACACACACACACACACGCACAACGCATGCACACACACACACGCACGCACGCACGCACAACGCACGCACACACACACACATAGACTAATAAACACATAAGCAGGCAGGCACACACACACACACATACAGAGAACACACACAAGTGCCCACGCGCGCACACACACACACACACACACACATGTCATGCTCCACCGGAGCAGAGCCTTATTGATTCCTGGCCTAATTTCCTAATTAGTTTTATTGGATTTCATAATCGTCATCAGGACAGATCAAAAGAAAGTCAAAACCCCAGCAAGATTTTCTGCCCTCCTAAACATAATTTGAGTTTTTTTCTTTTTCTCACTGTGAAAATGAAGCCATGTATTCAATTTCCAGTCCCCAGCTGTGAGGCGGACCTCAGTTATTTATTTATTTTTTATTTTTTCCTTCTTTACTTTTTTTCTAGCAGAAGTCGGTGTTGCCAGGTCTGCTTATTATACTGTACGTAACTTTAGGCTTTGTTGGGCGTTAAATATTGGGAGTTGCGAGATGCTTTGGGGCTTGTTTATAAAGTGTAGAAATACTTATTTGCAGGGGTACACCAGCTAGTGTTATAGCTAGTGCTGCTACTAACTCCATATATGGAGGTAAGTATGTGAGGTCAGATGTAGAGATGTTAGCTGGCTCCATATAAGCAGATGTAGGTGATGATCTTCTCCATGTATGGCTATCTATGGGTTGTTGAGGTCAGTTTTGTGAGATCTTCATATGGAGATCCGATCCATTAGTCTGTTAGGAGGCATAACGGACTGATGACCACAGAGCCACCAAGATCATTCGCAAGTTTTCACAGCATCATAAAATGCGCATGACATTAAACCAGCGGTGTGACTGTAACACAAATCACCATTGCTGGTGTTGTAGGACCTTCCAAAAGAATATTGCCCTCTCCCCGAGTCTGAAAATAAGTGCTTCCAGGGATGAGGGACCTCTACTAAATGTGTGTCGTTTCAAAGATGTCAAGTTTTTTTTTGGAAATTAGCAGGTCAACAAACATTACATACATATAGCCAATATAGGCTTAATATGCTCGTGTGGCCTTTAAGTATCGCTGCTTTAGCGGTTTGTTGCTTATTTCTTTCACAATATCTGGCAACGGTGAACAGAAGTCCTTGGGCAGCTAACACTGCACAAACACTCCCATTCCTCCCATGTGCAGTAAGTGATGTTTAGCATTGCACATTTTCTGCATGATCTGCTGCTATTTGTCACACTTCTGTTCTCCCTCCCCAGTCGGCGCTCAACTTGTAGCGTCCGCTAAACGTACTGCAGTAAGAAGTGGCAAGAAAGAAAAAATATATAGCGAGGGGAAAACATATCTTACTCTGTTAACACCCGATTATTGCATCGGTAGCGCCCTCCGTCCACACCATCTTTAGCGACTTTGAACTTGTGGTCGCTCTAAACTGATTTTTGGGCATGTCATCATGGGATAAACTTCCCCAAACTTCCTCAAACTTTCTAAGTGTTGAAAATGGAAAATAGCAGACATGCAAGACCACAAATGGTTCCAAGCTCATGAAATGTTATGAGCTTGGAAGAGCAACAATATATGAAAATGATTCACAATTGTACACGTGAGCTTGTTCGAACGGACACTTTTTTTTACAGCTTAGTATTACCAAACATACTAGAATATTTGAGTTAATGTTTGTTTAATTAAATCAAGGGGTCTAATCAATCCAGGGATGACAGAACATTTCTCTTTTTTTGTTTAATTTAGAACGCCTGGCCAAGACAGATAGACCTCCCAATGTCCTTCAGAGGTGGCGAGGATCTGTCCGTCCAGCACCAGTCCAGTGCCTATGGGTATACATACTGTAACTTTGACAATAAAGAGGCAACCTTTTAGCCGAAAAGAAGAAGAAAAAAAAGATATATACCTTTTACAGAAACTAAAGATTTATTTTGTTTTTGTCCACAATACCAAGCTGGATTTGGGAAACCAAACAGTCAAACATAAAGATCAAAATAACCATTAATCTCCTACATTCTCTAGTTGTGTAGGCTAATTCAAATGATGAATATTTTAACTCTTGAGAGTGTAAACATGAAACCAAATGGACCCGCAAGGGCCAAACATCCGTCGGGCTCAGGACAAGGTGAGGAGGAGTGGGGTTGTGTGGGGTGAGGCAGCTTTTTAGCCAATCACAGCACCACAAAGTGGAGGTGAGGTGGAGTTAAGTTTGTTTTTAAACTAACTTAACTCCACACACTACACCGCGTTCCAACTTATTATGCAAATCATGTTTTTGTTTGATTTTCCAACATAATTGATGCAAATGATATCAGCATAATTTTCAAGTCATTAGCTGTCAATTTATATTTCAAATGTTATTGAACAAACCTCCTAATGAAAACAGAATTTAGAAAATAAATTAAAAACTTGGAACAGTGCATTTCGCACTGTTCCAGATTATTATGCACAACATAGTTTCAAGACATTTTCTAGTTTGTAAAGAACTGAAAATAGTAATTTGTTGAATTCATAGCAATAAGGAGGTCATATGTACTGGGGAAAAAACCTATTTCAATCCAAAACATGTTAACAGGTCCAGTTACATGTTAACATGGGACCCCTTGTTTGATAGCAGCTTGCGTCCATAAAACTTGTGAGTTTATGGAGAGTTTCTGCTTGAATGTCTTTGCAGGATGTCAGAACAGCCTCCCAGAGTTGCTGTTTGGATGTGAACTGCCTCCCACCCTCATACTGTACATTTTTCAGTACAGTCTTGTTCAGTGATGAGTGCCGTGCAACCCTGGATGGTCCAGATGGATGGAGTAGTGGATGGTTGGTGCATGGCCAGTTTGGCCACCATGTCCCAACAAGGCTGCAACGTCAGCAAGGAGGTGGCGGAGTCATATTTTGGGCCGGAGTCCTAGGGAAAGACCTGGTCGGCCCCTTTAGATCTTTCGCTCGAGGATGCTCCAGACATTCTCAATAGGATTGAGGTCAGGGGGGGGGGCGGGATGGGGGCCACACCATGATTTTTTTTCCCCTTTTATGCCCATAGCAGCCAATGAAGCTGAGGTATTCCTTGCAGCATGAGATGGTGCATTGTTGTGCTTGAAGATGATTTTGTTTCAGAAAGCATGATTCTTCCCTTTTGTACCGTGGAAGAAAGTGGTCAGTCAGAAACTCATCATACTTTGCAGAAGTCATTTTCACACCTTCAGGGACCCTAAAGGGGCCAACCAGATCTTTCCCTAGGATTCCGGCCCAAAACATGACTCCGCCACCTCCTTGCTGACGTCGCAGCCTTGTTGGACGGCACTCATCAGTGAACAAGACTGTTTGAAAATTAGTCTTTGTGTACAGTATGAGGTTGGGAGGCAGTTCACATCCAAACAGCAACTCTGGGAGGCTGTTCTGACATCCTGCAAAGACATTCAAGCAGAAACTCTCCATAAACTCACAAGTTTTATGGACGCAAGCTGCTATCGAACAAGGGGTCCCATGTTAACATGTAACTGGACCTGTTAACATGTTTTGGATTGAAATAGCATTTTTTCCCAGTACATATGACCTCCTTATTGCTATGAATTCAACAAATTACTATTTTCAGTTCTTTACAAACTAGAAAATGTCTTAAAACTATGATGTGCATAATAACCTGGAACAGTGCGAAAACAGTTTTTAATTTATTTTCTAAATTCTGTTTTCATTAGGAGGTTTGTTCAATAACATTTGAAATATAAATTGACAGCTAATGACTTGAAAATTATGCTGATATCATTTGCATCAATTATGTTGGAAAATCAAACAAAAACATGATTTGCATAATAAGTTGGAACGCGGTGTAAAGTTGCCTCTGTTACCTATAATCAGGGGTGCACATAAGTGGTGCTCCGGTGCTCAGGAGCACCAAAAATCCTACAATGAGCTGTCAATCCAGGGGTGGAAAGCTCCTTTGAGCACCACACAGCTGGGGCTCATAATGACTGCCTGACTGGGCCAGTAAAAAAAGTCTTGAAAATGAAATAATTCTAACTAATGTCTAAAATACTACTAGTATTTCAATGGATGTAGAATGCAGGTAGTAGCACTACTACTAGGCTAGCCACTATTGCAACGCCCAAACTATCGCCCTGTACTGTAATATTGTACATTGATCAGGATGTACGGAGTGGAAAAAAGGGGTCCCAGGGCCCGGCGATGAGGGTCACCGCATTTTGGGAGCACCAAGTAACATCTCCAGGTGCTCCTCTGAGTACTGGACCAAAATAGTTATGTGCACCCCTGCCTATAATGTAGCCATCTCTAAGGGCCCTGATACACTTAGCAATGTTTTGAGCAACATCAACAAGCAACGTCAACTATCAACGTTGACTTTTCACCTTTCTATAGAAAATGATCAACTCCTGGTTGTTCAGAAAAGTCAGATCATTAGCGCCCTCTACTGGGCAACATTTCGGAATCCTCCAATCACAGCCCTCCTTGATCCTTTCTCCTAGACTGAAACCATGACTGCTGCTGCTTCACTGCGGTTGATGAAAAACAAGGATTTTGTAACTTTTATTCCGCTAAATGAACATTTTGAGTTGGGTGGCAGCTGGGTGAAAATGATTCAATGCAAACTAAGAATTCTTTTTTTTCTGAGAGTGTACAAATGTGAACCGCTAGGGTCCATTTGGTTGGTTCAGAAAAAAAATGAAACTGCGTGGAATTCCCCTTTTAATGGGAGGTGTTGCCTGTTGCCATGTGTCTCATCGTGTTGCCTGTTGATGTTGACATTGCTAGTTGATATTGATCAAAATATTGCTAGTGTAGCAGGGTCTTAACACCACAGTCAACACTTTCATAGCATGTGCTGCACATACTGCTTGTATGCCGGTAGAGCAAAACAGATTTGTCATTCATCATGACAATTACAAACATCAGACAAAACCGTCAGTAGGGTGGGTTTAAAGCTTCCCGTTTGACTGTGTTGCCTTCCTCTGATGACAAAATAATTGTGTCAATCCAAGGGGAACAGAGAGAACGGGATAATGACGTACAGTCAGTACCACATGATGGAAAAGGAATCTGCTCCAGACTTCCAAAACTTCAACCATTGTTTACCTACAGTACACACACAGATACCTATACTCACATGTTCATCTGGCATCTTAAAGTGTACTCAAAGGCCAAATAAACGTTAAGCTTGGCAAAATAAATAAATAAATAACAAAACAAAAATGTTAAACATATGACAAACATAATAAACAGATAAAAGAAAAATGTGCTGTAGGCTTCCAGCTCTAAGCTGACCTCAAGCAATCATTACACTGACTTGACTAAGTAAATGATTGGTTAATGTAAATGATATAAAACAAAATAAATTAGAAGGAAAAACAAACATATGCCAACTAAATATGGATCAGCCTCTGAGAATCCATCTATAAATCTAAAGAGTGTACAATAGACCGCACTGTAAGCCCCCAAACTGCTATGGTCGAAACACAGCTAAGAACAACATGTGATAGACAAACCTCTCCACCAATAGTTTGGAAAGAAGCCTTGTTGGTGGATTTAGAAGAGATTTTGACAGTCTGGTTCCAAAAATGATCTAGTATTTAGTAGGCAATGTCCATTAAACAACCCAAGGTTGGGCTTACAGAAATGTCTATTGTAAATAGACCCATTAGGCATCGATTTGGTTAGAGCTTTATACTCTGTATTTAAACTAACACAGAAGATTGTTTTACTGGGTAGCATAACAGCAAGTGCCCATGCACCTCAACACAGGAAACTGCCCAGTAATTCCTGTGAACTTCAGAGCCGACTGCAGGTCAACGTGGTGACAGACTAAACCTCCTGACCCAAAGTGTTGGTGCCTGCCTTCCTAGAAAGCCGGTCAGAGCCTGACCGACTGCTGATTATTACATACAACGAGGATGTTTTTCTGGGACGAGAGGCATGATGATCTATTGTCCCTTATTCACGCCGTGGGACATCTCTCCTCCACTGACATCTGTTTATGTGGAACAAGCGAGCGGAGAAACAATGGAAAGGAATTTTTTGCGAAAACGAATCAGAATGAGCATGCCCCTTCGGACATGGGTCTGTGAGCACGTCTGCCCCCGAGAACTCTACTCTCTTCTCTTGCAACATCTGGCATCGGATGAAATGTGGGAGAGGAGATGGGAGAGAAAAGCCAAGTACGAGATGGAACAGGAACATTATGTGCAAGAGGGGGGGACCAGTGCATGGATTCCACTGGCTCCAGAAGCCATAATGGAAGTCAGAAAAATATTCAAGGCCCCATTCTTCCTCTTATGTCTCCCTACACTCATTAAATGCCCATTGACAGATGTTAAACGAGCTAAAGAACAGATTTTTCCACCTCGTTTTTTTCTTTCTGCAATGGGCCGTTTCGTGACGAAGCCATTCAAATGACCCCATTACAAGTTGCCTTTCAGTGGAGGACGACAGACGAGGGAAGAAATGGGAAGAGATGAGACTTGCTACATACGTCTCTCAGAGGAGGTACGTAACGGTTTTTAAATAATATTTCTAGTCTGTAGCCTAGCCAATAGAAGTCAGACAGAAGCTGACACAAATGAATAAAATATAACTCGAGACTCAAGAGTGTCTGCACAAATGCAACAAAACGAATGTCCGACGGTACTCTTTACTATCCTAAATAATATGATATAGGTGAGAAAACACACGCAAATGTCGTGACATTGAAAGTGTCACAGGATAAAGACTCATGTCACCATAATTGGTAAATGGTGCATTTACATTTGTATATAGTACCTTTATCCAAGGCGCCTTACATTCACACACGCACGCACACGCACACACACACACTTATACACCGATTGCGGAGGAAACCATGCAAGGCACAATGAGCACATCATGAGAAATATCGGGATTTGGTGTCTTGCCTGCAGGGACACTTGAAGAGCCAGGATTTGAACCACCGACCCACAGATCATTGGACGACCTGAGCCACAGTCGCCCCATACATACATAATGTTGACATTTTCCCCAGCCATGTCCCATTCCCGATCCGCGTCCTGTCTTTAAGCACCCCCCACCACCCCACCCTGCCTACACCGTGGTGTGTGACTCCCGAGGTGTGTTTCTGGGGTTCCACAGGTCAGGGCAGGAAGGAAGGAAGGAGGCTTAAATCCCAGTGAAGATGTTTTTGGCCTTGATCACCGTGCCCATCGATCCCTGGCTGATTCCCACTCAGATACGTCTTATTTTATTAGTGGCTTCGGCCTTCTGCCGCCCTATTCCACTGTGATCAATACCGGCACAGGGATGGCCCGTATTTTTCTCACTTTTAGTGCCTTAACGCTGTTTAACCGTTGTCACCTGATAAACGGCAGGCCCTCCCCAAACGCTGATTTCCTATTGATTTCTCCCTCATCCCCGCCATGCACTCCCTTCGTCACTCTCCCCATTGTTTTTATCTCTGGTTATCTCCTCTTCTTCTCTTACACGCTCCCTCCTCCTCCTCCCCCCGTTCCCGCCTTGAGGAGAGGGAGGGTCCTCGTGTCCGCCATTTTAGAAACGTTCCAACCCTCGGACGGACACCCGTTCGGCTACAAGTGTGGGACTCTGGGTCTCGGACGAGTCAGACCCAAGGGAACGATTTTCTGCTTCATCATCTCTTTAAAGAGGAGAACTGAGGTGAAATATTAGCGCGTGACACTAACACTTGCCCGCTTGCCCGGGGCAAGTAAAAAAAATGGTGGGGCAAGTGAAGACTGCTACCTGGTTGCCCGATCGGGCAAGTGTGTGACTTAGTGCGCTATAACACAACACAAGATAAATTTGTCTTGAAGGCAGTCATTGCGACCTGGGCTAATTAAGATGATGAATTTTAACTCTTGAGAGTGTAAAAATGAAACCAAATGGACCCGCAAGGGTCCATTTGGCTTCATTTTTACGTTCTCAAGAGTTAAAATTGGGTCTTCCAATGTCTCAATCTGGTTAACCAACTTAACTCGGGACCACCTGAAAACCCCTGGTTTAAAGCACCCAAGTATAGGAAGTAAACTTAAATGCAAAAATTACAATATATTTTTGGGGGGCAAGTGACCATGACCTGAGGGCAAGTAGAGCCTGACTTGCACTTGCCCGATGGGCAAGTGCCTCGGAGACCTTAGTGTCAACCCCTGAATATTATCCCCGCGCGCACACACTCTCACACACACACGTCCTCAAGAGTTCACAACTTCATCTATAATGTGTGACATCACTTTAACTCAGTTTATGTTGTAACCAAAAATACATACAGTATGTGTGTGTAAAGTATATTTAGGCTCCCATATACTACATGTACTTCTCATTTTTTACAAGGAGGGGGGACTTCAAATCACTGTTCAACTTCTTAAAAGTTAGACAACTTTTTCACTCTTACCACAATTCCTGAGCGGACATAATAATGGCATGTTGGTTTTTAAGGAGGAACAAATAGGGTTAAATTAGGAAAAACCGAGATCTAATGGCACCACACACACACACACACACACACACACACACACACACACACACACACACACACACACACACACACACACACACACACACACACACACACACACACACACACACACACACACACACACACACACACACACACACACACACACACACACACAAAAAGTATCACCGTTTTCTTTAAAAAGTGGTATAAAAACAGGAGACCACAAGTGGATGTAAATGCAAATCTCAATTGCACATTCTTTGTGCACTTTCTTGTGTACATTGCACCGTTTGTTTTTCTGCCTAATAAAGTATCCAATCAATCAAATTGTACACTAATTGACTCAAATGACTTAAAAGAATGTACAGTAAATTGTGAAGGTGCAGGCCTATAGTATACTATAGTACTGTATCACACGTGCATGCCCATGTGCATGCGTGTCTATGTGCATCTACTGTATGTGTGCTGAAGTATCCAAGCAACAGATGCTCTGACACCCTGGGAGCAGACAGCTCCATCCATCATCTCACCGTGTGCTCCTGATGACGATCTAGGCAGGGTTTTAGTGTGAGAGACCAGCAGCATGCACTGTACTGGGATCAGCAGACAGCCGGCAACGCGCACACACACGCCCACACGATCAGTTTACAGCAGCGCTTCGACGGAACTCTTAACCGTATAAACAGCACGTTTAATCCGGTTTACACGAGTCAAATTAATGGATGGATGGACGGTAAAAGGGAAATGCAATATGGATAATAACTACCGGATTGTGGGGAGGAGGGGATCTTTTTGTGGGCATCTGATGTCTAGCCTTATACCGTACTGTACTTTGGTTTGTGTTCGTGGCGCACAGTAGGGCTGTAACTAACGATTATTTTCATAATGGATTCATCGGCCGATTATTAACTGAATCATCGATTAATTGGATTATGACTCTTATTTAGCCATCACCTTAAAGGGGGATTACACCCATTTTCATTTAATTCTGAGAATGTACAAACGTGAACCAGTCCATTTGCACACTCCCAGAAAACAAGGTCCTAGAAGAAAAATCATTAACATGGTGACACCCAACTTGATGTCATCAAGTTGTGTTCTGTTCAGAACTGCATTTTTAGGAAACACAGAATGGGAGGAACCTTTTTGATGTCCACAACAGCATCTCTAAGGTATATTAATTAATGACAGTAAAATGTTGAGAATGGTACTTGGAATTTAACAGTGGAAAAACTATGGTTAAGTGGGAAAACGGGTAAAAACTACAGTGATTAGTTGACGAACCGATTAACCGATTACTGAAATAGTTGACAACTAATTGAATAATTGATTCGATTACGATTCATCAATTAGTTGTTGCAGCCCTGGCGCACAGGGGAGAAAAAACGGCCTACAAGCTCAAAATGTGATGTAGTTTGAGCTTGTAGATCTGCTGAGATAAGATAAATAGGTCTCAAAATCAGAGAAAGCATAAATTATATATATAAAAAACAGAGAGACAGGTAACGAGTTAGGACTTCTCTACCTTCCATCTCTTCGTCCTGTACATTATTTATGCAAAACTAAATCTGCTGCTCCCATTCCTGCATAGTCCGCCTCCTCCAGCCAAGTCACCTCTTTATTGATCTCCCATGCGGAGCTGTTCCGTAAATCCAGCCTGTCCCCATCCTGCCCCTCTGCTGCCATCAATACCATTAAACGCATGTCCCTTCTTTATCACCAGATATATACTCTCACCACTACGGCAGTGGGGTGGCTCCGTGCAGTCACAACACCACGTGCTGGTCATTACGCTTCCTTAGTTTCCTCATTTACTTGATTGTCTTATCACAAGGATATGTCGGCTTGTTAAATCACTTGAAGCCTATACCGTCCCTATGTTCGCAACATGCCTTAGATACAGATTTGGGGTGGATAAGGGGAAAAAAGGAAGGGACAAAGTATGGACCCCGTTGGGAGTCCAACAGCGTAAATGTATATAGGGTTTGGAGTGGTTAAACCAGTGGCGTATTCTCTATAACAGTGGTTTTCAACCAGTGGTCTGAGGACCACCAGTGGTACGTGAGGGAGTTACAGGTGGTCCTCAGGCTAAATGATGGAAAGTTGGTTAACCAGATGTAACTCTTTGAGAGTGTACAAATGAAACCAAATGGACCCGCAAGGGTCCATTTGGTTTCATGTTTACACTCTCAAGAGTTAAAATAAAGTCTACACAACTAGATAATGTAGATTAATGGTCATGTTGTTTTCCAAATCCAGCCTGGAATTGTGGACAAAAGCGAAATAAATCTTTAGTTTTGGGTTTGTGAGGCTAAAGTGTCATCAAATGGTGGTCCGTGGCACAAATTCTGAATAAATAGTGGGCCCTTGTATCAAAAAGGTTGAAAACCACTGCTCTGTAAGGCAGCAAAGGCTGTAGCCTGCCCAAATTTCAATCTAGCCTACCCTGATTCAAGAGAAAGACAGACAACATTGCCAAGCTTAAGTTAGAGCATGCCACACCTCCACGGCCGTGTCCATTACGATGCAACCCTCCATATGCATGCAAATTCAACGCCTTTGTGTTTAAGCTTTTGCATTAAAGGGGAACTACACCCATTTTCAAACTTTTTTTTCTGAGAGCGTACAAATGCAACCAAATGAACCCTAACAGGTTCATTTGGTTCCATTGGTACGCTCTCAGAAAAAAGAAGCATCTACAGAAATCCATTAACATGGTGAAATACATCTTGATGATGTCATCAAGATGTGTTTCACCATATTAATGATTTTCTTTAGACCTCCATTTCTAGGAAACACAGAATGGGGGGGACTTTATCATGTCTACCCAGCACCTCTAAGGTATATTAATGACATATTAGAATGTTGAAAATGGGTGGAGTTCCCCTTTAATGAGCTTTCAGATCACCCCACTCCTCCCGTCAAAAGCCTAGTGGGGTCGAAGCTGGGGGGGGGGTACCGAATCTGTAATTCCAGCAAACGCCACTGGGTTAAACTGTACTTTATGTGAAGATACAGTGTGTTTTCCCTAGTTTCTTTGGCCGTTTCCATCGTTTCAAACCTTGAACCTGATCCAGGAACCTCAAAGAGGGCAATAAACAACACTGGATGGACCATTCATTATATTAAAAAAGAAGAAAGGAGGACAGAAAACCCTTTAACCTCATCTAAAAGAAATAAACCCCAAAACAACTCACACAGATGAGCGACCAGGACCTTAGAAATCCAGCATTAATGTCTAGTAGTCTCCACACACGCACACATGTGACAAGAGCTATGAATAAGCAAACCAACGCACACCGCCGCATGTGTGTGTGAGCATCTGTTAGGAAATCCGCTAACATGACCTGGCATCTTTTATTAGGCCTCTCACCCCTTAACAATGGGTTAAGTGATAAACTGACATTTACAGCGCGGCCTGCCAAGTTACACAGGCGTTGGGGAGAGAGAGAGAGACGAGAAACTGACCGTGAAGTAATAACAAGGGAGTGGGCAAGAGCCACGGATTTTCTATTAACACCAGGGGGAGAGGAGTTAAAGGGGTTGAGGGCTATACGAGAGAAGAGAGGACCCATCTCTGGAGCAAAAAAATAAATACAAAAAGAACCCCTCACCCCCCCACCCACCCACCCACCCTTTATCGCCAACCACCACCCACCAGTTTATAACCAACCCTTCCATTGGAAGTAGAGTGGAAGAAGTACTCAGATCATTTTTAATATGTTAGCAAAAATATGTCAATGACATGTAGAGGATTTAGAACACTGTCCTGGGTTCTTTGTGTGTGTAATATGTGGTTTTATACAAATCTAAAATGTTTACAACTACATATTACACACAAATAACAACAGACGTCATTATCATAATATTTGGCAAAAAATGTTGAGTGAAGAAATGTAAAAAATAAAATAAAATAAAAAAGTTAAAATAAAGAAATGCCACAATGTAGAAAGGTTACAAGTATAGTAAAATAACAAAAGGATAGAATGTACTTGGATAAAGTAGCAAAACATTTGTAAAGACTAAATTAAAGTTGAATATCTCAGCATCGTTTGTATATTATTGATTGCTTGATTGAATGTTTGCTTGGATAGCTTCCCTTTGAGAAGGTACATGTGTATTTTGGTAGTGTATTGAATCTTGGGGACCAGAACCCATTGCAAGATGTTGTACTCTGTCGTCAACCCTAAGCCAACCCAGTCTGTCAAAGTGGGCAGGGGTGAGGTGGGATAAAGGTAGAGTAAAGGATCATAGGTATCGGTAAAGGTAGTGGAGACTTAATTATCTGATTAAAATAAGTGTATCTCTCTAATGTTTCTATACTCTGAAAGAGTCATTGATATGGTGTTCAGTAACAGGATAGTTCATATATCTATAGATTCTTATTAAAGTTGAATGCCAATAGTATATCTAATCACTAGAACTCAGTCAGGAATCAAGATATAGATTAAGCAAGTTACATTGGAAGCAATGACACAAAGAAATGAGAAGAATGACAGAATTGGAACACTGATAATGGACTGAAAATGTTGTCTCACCTGAAAATGTATATTTTTAGAGCTGGCAAGACAGAGAGAACCTGTTGCTTAACAAAAGCTTTAACAATGACTACTATCAGAAGAGAGCGGTAACCTTTAAAATAAAGAAACTTTTTTTTGTATTAACTGAAAAATATAATTTACCCTAGCTAGTAAATGTACTCTGTTACTTTCTAACTCACTGCCCTCAGCCGATGGCCCAGAGAGGCGCATCAGCACCAGCTAGTGGCCAGAGGGCTCCACTGCATGCCGAGAAGACACCCCCCCCACAAACCAAAACGCCAAACACATTAATCATGGCCAGACGAGTGTAAAATTCAATCGGCTCCTTCCATCCATTTCATGTGAGGCAGACACTGAACTGAAGGCCGGCCTTGTAGCACCAGCCTGAGAAAAGGAGGGATGAAGAAAAAAGGGGGGGGTGCGAGGGTTGGGGGAGAGATCCCCCCCCTCTCCTCCCCTACACTTCATCAGGACCCCCGCTTCATAACAAATGGAGTGTCTCTCCGGCGGAGGAGTGCCATCAGAAACGTTGCGTTCTCTCTATCCATTTAATTCCGGCTGCGGAGGGAAGGGGTCAGGAAGGGGAAGCGCAGTGTTCTACTGACTGCTACCAGCTCTCTCCTGGCTCCGCTCGCCCGCGCTGCCTCTTCTCTTCCCCCCACAGTCACACAGTAAACTACCTTTTAGGAATTGTTTCTCAATAAGAAATGATCAGTCCATTTATCTGCAGCAGCCAGGCAGGCGGGCCTGTCTCTGTCTCCACCGCCCGCCCCGGACCTCCAATATTTTTCGTTTGACCTGATCAGGGCTATAAACTAGACCGAGACACTTTCAATTTGTCACCCCGGGGAGGGAGGCCTCTCTCTCCCCATGCGAGTCCCCCCATGCGACTGATTGCATCCTCCGCTCTCCCCTTTTCCCTCCGTTTCCCCAAATGTAAAAATTCCTCCCGGGCTTGAAATCTATTCGGGTTGCTTCTTTTTTTTTTCTTTGCTCCCCCTTTTCATTTTTACAACTTCTTAACATTTATCAGCGAGGGCTGCTAGAGGCAGCGCTTTTCAGCGGAATATACAGGTATAGACTGTACCGCTACATCAGTGAAATCCTCAGTGTTCATTTAACTACTGGGAGCTGTTAAAATTGACACTAACCACATAAACCATATAGTGAACTAGGTCAGCACCTGGATTTTAACCCTCGGCTACAAATCTCTTGCCAACATCTGAGGAATTGTGGAATCTTTGCAATTCTTTTGAAACATTCTCTCCTGGTGGGCCATCCCTGGCACAAACTCTATACAGCGGGGATTCACGGCCTGACATATCAATCTGAGAAGGTCCCTGACATGAAAACGTTCCGACAATACATGAACCGCCCTTATGTGTGTTACCTGCGTTCGGTCATACTGTAACTAACCACATAACTCTATGACTGCAGGTGAATGTGTCTTGTGTTGTAATTTGGCTTCCAATGCATAGTTCCTCGTACAGCAGTATAATGCGCCCAAAATAGCCGATCTACAAACTTGTACATTTGTCACCAACAGAGTATAAATTATAAAGGTTGCTGGAGAAAAATTGCAGCTGTCCTAGTTTGTAAATCCCCCCTTAGAGTTTAAATGGACTTAAATGGGTCAGTTTTTAGTTTACACACTCAGTTAAATGTACTCTGGGGATTTGGTGGTGTTTACTGTGTGGATGACACCCAACATATGCTGTAAACGTATTTTTAATTTATACAAGTATGAATTGTCCCCCAAAGCAATGCCACCTCTAAAACAAATCACACTCACAGTAATGTGTGAAACCACACGCATGCAGAACCGCGTTGCCAGTCTTTATTTGAAAAACGAGAAGTCAAGTCAGCGTAAAAGCAGGAACTAGAGCCACAATAGCAACTACACTTGCTTATTTGGGGAAAAGACCCCCAAAACGTTCTTAAAATAAGTGTACATGGCAACACTGGCAGTGCAACCACTCATACAGAACAGAACACTAGTACCGTTCCCCACTGCAGAAAATATTTTAACCCTTAACACTCATTATCTGAGCCGTTGTACTATGCTGCTAATAATAGGTTAATATGTGGTCAAATAGGGCTGAAAGATACAAGTTTGTGTTTAACTGCGTTTATCAAAGTCCCCATCCGGCATGATGGGGGAAAGTTAGTAAACTTATGTAATAAACAGCAGATATGATTTGTCCTAAAATAGCCACTCTACAAGATCACAGCGGTTTCTTTTGACCTGACACCACGTTGTGAAGTTGTAGAGTGGCTATTTTGGGATAAACGGGTGAAATCAGAAGTGATTTCACCCAGACAAAATTGGAGCATGAACAGAATTTTCTGTATAGCAGAGAGATGGGAAGAGGAAGACCCACACGGCTGAACGAACATTCTGCTTCAATTATATGGATTCTGTATTTTTGGTACCTGCCACAAGTCCTCTATGCACACCAGATCAGATAATCATTGCGTTGTCCTCACTTCAAAAATGTAACTATTTGTTTTTTTGGTCAGTGCGACAGAACGACAAGACCATTTGACAAATGGACACCACAAAATGCCTCACTTGGCTGGTCACTGCGGGTGTGGGGGAGAAAAATTAACCAGATTGTTTTCTCTCAAAACACGTATAAACTTTGAACAGCGAGTAATTACAATTCACACATGACTCGCTTTCCCATCAGGTCTTTAAAAACAGTTAAACATTCTTCAAAATGGCACAGGACATGTCAATGATTTTTTCCCCTTCTTTTTCTGAAGGCACCGGAAAAGAACAGCTTATCAGAGAGAGAGAGAGAGATAGAGCGCATCATACACGCATCATACAACGCAACCTGTTCAAAGTGCTGCCTCGTCCAAATCGCATGCACACCATTAATCATCACTGATATCTGCGGCTGTCAGAGCCTCCTATCATGTCTATGGTTGCACAACAATACTGGCCAACTGAGCGGAACTGGGGAAAGAATCAAGTCAGAACTTGAAGTAAGTTTGTGTTCTCCTACCTGCTCAACTGCAAAAAGGAACAGTCACAGGAAACTTCAGTAGTATCCTCTTCCTCTGCACTTCCAGGCATGTCTAGTATCCTCTTCCTCTCCATTTCCAGGCATGTCTACAAAGGCGACATGACCAAGCAAGTTTGTTTTAACTGTAGGTGCCATCTTTAAAATTAATAGCTTCCCCATTCTGGTGTCAACAAGGTAAAAAAAATAATAGCATATACAAGGCAATGTGAGGTTGTACCCATGCCATGTTGTAAATCTTGCTATTGTGAATCCTGAAACATACAGTAACAGCAGAAGTGGCAGGCAGCAGACTCTCATGCTTCCTTCAATGCACCCACAGTGTCCCTAGTGGAAATCGAACCCAGGACCTTCTAGCTGTGAGGCGACAGTACTGCCACTGTGCCACCGTGCCCCCCAAAAAACTGCCACTTTTGTTAACCACCTCAAAACCCAGCCTGCTGACTCAATATTTTGGAAGGAGCCTTTGCCTTTTTCTTCCAGGAAAGCCGAAATCAACTTGCGACCAATGCAGATGGCCACAGCTGATAGTAAAGGATTCGCAGGTGAGGTGTAACCGATAGTGACGTTGGTGACCTTTTTCCAGAAAAAGGTTGGTTACGACCAATAGCTATTGTGGCAACCGATAGTAAAACGGCCGACGGGTTTGCCGACCGATAACCATCGGTCGCAACCATTACCATCGGTCGGGACTCGGAACTCATTTACCATCGGCCGTGGCCGCCTGCCTCGGTCGCAAATTGATTTTGCCGTCTCTTGTTTCTTCTTCACACAAACACACTCCCACACTTGGAATATTATCCATGACACTGTGTGTAATTAAATAACCTCATTATGTGAGCTTTGGCCTGCGATTTGTCTTAATTGTTACAATTAAATTACGATAATTACAATTAATTATGTTGTAAAGTAGCGCATGTTGCCAATTAACTGACAATGGACGAGAGTAAATGAGTTTCCTTGACAAATACAGCAGCAAACAGGAGGGTTAACCCATTCAATCAGGGGAAAGCAGTGGTTTGCAATGGTTCTTAAAGTGGGGTCCAGGGACCCCCAGGGGTCCTTGGAGGGTAGTCCCACAAAATGTGTTAATATAGTAGCATATAGTCATTTTAACCACTATTTTATATGTTAACTATTCAGAAATATCAACTATATAAGACCACAGAGCTTGAAGATCTGTTTTTACATTTTTGCAAATCTTTGCCTTCGACAGGGTATAGTCAGGCTATAGTTAAGAGTGTCGCGCCAAGAGACTTGGAGATTTGGAGATAACTCACTTTTGGCACCATGTTGTTTGTAAACGTCAGTCTGTAGGCCTATGTTTCTTGTTGAGCAAGCAACTAAGTTGGACTGTGTACGTGATCTTCCATCTCTCTACTACCTTTGGCACAGATCTGCCATTATTGGTATTCCTTGTGCAAGGAGTGCTTCACCCTACAACAAACACAGTTAAACACCCATGGAGCCTTGATTTGTTGGAGATTGACAATAATTTGATGACCAGGTCATCAGAAATAAGAGACTGCTGCTTGATGCTCTGTGTTTGTCACATTTGTGTGACAAACAGAAATGTGACCAAAAAAAAAACTTGACAGAGAGATGATCTTTGCTATATTTAGAGCTACTGTATATAATCATATAATGTCTGTCTCTTTGGACTCCTTCCCTCCCCCTCAGGCAGGGTCACTGCATCACTGACTGATTGGAGAGCAAAACAAGAATGTCACTCAGACACACTCTTTCACACTAATCCACTGCAATGTTACACAATTAATACCCTTACAGCCCAGTGTAGTCCAGTTGCTCTCACTGCATGCATCTCAGGACTGGCCAGCTCACTGGCTCTGCAGGTTAGTCTCAAGTGTCCATAAGCAAGACACTGTCCAAGCCATACCTGGGCATTATGCGGCCCAGGGGCCAAATGTGGCCCATTGGCAGACTCAGACCGGGTACTATGGTTTTCAACCAGTGGTCTGGGGACCACCAGTGGTCCTTGAGAGAGTTCCAGTTAAATATGGAAAGTTGGTTAACCAGATGTAACTCTTTGAGAGCGTAAAAAGGAAACCAAATGGACCCTTGCGGGTCCATTTGGTTTCATGTTTACACTCTCAAGAGTTAAAATATTCATCTGAATTAGTCAGAGAATGTAAAAGAATGGTCATTTTTGTATCTACGTTTGCCTGTTTTGTTTGTGAAATCCAGCCTGAAATTGTGGACAAAAGCAAAAGAAATCTTAGTTTTGGGTCTGTGGACCATGGCTCAAATACTGCATAAATTAAGGGCCCTGGTGTCACTCAAAATGGCTGGTCTTACTCCTTTATCTTGAAATTAAATTATTATTACGCATACTTTAGTTCAACCTTTAGTCTTGGCCCTCCACAATACTTTATGTATCTCATTTGGCCCCTTGGGAAAAATAATTGCCCACTCCTGGTCCAAACTAAACTCCACCGTTGCTTCCCACTGTAGGTGCGTGTATGTGCAGGGGTTGACACTAAGGTCTCAGAGGCACTTGCCCATCTGGCAAGTGCAAGTCAGGTTCTACTTGCCCTCAGCTCTTGGTCACTTGCCCCCCAAAAATATATTGTAGATTTTGCAGATGTAACTCTTGAGAGCGTAAAAATGAAACCAAATGGCTCAAGAGTTAAAATTCATCATCTTAATTAGCCCAGGTCTACATAACTAGAGAATGTAGATTAGAAGATTAGGTCAGGGAAAGACACAGAGGTAGAGTGCAATGACTGCCTTCAAGACAAATTTATCTTGTGTTGTGTTATAGTGCACCAAGTTGCACACTTGCCCGATCGGGCAACCAGGTAGCAGTCTTTACTTGCCCCACCATTTTTTTTACTTGCCCCGGGGCAAAGGGGGAAAGTGTTAGTCAAGCCCTGATGTGTGTGTGATGCGAATGGGTAGTGAGTGTAATGCACATTGTGAAGCAAAGTGGGATCTCAATGCGGGCTCCCAGGTGTCCTTGGGGGGTTCCAGACAGTGGGTCCTGACTCCCCATGTGGCATCCATGATTTTGTAACCCGATCGTGTCACAAGGTTTTGGCCTTGGCCGCCATGAATCTAAATTAGTGGTTTTCAACCCTTTTGTTATTTATTCAGATATTTGAGCCAGGAACCACCGTTTGATGACATTTTAGCCCCACAAACCCCGAAACTTAAGATTCATTTTGCTTTTGTCCACATAACAATACCAGGCTGGATTTGGGAAATCAAACAGTCAAACATACAGATCAAAATCGACCATTAATCTTCTACATTCTCAAGTTGTGTAGACACTTCAGATGATGAATATTGTAACTCTTGAGAGTAAACATGATTTCATTTTTTCGCTCTCGAAGAGTTACATCTGGTTAACCAACTTTCCACCATTTAGCTGGGGACCACCTGGAACTCTCTCAAGGACCACTGGTTGAAAACCAATGAACTAAATGCAAGAGAGACTTGATTGTTATTATTAACACGTGAAGAAAGATGACAGAAACATGATAATGTACGCTCTTACATGGCTTCTGTGCTGTCTATAGAGAATTCTGGTTGCATACACTAATGGTTCCCAAAGTGGGGTCAGAGAGGGGTCCTTGAGAGAGTTCCATGTGGTCCACACAGTGATAGTTTGGAACCAAATAGACCCTTATGGGTCTGTAGTGTACAAACGGGCCAAAGCCGGACTCGAGAATTAAGGCCCAACATGCCCAGTCCATCTTTATTAGCATACACGCTAGTATGCTAATGACCAAAACACACAGAGGGTTGAAAAAGTGGCGAGGTTGTCCTTTAATTAAACGCAGCTGCAAATAAAACGTAGCCCAAATATAATATTTTGCGAGGCTGCCGTGTAACTTGGCTAAGATGACCAAGTGTTTGTCTGTTCTTTGTGACTTTAATTTGCTCACCTGGCTGTGGGCGTGTGGCATCAGAGATGCTGACTCCGCTGGACAGTAGAAGGAATGCTCCAAAAACGGTTTAGTTAAAGTTAAAGCCTTCACACTCGTGAAGTTGAAGTGTTTACCAAACCGAATTTTCAGCTGAATATAACCCTCTGGACTGATAACTCTGCTGGACACTGCACTCAGCAGCACTGGTCAGTCACGGAGGACGAAGGACAGGACGAAAATAATTCAGTGATAGTCCATGTTGGTAGGTGGCAGCCATGGTGGTAGCCAAGCCGAAGCACGAGTTTCCCCGCCAAGGCACTGGTGAGGACCGGAAGCAGAGCACACACTCATTGTTGCCATGTCTGCCAGGGGCGTTTTTGCCATTAGACAGACTAGGCAGTTGCCAGGTTGCATAGGGCGCCATGAGGGCAGGGGGGCGAGGGGAGGGGGCGACCACCAGACATGCTAATCCATATTAGGCTAATAAGCCTAATATGGATAAATACATTGTACTTATCCTCTATAACTAGATTTGAACATTTAAAACTCATGTTATTTATTTTAGTTAATAATAGTTAATAATTTTATCCCTTGGGGGGCGCCATTTTACAGGAGATTTTCTCTGGAGCCCCCCCTTACCAAATGGACCCGTAAGGGTCCATTTGGTAAGGGGGGCTCCAGGGAAAATCTTTGCTTTTCCAAATTGCTTAGAAACGCCACTGATGTCTGCTATTTATAAGCAAAGTGTAGTAGTGTAGTGGTGTAGTTGCTTATTTGAGCTGATTTCCTCATGTTTAAACCAGTGATTTCCCACATTTCGTCAAGGAACCCAAGATATAATAGGTAATTGTCCACAGACATACATCAGAAAATATCTGTGCCCTTTTATTACATGTTAAATTATTTTTATTTAAATATTCAAAATGTATATATATTTTATTATTGTAATATACAGCCACACAATAATGTGTCTGTGAGCTTGTAGATCAGCTATTTTCATTTTAGCTGGTCTGTATAGACCTGTTTCTGTTGCAAACCTGGCAACACAGCAAGAGAGAGAGGAACCTTCACACAGCAGCACAATTATGGGCTATAAGAAAGTTGTGGACAATATAGATATATTTCTATGGTTGTGGATGTGTAGTGTTTTCAATCTGTAAGCCGAAACCATTAAAGGGGACTTTCACCCATTTTCCTGTGAGCGTACAAATGTGAACCAAATGGACCCTTGCAGGTCCATATGGACCCTTGCGGGTCCATTTGGTTCCATTTGTACACTCTCAGATAAAAAGGTCATAAAAGAAAAATCATTAACATGGTGAAGCACAATTTGATGATGTCATCAAGTCGTGTTTCACCATGTTAATGATTTTTTTCAGACCTCCATTTCTAGGAAACATAGGATGGGGGGAACCTTTTATTATGCGCACGCAACATCTCTAAGATATAATATATCTTAGAGATTAGATATGTCATTAATATTATTAATGACATAGTAAAATGTTTAAAATGGGTGGAATTGCCCTTTAAGGCCTATACCCCAAGAGTGTTCCCGACTCTCCACATAATCCCACTGCTGTTGTGGGGGGACCTACACCTACTGTGCCTTACATCTTTATAACAGTGTAGTGTATACTGTAATGTCTATTTATTTTATTTTAATTATAATGACAATGTATTTGTTGCGACTTGTCAGTCACATTTACTATGAAAACCTGCATCTGATCTCCACGCATCTCCATAGGCCTATGGTCATGCATTGTAACATCCATATATCCATATATGGTCACACCTTGTGACCATCTCCATATATGAAAATCACAACCCTGACCTCATCTAACGCTGACTGCCAGCAACTCTGCTGACTTCAATCCATTAGATGTACATGGAGCTGATGTGTTCTGACATTCCATCCGTTGATCCTTCCCCACCCGTCCTCCCTGTCCTGTCGTTCCACAGCCTGTTAATATGACCTCATCAAACCCTGTACACTCAAGACACACTTCATACATGGCCACACCACCTTCCTTTATTAACATTTCACATTCGTTTTCACATTCAACAGGGGTTTGTCATGACCATTGACCATCTTTAGCCTGACTTCAGTCTGAATTTTCATTCCGTTTCACTTCGTTATTCAATCACAAAGAAAAAATAAGGTAGTATTTTTAAGGTGCTGATTCAGGGCTGAGCCAGGCTAGACCATCTTCCCATAGGATAGTAGACTAGGGCCTAATTTTTCGTCACAACTAAACCCCTTATCACTTAACTTCTTCGCCTTTTAAAACAATAAAAAAACAAACATTTTTCAATAGTTAAAATGGCCAGTCTGCAAGCTCACGACGTGTCAGTAGATGGCACATTGAACTATTCCAAAACGTTTATCAAAATAGTAAAAAAGGGATAAGGGGTTTGGGATAAAGGGTTTACCGTGTGTAACGAAAATGGAGCCCTACATCTATAGTGGGGTAAAGGCCTACTGTAAGCCTATGTGTAGGCCTACACAGGACATGGTTGCTGGAATAACTCAACTAGGCCTACTAATTACTAAATAAACATTTAACCTCTTAATAATCACATTAATATGTAGTAAACTTGATCTTGACCTCTAAATGACAAGTTATTTTTGCCATCTATGTCAAACATCTATATCAACCCTCTTTACTAAAAAGAGCAGATTTACAAACGTGAGGCTATTTTTTTTTTTACTAAAGCTCTTCTCAGAGCAGGGATGATAGGGTTCAAGTTGTTAATGTAAAATTTAGCCTATCAGTAATCACACAAAGATGTGCCTTTACAAAAAAAGGGAAAAATAAAAGTATACACTCCTTCAAAGCTTCACATAGGCTGGAGAAACTTCCCATTTATGATTGAATACTGCCACCTTCTGGTAACAAAAAAAAGAAACAACAAGAACTTCCATTTCATTGTCAGACAATGGTATTGGGTGTATTAAAGTATTAAAGCCAGTGGTTCTCAAATGTTAACAGGTCAAGGAATCCCAATTTTAATGTACCACCAATTTTGATGATTTTGATGGTACATTATTAACAAAGTTAGCCTGGGAACACCTCCAAAGAACGCTGGAGGTTCCCAAAATCCCCCCGGTCACTTTGAGAACCACCGTAAATAAAGACTAGGGTCAGTTATTTCAGTGCACGACCATAAGGCTTTATTTGAATTTGTGTTTTAGAGATGTCAAGGATTACAGATCTCTTTCCTCAGTAGTTAACTACACTTCTACAGATAGTGTGACAGATAGCGGTGTGTACTCTGCACACAGGTTAAGGAGTATCAGCAGATTCAGCACAAATGGGAGTAAACAATTTCTTTTTTGTTTGTTTTGCGGCTACATGTTTGGCTACATCGTTTTTTTAAGCTACATGGTGATCTTAAAGTGTACCATTTTAACATGCAAGAGTATTTCCACATAATAGAATTGACTATTTGGATTGCGCTTAATTTAATGGCGTTATTTCTTGAGTTTTGATTAACATGTTTCAATGGCCTGAAGTCAACCTACTGTTATGGAAACCATGCAGACATAAGTCAAAGTTCACGACAGTAACCTTTACGGATATGAAAGCATGGTCCTATGGATCAAAATGACACCCTTTGTTCAAATGCTCACTGGGGCTTTCCTTAGTTCTCAGAGCCAAATACTTCTCAAACTTAAAAACATTTACTAAGTATATAAATAAAGGCAAACGCAGGAATGTAAAATGCATGTTGTTGACAATATGGAATGGAAGAGGCAAAAACGGTGACTCATTAAAATACCAAATACGCAATTGTGGCAGTATTAATTAATGAAATGTGCATGCCAATGTGATTGTAATGTAAAAAGAACCACTGTCATGATAGGCCAAACAGACACGGCTAAAAACATGAGCGCTACTGTTTCTTCACATCATCATAGGAACAAAATGGCACTTGATTGTTTTTTTTTTTTTACTGCACTGCTTTGTATTTGAGCGGTATATTTGCACATTCCATATGAACATGAAATGTGAAATATCATGGCTAATAGAAAAAATTTGGCACCAAGAGGTAGAAAGGCCACTGTGTTTTGAACTAGTCAGAAGTTAAGTGGCAAGAAAGAGTTATCGGACAAACTGTCCCAAGTCCTTTTTTTCACAGTTTCACGTAAGCTGTACAATACTTAAGGTCAAACAAAGGAAACCCGCATTACAGTTTCCACCCAGAAAAAGTCCTGAAAAGGTGTTAAATCTCGGGGGGGTCAGAATGAAGGGATGAGATCTGATTTGAAGCTTCGTTCTGTATCCAACATGTTGATATCGCAAACCAATTAAAAAACATAAAGGCACCCAGGCAATGGGATAAAGCAAACTTTGAACCTTAAAAAACGAAATATAAACCACTTGAAGTCGCTCAAAATATAACATCTTCACTTTCCACTTCGTCTTGAGTTTATTTTCCGAGTTACGCTGCTAACTGGAACAACAACAAAAAAATACTACAACATTAAAAAAATAAAAATGGAAGCCGAGAACCAGAGGAGGGCTGTGGCAGGACAGTCATCCCCTGGATCTCAGCCTTGCTCTGATATGTACACAGGTGGAGGGTCACTATTATATGGCCAATGCTAGCTAGGAAGGACACCAGTGGGGAACATGCTGAACTAATCAACATTTAAGCACAACTTACACTTGGCAGTGCATCGTGTCTCACACCGAAAGAAAGACTATCTACTTGAGTATTCTGTTCATTGAGTGTAATGTGTTGTTACTACCGGTATGTTATGGTCATAACGGTATATACTGTAGATATGGTGTATAGGCATGAGGTGTCTGCCGCATGAATTCACATCATCATGACTCTTCTGCAGACTGGTCTGGCCCCAAACGTTGGATGGTCGTTTGGAAGAAACCAAAAAGTAGAAGAGTCAATCAGTGTCTGTGCATCACAGTGTGCTGATTGACTCACTAGTTGGGTGAATGTGAACTCACGCAACCGGGATGGTTTAGCAGGCTAAGCTGTTCTAGCAAAGACATGGAGTAATTCCACTCAATGCCAGCTGGATGCCCACAAGTTCACAACTCGTAGACAGGCTCTTTTCAGTGTGAGACACCAGGCTGCAACTAAATCTGTTTGATATACTGCTCGCTATCACTTCACCCGCACAGGGTCATCAACAACAATCAGATAATAAATTGATAAGAACAGATTCTACCCTTAGCCAAGAGCCACAGGAGTGCCGAGGCTCAACAATGTGCCACTCACTGGTGTCCTTTCCAGCAAGCTTTGGCCCTTGGATGGAGATGGAAAATAAATACATTGTACAATCATTTTATATACAGTGTGATGGATAGGGCACAGTGTGTTAAATGAGGTGCTCTCCATTTCTTTCTGTCATAGCAGTGAGTGTCGGGCCGGCTCCACTTCTTAGAGTATCCGAGATCTCTTGCTGGCCAGTGACCCATGCTGAAAGAAAGAAGAGACATGTCCCATCGCCAAAAAGTAATCTTTAGAAATATCACTTAGAAAATAAGCAGCAAGTGGATTAAAACAATCAAATCTCACACCTGAAAAGTATCCTAAAGAAAAACTAAAATGTGTAAGTAAATTGTTCCTGCTGTTCTACAAC
Source organism: Benthosema pterotum (assembly GCA_039105355.1). Lineage (NCBI taxonomy): Eukaryota > Metazoa > Chordata > Actinopteri > Myctophiformes > Myctophidae > Benthosema > Benthosema pterotum. Next base: position 34,326,636 of record CM076968.1, read on the forward strand.
GTGGTGAAGAAACCAAACCCTAATGCCGAGACCTTTAGGGTTTTATGGAAGATGCTTCTGGACATGTTGCCGTTTCAGGCGAGGGTAAAACAAACAGAGGGTTTCTCTGACATACCTTAGCCTGCTTGTAGAAGTGGGGCGCCAATTCAACCAACCACGACGATTCGACCGCTGTCACATCACGCATGTAGTACTTTGAAGTCTGGACCACTTCATTAAAGATAACCCTGGAGGACACAATGTAATAGCCTATATTTAAGATAACCCTGGAGATGTTAAATTGGCTTACACAAATTTGGTGAATGTCATGACAGGGACAGAACATCACCTATGGAAAGGAATATCCCCCATAAAATGCTCAAAGTGAACCTATCAGACAAAATAACATACCATTTTGGAGGTGTCTCCCCGAACAGCACAGAGTTGGGGTGGATGAGGAGCTCACGGTCGTCACGTAGAGTCCTGAGAGGGAGAACCAGTGGATTACAGGCTAGGCCATGTCATTGTGACAGACATCAAGCTCGCCATAGTTGTCCCCAGTTAGGTTCTCAAAATCCTTTCAGGCCGAGACCACCCCAAAATAACCATATTTGAACTGGGAACACCCCACCTTGAGGAGCAGTTACAGCTCTAGTTCTCTGTCAGCCAACAGGCTTCTTTTGTTACATTTGCTGTTTACGCTTTCCCAAATGTGCCCAAAATGTGCTGACTTTATCACATCTGTGATGTTGGCCGGTTTATCGCAAATGAGTGTTTTATTTTGTAGAAAACTAATGCTAATGGACAAGTGGAAATATTTTCTTCCTTTCTCCATGGTCTCCTACCTGTAAGATCCTGAATGGTGAATGCGGGCTGCGTTGGCAAAAAATCCGACACAAATGCATTTCAGGATCACATCAGGGTCACCTGGACAAACGGCAGAAATATTCAACGCCACATGATGGGTACTACATGACACATTAGTACACCTTGCTCAACAGTTTACACTAAAGGTCAAATGATGGCGCTCAGTAATACTGTTCCTGCTGTTCTGCATGTTCTACAGAATCCAGTGACAGTGAAGAATTCACAACACACACACACCTTCACTGGTGTTACGTGGCACTTTGAACTTGTTCATGAGCCGACGCAGCTGCTCTCGGACTGTCACAGCTCGCAGGAGACCCTTGTAGTTTAGGAAATGTTCCTGACACCACTGGGAACTCTTCTGGTGCTGAGAGAGAAAAGGGTGCGAAGGTTAGCTGATGGAACAAAAGCACCCTAAGACCTCAACCACTAAGAGACCTGTTGGCCATTGTGTCATTGCTGTTGGGCAGAAAGCATCTACCTTATTCCTTTTTTGTATAAAACAGCGCTATTGAACAAACGTTATGTCTGTCTTGTTATTTCAACTTTGAAGAGTTTTTTGGTTATTAGAATGACCACATTAACTCATTGACCGCTAGGGGGACCTTCTTTGTTTCCTCTCCATTGCCGCGGCTCAAACCAGTTCGATCGGTAAAAAAGCCCTTATTTTGAAGCTCAGATCTCCTAAACAGGATGTGCTGTTTCTGTTATGCTGTGTCTGTTGTCTTGCCTAATCGGTCATCTGGCGATCTGCCCATATACATCCGGGTCACAAGTCAGGAAGAGCCGTGTAGCGCTAGTTGATTCACCAGTGCGACAACCCCATTCAGAGCGAAAACACAGGAGAGCCGTTTGAATGCATTAGATTGAATGGAAGTGAATGGGACAAAAAAAAAAGAGTTGTCGCTCAATTCTGTTCCAAATGAAAGTTAGCAACGGGATGATCATCAGACGATGCGCACGGACTAATAGTTGGATTAAAGAATGAAATCTACATCTCGTCGTGATACGAGCCGTCCGCGTTACCGGCAGTGGGGTTCTCCACGGGAGGTCCACGAGCAGCTCGAGAACGGCGCTTTAAGAATTAATGGTCACATACCTCTAAAATCCATTTTATCTCTATTTGAGTAAAGTAATGATAACAGATAACACATGATAACACATTCATGTATGTGAAAATGTATAAACCATACCAACATTCTAACGACAGCACCATTATGGTTACATGCACGCATACAGACATTTTGCCATGCTGGTTTCTATGGAATCCAAATGACTGAAACACAACACATCTACCGAGTGTTACACGGTACTTTGTACTTTTCTTAAGTAATATTGCCCAACACTGCCCCCCACACACACTCAAGGCCGAGATTATCTGTCTTAGGTTACTGTAATAAACAAAAAAATATCTGGCCATACCTTGATAAATGCTTCATACACGTTCAGCATGGTGAGATGATCTCCCTCAGCAACAGCAAACTTCCTGTGTTCTCTAGCCTGGAGAGTCAAACATCACATGTGTTTATGTTTTCTGAAGTACTCCTGTGTGACAACAACGATCAAGAACAATCTTTCATTTTGTTAATTCCAATGTTCCCCAGTTTGATAAGCATTTGTTTCAAGGACCCCCACTTAATACAGTCAGCGTTTTATGTCTGGGACGCCTCTCTACACAGTTACATCTTGAATGCGTACAAATGGGTCCATTTGTACTACACTCGAGGTTTAAGGCTCATTCAGAGTTCAGTATTTCGGTGGCCACCGCGAGCACCGCTCAGAGCACCACGACCACCACTATTCCAAAGTCCACTACCAGCACCGCCGCTCCTCGCCCCCCCGCCTTTGTCCTCGTTGTTGTTCATTCCCCCCTCTTTTTCTCTCTCTACTTCTGCCTCAATTATAATAATTTCTGCTGGCTGCTTTTATGTTCATCTCCTATTCTATTCATGTCATTGTCTCTAATCGATCAATAAATTCCCCCTTCCTTCCTTCTCCTCCTGCCCGTCGCGCTGTGGTGTGTTGTGTGTTTTCTTTTTTTTAACCAGCCGTTAAAAAAGCAACCGCTGCACTGCGGTGCGGTAGTTAGTAAAATCCGAGAGGAGGGCTGGAAAGTGCGGTGGTTGCCGTGATATGACGTCATATTGTAGGCAACGGCGGTCATGGTGGGCACCGAAAATCCATCTCTGAATAGGCCTTTACAGAGCCATGAGGGTCCATATTGGGCACCTGGTTGTACTCCAATATGGTTGCCCAGTGTTAACATATTGCTTCAGTCTTCAGATTTAGAAACGCCTCCATTTCAACTCACAGCAGCTTTCTTCTGATTAGCAGGCACCACAAAGATGTTCTGAATCTGCATCATGGCGGCAATGGTGACGATCTCTTTGGAGCAGCCAAAGTTCCCTGACTCCAGGAGCATCTTGGCAAACATGGGGCTGAGAGGGAACTCTGCCATCCGCACGCCCATGGGGTCAGTGAGCCGGCCATACTGGTCCAGGCCTGCAAATACATGCGCATTAAAACCAGTGTTGTAGTGGGACTTTTAGAAGTGGGGGGACGCCTCTTAAAGGGGAATTCCTCCATTTTCATTTTTTTTCTGAGAGTGTACAAATGTGAACCAAATGGACCCTAGCGGGTCTATTTGGTTCCATTTGTACACTCTCAGAAAAAAGGAAACTCATTAACATGGTGAAACACATCTTGATGATGTCATCAAGATGTATTTCACCATGCAAACGATTTTCTTCAGGCCTCCATTTCTAGAAAACACAGAACGGGGGAACTTTTTTTATCATGTCCACACAACATCTCTAAGGTATATTAATGACAGAGTAAAATATTGAAAATGAGTGGAACTCCCTTTAAGACACATGCATGTACACTTGCATTTGCATGCGCATTTGCTTGTTTACAATGCCTAATTGTATCCATAAAAGTAAATGACAAGCCAAAAAACATTTAGCCCACTTTAGCCCCAAAAATATTTTAGATGTGAGAAGTGGGGGGACGCCGTCCCCCCGCGTCCCCCCTCCACTACACCCCTGATTAAAACAAAATAAAATCTCACAAATTAATATGTTTGTAAAAGTTTCATGGTGAAATTGGGACCAATGTCCTAAGGAGTAGTTAGTGTCTTACCTCCTAGAGCGTAAAGCAGCTCCAGAGCCTGGACCATGGTCTGGGCAGGGGGAGGCTGTTCAATTACAACACAGGAAGTTATATCAAGTCCAGCAATGTAATTACAAAGTTTAAAGGGGAAATAACATGACATTTGTGTTTTTCGTGCTCCCATGTGTTTTCTATCCCCACAAATTTGAACAAGTTTGAACAATCAGGCTTTCACATCATATAGGAGTGTTAATGAAATTAGAAATAAGCTTGAGGGACATATTAAGTACTAAAAACAAAAATGTAGAAATGTATGTTATTTATTTGTTACCACATAGGACCACATGAGTCATTTTGGATTTAGAAGGATTATTTTATACACAAGCTAATATTATGACAAGTCTTTGAAAACATATATTTTTAACTGAACATTTTTAAATATAGAAAGTCCCTGGAAGAACGAAAAGGTTCGAGCACCACTGATATCGTGAGATACGTTTTCCAAATTTATTTCAGGAGCACAACTATACAGTAGCTACAGTCAATTTCACATATTTAATTCCAGTAGTCCTCACAGCAGGATCGAGTCGTTCTACCGTAGTTACAGTACTTCAAAAGCAGAGATGAAATCACAGTCACCCTTCTCCCTTGTGTAACACAGTCAGTTAGTCAGAGTTGATTTTGACAAGCAAAAAGCTTTAAGGGCTTTTCACACAGGGAGCTATTAAACACACCTCTAGTTCATTTTCAATGAGACTTGCGTTTTGTACTCAGAAGACACTGTGTGATGATGCAAGCATATTACAATGCAGTGCATCGTCGCACTGAGAGACCCATGTTGTTTGTTGCACGCATTTTCGTTTCGTGCACACAAAACTGTGTCTAATTTTGGACCTTGATTCTGGTGTTTTTTTTTAAACGAACAATTGTGTTTATGTAGACAATGAGGGGCACACTGGTATCTCTGCGATGATTCATTCCCTATCTGAAATGCCATTAGTCATGTTTTAGTCATCAAAATCGAAGACTTTAGTTGACTAAAAAGTATTTTGCTGGGCTTTGTTGACATTGCAATGCCAGATTTTACACCAGAGTATTTCTAATTTCCAATACTTTTACTTCTTCACCACTACATCTCTGATCCAAATGTACTACATTTGAAAACTTTAAATTGGACATTCTACATAATATTTACATTTTGTCAACGGTGTCACATTTATACAATGACAGCGGTGCATGTGGGGGCAGGGTTATGGAGAGCGTACACTACATGCACGGCACATGAACGTCTACACGCACACATGAACGCACGGGCACGTGCCTACCTGTGTGCATGCACAGAAGAACCGACAGCGACTGCTCAGGGATACATTCTTAAACTTAAATTAAAATGGATACATATTAGCCCTATTATATACTTTACTGTTTTTGTATAAATGGTAAGAGTTTTTATAAACCTTCTCAAGGAGTACCTTGAATTAAAAGGTGTAGGCTAAAATAGAAAGTTGTCCACACCACAGCAATTGGCCTATCCTACTGGAGCCATACACTGCTTACATGTAAACATAGCTGTATGCAGTGTATTATGTATTATGTTGTTATGCAAAGTAGGCTACAGTAGGCTATGCTTTTGACATTGACATGGTTCTTGAAAAGGCGTGAAAATATGGGGAAGGGTGGGGATCGTGCCCACCGCCAGTAGCATAAACAATAGACTACTTGGTGCGTCTTGGTGACTTGGTCTCATGCGTCTTTTAAAAAAAGGGAAAATCCAGTGGGTGCAAGTGAACAAGGGGAAAATCCAATGGGATTTCTGGACGTTCACTTGTTAAGAGTATTTCCACATTGTAGTATTGACACTTAAAGAAGTAAAAACTGTGAGTACTTTTTTTCCTACCCCACTGGCCAGCATTGGTCAGTTACTCACAGAGAGGAAGCTGAAGCGTAGCACATTGTCGATGCCCAGCGCTTTGAGCTGCAGGATGACCGGTGCCAGGTTGGTGCGCTGCATCTCTGGCACTGTGCTGGCCGGAAGCTTCTCAAAGTCCTCCTCTGATGGAAGACACAGATAAAGAAAGTCAATGGGCTGTATACACGCAGAATAACTCTTACTACTTCCAGTCCCTTTCCCCATTTCCTTCATAGGTCCAATAAAGGCTTGTATTACCTCCCTCTGTAGCTTGTAGCAACTAACTATAACTATGAATTAGGCTAGACGAAAAGAAAGACAAGTTGAGTAATAGCAAGACATGGCCCTACTGCCACCCTAACAAACCATGGTCTAATCAAAGGCTCACAGAGCACCTGAGCTGCTTGTTTTTGTGCCATGTATCCAACATAGTAACAATGTAAACAAATGCACAAGCTAAACATTACCTCAAGAATTCTATTGAAAACATTTGAAGTGCGAAAGACAATGCAGTAGCCACAAATTAATTTGTTTTTACTTTTTATAACCGAATCGTTTGATTAACGGTTGCACCCCTAGTTTGTAATTCACACGTACCTGTGTATAGTCTGAAACATTTGCCAGGGCGGTTGCGCCCGGCTCTGCCTGTCCTCTGACTGGCTGAGGCCTTGGAGATGGGCGTGACCACCAGAGACTCGATGGCCGTGCGAGGGTTGTAGGCTCGCAGCTTCACGAACGCACAGTCAATCACAAACACAATGCCGTTTATGGTGATGGAGGTCTCCGCTATGTTAGTGGCCACTATCACCTGGGAATGTGAAGAGAAAGAAGATGTTTTTTTTTTCCACAAGACAAGTTGCCTGTGTAACAAATTAGCAGATTTATAATAGAATCAACTGAATGAGCATTATTCTATTCTACAATATGAATAAAATACAGTATGAGGGGGACAATCATGTACTTAATAGGAGGCCTTAATGAGTAGGTATCACGGATATTTCCTTTAAAAACTAATGACGCATATCTATCAATGACCCCCTAAAGATGTCCAGAAAAAAAGTCGTTTCAGAAAAAATACAATATATAGGCAGAGTTGAAGAAAGAAGTTGAGCGCCCCCCCTGCTTCCCTGAAAAGGTGTTGCATTCGGGAAGAGCCGAACGTGCCATTGCGTGACGTCTGCAGTGGTACGCTCGGCCAACTTGCAGCTCAGCTTCCGGCTAAAGTTATCCACAGTAGCATAGCATAGCATAGTAGTAGGATAGCCTACTATGCTATGCTATCCAGCACAGGCATTGCGGGGCTGGTTGCATTAGCCCAAGGAAGCTAGCTAACTAGCTTTGACTTCCAACCGGGCTGAATCATTGCATCTATTCTTTTCCTTTTTGAAACTGTTTTTGGTCTTCTCCCGGCAACGCGGACAATTCTAGCCCCCCGGGCCAACATAGAGAGTATTATTTTTAATTATCGATGTGAATTACCGGGGATATTTAGTGAAAATGTGTGTTGGCATATGGGGGGATAGCTAAAATGCTACATCATACCCGGGTACATGTATAACGGCAGTCCAGCAGCAGTGGATGCAATGACCAAACCCATGTGTTTGGCGTTAAAGTTATTTTCTGTTATTATTACTAGTATTATTACTGGACGATCCCACGGCAGCGGTGTGATTATTATTTCTTGTATCTAAGAAGTTGAACTAGAGATGGGAGCGGAGGGACGGAGCAGAGAGTGGGGTTCCGACGGAGCTAATGTTCTTCTAATATTCAGATTCCGAATGACGCTCAATAATAATGGTTGATTGTTCTCATTGTTGAATACAGAGGCTATACCTCAATGAAGTGAAACGGACTGCCATTCTGTTTCACTCGTCTCACTTCATTATTTACTTGAATCACAAAGAAAAAATAAGGTAGTATTTTTACGGTGCTGATTCAGGGCTGAGCCAGGCTATACAGAGGCTTTATTTATACTGCAATACGACCGTCATTATGCCATATGGTTTACATCTGGTCGAAATAATTCTGGTTATAACAATATTACTGATTATAACTCCCCGCCTTGCTCACATTAAAGAGCTATTTTTTATATTATAGCCTATATTACGTTATATAGATAACTAGCTGGGGAGAGAACAGGAAGAAGTTACTAAATACATTAGAGTCTATGGGCTCGCGCAAGTACATGAACCACGTAACCAGACTATTTTCTGCCCCCTCAATATCGCAACTCTGTCTATTTCCCCCCCATACCGACACCGAGTAAACCTCACTAGCCTGCCCAAGGGACGTAATCTCTTCATGGGCAGGCTAGCAAGCGTGGCCCGCTGGAACCAGCCTGGAGGTGTTGGATACAGTGACTCAAGAAAGACACGCCCCCCAAGCCTGTGGAGAAATGCGAGCCGTGCACAGCCGTGTTTCCCCGTAGATAATGCAAAAACGGCTGGCGGATTATTTACAAAAAATCTCGAGTGCATAGTATAGCGGTCCCTGGTCATGCTAACCAAAAAAGATTTTTATTTACTTCATTAACATGACGCTAAAATAATGGAATTCCGAGGAGTTTTTAACATGTGTTCCTATGTGTTCCTAGAGGTGTGACGTCAGCGTGTTCTACTGGTGACGCGCTGTTTTGGCTCGGGCATTTCCGAGCTGGTGGGAGGGGTTTTTCAGAAGAGTGTCCTCCGACCCGATACAGCATAGAAACGGCTTTATATAGCCATATGTTTGCATTTTCGAATGTTATCACAACTTTGTCATAGTTAAAATGAGAAAAAGTTGATATTAGCATGATACCCTTAATGAGTTGAAAGTGTGAAATTCACCTTCCGAACATTATGCGGTGCCCTCTCAAAGACCTTCATCTGCTCGGCATAAGGCAGACCAGCGTACATAGGCAGAACCCGCAGGTATTTCTTCATGCCGTAGCGTGACAGAGACCTGGTCTGGTCCTGAAGAAGAGACACCACCTTTTCCACCTCGTCCTACAACAGCATCAGTGAAAATATACAACAGATTGATGCCACCTGCATTGACTCATTTGCGGTGTTGTGCACTAATATAGGAATGTGAAATTAGCTAGTTGAAGCTATTTGAATCACATCGAATCTGGTGAATTGTAATGAGACTGAATCATGCCCTCGGTGCCAATGCACAGCTCACCTCTACAATGTATTCAATTAATCAAGCCATATGAAGACAATACGATACTACTATATAAGAGATGATCAATACTCGGAGCAATAATAGTATTTATGTAAAGAAAAACAACAAGCATCATTTATTTTGGCAAGCTAGACGGCTTGTCTAGTTCATGGGTTTCCCTTGTTGATGGCTGCTGGACCTTTGGTAGGGCATAACACAATTTTTGCTGGCATGATGATAGAATTAATTAGTCGCCATATCTGTGCCAAATCTGGGGGATAAAAGTGTGAGTGCACCATAAAATAAGGACGTACTCAGTAGTGTATGTGAATGTGGGTCACTAACCTGCCCGGTGAGGAAGGCCAAGACATCTCCATCATCCTCAGTCTCATGGATCTTCATCACAGTCTCAACCGTGGCCTTCACGTAATCTGGCACCGGACTGAGATCAGAGGGAACACACACAGATCATTGGGGGGATTATAGGAGAGGATTATCTGGGATCGTCGAGTGCCAAATGTAATGAGCAAAATAGTACAACGGTGGGGTTTGATCTAAAAGCTAACAATAACAGCACATCACAATGCTAAAGCTGAATAGTACAGTACACCGTCAGTACCTGACAGTGTAGAAGACGTCCACAGGGAAGGTCCGTCCCTCCACTGTCAGAATCCCACAAGTGTCCTTGCTGGGATCATCAGTCTCATTCAGGTTGAAGAACTCTTGAAATTTCTGCACCCAGACAGAAGTATCAGGCAGATGAGAAGACCAATGTTTCATATCAGAACCCAACTAAGAGAGCCCTGCTTCTCCTACCGAATACAACATTCTGTGTAATTTATTGAAGCATAAAAGTACTGAACATAATATGGCCAGAATACATACTGTAAATATGAACAAACTCAATTGGTTTGTCCAACCAAACACCACAGTTTAAATGCCTCAATTGAATCACCTCTGACCAATGTGTGACTTGTATTCTGATATTCTCTACTATACAGCTACACTAAAATAGCATTTTATTCAAAACATCACACCTGTGTGAAATGAGAAGAGATCTTATCATCATACATTATTATATCAATCGCAAGCTGTGTCCTCATCATCGTCATCAATATTTGTGTTATGACCTATGACCATACATTTACACCATGAAATGTTACAATGTGAATGTAAAGTTTGTGTAGAACACAGTTTGTCGACACACACCAAAAGCTGAACATAGAAGGGCTGACACACCTCAAAAATAATAATAAAATGAATACAGATTGAATGACTTTCCTCACACACTCTCAGTCTCACTTCACACTCACCTTGGCATCCAGCGTGGCAGAGGCTACAATCAATCTGAGGTCTCTCCGTTTCTTCTGGATCTATTGAATGGTCAGGAAGGACAGTATTGAGTGAAAGAGGGAAGGGGCATTATGTAAAATTACAAGATAGAACAGATAGAATGTCACTTGTTCAAGTGTTGAATTCACCTTTTTCAGCAGTCCAATTGCTATGTCTGTGTACAGGGTTCTCTCGTGTGCCTCGTCCAACATCAAAACACTGGGAATGACAGCATCACAGGGGTTTAGAAACTGTAAATTACATCAATCACACGTCTAAGTGGACAGAATGCTTAAAAAACGCTACCATGTCTTTAGGGCTAAGGTTTCCTCTAAACCCTAACTTAGCTGGGCACAATACAACAGGTGGACAGTACAGACAGCTTGAACTGACCTCAGGGGTAGAGGGAGTGACTTCAGGACTTTGGTACTCTATAGCTGATCTACAGGTTTACAATGCATCGTAACGGGATGTGAGCTTTTTGAGCTATTTGCATTATGTATACTATAGCGGGGCAAAAGGAGGGAGCCAAAGAGAGACCCCCTGGTGGACCCCAGTCAATGAAGCTTGAAGTATGTAAGTGGAAAATTAAATCATGTACCTGTATTTTTTCAGCAGAGGATCCGACATCATCTCTCGCACAAGCATGCCGTCTGTTAGGAACTGAAATCAAGAGACATGATTAGAAAATCTGAGGAATTCAATTTGTGACAACCGTTTTACTGATGACATGTAACAACCTTGATCCGGGTGGCATGGGGGTCCGAGCAATCATCAAATCGGATGGTGTAGCCCACCTCATGTCCGAGTAATGCACCCCTCTCTTCTGCTAGCCGGTTAGCCACCTGTTGTGTGGATTGAAGGAAATTGATTTGCTACTACTTAACTATTACGCCATAGAATACATCAAGTTTATTAAACCACATGTACAATGACCGATGTCAAGCGCTATACAATGGGTTGTGGGATGTGCAGATGAGAAATTTTGGCTGATACCATTATTGGATGTAATGAATCAGCGTTATGGCCGAAAACCGATATTACCAATTCGATTATTACATCATTCTGTGTTAAACATATTATGACAATTTTGTCCATCCTGAGAAACGCATGTACTGTATCTGTGTGTCTGCACTGCAGGGTTAAGCAAGTTGGACTTAAATTTAATACCTTTATATTTAATATTGTAAGCTTGTAGATCTGTCCAAGCTGCTGTTACTTGTTTATCTGTTAAGACAGACCCATTAATCAGACCGACTAATTAATAGGCCTGATAACAAAATCGCCCATGAATCTAAAAACTAAAATTGGCCAATAAAGATGTGTTTGCCGATTAATCTATGGTCACTAATACATATTAGCATTTGCATTTCTAGGTTGCATTTCTAAAAGCAACTAATACACAACCATTCACTCACTGCCTGCATTGCAAAGCCACTATAGACAGTTTCAATTATTATTATTAGTGGTGGCAGTAGTAGTAGTATAATATTATTATTAGTAGCAGTAGTAGTAGTAGTAGTAGGCCTAGTAATAACTAGGCGTACGTTGTGTTTTGTATGTCATGTTAATAAAGCAGTGTTGTGACAAATAAAAGCAATCAATGAATCATTGAAAATGGCTTAGATTTGGGAAATGGAGAAGAATAAATTGGCGTTCTGATTATATTCTGATAATATTGTGCACATTTCAGATTAGTTGGGCATTAAGGAGAACAATGGATGCAGACATGTATTTTTATAGTATAGGACATCACAAGGTCTTTGTTTACTACAGATTTTGGTTGCACTGCTCCCCCAGTGGGAGCGATTTACGTACTGAAATAGCAGCCACGCGCCGGGGCTGGGTGACCCCGATCACCTTGCCTTCTGCCGCCCATCCAGCTTCCAGGAGGTACTGAAATTAAACAGGTTGAAGAAACAGGAACCAAACAAGAAATAAAGATTAATACAGTGTTTAGAGCAGTGGTTCTAAAAGCTCACATCACTCACATCACTGCACCGTGAGCTTGTACATCTGCTAGTTGTTCTGTTTAATATTTTGGAAAAATAATTAGATAATGAAAATAGAGTCACTTTTGCAAACATTTTACCATTAGTCTTTTCTTCTAGGGGACCCTGACTCAAAACCGTTTCAAGTAGCTAAAAATACGCTACTAAAGCATTCAAACAAGACAGGGTTATGTTCAATCGCTCTGGGAGTTTAGTCCACATGAAGGATATCATTCCAATGCTACCACCAGCTGCAGCTATCTAGTGATGTATGATATTAAGAGCACCCCTCACTTTAAACAAGTTATTCATATTTTAGAAAACAAATACAATTATTATTGCATCACTACTATAGCCTACTATAAAACATTGGTGAAACATTGGCCAAATGTTTTCATAATATAAGAAAGTGAAAATCTTGAAACTAGCCGATCTAAAAGCTTAGATTTGCAGATGTTCTATTTTCACAATATTTATGTGGCACCGAGTGCCTGGCAGTTCTGGCTCCGGTGTCGACCCCAAATACTCCTAGCCCACCAATTACCCTTGCTTTACCTTATCATAAAAGGTGCAGATTGCAGAACACATAATCAATTGGAAAACCTATATTGCAACACATTGTGAACTTGTATAGAGGTGAATCTGGCTGCACCACTAACCTGAGGTATCTGTGTCGTCTTGCCACATCCCGTCTCTCCAACAATAATGACCGTCTGGTAGCTCTCCACCAAGTATAAGATGTTGTTTCTGTGCTGGAAGAAGCAACCACGACGCAATGCACACAGTTTCAGAACTGACATACTGACAGTTAATCACCAGTAACATCATTTCAACTCAATTTGTAATGACACAGCGTCGAGCACGGAAAGCAGAAGTCAGATAACTAACCAACCAACCTTGAAGACAGGGAGTTTCTGTCGCTGCTTCTCGATGGACAAGGCGGTGTGAGGGTTGAAGATGATGGGAGAGCTGGTGGTCTCGCTCGTCAGCTCCCGTTCCTCCGATATCCCAGGTGCCTCGGACCCTGACCATGATGATGATACTGTTATAATGGGTCACTCCTATTCTATGGCAGTGTTTAGGTGCTAACCTAACCACAGTGATGTTTAGTAAAAAAAAAAAAAAAAAAAAGCGCTGGGGTGAGACAGGCACTCATCACTGCTCAGTGACATAATTTCCATGTTAAGAGGGAGCAGCAGCATCCTTATTCTTTCCAGTGGTCAGTTGCAACCGCATACATCCCTCAGAAATCTCATACCTTGTGAGCTTGGCGCTAACCACCCCTAATCTGATCAGCCCCAACAACCCTAACAACTATAAAACAGGGTTGGGTTTTGCCAAGGTACTACCGTAGATACAGTAGATTCTGAGAACATTGATGGACATGCACCACGACTCCAGTCTTATTTTCACTTTTAAAATAAACAGGAACAATGACAACACAGTAAATAAAAAAACCACAATAACTGAACGGACTCAGTTTGACTCTGGGAGTGTACATGGAACAAAATGGAACCGCTATTCATTTGTAAAATGTACACACTTCAGAGTTATACCAAGCCCGAGTACAAGTCTTTCAATTCTGGCCATCGCATTCATCGTATCACCTGCAATAATACGTGAATTAAATCTCGAGCTCTTGGGAGCGTAAAAAGGGACGTTTCATTTCCATTTGACTCCCAGTAGCTGCAGAATGAATGAACCCGCAGCGATACGGACTTGCAGATGTTATTACGCAGCTCAGTAACGTTACAGTACAGTTTCTACGTACAGTACGTACAAAACGCCGCTAACGCCAGTATCGCCTGTTCAAAGACATCCTCTGGGACAGCGCATGGACACCTAGAGGTGTCTGACATGACATTTACATGATATTATTGACATACTTACCCGGCTTCCAAAATTTCATCGTGGCGGGGGGAGCCGCCATCTTGCCCTCTACGTCACGTGCCATGTTCGTCATACATAATGACGTCATTCTTTGGGATTTCTTTGACTTCAGCAGTTAGACGTTGCATTATTTATATTCCATAGATCAGTGGTTTTCAACCTTTCTCCAGGGCCCACTATTTATTCTGCATTATAGTCAGGGGCCATTTGATGATAGGTTTAGTCTCTCGACCTATTTTAGTACTGCTCTCGACCCAAAGCTGGGTTTTCAAGTTTGTGTCCACAATTTACAAGTGTATGATGGTAAAATGTTGGCCAAAATAACAATTCTTCTACATTTTCTAATAGTGTAGACTCTTGAAAATTAAGTGATTCGGATGTTTAAACATAACAATCTGCAATAGATTGTAGAAATTCGATTTTTATAAATAATAATAAGATATCCAATTCATCCCAAAAATCACACGTGTGTGAAGTGAGTGGCGGTCTTATTGCGAACGCAGTGAGACGGATTACTATGTAAGCCAGGCAGGCAAGCCAGGCAACATTAATTACAACATAATTTCTCTTCATTGTCAATAGTATTTTTAAAAACAAATCATCCAGTTTATATGACTTATAATTGTGGAAGCCTAAATTGTCATGGCAAAAGTGATCATCCCTCTGGGTGATTCCTCTGGCATTTGACATTTCAATTGTGCAAAATAGGAAGACCTGCAATGCTAATTTAGATTTGATGTATAATTAAATTATACTAGTCTAACTGTTAAATGTTTAAGGTTGTGCTACCTGAGTTGATATTTAACATTTTAAAATGTTATATAGCTTTAGAGATCTGTTTGTTCAGTAATGTGAGTAGTAGTACCGACTCGAGGTTTACTCTTTCTACTCTTGGATGGGCTGTAAGTTTCCAACTTAAGAATGTGTTTTCTGTTCATTCATTCATGAGAGTGAAGACAAGGGGGCCCTGTTGATACTATACTACAATAATAACAATGACAAATCACAATAGGCTAGTGCTTTAATCCTTTGTTTAAAGGGGAATTCCACACATTTTCAACATTTTGCTATACCTTAGAGATGCTGTGTGGACATAATAAAAAGGTCCCCCATTCTGTGTATCCTAGAAATGGAGGTCTGAAAAAAATGGTGAAACACGACTTGATGACATCATAAAGTTGTGTTTCACCATGTTAATGATTTTTCTTTTAGGAGCTATTTTTCTGAAAGTGTACTAATGGAACCAAATGGACCGCTATGGTTAATTTGGTTCACATTTGTGTGCTGTCAACTGACAATTTTGAAAATGGGTGAAATTCCTCTTTAAACCAAGACGTATATGCTACCTCGATCTAACCGGCCTGCCATATAGACAGAGTGAACAGACCGGCATGGACTCGCCTGATGTCACAACTAATCCAGTGGACATCTCCAAACTCTACAGAGAGCTCAGTCTCTTCCCCTCTCTGAGCAGGGCTGACGTAGGACCTGCCATCACCTCTTCGTATGGAGGCAAATACAGTAATGTCTACACAGAATGGAACCAATGCGACCTTTCAAGGAACACCAATGTCAAATTCTGCCGGCAGTACGTTGTGTTCCACGACGACACGTCGGTGGTCTACTCCGTACCTTCCGGAGGTTGCACTGAGATCAAGGGAGAAGAAGTGCTTCTGAGCGAAAGTTCGCCTTCTGGAGAGATGAAGGCGGTGGTCACAGATGTCTCTCTGAGAAGCGAAGAGAGGCAGTTTGTGGAGATCTGGAGTAAGAACGCCTTAGCAAAGAGCATCAACCTGACCGCCTCAAAGAAGCACGGCAAGGTCTACGGCGACGACCAGTTTGGCTGTCTGTCATGGTCCCATTCGGAGACCCATCTCCTGTATGTGGCGGAGCGGATGAGGGTGAAGGCCGGGTCCTTCTTCCAGACAGAGTCACCAGAGGAGGACACTTTGAAAATGGAGCCAAAAGAAGCCGTGAAGGGAGAGCAGTTCGTCTTCCATGAGGACTGGGGAGAGTCCCTCGTCGACAAAAGCCAGCCCGTACTATGCGTGTTGGACGTCGAAAGTGGAAATGTCTCAGTGCTCGAGGGAACGCCTGACGGTGTTTCTCCGGGACAGGCTTTTTGGGCCCCGGGCGACACAGGCGTAGTTTTTGTGGGCTGGCGGCACGAGCCTTTCAGACTCGGCCTCAAGCACTGTCCTAACAGGAGATCATCTTTGTTCTATGTTGATCTTGCAGGAGGGAAATGTAAAGAGCTGTCGTCGGGAATCGGCGCAGTGTGCTCCCCGAGACTCAGTCCGGACCAGTGTAAGATTGTGTACCTGGAGTGTGAGGCCTTCGGTCCCCACATGCAGTGTAGCAAGCTCTGCATGTACGACTGGCACACTAAGGAGACCCTGGTGGTTGTAGACGTGGTGAAAAGACCTGGACTGGATGGGTTTGCCGGTATCTATACCTCCCAGTTGTCCCCTCAGTGCTGGTCTGCCGACAGCCAGCGTGTCCTCATCGCCTGTCCCCAACGCAGCCGCAAGGACCTGCTGGTGATAGATACAACCACAGGGAGCGCCACCTCACTCACATCTCACAAAAGCGACGTGGGTAACTGGTGTCTCCTGACCGTGCAGACAGACCTGATGGTGGTCAGCTGCTCATCTCCAAACCAGCCGCCCAGCCTCAGGGTGGGCTTCCTACCACCGAGGGGGGCTTCTTTCCAAGAGGTGGACTGGGTCACTCTGGAGGAGTCTCAGAGCCAGTCTGATATCAGCTGGCAGATCCTGAGCTTCGACCCTCCCTCAGACCAAGACAACGCCCAATACCCCGGCCTGGGTTTTGAGGCCTTGCTTCTCAAACCGGCAGAGGCCGTGAGGAAGAAGGGGGTCAAGCTGCCTCTCATTGTCATCCCTCACGGTGGCCCTCATTCCGTAATCGTGGCTGACTGGCTCCTGTCCTCCGCCGTGCTGTGTCGGATGGGCTATGCCGTGTTAATGGTGAACTATCGGGGCTCCATCGGTTATGGCCAGGACAACATCCTCTCCTTGCCCGGCAACGTGGGCACACAAGACGTCAAAGATGTTCAATTTGCCGTAGAGAGCGTTTTGAAAAGCGGGGAGTGTGACGAGCAGAAGGTGGCAGTCGCCGGGGGCTCCCATGGCGGTTTCCTTGCCTGTCATCTGATTGGCCAGTACCCAGGGTTCTATAAGGCGTGTGTGGCTCGCAATCCTGTCACCAATATAGCTTCCATGATGGGCAGTACAGACATCCCAGACTGGTGTATGGTGGAGGCGGGTTTTGAATACACCACAGACTGTCTTCCTCAGGCTGGCATCTGGGAACAGATGCTGAACAAATCTCCCATTAAACACGTGGCACAGGTGAAGACTCCAGTACTGCTCATGTTGGGGGAGGATGACAAGCGTGTGCCTAACAAGCAGGGAATGGAGTACTACAGAGCTCTCAAAGTGCTGCAGGTCCCAGTGCGGGTGCTGTGGTACCCAGGGAACAATCACTCACTCTCCAATGTGGATGCTGTGTCAGATGGCTTCATGAACATGGCTCTGTGGATGACTCAGCACCTATGTCAGAGATGATGGCACAATGCTACATGTTAGTGTGCTGAAGAAGTCACTGCTATAGCAGCATAACACATCCTGGTTTTACAACAGGGGTGTGCCTCCTTCTATTCAATTCACAAGGGTATTTTTTGTAGCATGGTTTAGTCACTCCTGAAGGATGGTTTTACAGGGCTATTTTTGTAGAATCATGTAGGAATACATTAAAAACACAATTAAAAGATGAAATACAATGCTTACATGTTTACATTACCAATGCAAATGTGCAACAAAACAATCTAGACTTAAGAAAAGTTAAGCCCATGTACTGTACATATCACGTGCATGTGTGTATTTAAGAAAAAAATCTTAAGAACATTGAACTATGTTTAAAGACGCATGTGAAGCGGTCAATGTTTGTTTTGTTTATACGTTGTATTTTGAAATAATTGTCTCCACCATAAGGTGATGACTATGTTTCGCCCCCCGTCCGTCCGCCCCATCCGTCTGCCTGTGCACATCCGTCCGTCTGTGCACGCACCTGTTACGTCACCCGCAGAGTGGCGTAACAGTTGCCTGCGGGGGGTGAAACATAATCACCACCAGTGACTGTTACTCAGTATTCACCTGACCCAAGATGGTGGAGAGTTTAGTCTAGTTTTTTACATATTTTGACAATAAGGCTGAATTATAGGGTATGGTCATCCACGGTGTGTTCATCGTTGATAGTAGCTCCACTCCCTACTAGGACCTCCACAAAGTATGAACACCAATGATGCTGTCAAACAAGTCTATAAAATATCTAAAACAGGATTAGAACATGTAGTGGCAAGATTTTGTTGTGATAATATCTAGGGGTGGGACTCGATTAATTTTTTTGATCTAATTAATTTGAAGCCTTGTAATTAATTAATCTCAATTAATTGCATACCAATATTTGACCCAAGAAGCATTTTTTTGTCAATTAAAACAGGCTGGTATAGCGTGTGAGAGTTTTTCTAAATCACTGTGTCGACAATGCAAGTTGGTTAACCAGATCAAAATTTGGTTAACTAGATCAAAAGTTGGTTAACCAGATGTAACTCTTTGAGAGCGTAAACATGAAACCAAATGGACCCTTGCGGGTCCATTTGGTTTCATGTTTACGCTCTCAAGAGTTAAAATATTCACCATCTGAATTAGCCCAAGTCTACACAACTAGAGAATGTAGAAGATTAATGGTCATTTTGATCTGTATGTTTGACTGTTTTGTTTCTGAAAACCAGCCTGGAATTGTGGACAAAAGCAAAAGAAATCTTTAGTTTTGGGGTCTGTGTGGCGATTAAAATGAGTTAATTTTGTTAATCGCGTTATTGTTTCTGTGATTAATTAATCTCAATTAATCAGTTAAAGTCCCAGCCCTAATAATATCAAGATGTATGGACATGTGTTGTATGTATGTATAATGAACTGTAGTCGTTAGTTTGTGTGTATGTGAATCGTGTATGTTTGTGAAAAAAATGAAAACATGATTGAAGGACATGTAGTGGGAGTTCATTGTAAGGGGTCCTTATGAAAAGGACATTTAACACAGTATCCCAATGCTTTTTTCCACTACAAAGGGTTAACCCAAAACCTTGCATAACTTGAAACGTTTCACAACCTGAAACGTTACCCAGTAAAGACAATATATAAATAGGGTGGATGGATGGATATAAACAGTGAACAGAATCTTTGAAAATGGAGACTAACCAAAGCCCATGTTTAATGTGATTGCCAAAAGATTTCAATCAGAAAATACAGTCCTCTCAAATGACATTATTGATTCCACAGTCAGAACAATATTATAGTCATCTCGCAAGAACTGGATTTTTTTTTCTTTTAAATGTATTCCAACTATAAAATACTGAGAATGATGTTACATCAATCAAGAATGATATAACAGACAAGTACAAATAAATCAACATAATACAATGTGGATTTTTGACATTGTACAGAATTTACAGAAAATATTTAAATTAATCTCAGAATATTAGGTAAGGTATTTGGATCTTGGAAGCTACATGTGAATGAAAACAAACTTCTTAAATTAATGCTATCCTCTACATATAAAGACAGACACTGATGATAAATTACATCGACATACGATTAGCAAGCCATGGCAGTGCACAGAACTATTTAGCTCAAAGACAAATTTGTACTTTCCCTTGCAACAGTGTTGTGCACCGACAATAGCCTGTAAAGCTCATAATGTGGTGAATTCTGCTGCTGCACATCGTGAGCTTGTAGAACACCTATCGTAGGCGCACAACACAATTATACAATGAGGCATAAAAATAAGCAGAATTGCATTAAGATGGATTCCTCATATCAATGGCATTAATATTCACCCGGGACATTGCCTACACATCTGTCAACTACAATGTAGTATTCTGTGGAATACAGAGTATAATAAACACACAATGTTAATTCCAGCATCTGTAGAGCATACTGTAGTGGTGGGTAAACATTACAAACTCATAACTTAACATATCGTCACTGTTGGGTAGAAACCTTTAATTTCCCAAAACATTATTTTCTAGGAAATGGAAAAAAGAACCTGTTTCAATGGATCCAATATAGGCATCACCAGAGCCTTAGATTAAGAGTTACGACATTGAGGGGGCAGAAAACTGTGAACAAGACCTTGAGATAAATAAACCCCTTCACCTGAGGTAATGCCCCATTCCATACTTAAATTCTTCAATAGTTATAAAGTTTTCTGGCAAACAGCAACGATATGTAGAATTCTCTCAGTGGTTAAGAAAACAAATTATGAGAAATTAATCCTGCCCCATGCACAATGAGTGTCAGCATATTAATTGACCAGCAGTCAGCATCGGATATCATCATCATAATTCATAATGAAATCAGACCGTCCTATTCCTGACTTTGCAGAGATCAAATCATGAAGGAAACCGAGATGAATAAAAAGTAAAAACCAATGAGACACTAACCATTTAACAACCATAACAGTGCCAATGATCTCTTAACCCATTAAAAACCAGAAAAGCATTTTTCTGAAAACTAAGGATTCTCACAAATAGCAGATATACAAGTTCAGGGTGCGTCACTTTTCAAAATATTAGTCTTTAAATATAAGTATGTTTTCTAAAAATCTACAAGTCTCTCCTGGGGTACCTTGCACAAAACATTTCAGAGGGGGGTACGCAGCCAAATATATTTCGGGGGTCCTTGGCACAGACAATTTTGAGAACTTCCTTGGAAGGCATTTGTAGAATCTTTGTATCATTAGTAGAAGCTCCTGGCATGCATTGGGTTACAGAAGAACCATGCTTTCCTTATTTCAACAGCATTTAAAGTTGCAATCCAAAGTTTTTAGATCCTTCTGGTGATACCAACCCCAGAGGCCCTGTGCAAGAGCCAACATTTCTAGTACTGCCCAGCTAAAAGCCAATAGTGGTCCTATGCTGTAACACAGGATGTAGAATGTCTCAACAGACCCACCACAGCTGTGTTACTTAGGAATATTATATTAATACTAAAATAAGGATTGCTACTTTAAACCATTAGTCAACCACTTAAGCTCTACGAAAACATGTGCTCCCCTAAAACAGAGGAGGCCCGTTTAGAAACTCAAACTGTTGTATAATTACTTTCCTAAAATAGGGATGCCGGTGTGAAGGTGTTGAGCGTCCGTGGCATTTTATATCTGTGCATTGGCTATTCACAAATAGCAGAAGTGCAAGCTCACAGTGCGTTGCTTTGTGCAACGCTGTGCGCTTGTACATCTGCATTATTATTTTTATTACATCTGAGAAATCTTGAAAGTAAGAACTACTGATTTAGAATGTGTACAATCAGCCTCGGGTCTTGATGGGTTAAGCAGTGGTGAAACAACGGGAGGAAGGAACTATAACATATTTAGAAGCATATGATGCTGAGATGCCTTTGAAAGGCAGCCACTGTACTGTACACACATTATGCATTTGAACATTGTCATCTTGATGGGTCTTTGTAGTGTCTTGCAATTCATCAAACTTACTACACGTCCCACAATGCATCACTGCACACTGGAAAAAGGTCCATGTGAGTGTTGGATCCCATCGCCACGCCATGAAGTTCTAAGCTCTTTTGTGTCTTCTTTTTTTACTCTCTTTGTTACTTCAACAGAAATGTTCATGTTTTAGTATCCTCCGGCGCTTGATTCATTCCTCAGTCATAATGAAGAGCTGTGTAAAATATTATCCACACCACCTAGTGGAGACACGAGCAAAATACACACATACAAATTATAAATAATTCAAAAAATGTAAGAAAATCAGGAACAAAATCAGTAACAAAGTAACTAAATCAATGTACAGTAACAAAATCAGTGTACCATACATGCCCTACAAACGATCAATAATGATCCAAAGAGTGTGCATTAGGGGTGTTAAAAAATATAAAAAAAAATATATGTGATTTGATGTGATTCTCAATGTCATGATATATCGTATCATGAAATATCGTATCGCACCCCTCAAAAAGGTCCTGCCATTATTGAGGCATTATATTAACAAATGGGAAATATTGACCGACCACCTGGACTCAAAATACACCAGAGTAAGACCAAATGTGGACAAGGACAGACACATGCAGAGTCTGTGAGTGGCGCAGGAGGGTGATATTCATAGACTTGTGGTAAAAATACACATTGAGTGAACACAGTTCACTCAATAATGATTGATTGTGCGCACACACAAGGGGTGAGCATTTTTTTTATATGCCAATATATTGTGATTCGTAATGTCAATATATCAATATCGTATCGCCTGTTTCAGAATCGATTTTATGCATTTATTCATTTTTCATTTCATGTCAGATTTTATGTATGATTGAACTTCTCGTGGTATATATATATATATAGTTTTGATTTGCTTTAAAATGTTGTATTTGATTGAGGTTTTCATGTGGTTCTCAAACTTCAAGGACCCTCTGAAAATAATCTTTTTTAAGACTGAAAATACTGTATGTCCTCACCATAAACAGAGCAAAAGAAGTCATGAAGCCTTCTTTGGTGAGCTCCCACGTGCCTCCATACTCCTCTTCATCCACCTGCTGGAAGCTGCTGAAGTACAAATACAGAACTCCAGCATTGATGATGCAGAATCTAGTAGGAGAGAGAAAGAGACAACAATACCTTAGACTTAGAACAATGGCTCTCAAAACCTTTAATTCCAAGGACATCCAATGAGTGTATACAAATGGAACTGTTAAGGATTTGGTACACTACACTCTCACAACAGCAGTCCCTCTTTAAGGACCAAACACTCGTGTTTCAGAGAAGCCATTTTCAAGAATTATATTACAAATATATGTCTAGTTGGAAAAAGATATATCCCACAACCTTGAATAAAAGCCATAAACATATCTTTAAAAGTTTGTGCTCAGAATATTGTCTATTTGGTGGAAACCGCTTTTGCCCAAAGTAGAAGATCACAGATTGTAGATATTCTACACGAAGCTGTATTATTCTGCTCAATTATGGTATTCATTTAAGGAGAAAAATACAAAAAGTTAAAATAATGGATAACAGCAACTTACATGGCTATCCCCAGAAATCCTTTTAGCGGTGCCACGCCCCATATGATACCAAGGATTATTGCAATGATTTGCCGGATCCAGTAGATCACATCTAAAAACTCATCCTGTTAAAAAGAAGAAAAACAGATGCGGGTTAATACATGATTAAGTATTTATTTGGCCAACAGGCAGTCCCTTCTTGGGCCTCCTCAGAACTAATATTCACTTCTCTGTAAAGAACCTGTGTGTGATACTTGTGAAGAATTTTAAGTTTGATGAACAGATCAGCTCCAACTTAGGCTGCAGGCCGGGATTAATGCCTGTCTCTCAATACCTAGAGAGTAATTCATGCATTTATCTGGTCAAGACTCGGTTACTGTAATTCACTATATGTAAGCATCGATCAGTCTGCCCTTAGACGTCTCCAACACATACAGAATTCACCGATTTCCTCCTAGCTGGAACAAGGAGGGGTGATCATATCACCTCGGACCTTGCCTCAGTCCGCCGTCTGCTCTCTCCATAGCTCTCTCCACCTTTCAAACTCTTAAAATTTTTTATTCTTCCAGTCCTTTAACTGTGTCTGATCACAAAAGGCTGACCATTAATAGATCTTGGTTTGTATCTTGGCTTAAGTCATGCTTAAAGTGTAACAGTCCATCCATCCATCTTCTTCCGCTTATCCGAGGTCGGGTCGCGGGGGCCACAGCTCCACCAGAGAGCTCCAGACCTCCCTACAGTGACAGTAACAGTGGCCTTTTGTTTGGTTGTAAAGCGATTTTATTGTTCTCTATATGCTTGTTTTTATTCTAATCGATTTGAAGTATCCATCCTTTAACTGATGTCTGGTGCCAGGTCGCAAGGGCAACAGTTCCAGCAGAGAGCTTCAGACTTCCCTTTCCCAAGTTAGAATAGCCACTTTCTACTGTCCTTTTGGGAGGCCCTGAGGTGTCCAAAAGCTAGTATGGTCCTATCTGCCAGGGGGTCTCATCCCAGTGGGACATGCAGCAAGGCCCTGTCTGAGGATGACACTACTAACCAAGGAAAATAATCCAATTATGTTTAGTTTATGCAGATTAGAGGCAACCAATGGAACCCCATGGTTCAATATGTATCAATATGGTGAGAGAATATTGTGGGGATGACAAAATGTTCAATGAATGGGGGAGGAGAGGATTGATTGATTTTTTAGTCCAGAATGTCTTCACATCTTCACACTTTTGGCTTCAGTGTTTGTGTTTACAAGCTGGACATCGGAGGTGCTAGCACCCCTCAAAAAGGCCCTGCCATTAGTGTACGTTATATTACAAGGATAAACAAATGAGAAATATTGACCTGACCACCTTGACTCAAAATACACAAGAGTAAGACCAAATGTGGACAAGAACGGACACATGTACAGCATACAGAGTCTGGTGACAGTCTGTGCCTTTCAGTGGCTGCAATCCCCAAAAACACGGAAGGCAGAGAGAGAGCCTCCTGTTGGTTCTGGCGCAAGAGAGAGGACAATAGCTGGATGCCTGGATGAGATAGGGAGTGGTTTGGCCAAACACTGCTGACCCGCCAACTGTAGTGTTGTGGTTGAGGGTTGAAACACTATAAGCAGGTTGGGGGAACACGATGACCTCTATCTTCCAGGCCAAGGAGTTATTCATTAATGGATTATGATCACATCTTTGTCACATTTACTAATGTACTAATGTGTGCCTCTCAAATGTCACAAGGCTTAATTACAGTGCTGAAACCCTTTGCATAAGATGTGCTTTTCATGCGTCAACATTGTTTACAGTGTAAACTCAAAACCATAATGAACACCTCCCCCGGTGAATCCAGACCCCCACCACCACACAGCCTGACAACACCACCTGTTTTTGGCCTCCACCCAGAGAGGGAGATGAGGGGGAGGGGTGGGACAGGGAGAGGGGTCAGAGGTGACTCAGAAGCTGAGTCGAGGATTGGGAAACTAGGGGTCTGGATTAAACAAGGTCCGGTGACTCAGGTACAGAGAGATGTAGTAGCAAGAGTAGTAACAAGATAATAATAGTACATTGTATAAAAGCACCACTCAAACCCATAAGGATAACTATGTCGATCAATGTTGTATTTTTAACATAGTTCTTTATAGTTTTTAATATAGTTCAGTTGTGAACTGGGCCATCTTTGACTGAGAATGAAATTTAAAACTATATTTGTATAGCTGTTAGTTATTATAGTAATCAGCGAGAATGCATGAAATTCCACTTGCCACAGACATGATGACACCATAGTAGTGGTCAAATTGTGGTCAATTGTGGTCAGTGGTCAATTAATTACTAGTAGTGTCCCTTTGGACTAAAGACTAATGTGACTGTGGTCTCTGTAATCTTTCTCCTTTTCCTGCTGTGTTCTCGTTTATCTCTGCTTATAATATTTGCTGTTAACTGCATCTGGGAATACATTTCCCTTAAGGAATCAACCAGTCAATATATCTAGTAATGAAGTATTAAAGTAAAAGTATTAAACTAAAAGCATTAAAGTGGCAAACTAAAAGCATTAACCCTTAGTGTACTAAACGCATTTTGGTGTTCTCAGCATTATGTTTTAACTATTGAAAAATAGCAGATCTACAAGCTCATAGCGCGCCACCGAGTGCCAAACTAGAAATCTAGACATGACACAATGGGTTAAAGTGGCAAACTAAAAGCATTAAAGTGGCATTATAACAGTAAAATGCCAGGGTCGAGTATTGAATGAAATGTTAAATGTATGGGCAGCAGAACGCACTGTCCTGCTGGGTCCCAAAGGGTCCCATGGGGTGAAGATTGTCATATCAAAACATGTCGGCCCTCATCAAGCTTCCTTGGCAATGCAGCGCAACTATAATCCAATTACACGTTTTTCCGAATGTAATCTGGGGGTTTATACTAGTTAGTTATTTTTCTGTTGGCACACAATCCCAGCTTATCTCTCGCTTGAAAATGTTTAGATATTCAATATTTCATGTTTATTAAAGTCAAATAACTAAAGAGATGGAGAAAATGACTTTAAATTAAAGGGGAATTCCACCCCTTTTCAACATTTTACTATGAACCACATCTTGAAGACAGCATCAAGGTGTGATTCACCATTCACCATTACAGACCTCCATGTCTAGGAATTTACGGAATGGGGGAAAGCTTTTGCTATTATTTCCACACAATCTAAGCTAAGGTATATTAATAGCATAGAAAATGAGTGGATTTCCCCTTTAATGACAGGATTCCACAGTACATGCAGTTCAAATAAACGTATCTGTTTGGGGGCAAAAATGTGCCGCTTACAATCATAGAAGAGTAAAATATGAGTTGATAATCTGACCTTCTCCTCCCAGACAGCAGTACTGTTAAAGGCTTTGCTCCATGTGGACTGTTTCAGCCCTCCATTCACCACATGCACTTCCTCTTTCTTCTTGGCATTACTGTTCGTCATTCTTTCTGTTTTACTTGTTTTCACCAGCGGGAGACAAACACGACGCAGCGGCAATAATACAATCGGTGTGCAAACGCATCAATACGTCGCCAAACAGCCTTGCAGATGAACGTTAAACAGTGCAGATTTAAAGAGCTGTGCTGGTTCTCAGTTTCACACAGATTGTTGCACACAGAGCAAGACGCTTAGCGGACTCCCAGTGGCTGTCTGCGCACGCGCAACGCCGTCTGACCCCGTCACGCAGCGACCAATGAGTGAGTGCGACGTTCCTGCACGTCTTCTGCCAGGAGTTGGCGTGAAACCCACAGCGACACCTAGAGCAGGGGGTTTCAACCTTTTTGATCAAAGGGCCCACTATTTATTCAGCATTTGAGCCACGAGCCACCATTTCAGACCATTTTAGCCCCAACAGACACAAAACTAAAGATTTCTGTAGCTCTGGTCCAATCACTCCAATGCTCCACTGCTACTGAGTCTGACTTGCATTGCAAGTGGACCAGAGCTAAGATTTCTGTTGCTTTTGTCCACAATACAAGGATGGATTTTGGAAACAGAACAGTAAGACATGCGGATCAAAAATGACCATTATTCTTCTACATTCTGGTCTGTACTGTAGGCCTACATTCATTCTTGTGTAGACTTGGGCTAATTGAGATGGTGAATATCTTGAGAGTGTAAACATGAAACCAAATGGACCCGCAAGGGTCAATTTGGTTCATATTTACACTCTCAAAGAGTTACATCTGGTTAACCAACTCTCCATCATTTAGCCTAGCGACCACCTAGAACTTTTATAAGTTCTAGGGTGACCACTCAACCACTGGTGGTCCCTGGACCACTGGTTGAAAACCACTGCCTATAGAGGACAGAGGACAGAAAGCTGCAAAACCCTTCCTTTCTTGCTCTTGTGTTTTTATTTTATTTTTTATTAATGGCACCCAGTAATGTATCACTAGTCCATGACCATCCATCCATCTTCCACTGCTTATCTGTAGTCGGGTCGCGGGGGCAATGGCTCAACTGGAGAGCTCCAGACTTCCAACATTAGTGTCTTCCTTCTGGGGGGATCCATAGAAGGTCCATTGCCAGTGAATCGATGTAATCCCTCCATCTGCGCTGTGGTCTCCTTACAGTGGGACATGCCTTGAGGATCTCCTTAAGGAGACACTTGATAGGTATCCCAATCAGATGCCCTCCAGGTGAAGAAGCCTGGTACTGTATAGCCTGTATAGCCTGGCCTAACCCGCAATGATTTTGGCCTTGGGAGGGCGGGGTGCCGTGGTATCCACTCTAACCACAAGGCAACTGAGCTGGTACTGTAGGACTAGTATACTGTATATCAGTAATTATACTAGTCCGCTACTACTGTAGTAGACGAGTACGACTGCATATACTGTAAGTATATTGTAAAAATCCCTGAGTCGTCATTTATTAGCCTGCAGTGAGACCACCATTTGAAAAGATATACCAGGGACCCCCATTAAAGAAGATTTTTATCACAACTATAGCAGTTGGGCATGCATTACGCTACGGACCACCCATTCTAATCTGATTTTTATCTCTGGGGCACAAAACTATGTCATTTAATCATTGAAACAAATGGAACCAAATGGACGCATTAGGGTCTGTTTGGTTATGGTTTTGGTTATTAAGCATCTCCATGCTTAATAAGAAGTACTGTAGATCTATATGTAGACAAAAAGCAGATTGACAAGCACACAATGCCTTATAATGGTATACTACTTTTTCTGTAGGCCTATGCTTCCCTAGGCTATTTATGACAAACAAAGCCTGGGTACCGAGGGTATGACATGCAGAAGGAACAAATGTGGCATCCAGTGTTTCTGCTGCTGGAGCATAAACAAAGTCAAGAAGGTGAGAGGACCCACGCTTATGTGCCTACAGCACACACACCTGTGACTGAGTTAAAAACTCTCACAAACCTGCCAGCATGTGAAGTTCAAAACAAGAGTGAATGGCAACATTTAATTTTGTCACATTCTTTAGGGGTGCAACCCACATAACATGTTTCATTCCTGGAATGTCTGAACTCTACACGCCATACCTTGTTGTAAAGGTGAATAATCAATGATTAAAACTAGGCATATACCAGAGTGGTCCAGGTGCATGCCACACACTGTATATTTGGCCTGGCAGCGATGTGGCATTTTTGAGTCCCATTCGTGACAACTTTTGCTGCTTGTCTCTCCCCTTTTCTCCTTCCCTTTTGCCTGTCTATCTTCACAATTTACTATCAATAAAGGGCAAAAAAGCCCAAAACAAATGTTGCAGTAAAAAAAACTTTAAAACTAGGGATGCACAGAAAGGGAAATTCTTTGTCAAGACCAAGTATGAATACCGAATATATTAGCCGAATATGATGATTAATATTATATAGATCCTTTCATTTTTCCTATAATTGATGTCATGGCTGCACCTTAAAAGCTACCTGATTATGGCAAAAGACATGATTATGGCGAAATGTAAGTTAAATAATAATCGGTATTATGGGTCCATACATTTTTGGAGACGTTTTCTGACATTCATTTTCTGGACCCAAATATTTGGTGCATCACTAATTAAAATGGTATAAGATACAATACAAACTGGTATTAAGGTGGAGAAATAAAAATTCCCCAAATTTGTCAGTTTTTTGGGAGGTGCAATCCACACGTTGAGCATTGTTACTCATTCTAGGAAAGTCCTATCTCTACAAGCCATACCTTGTTATAAAGGTCAGTAGCTAACAATTAAAATGATATATGGTAAGATACAATACCAATTTGTATTATTATTAAGTATTAAGGTGGAGAAAAGAATTCCCATTTAGTTTTTCAAAACTTATGTGGGCCAGTTTAGCGGTGGTTCCCAAACATTTGTTGGTCACAAACACATTTTTATGGTTCCCTTAATTTATGGTTCATATATTGGTCAACATATTTTTAGAAAGCACATTAAGTAGTCATGAAAATAGCTAATTAACATTCTTATATACAGTATATAGTAATACAACAGTGTGTTGTATGCACGCACGCGCGCGCGCGCGCGCACACACACACACACACACACACACACACACACACACACACACACACACACACACACACACACACACACGTAGTCACTTTTGTTGAGTACTTGTTGGTCTGTATTTTAAATAAATCATGCAGTGGAAGCCAACAGTTTATATCTACCATTACATCTACATCAGTAGCAGCCTAATTCCACTGGCATTTTCCCCCACACTTGTTATGTACAGTTCATACTGCCCAGATTCCTTTTCCTGTTTCAGTTGCTCGAGGTCTTACACATTTCTAGTAATGCATTATACAGGCTTGTGTCCACCCACCATTTATACATCTGTGTAAACTCCAGCTGACAGTAAACATTCAGGAAGTGGAGATATTGCTGGCATGCCATGCAGTATATGGACTGAATGTTGGAACGAATATGGACAGAAAGGCCCAGACCACACGGTCAGTTACGCCTTGGGACAAAATCATTTTATGGGAAACCACACAATACAACTCATTGGGTTGCAGTGGTATGGTTGACCCTAACACAACTTTGTCCCAACGAGTAACTACTGGTGTGGTTTGGGCTTTAGATTATTTGAGAAATATTTCTCAATTATATTTTTCCCCCTCCCCGATTCAGAGTTGTAGTCAGGTAGTCAAAGGGCTTCTTTTGTTTAGTGGGAAATTTGATTTAGGGTAATTTTTCCCACAACACACATGTCAGCACATTTTCGATAAGAGGCTATGGTAGTTTTTTAGGTAAAGGAGTGTTTTGCTTGTAATAGATTCAGAATCGTAAAAGAAAATCTTTGGGATTTTAATGGTAGGGTCACAACAGGAAGTAAGTGTAATGTATGCACACAGACAGGAAAAAAAGACTACTCTACCACCAAATTTCCCACCTGTACACTGTGACCTTATTGGCGTTTTGTGTTGTCTGTGGTGTATTGCATGCTACAATTTGTCCACCAGATGGTGCTAGATGACACTACTACACTACTCCCATCAGCCATCACCTCTAGTTTCAAGGAGTTACTCAGGTAATAACACAATAGACAAAAAAGGTCTGCTGCAACAACCAGAAAAGTTTGTTACATTGTGTTTTATTCTGCAAATAACATCTGTAAAAATTATACAACAGGCCTAGGGATGGGAACTCTGGAGAAAAGTTCATAATCCTTTTACAGTCAAATTTATTACATAAGAAAGTTCCATAAAAACAGAAATAATACGTACACAGCAGTTACGTACTGAAGCACTTGATGCTAAAACAAACATGTCAGTCAAATGTGTTCACCTTGGTTTTGCTTTTTCTGTTTAGACGCCGACAAACAGGGTGCTTGCCCTCTTTGGATGACAGACTTACACACACTGTCCATATTAAACAAGCACTTTAAATGTCCTCCCGAACACAGTATGTACAAAAAAACAAACAAACCTAACCATAGCAACCCCAGTGTTCCTATTTTGGGCAAATCTTTAAAAAAAAGCTGAAAAGAACTGATCTACAAGCTTAAAACACTCTGCAACTGCAATGTTTGTGAGCTTGTTGATCGGCTATTTACATTGCACGTCATCAGGGCTTTTAAGAGAGATTTGTGAGTGTCCACATCAAAACATCAGTGCTGTGCTGATTTCACCTGATGCCGTACATGAACAGCGTCGCCCGGCGCATACAGACAAAGAGTTCTGGGCGTGAAATGAAAGATGACAAGCGCGTTATTGCAGAGAAACCAGGAGGACAAAGCAATATGGAGATGACCGACGGGGAAAAAGGGGTTCATTTGTTTTACGTTTTAAGGCCTGGGCAAGCACCCTGGACTGAAGTGGGATGATTCTTGTGCAGTTTTTTTTTTTTGCATGTGTCTAACTGCCAAAATGCCTATAAAATATATTTTCTCTGTAAAACCGAACGCTCATCGCTAAAGAGTTCGAATTCTGAGAGAGTTCGGCTTTGTCGATGATATCCGACATTCAAGATTGGGAGTGTTAGACGAGATCGCCTCCCCTAGCCCACCGCTGTCCTCTCAGCATCTGTTGAGCTCTGTCCAAATCCCAATCCAGTCTCCACTCTTCTCCCTCTTTCTTCCACCTCCACCAAAAGGCCCCCCTGCTCCCCTCCTCCGACCGCAGCGAGGCAGACGGAACAAACACGGCAGCAAAGCGCAGCCAGTTCTCCCTTTCTCTCCCTCCCTCCCTCAGTCCTGTGCCTCACACTCAGCCTCAACATCCTTTCAAGGGGAAAATGGCGGCTGGGAGGAAGGAGGAGGATACTGTGTCTGTCTGTGTGCGAGAGGTAGACGTCGCAGGAGGGAGACAGGGGAGAGAAGGGGAGGGGAGGGGGGGCTGCTGGTAGCTTTTAGTGTCCATCTCACGTAGTGGTAAAGTGAGAGAAAGAGAACAGAGACGGAGGGTAGGGTCGCGGCCACCTCCAGGGGTGAGAGAAGGATTCGGAAAGGTGGGAGCATTTTCCAGGTAATTTTTCCCCCCACTGTGATCTACTGTATGTCACAATCACATCTGCCCTGTCTGTCCCACCTCACCCCCGCCCCTCCCCAAAACAAAGACCACCTGCATTGAGAATTAGGCCCACAACTACAGCAAGGGTCCTCTTCACTCTTCAGTCTGTCCCTGTGGAAAAATAAATGGAAATCAATTAACAAGGAAAGGAACAGAGGATGCTGACCAAACATTCTGTTTTTATTTTTAAGTCGCAAGCCAAATTGATGTATTTTGCAGTGGACCCTAATCACTTTTTCTGCCAGAGAATAGAGAAGAGATGATATGAATTATCAAAATTATGTCTTTAGTATTTTTCAACTAGCAGGTGTAAAGGCTTGCACTGTGAACTTAAGTATATCGTATAATGTACTTAACAGTAGTTAACATAGAAGGGCATAAAAAAGATTGTGATGATTTATATACTCCCACGCCCTGGGAAAGCCCCTTTGTGAGTATCCCAGTATCTTTGGATGATAAACACAATGTGAAACGAGATATTCTGTGCAAACACTTTAACACTTTAAATTTACTACATGAACTCTAGCGTACCTTCTATTCTGGAAGCAAACATTCAGAGGAAATAGCAGCTCTTACAAGCTTGCAATGCATGGCGTTGCAAAGCTTTGGCTTTTGCTTTTGCCAAAGCTTAACCACTCTTGCCAAAGTGAAAGTGGTTAAGCTAAATGCACACAGCAAGCATGCACACAAACAAAGGCTGGTCTTGCCTGTTGTTGTTTTTTATTTTAATCGTGTTCTTCTATTGTGAGGGGGAAAAAAACAAAAACACATCTGTATATAGTATATTCTGATATGATATCCCACTTCCTAAAGGCTGAGGCTAAGCTTTGAACGGATCAGATTGGACTTTGCATTCCAGAGAATGCAAAATCCAGTAATAACATAGGCTAGGAAAGGTTAGCTGGTGACAAACTAGATACCTGATGTTCACTTTGAGCTGCATCCAACCCCCATCCCCCCAGCTTAGGGAAGTAGCATGATTTTCTCATGCCAAGGAAGGCCCTTTGGTTTGAATCACTTGTGGCGACATGCAACAGGATATATCACACTGCTGCAACGAACCCTTAAACAGTTTCGTTGCATCTCGACCCATTGGTTTGGGCATGGAGACAAATCTATTTCATACTCTATGGCTTAGCTCAGAGTTCTGAAAAGTAGACCCCTGTTTCACCCCTGTCAGAGAGCAGTACGCACTGCTCTTGGTTGTGGCCACGTCGATAGTCTCCGGTGGATTTCGCCCTCTATGACTATGCATCCAGCACATGTAGGAATACCAGAAAATACAGCACATGTAGGAAGGAGGCTGCTGGATTACGTGCGCCATTTGGCATTGGCGTATTTTTATTCTTTTCTTGAAGTTTCGCTCGGATGGAATCCTCTCTCCCTTCCTTGTTTACCTCCCAGTGTACTGCCTCCGGAGCAGTTACTGGCTACCTGAAGTATCTGCAGTAAATTAGGGGCTGCAACCTGCTCGAACCACAGAGGGACCCTACGGGAAGTAATCTGGGGGGTCCCTGAAAGGAGCTAATCCCAGTCCAACTTTGTAGAAACACTGCTACAGAAACAGTGCTTCTCAAAGTGGGTCTTTTAACACCATAAACCTAATTTACACTTCAGATATTGAACAATACCCAAGACAAGCCGCAGGCAGGTCTTAATGGGTTAAGTAGTTAACCTGCAACAGTGTGAGAAACAGGTGGTGCAGAAGCATCACGCTCACCTTTAGTAGGATTCACAGTCTTGTCTCTTTGCTCCTCCGGTGCTTTTGTGGAGCCGCCACACACAGACGGTTCAATGTTCTCTTCCTTCACCTCTGCCTGCTGCTGCTCCCCAGGTGAGGACGACCCACATTCTCCTTGGCTGCCTTGTGGTTTCCCTGTCGCACCTCCCGGCGAAGCTGCATCAGATCCTGTCCTATCAGAGGAGCCTGGGGGAGTGGCTTCTTCAGATCCTGTCCTATCAGAGGAGCCTGGGGGCGTGGCTTCTTCAGATCCTGTCCTACCAGAGGAGCCCGAGGGAGTGGCTTTAGACCCCGTCCTATCAGAGCAGCCTAAAGGAGTGGCTTCTTCAGATCCTGTCCTATCAGAGCCTGGCGGAGCTGCTTTAGAATCAGATCCTGTCCTATCATCAGCAGTAATAGTAGTGTCTTTATCCAGGGATAGCACAGCAGCAGTGTTGATAGAGAACCAGCGTCGAACCAGCTCCTCTGTTAAGTTACTAGCCTTAGCCAGCTCCACTACCTGTAAAACACGAAATCAAAGCCGTATTTATTTTAAAATAGTTAAAATAGCTAAAATAGAAACAAAATAGCAAGGCATAAGGGGTGAGGCAACGTCTAAATGAGGAAAAAAGCAGTGGAACCAAGTAGGCTATAGAGTCCTGGGCGGCACTGGTCAATTAATTACAGTGGGGTTCAATTTGTCCAGGAATGAAGCCTACCTGCGCCTCATCCAGCCTTCCGTTTGCATCCAGGTGTGCCTGGAGGACCGCGACGTCGCCCTTCCCAAAGTCCTCCTGGTGGACCAGGCCCTGGTACTCCTCCAGCCACTTCAGTGTGCTGTTCTTCTGCACGTAGCGGCAGTCCCCGAACCAGCGCACCACCTCGGGCCGGGCCAGCCCCGTGCTGGCGATCAGCTGGTCATACTGGGGCGCGCTGGGCCACTGCGTGCGGGCGTACACCTGCTTGAGCAGGTGCAGCTGCTCCGCCGTCTTCTTGCCCCGGGCGGCGGGCGAGGGCTTCGGGGACGGCGAAGGTTTGGGCGGCTGGGAGGAGGTGGTCGGCTTCGGGGTGGTGGACGGGGGAGGGGGGCTGGATGAAGGCGCTGCGGCAGGGCTGTCCGAGGAGCCTGCATCGCCCTCCGCTTTTCCGTTGGCCTCCGTCACCTTTAGCAGTGGGGCAAGGAGGATTTATTTAAGCAATAATAAACAAGAGGGTGTGGATTAATGTGGTTATTGGAACGACAGTGATGCAGTCAGGAACAAGATGCAGTTGAGTTCCGCAAGCGTCAACAAAGGGCCAAGAATCACGTTGATTCACACCCTCGAGTGAAATATTGCAATTATACCACAGTTACCCTTAGAACTAGGAGATTTGATAAAAAACATTATTATTCTGACAGTGTAGTCACTACCAGTGACAGATGTAGTCACTACCAGTTTTGGGTAGTAACTAATTAAATATTACCTATTGCTGTAATATTATTACATTTTCTAGCAAAAGTAAAGTAATGATATTACTCTGCCAAAATGTGTAATAAATAATATGTTACTCTGCCAAAACATGCCTCACTACCCTCAACTTAATTACTTTTGAGCTTGTTGTTGCATGATGTGAAAATAAAAGTAAAAGATTTACAAGCCATCAACATACAGTATGACAACACAGATGTGCAGTAGTTTCTAGATCCTACTCCACCACAGCAATCTGCACACATGACCTACACTACAAGTTATTGCAGTTGTCGCAAGCTGTCACAAAACAGATTGTGTTGTGCATCTCTATTCCGGGTTGCGGGTGGGAAGGGGGGACTTGGGAAAGTAATATTGTAATATGCAATATATTATTCTTTCATTCAAGTAATAAGTAATGTAACCATATTACCTTTTCTAAGGGGTCATAAGTAAAGTAAATATATTGCCCAACACTGGTCACTACAACCACAGATGTCCCTCACTAGGCTAACAGCCAAGTCTGCTGCACTCTGCGAAAAGCTGAAATATTTGTATTGATTAGCCAGTGAACAACGCTGTTTTTTTTCACTGCATGTGACATGTTTCAACCAATCAGATTAGTTCCTCAAGCAACCTGTGGTATAATGGACATCAGTGAAAGTACTAATAGCAGTGTTAAAAAGGTTCTGTATTAATCTTACTTCAATTCAATTAAAGTAGCAAAAGTAAATGCATTCATTATGCAGAAGGAATAATGAAGGATAGGCCCATTTCAGAATCAATGATATGTTAATTGAACTGTGTTTCCATCATAGCAAGGAACTCACAATCTGAAAATATGAATAATAAGAGTAAAAAATATAAAACATCAAGAAGTAGAAGAGAGCAAAATAATTGAAAGACACGGTTTACTATTAGTATTATTGATCCTGTTGTTCTACCTACTGCCTGACTGATGTACAAAGCTCATGACGCTCTGTGACACGTTGTGATCTTGTAGGGCTCCATTTTTGTATGCTAAACCCCTTATACCAAATCCCTTATTTCGTTTTTACGGTTTTGAAAAAACTTTTTGGAATATTTCAACATGTCAATCTATTAACACATTGTGAGCTTGTAGACTGGCAATTTGAAGTACTGAAAAATGTTTTTTTTTAATAGATTAAAAAGGCAAGAAGTTAATAAGGGGATAAGGGGTTTAGCGGTAGCGAAAATGGAGCCCCTAGTCTTAGTTCTACTGGCTCTCTTCTCCACTAGTCCATCCCTAACTTTTTGTTGAGGAAAAGTACAGTATATTTAGAAATCGTTTAAGCCAGTGGTTTTCAACCAGTGGTCCGGGGACCACCACTGTCACCTGGGAGATTGCAGATCGTAAATTGATACCAAATGGACCCTTATTGGTCCATTTGGTATCATTTTACGCTCTCAAGAGTTAAATTATATTTAAACATCTGAATTTCTTACCAGAAATTTTCAAGAATGTACACATTTAGAGAATGTAGAAGAACTGTTATTTTGACCAACGTTTTGCCAGGTTATCTCTCCTAAATTGTGGATAAAAACTTGAAAATCCTTAGTTTTGGGTTTAAGAGACTAAACTAACATCTAACATCAAATGGTGGTCCGTGACTAAAATGTAGAATAAAAATAGTGGGCCCTGGTATGAAAAAGGTTGACCAACATTTTTTTTTGTTAGTTCTCACAAAATGCTTTGCAGCGACTGACCTTCAGCATCTTCAGGTTGATCTTGATGGGGTTGACTTTGGGCTCTCCTGAGGAGCCGTCCTCTCCTGCTCTCTGCTCCCCGCCAGCCCCCACCAGCCCCCCGGCTGCCTCCACCAGCATGTCCTCCTCCTCCCTGACCGCCCGCTCCGCCTCCTCCCTCTTCTTCTCGGCCGCTGCTCGCTTCCTCTTGTCGGCGAACCAGCCGTGGATCTCTCGCCGCGTCATCTTGGTCTCGCCACGCAGCCGGTCCACCTCCTCTCCGGAGGGGTCGGCGTCCTGCGCGAAGCTGGCCTCTAGCGCCCTCACCTGGACAACAGGAACAGGAGATGTTTACCATGTTTTCTTTTTAGTATTTCTGAACAGCTTCACTGGTGCTCTAGTGTGAGGGAAAAGTACTTTAAGTCCTTAACAGATTTACCACAACTTTTGGAGTGATTGATTATTCTGTTGTCTGCTTCTCACTCCAAAAGTGGTTTTAGTTTTTGTTTCATTAACATGCTCATTAACTCACTGCACATCACTTCATGAAGTCCTGTAAGTAGTGATTGCACTACGAAACTCAGAAAACACCTCACACACTCACAACTACAATTGAGAATTGATAAATGATATAGCTTGAAATGCATTTATCTCTGGATGAGCCCTGGAAATAGTGAAATGTGAAAATACAATGTTTTCGCAAATGTATTTTTAACAAAAAACTGAAACACATCATCAGCTCTTTTTATTTTTTCCCTTAAAGTAGACACCTTAAGCTGTCATTTGCACAAATTCACAACAGAGGGTTTTCTATAATTATTTTGTCACTATTGAGCCTAATGGGAGCGAGCCTAGCTTTTCTGCTAATCTGTCAAAGAGTTAACCAACTTTCTTCCCACTTCTTAAAATGTAGATTCATTTCTAAACAATTATTTCTCTCTGAGTGAATCATCATGCCCATACATTTCTGATATTGTATTGTACCCTACTGGGTCACTTGCCAGTGAGGAGTCCCCACTGGGAGGTTGTAGCTCGGTCGTACTCCTCCCATTCAACATTCTCCATCACGGCTCGAAAGACTCACTAGCACAGCAACAAAAATTGTCCTCCTCACCCGGCTTTTTACATATTTTAACATTTTTTACATATATTTTTTTTTACATATTTTAACATTAACCACAAGAACCCTTGAATCCCTATTCGGAGGGGAACAATGACCAAAGATATAGCTGATCTACAAGCTGCAGGTCGTTGTGAGCTTGTAGATCAGCTATTTTTGACCAAGGGATTTGGTGTAGAGTGGAAAAAGGAGCAAACCAAGGACAGAGCATAATGTCAAGGTTACATTGGTGATAACTTCATTGCCTATGAGATCTATGAAAAGCAAGGGGTCCTGCTTCATCTTGCACTCAGCTCAGGGGTTCTTGGACTGAGAACATTGTAGACCCCCTAGTTGGGGAATGTGGCCTGAACACACTGGTGTGCCCTGCCTGCCCCGGTGTGCTCTGTTGTCATTTGTTTATTCAGTGCATTGGTCTCCTACCCTAGAGATGGGCTTAGCCAGTGTAGAAGCTGTGTCTGGAGTGCAGAGTGCTCTAGTTCAGTGAGTTCAGGGAGAAGCAATAGAACTGTTGTGAGCTAGGAAGCGAGAGTTCACAGTGGAAGTACTGTGCTATGGTCCCCCAACTTTTCCATATCTGTCAGCCTCATAAGAGAGGATTTCTATGTCAGCCTCATAAGAGAGGATTTCTATGGCTCCGACAGTGATTCTCACCATTTTTGAGGAAGGTGTGTCGTTTGGTTTCAACTGGTTGTTCGTAAATAAGGCCCACTGATGCACACGGTGACATCACCGCCCACTGCACTCACACAACTCAACACACTTGCGGTGTGGGTTTTCCGAGCACACCCGTAGGGCTCTGCCCTACAAGCACACATTCCTCACACAAAACAAAAAGGCTTTACCATTTACATACAAAAAAAACCTTTTGAGTCTCACCTGGTGAGGCTCCCTTTCTTTGTAGCGGATCGCTGTGAAGTCCGGAGACGGCGGCCTGGGGGGGCGCCGGGACGGCGTGGAGGGAGAGGTGGGAGTCTGAGAGGGAGGGGGGCTGAGGGGGGCGGAGGAGCCCGCCGTTTGGGGCGTCTTGGGCGCCGAGGCCTGCTGGGGCGTCTTGGCACCCCCAGAGGAGTCCTGCTTGGGCGTCTTGGCGCCACCAGAGGAGTCCTGTTTGGGTGTCTTTCCACCACCAGAGGAGTCCTGCTTGGGCGTCTTGCTGCCCCCAGATGCCTGCTGCGTGGTTTTGGAGCCAGCGGAGGAGCTGCTATCGGAGAGGTCCATAGGGGTGTCAGACACCGCACCCGAAGCACTCTTACCACTACCCCCCTTTCCTTCCGCCGAGCCGGACTTGGCCTTTTCTCCCGGCGTCGACGCCTTGGAGCCCTTGAGGTTGCGGAAGTGGTACCGCCGGTCGCTGAACCACTTGCGGACCTCCCGCACGGTCAGCCCCGTCATGGAGATGAGGCGGTCCACCTCCTCCTGGTTGGGGAACTGGTTGAGCACAAAGCTGTCTTTAAGGGCGGCCAGCTGCTCCTGAGACTTCTTGCCCTTGTAGAAGCTGGGGTCCAGGAATGTGTTGGGGAGGGGGGTCCGGGAGCTGGACGTGCCGCTGGAGGGAGCCGCGGCGGGGGAGGGGGACGAGGACTGGGGGGCGGGGGAGGAAGCGGCCTCGATTTGGAAGCCTGGAGAGTTACTGGCGGAGGTGGTGGTGGTGGTGGGGGGCGTGGGGGTGCTCCGGGGAGCTGTGCTTGGGGGGACACTGGCTGTGCTGGTGCTGGTGTTGCTTTTGTTACTGCTGCTGCTAGTAACATCTTTGCTCTTCTGTCCGCTGCTGCCGTTTTTACTGTTACCGCTGTTGCTATCGTTAGGTTTGCTGTCCGTGCTGCTTTTAACGTCAGTGTAAACTTTGTCTTCACTGTTGCTCTTGCTCGTAGTAGTGCTGGTGTTATTGGTCTTGATATCATTGTTTTTCTTTTCAGAGCCACCTTTATCCGCGCTCGAACTGCTGGCGTTATTGCTCCTGACGTCCCCGACGTCAGTGTTGCTGCCACTGGGCTTACCGTTGACACTGCTGACCTTGCCGTTGGTATTGCTATGGTGGTTGTTGTGTCCGAGACTAAGGTTGATGACGCTAGCTTGACTGCTACTACTACTGCTATTGCTGTTACTACTACTGCCGCCACTACTGATAACACTGCTAGCGCTGCCCGACACGCCGCTCCGGCTAGCGCTGCTGCTGCTGCTGATGACGTTGTGCCCTCCGCTGCTGCTGCTGCCCACCGTGCCCACCACCATGCTGACGCCCTTATCCGCCACCAGGGCGGCGGCAGGCCGGGCCTGCATCATGGGCCGGGCGGCGGCCTGGGGCTTGGGCGTGACGGCCAGGGCCACGGGCGCGCTGCTGACCTGGATGCCGTTGGTCATGGTGACGGGCTGGGTGACGATCACCCCTCCCTGGCTGACCAGCGAGCCCTGGAGGATGTGGGGGATGCCGGTGGGCCCCAGCTGGGCCGGCAGCACCGTGAAGGTGTGCTGGGCCTGCTGGTGGCCGCCGTGCTGCTGCTGGTGCTGGTGGTGGCCGTGGTTCTGCCGGTGCTGCTGGGAGCTGGGCGGCGCCGTCTGGATGATGGTGTTGAACATCTTCCGCCGCGCCTCGTCGATCTCCTCGGGCGACCAGCTGATGCCCTGCTTCAGCCGCTGCGCCGTGAACCAGATCTTGATCTGCTCCTCGGGGAACTTGGTGACCACGGTCAGGTAGCAGAGCTCCGCCTTGGTGGGGTACGGGAACTTGCTGAAGGAGGTCTTCAGGAAGGACGAGGAGTCCATGGACGCGCTGTAGGTGGGGATGCTGCTCAGAGGAATCATCACCTGTTGGGACCAAGAAGAAACAAGAAAATCATCATCAAGAGACAATACAATTAATGTGTCACTGTTGGGCAGAAACCTCTTTGGTACCTTTTGGTAAATTAATGACCTACTCAATTATTCTACAGCATCCCACGAAAGCATTAAAAGTAGCGGCATGGCGAGATTGAAACATCTCCTACTATTGCTACTTCTGAAAAATTACAGTTTTGGACATAGAAGCTTCCACGGGACATATTTGTTTATGTTCGATTGTACGATTACGTTCGATTGTACGATTGTACGAACACATTTGGATTTTCAGAATGAAAGAAACAATTCTTTATCCATCTACACAGTAGCACAGTCAAATTGTTTTCAAATACTGCAGATTGTCATCACAATGTCCACTACCAATAGAAGTAGGTAAACTTTAACAAACAACTGTTAGTTTCCAGAGAGTTATTGTTAGACACAGCACGTGGTTAGAGTGTGTGTGTGTGTGTGTGTGTGTGTGTGTGTGTGTGTGTGTGTGTGTGTGTGTGTGTGTGTGTGTGTGTGTGTCTGTGTTCAGAGAGCATACAAATGTAACCAACATTTGTACACGCTTGGAGTTAAATAAAAAGCGGCGTCTGTGGCCTAATGCATATCAAGGGGAGTAGTCCTACATAACTGAAGCAGTCAAACAGCCTCCTGTGTTGTTTATCATCCACACAGACTTACCTTGGGCAGGTTTTTGGAGGAAACAGAGTGGGACGAGGGAGAGGAGAGGCTGGGAGAGGAGACGGTGATGGGAGCTGTCTGCTGGACGCTCCTGTTCTGGACCACAGACACCACCTGGACCACATGGACCACAACACACATCCATCAACTCTCAGTTCTCTCTCAGTCAACTCTCAGTTCTCTCTCAGTTCAGCTCATTTCAAAACCAGTTACAGACCTGCAGTGGCGTCTCTAAACAATTTGGAGCCTAGGCAAGATTGGAGCCCTAGGCAAGATTTTCCCTGGA
The DNA here is from genome assembly GCA_039105355.1 of Benthosema pterotum. Taxonomy (NCBI): domain Eukaryota; kingdom Metazoa; phylum Chordata; class Actinopteri; order Myctophiformes; family Myctophidae; genus Benthosema; species Benthosema pterotum. Next base: position 34,368,723 of record CM076968.1, read on the forward strand.
GCCCCCCCCCCCCCCCCACCAAATTCCCTGGAGCCCCCCCCCCTCACCAAATGGACCCTTACGGGTCCATTTGGTGAGGGGGGGGGGAAAATCTTGATGCCCCCCAAAGGATAGAATTATGAACTATTGTTAAACTAAAGAACATATTATGTGTTTTAAATGTTGTATTCTAGTTATAGGAGGAGAAGTATATATGTATTTATCCATATTAGGCTTATTAGCCTGGTATCCTTTTAAAGCATGCCTAATGACAAAAACGCCCTTGCAGACCTGTAAGGATCCATATGGGACCCCCTCTTGGAACCCCACGAGAACCCCACCCTCCTTTGTCATAATAGTGGGGTCAAGTCCCCATCTCTACATCTCTTTAATTTAATATTAAATAACAATTTAAACTCTATCCAATCTCTTCTGCACGGAGAAGTGAAGAGCCTGGGACCAATCACAGCACTTGTTTCATTTGCAGAGAATGTAGAGTTGTAAAGCGTCAACACCATTTCCTTGGGTGGTAGTTCCGCCAAAATACAGCCACTTCCACTGATAAGACGACAGCTTAACAGGAAGTGAAACTTCAAGTGAAAACAAATTAAAAAGCTGATAATCACACCTGTGTGAAGTGAGGTGCGCACTTGTCATCATACGTCACATTCCGTGCTCGCAACTCAACCAGTCAAATAATCACAAATAGCATTCGGTGTGAATCGCTTTTGGCATCTTCACATTTCTGCCCTAACTTTTATCTTCAATATGTACTTTGCTCAGCCAAACAAATTATTGCTATGGGGTTATCAAATAAAGTTTGCTGTTCACAAAAACCCAGAAAGCTGGGCATAGGAGCCCCTCAAACCAAAATGGCTGACTGGAGTTCTTCAGAGCTTTATACGAGTGTATTTTCTGTTTTCAATCAATATTTTCACAGGAAAGCTGACCTACAGAGAGCTGGTAGATCTGCTATTCCCTGCTAAGGTTTTTTTTCTTGAACATGGATGCTACTGTATAAGCAGGAGAGGATGCAGTACCTGTGTCATAGCGGTCTTGAGCATCGGCAGTGCCCCCGAGCCGTTGACTATCTGGATGGCCGAAGGCAGAGAGACCTTCGTAGTGGCACCGTTGTGGACGATGGTAGGGACGTGTGTGACCGTCACCGCGGGCGTCTCCTTCTTCTCCGACTCTCGGGAGGCGGCGGAGCCCGAGTGCAGCTCCTCGTCGGAGGCGGCGTGAGGCACCGCTATCCTCCTGGACTCGAACTTGCCCTTCAGCATTCTCATGATGGGCGTTTTGGTGATGGAGATCTCGGCGTCTTTCCCCGCGGCGGCGTCCGTCGTCCCCACCACCAGATGCTGCTCCACCACCACCTTCCTGTCACGCCTCCTGAGCTGCAGCGTGGTGTTGAAGGTGCTGGGGTGCACGCGGGCGTTGTGCAGGGCCAGGCCCTCGAACTTGGCCGCCGACGCGCTGCAGTCCACGCACAGGAAGCTGGGGTCGGCGCGGAAGTCGGGGTGTCCGCTGTACACGTGGTCCAGGAACAGGTTGAGGTCGTGGGTCTCGAAGTTGCACGGCCGGCAGGTGTAGGTGCCGGCGCCGTCTCTGCTGCCGCCACCGCCGCTGTTGTCCCCCGACTCGGCTTTAGAGGACACCCCCAGGTCCAGGGGGCTCTGTCTGCCTCCTCCTTGGCGGACCAGGACGGGGGGCCCTTGTTCCAGCTCTTCACGGAGGTGCTTGCTGGGGATCATGCAGGGCGTGGTGGACTTCCTCTTGCTGGCCATGGTGTGGCCAGGAGGGGGGTGGGGGTCGTGGGGGGCTGGGGTGAGTGGCTGACTGCGGAACGGGGGATGTGTGGGACTGAGAAAATGGCTGGTTCCTGGTGGGGCTACGGGCCAGCCATGGGTGGGAGAAGATGGCGCGACATCACGACCACACGTCTGCTGTTGACCTCCTCACTGCGACGCAGGGGGAACCGATCTGGGAATGAAGGACAAAAAAAGAATGTATCATTTAATGCTCAGGTCATTTACAAACCTTTAGTTTAGCAATCTTGCACATACCCCCCAGTTGAAGTCTGAAGCACAACTCTGACAGTGAGGTTCGAGTTTCGTACCGCGCAAATCCCAGTGAGAAGATGAAAAGTAAAAGAAAAGAACAGTCCGGTCCCGAGTTGGATGTTTATTGCAGCCTCTAAAAATCCTTCCTTCGACTTTCAATAAAAATTAAGTCTCGTTCTCACTTCCCGTGCTCCCCTGAAACTCAAGGCTATCTCTTTTATGAGGGCACTCAAACCAAGGGTCTCAGTTCTTCTCTAAAGGCTTTTTGGTAGAGCTCCTGTCTGCCCCCTTCTTTCCCTTCCCCCACACGTCTCTCTCTCTCTCTCTCCTCTCTCTCTCCCTCTCCCTCACTTCCCCTCCGTTCTAACACACCCCCTCAGAGTAGCTTACAGGAGCGCATACTTTTTTTTTCAAAATGCGGAGCTTCCACAGTTACGCACACAGTCGAACGCCTCACAAAGATCGCTATAAAAATACACAGTAGGTAGTGTTGCATAGTACATGGAACGAAGCAAAATAAAAGCTCACGGCTGAAACGCTCCGTCAGGCAACATGTGAAGCAGCGTGAAAGCAAGGAGACCATATTGTGTTATTAGCGTATTAGCGTAACACAAACATTATGATGTTTAGGTAGTAGGTATTATCATTTAAGTAAACGAACAGACAGAGGCTTTAAACTTTACTTTATTATTCAAATATTTTTAGTTTTTTTCCCCCCACGTAAACAAACATACGATAGGCAGGAAATAGCCAAATCTAGTATTGTTTTATGGAAGGTGCTGTTTAATCTTAAAATGACTAATAACTGGAAACAGCTGATCTGCAAGCTCATGACATGACTGAAATCAGTTGTGGTGACTGAGAACTTAGAGGTGGTTGTTACTAGGTTCACACCTAAATAAAATGACATGCCGCCAATCTTACAGGAGGTGATACAAACTTGTATACAATACATACACCTGGACAGTATTCTATACACCATGCTGACTCTCCTCTACAAAATGGCGCCTCTTCCTGTGAAGACCGAAGGCAATCCCTCCTCTTTATACTGACTGGGTGTTGGTTGGTGATGCATTGGAGGAGGACAGCTCTAGGGGGCAATTATGCTTCCCAAACACGCCACAGCAGCCTAACGCCACACAACACACACACACACACACACGCAGAACGCTCACACACATACACACACAAACCAAAGCTCAAAGTCTCACTTGAGCTTGCAGCGGCCTAAAAGCTGGGTCCAAGTTCAACCTGTCTCGTTATAAAATGATAAAAACAAGGAATCTGCCCCAAACAGCTCGTATTGGAGAAAATCCTGCTCTGAAATGATCCGTTCTTTCCCAGTGTAAAGAGAAAAATGGATTATAGTGTAAGAAGGCTACATTTTGGGTCTAAATCTGTGTCTGACAATATCTCACCTTTTGGCATTACAAATACAACATTGCCACCACATCTACAGTGCGTCAGGTGAGCCATATAGGTCAGAGCCATCTTACTCTAATCCTGCTCTCCTACATCCAAACATACAGCCGTTTGCACGGCTACAGTACACTGGCTCACACCCTCCACACCCCCGCACACCCCCCACCCTCTTTCACTCCTGCACACACGCACGGCCTAGCTTTGCCACAGAAAGGTCATGGTACATTAGCTCAAAGCCCAGTTAACCCTTGCAGAACTGGGGCTCTCCAGTCGCCCATACACACACACGCACACACGCACACACACACACACACACACACACACACACACACACACACACACACACACACACACACACACACACACACACACACACACACACACACACACACACACACACACACACACACACACACACACACACACACACGGCTACGAAGAAATATCTGGCCACCTAAAATCTAAAATAAGGGATATAATTATATGATTGAGATCTAATAACCCTTGATCTGTAAATAATGTAGATAACCCCATCTACATTTCAGGAGCAAGCTTTTGATTTAGTATTTGCTTAAACCTGTGCCACTGGGGGTCTATACTTGCCCCCCTCATGTCCCCCTCTACAAGTCTCATGAACCAGTCTACAAGCGCCTGTAAATCGGCAAAACATTTCCTCAAATCCCAGAATGTTTAGGCCTGTTTGGAAATAATTCATGTTGTTGATGAAATGTTCGACTACAGCATGATCGATGTTCGACGGCAACATTTCCACTGATGAGTTGGAAGTTTAAACTCTAAAGCCTCAACTTTGGCAGAATTGTAGCGCCGCCGCCATCTCACCCAGAACGAAAGCGAATGATCCTTCACCTTCTATTAGCTACCAGCTAATAGAAGCTAAGGACAGAACAAAGTTTTCTTTCCTCTTTTATTTTCCCATCCAACAAACAACCAGCGTGGGCTGCACCACGGCTCGCCTTTGATCGGCGTGCAAGGGGTTAACAAGAAAATGGAGTTTGCCACTGTGTGTGGAGGGAACGTGATGCCCCCTTGCCCCCCTCCATTCCACAACCCCCCCAGAGAGAGTAACTGCCCTTGGCTTGGGCTGTTGTGCACCCCTCCTACCCCCTTCCTACCCCCTGCCATTCAGTTCTGCATCAGGGGGCACGGCTCTGCCAAGGCAGGCTGGGTCACGTGACCAAACACAAAGGCTTGTGAGTGGGCAGTCCCAGCCATCCATCACGTGGGGCCGTGGAGTCGGTGGGTGGGTGGGTGGGTGGGTGGGGAGGGGGGTCTCAGACAAGACGAGAGAACGGGAGAGAACGGGAGAGGTTTGTGGGGGATGGGCGGCATGGGTTGGGGTGAGAGTTAGAAGAAGGAGGGTAGGAGAAGAGAGAGGAGGAGGAGGAGGAGGAGGGGGGGGGGGGTGTTAACTGTCGCGAAGGAAGCACTGAGGTGTTTCAGTGAGGAATTTTCTGCCCTGATACCACCCCCACCCCCCCACCACCGCCACCACCGCACCCCACCCGAGCCAACACCACCCCATCATACCAACCCCCGCTCCTCTACGCAGTACGCACGTCGCACCCTCTCTCTCTCTCTCACACACACACACACACACACACACTGCACTACAATCACAGAGTCGTTCCCTTCCCTTTCCCTCCCTCCTAACCCCCCACCCCCCCCCCCCACCCCTTCCTCGCTGCACTGCGAAGCCTGGAATGTTCCACCCCAAGCGCTTCAGCCAGTGGACACAACCTGAGAGTCTGTTTGTCTATTTCACTATCCCATCCAAAATGGTCCCGAACGGGAACAAGATCAACTATCAACTACAACACAATTCCATTATTCATGCCTTCAAAAGGAAAGGCACCGGGTTGGCTTGCTACTAGAATTGTAAAGCAGACTCTTGGTTACTGACTGATTAACTTATGGCGTGCTCGAAATCTGAAAGCACAATGCTGCCGGTACTTGCCGCACTGATCATCTGTAGGCTACAGACTCGGGGCTTTTTGCTTGCTGGGTTCAGCGAGCGAAAAAAAGCTTCGCTCACAGTACGGGGCTTGAAAAGCAAAACCTGTTCCGCAAGGAAGGCCCCAACGCAGGTGAGGACAGAGCCCAGAGATCACGCAATACGGGTTGAGACGTCATATAGGTGAACTATAAAGCGGCTAGTTCTTCGGCTGGCTGCGGTGGTGCCAGGCTCAGATGAGTTGACTTGTTGACTCACTGCTACAGTATGAGGCCATCGGCCAAAAACTCCCAATTTGGGTCAGAAACGTTGAGCACAGCCCTGACCGTGCTGCTGCTGACGACGACGGTGGTTGTTTGCGTCCGTGGTTGTGTCAGCACTCGCATGGGTTTCCTGTGTGATATTCTTTTTTTTCTCCTTTCTTTTTAGTCGAGCGATAGCGTGTTGCGACTACGTGTGGTGTGCGGGGGTGGGTGCCTGCATGCCTGTGTGCGAGGCTTGTTTACTGAGATTGTTGAGGGCAGGCGGCCATTTTCCTGTGTGACACAGAGAAGCAGAAAAGCTTGCCCGCCCCGGCTGTGACACACACATACACACACACACAGTGTGTTTTTGTCCTGTGTGCCTCGCTCGCAACCTACATTATATATCCAACGCTACATCCATGGCACTGAGTGGCACGGCCTTCAATCAAGCACTGGGTCTGAGCCCACACTGTATCCTCTGAGTCGGGGCCAATAATAACCCTCCTCACTCTCACACACATACATTAGACAGCCTTAAAGCTCGAAATAGTCTGGCTGCATAATAGCCGAGGCCCGTATGTATGCACAAACTAAATGACTCCTCTCTGCTGAGAGATGCTGTAGGAATGTTGAATGTCTGTCAGTGTTCCTCGTGTCTCTAACAAAACGTTATAGGAGAGAGGGAGACAGAGCTGTGCTTGTCAAACATTTCTCATGCTCCCAAAATGATAACGTCTCTGTTGTGTGGAAACCTCATATATATATTACTTTTCAGTTAACCGAGAGTGAGACCTTTTTTCCCCAACAGTAGCAAGATCTACCAGCTCGAAACACACGCCACGTTTCGAGCTTGTGGATGTGCTACTTTTGATGCCTTTGTGCGAACAAGTGGGGTGTTAATTTATTCTTTTCACTGTGGAGAGATAGGAGGTTTCCGCCCCAACAGCCGACGATACGTACGTATTCGGCTGTAGAAAAGGTTTGGGCCAGGGAGGATAAAAAAAGAAGCTCTGTCAATTTACATTAAAAAAGTAACCGGAAAACATAACTGGGATGACTTTTTTTCTCCTTCATTGTTCCTTATTTCCCCCAGCCCAGACGCCACTTAGAACCAGAGGATAGGTGTGCAAGCATTGTGCAATAGCTGGTCATACACCTCTTCCACTGTTTGTTCCATGTTTGCTCCGATCCTCACTTCTCCACCCCTCTTTTTTTCCCCCTCTACTACCCCCCTCCCCCCAAGCCTTCCCTGCCTCCACACCCACCTCTCCCCCTCCTTTCTTTCTTCCCCTCTCCCTCCTTCCCTCCCTCCCTCGCTCTCTGAACAAGTTCGGCCCAGTGAGACGGGTCGGCAGCGCCACTGGTGTGTTACTGTCCCCATGGCAACCACCTCCTACCCCCCCCCCCCCCAACACACACCACCCCCGCTTCTCCCCCACCCTCCCCAGCTCATTTCTCTGTGCAGAGTGTGCACACGCGTGCACACACATGCACACCTACACACAGTTACACTAACCTACACACACACCTAGTTGCACACAGAGAGTTACACACCTAAACATGCACACACCTCATATGCCATCAAGTCCCTGGCTGTAGCAGGGCTTGTTTTTTCCACACAGCGCTGCGTGAGTGCATGGTGATTGGAGAGTCCCTGCCCTGCTCCTATTTCAGCGGCTCACTCACGCGGTGTGCATGTCTCCCCGGCTAGGTGTGGTCGCCGTCGCCACTGCACGCCATTGGTCAGAGGGGCCAATGGCGTTTTCTCTTCCTGTGTTCACTCAGTCAGTACTAGTTGTGCTTCTAGAGACTCTCTGTCCAGACATCTGTCTGGACTAGCCCTGTGCCCCTGTCCGTCCGTTCCGTTCCCCGTGGCTCTCTCTTCTTGCTGGATATTGGCTCGGTTCACTGCAGCTAGGATCCTCTATTCACTAGGCGAAATGGGGCAACAGGGATACACAATGCAGGGCTCGAGCCTGAACGCACGCCATCCCCTTTCAGAGAGGCTGCGACCGACAAACGTTACAGAGTCCAGGGACCTCGACTATCAATTCTACACGCAATAACAAACCATTCGCCGCTTGGGTTCTCTGTACAAATCCCTACCATCCAAGTCCCCATTTCACCAGCTCTGACCAACTTAACCGCTAGTCAACTCCATTGTATACCTCTGCTGATGTCAATGGCCTAAGAAGAGCTTCCCTCCTGGAGGCATACGCACACACCCTGGGTTGCCCCATGTGTTTTCACCAAATTCCAGTGACTATTGATTCCATTGGGTGAAAACCACCCAATGATGGCGTAAACTACGACGCCATTCATTCGCCTGTTCGCCTGTTTGTCCTCGAGTCCCGTTTTGGCTGCTCCCAGGTCAGGAGAGCGGGACTGGGCTCGGCTGTCTCCTGTGTGGGTTGCGAAAGGCTGCATTGCTGTGGCCACTGGCAGTGCAGGCGTTAAAATTGGGCTGTTGAGAAAAAAGGGGAGGGAGAGAAAAATGGCGGAGCAGCAAGCACCATGCTCTATTCTGTGTCCAACCTAAAATGGCTGACACCACAGGCTGTTAACCAGCCAGGCAGAGCAGACTAGAGGCAGGGCTGCTGCTACTGTGCTGCTGACCCAAAGCTGCTTGCTCTGGACAACGTGGGATAAGAGCACAGCGCACTACACTGTTCCTGATTCCACTCAGCACAGCCCCAAGCTTGGCTTTATACGTAGTCGTGCCAGCGTTGTGCTCAGACAATATCAGATCTACAAGCTCACAATGTGGCGCATTCGTGTCGCGTTGTACTGCGAATCTGCTATTGACGGCACGCAACACCAGCGTGCGTCTAAGTATAACAGAGGCTTGAGCTTTTGTATTTTTTTATGTGTGTGTGTGGGGGGGGGGGGGGGTCCCGGAACATAGGTAAAGAGATAAGAAGACTGTTGGGTGAAATTCCAGCAGTGACACTGTGTTCCTGTTCACCAAGCACTGACACAAAGGAATGCCTGAAATTACAACTAAACCGAAAACACTATTTACTTAACTAGACTGGGGTCCCACAGGGTTCCATATTAGGGTCCACTTTGTGTTTCCCTCTACACTTTGTAGAGTGGCTGTTTTCGCCAAATCTTCCCCATTTAGGGACGTCTGTTAGCGCTTGTGTTATTAAGCAACGAATTCGACAGCCAGTACTTACAATAAAATACAATAAAGGGTGAGCAAAACAAACACAAATGTCTCTGAGCTGTCAAAGCAACATCCAGCAGCATGGTTCATGTTGTGATAGTTTGGGTATCGGGCCAAAAACCCTGTGGTTCCCATACGTTGTAATACTTGTTTAATTACTCTTGACACAAAAAAGGCCCAAAAGGTATATGCCAAAACAAAAATATTACTTACTGTACATTGGCAGGAAGAGTAAGAGATTGACCGTTAGAGATAATGTGAGAAACAGAGAGACATTAGGGAGCAGAGAGAGAGAGAGAGATTGAGATTGATTTGTGAGATATACAGTACAACCACCATGGTCTCAGTCACCATGGCAATGCAATAACACACCCTTAACGTTAAAGCTAAATACAATTTCGCAATGAAAGAGTTACCAAGTCCTAATGTGATTTGTGAAACAGTGAGAGAGGAGCCCACCACACTTTTTACAATTTTAACACCAAATGCGAAATTACGACATTTTAGTTACATGGTGCCTGCTCTGCTACATACAGGGGGAGAAATCACTGATTGAGACTTTAACCTTTGCCTTCATAATGAAATATCCCAGACCATTAGAGCTTGATGGACGATGCTTCTTCTGAACATAATGGCTAGTTTGACCACCTCAAATGCTCGAATCTTAAAATAGCCTTTAAATAAAGCTTGGCTATAGAAAGGCCATTCTGTGCAACACGTTTCTATATAGAAAAACATGGTAACTTCTATGGAATAAAAACAACTGAAAGAACTTTAATCCATGTGAATACCAGTAGAAAGGATGCTCTATGATGGAGGGTCCAAGATTAAGAGCCCCCCGCCCATGCCTGGTCTCTACCCTGAAGAAGAAGAATGACTTGTCATTCTATCTTTTTGATCAGCAACAATGGTATGGCAATTGGCTTAATGTCAAGGGTAATAGCTGTGACACAGGCTGATGAATAGATAGCTGGATTAAGCTGCAGTGTCTATGGCTGGGGAATCACATGGACATCAAACACAAATTGGCTGTCTGGGAAAAGATTTGCTCTAATCCCCGGAGGCAGCCACACACGCATGACAATGTTGACATGATAAATAATCTAGACAAGTGATGGTGTTCATATAATTGCGTGCATGTGCACGTGTTTGTGTGTCTGTCACATATACACGGTGACAGCTAGCCGGTATATGAGAAAAACATCTGGCAGATTATAGCTATCGGTATATAGTATATATTCAAACTAGGAGTATCAATTATGTCAGCATTTGGAATTTAACTAATAAGGGAACTGTGAGGTTTCTGTAAGAGTATTGTGATAATGAGAGTATGGTCTTTACTCTTACTTGTCATATGTTGTCAAGAAGACATAGACAACTTATTGTAATTTGGCACTACCAATAGAAATAGGTAAACTTTAACAAACAACTGTTAGTTTCCAGGGAGTTATTGCTAAATAGACACTGCACATGGTTAGTGTGTGTGTGTGTGTGGGGGGGGGGGGGGGGCACATTAGATATACCAAATAAATGGCAGCATACACACACAGGGGGTTTGTGTACAAGATGTTAACATGGACATATGACAGCTGGCTCTAACGCTACAATGTTACAGGGCCTGCTGTGAACAACACACACACACACACACACACACACACACACACACACACACACACACACACACACACACACACACACACACACACACACACACACACACACACACACACACACACACACACACACACACACACACACTCCAGAGTGCATTAATAAACGTGTAAACAACGCGTCATGTTTCTAATAACATCCATGCAGCGTCAGAAGAATAAAGTGATGGAAACAACAAGAAGCCACACAGACAGACAGAGTGCAAAGAAAACCGATACAATGTAACCATAGAGCTGCTGTTTACAGTGCAGCGCGTGGACGCAGTGTTGTTACATACACGCTCAACTTCTGCCATAACACACAGCCATTATCATATTAGTATAGGCCTACAGCGGAGAGGAGTCCCCCCAGGGCTCTGAACTAGGGTCCCACATGTTTGAAGTGCTGCACACTGACTGAATATGTTAAGCCAGTGGTTTTCAACCTTTTTCCATACCAGGGCCCACTATTTATTCAGCATTTGAGCCACGGACCACCACTTGAGGACATTTTATACCCATACAGACCCTTAAAACTAAAGATTTCTTTTGCTTTTGTCCACAATTCCAGGCTGCATTCTGCAAGTTTCTCTAATTGTGTAGACTTTTGGGGCTAATTCAGACAACTCATATGTTTAACTCTTGAGAGTGTAAACATTGGTTTCATTGTTTACGCTCTCAAAGAGTTACATTATGGTTAACCAACGTTCCATCATTTAGCTTGGGGACCACCTGGAACCCTCTCAAGGACCACTGTTGGTCCCCCGGACCAGTGGTTGAAAACCACTGTGTTAAGCTGAAAACAGCAGGCTCCTTGTGAAGCCAGCAGATCTGCTGCTGCTTGCGCCAAACCAATGGATAACATACAGTACATGCATATAGCCGCCACTCGTATGTTTATATAGATCATAATAATGTAACCATTCACACCACCAGAGCCCCCCCAAAAAACACTCAGTCGCCCCCCAGCCTTCCCTCGCTGACTGTCGCCATTTTCTAAAGGCAAAGCGACGTGCAGCTGGTTAAAATGTGCTGCTGGTCACACAGTCAAAGCCCCGCAAAAAAGGTACAAGGTAAGGCTATGCGATGGTAGCCAACTTTGTTTAAAAAAAAGGTGCTAACAATTGAAACACTGTACAACGTTGTAGATCTATCTAATAATCTATAGATATGAACACATCCTCAAGCCCCAGGCCAGCACTCACCTTTCTGTGTTGGATCGGTTCGGTGTGGCGTTGCGGAAAGAGAGGGAGAAAAGTTTTTTGTATTTTATTTTTTTTTGACAATTATTGTCTTTTACGAATCACTAACGTGAGATGTTGTGGGGCGTTATTGTGGGTGCCAACTTTTCGGTGTAAGCCAAGCCCCCCTCCCCTCCTCGCCTCTCTTCTCCCATCGGGTGGTGGTGGTCCGTGAAGATGATGATGATGATGATGATCCCCCCAGGCAGCCCCGGGTCGGTGCGGTGCTGCTACTATGCTACCAGTAGAGTACAGAGAGCACCCTCTTGTTTATTTGGGATGGTCTGATCAGTTGGTTCTCTTCTATAGTGAGTTGTGACTGTGCTAGCCTGGCTGAGCAGACTGTAGGGGGAAATACGGCGTACGTACCGACCGAAGGCTGGCAGAGCCAGTTAGTAGAAGTCGAGTTGCGGCATTGTGGGGTCGGAAACTGAGCGCTCGAGCGCTGTTCATGCAGGCCGAATAGGGACAAACTGGAGTTGGAAATGCTTTGTTTTCAACGAGGGCGGCGCAAATAAGAGCTATTTTATGCATGTTCTCAACATTTCAACGGTATTGTACGGTAACAATGTTACTGTACATTATTGTTTATGTTATACTATTACTAAAATACGATAAAAGAGCGATTTAAGATCATTGACGCTGGGCTGTTGCCTGGGCCCAATGCATTTCTGCCTACTTCAGGTCCAGGACTTGTCCTTATTTGTTGTCGCCATTCTCTATTCAAGTAGAAGAGCCGCCATTGAACTGGCCCCATGAAGTGGACAGAGTTTTCGTAACTGTGTCTATACTCTGACCCACGTCACCACGTGACGCCGACGTCACTTACTTTGACGAGAAAGAGGGAGAGAGAGGGAGGGAGAGGGAGATAGAGGGAGGAAGAGGGGGGGGGGGGGGTGAGGCAGGAAAGTGAGTCAGGCTGGCTACTGGCTGCATCCCATTGTCATGTGCACATGGGCATTGATCAAGGGGTCACATACAGCAGTCTAGGCCAGACTATTGATTAGGCCTATTTCATTTTTCTTGAGCAATTATTCTATCAGTTACCTTTTACAAGTTTAGCCAGCCTACAGCTCACATGTGGCTCACACAGTGATGCCTTGTGAGCTTGTTATAGACAGGGGAGGATTATCCAATGGTCACGTTGGGCCCAGGCCCAGGGGCCCCTGAGCAAGGGGGGGCCTCCCCCCAAAAGAAGGGGTAACAGTGCCTTAATAAACAAGCTTGTTTATTTTGTGTCAATAAAATAACCCCATAAGTTCTAAACCATCATGATATGGTACAATACTGCAAGTGTTTGCATTTATTTGGCTTAGTTTTTTTTTTTTGCGCTGTTCATTATTTTTCAAGCAATCCCTTGCTATTAAATACACCTAAAATGAGGTGAATATCATACGCCTATATGTCATAATTGATATGCATGTGTGCAGACAATATGCACCGCAGGAAGAAAAATCGTCCAATGTAGGGGGGGCCCATGCTTTCTAGATCCGTCTATCGTTGTAGATCTGTCTTTTTCGGTATTTTAGCTATCAATTATTTTTCATGATCAATTAAATTCATTAGTTTGACACACACTCTAACACGCTGTCCCCCAGATGACCCTCAAAGTTGTTCAGATTGTTTCACACCATATTAGGCTAATCAATCTTCATAATATCAAGACTAGACAGGGATGGATGAGATAAGATAAAGCCTCATTGATCCCAGCGTTCAGACTAGGTGGTGTCTAATAGCACAACTGCACAGAATGGATACAGGGGAGACATAAGAGTCATGAAACCAACTACAGGGTCTTCCGGGGGTCTCTGGGACACCAGAGGGCCCTCAGAGTTTACAAGGCCCTAGATTTGGTCACCCTATAGCTACTAGGGCAGCTGCCAAATCTTTGCATGATAGGTATAGGTATCATTATTATTTTAAGCCAGTGGCTTTCAACCTTTTTCAGACCACGACCCACTATTTATTCAGCATTTGAGCCACGGACCCCCATTTGATGACAGTTTCACCCCTTAGAACCAATTGATTTAGTTTTTGTCCACAATTCCAGGCAAAACAGTCGAATATACATCAAAAAACATTATTCTACATTCTCTGTACTTGTGTAGACCTGGGCTAATTTACATGAATATGAGGTCTCTAATATGACCTGAATGATGATGAATATTTTAACACTCGAGAGTGTAAACATGAAACACATACAGTACATTGTACAAGAACACAAATACACTCACTTACTAGCCCACAGACCTCCATATGAAAAGATATGCCAGGGAACCCCATAAGAGAGGACATTTTTGTTTACAGCTCTAGCAGTGATTTTCAACCTGTTTCATTTCAAGTGCCCACAGTTTGACATGCATTAGTTTCTTTCTGTCATTTGGTTGGAACCAAATGGACCCTGTAACTATAGTTCAGAGTCTGAGCCACAGACCCATAAGGGGTCCAAACTACAAACTATCATTTAGCCGCAGGTGGGGACCCCCTGGAACTCCCTCAAGGATGCTCAGGGGTTCCTGGACTCCACTTTTGAAACCACTGCTTTATCCAAATATAGCAATGTCATACAACACCTTGATCGACTGGAAAGAGCAGACCTAAACAGGTCTGCTCGGTCCATGTGGCCACTAGTCCAGGTGCTCACTAGTCCAGGTGTCCACTTATCCAGGTTTCCACTAGTCCTGGAGCCCAGTTGTCCCACTTCATAGGTGTCCAGTCTGATTTCTTGTATAGAATTTATACAGAAGCCCACCAGCCTAGATGATGGGGTGGAGTAGTGGCAGGTCATTATGTCTTCTGAATTGAAAAGAAAATGGTGCTTTACACCACTGGGGGGAGCCATTTCCTGTAGCTTCTTCCAAATCTAACCAGGAGAGTGAAGAGTGGACACACACATAGCCTCACGTCTGCACACCAATTTTGAGTGGTACAAGTTGTCCATGCTAAGGCCCAGCTTTGTCCCATGTACACTGTACAGCCTACACTATGTTTAGTGTACCAACAGTGGCACTGTTTCAGCTCAGAGTCTGAGTATACACAATTTAATCTTATATAATTGTTTTCCAACCTCAAAAGCAAACTAATGGGTAATGCCCAATTTATGCAATATAGTGAAGAAAGACCCAGAACCTATAATACACGGTATAGACTATGGATCACAGGTCCTATAGGACCTACAGTATATGATCCCGACTGAGCATTGGATTCTTATCCATTATTCACTCAGTTTGACATGAGGGACTCACTGTGGTCATCACTGGCCGTAGGTCGTCATTAGCCTGATTATCAGAACGGTTCTGTGGGCTGAACCAGGCTAGGTCGTCTTCAGACAAGCCCTCCATCGTTGACTACTTTCTTATAAGTCACTGAACGGAGGCCTAATTGCTCCCTCAGAGCAGGCTGGTACCTCCATAGTCCATGCCAAGGAAGTACCCAAATCCATATTCATTGCACAGAAACCCAGCTGAAGAGTTGTTTGAAATTATTAACTATAAATGCAGTATATAATCCAGGGAGTCAAGGGTGCAGCTCTATACAGGATGTTAATGGTAGGGTCACAAGGGAAAAAAAGCTCAATACTGACTGCGGGTCAGCAGTTGGATTCTATAGACAAAAATACTATACCAAATTTCCCACTCCACAACCCTGACTGGCTGACAGTACCTTAAATAGCATTGCAGTTTGTTATTTCACAGTTAACAATGACAAAGAAAAGAAGTCAAGCTAGTCATATAAGTACTTTATTTTTCAGGCTTGAATATGTTTCATATGAAAGGCAAAACATTTTTAAATCAATACTTTTCTTCTCAATAGCTTAGGCACGTTACAGAAAGGCGTAGTTTGTAAATGAGTAGTAAACCATCGTAGTAAACGAAATGAAAAAACAAAAAACATAAAAACAATGACACTCTGGGAAAGATGTGTGTATGTTGTGGCTAGAAAGTGATGGAAGTGTGTGCGTAAAGCTTTAATTCATATGCCACTGCCCAATGGGAGGCAGAATACGGCACAGCATGGTTCCATCGATCCAGATCCATAATACCATATAATATAAATAATACCCTTTGTTTTGCAATTTTCATTTTTCACAAATGCTTTATGGCCATGATTTACCAGGATTACCAGGATCCTGGATGGCTTGATTCTACACTGAAAATAATCCATATGATTTTTTTTTCTCGAAATCTCTATGGGAAAAATGAATGGGGTCTGTATCGATGTAACCACAAAATGGCCACTACTGAGGTGCCCTATAAGGACTGGCTGTAAAGACACAGGAAGAGG
Organism: Benthosema pterotum; assembly: GCA_039105355.1. Classification (NCBI taxonomy): domain Eukaryota; kingdom Metazoa; phylum Chordata; class Actinopteri; order Myctophiformes; family Myctophidae; genus Benthosema; species Benthosema pterotum. The sequence continues at coordinate 34,384,747 of CM076968.1, forward strand.
CACATGGACATCAGCGGCAGGAAGCCACCTCCCATAGCATCAGAGGGAGGGAGGGCTCATAGGATACTAAGGTCATTGTCATAAGCATTAATTAATGGACAATAATCTCAAGGAGTCATATAGACCAGGGGTTTTCAACCTTTTTGATACCAGGGGCCCACCATTTATTCAATATTTGAGCCACAGACCACCATATTTTAGCCCCACAGACCCCAAAACTAAAAAAATCTTTTGCTTTTGTCCACAATCCCAGGCTGGATTTGGGAAACAAAACAGTAAAACACACAGACCAAAATGACCATTAATCTTCTAGTTGTGTAGACTAATTAAGATGGTGAATATTTTAACTCTTGAGAGTGTAAACATGAAACCAAATGGACCCGCAAGGGTCCATTTGGTTTCATTTTTACGTCCTCAAGAGTTACATCTGGGTAACCAACTTAGCTGGGGACCACCTGGAACCCTCTCAGGGACCACTGGTGGTCCCCGGACCACCTGTTGAAAACCCCTGATCTAGACAGCCGTTCAAGACTAGGGTTGGGATCAGGAATTGGACAAACCGGATCAAACATCGAGGAACCGTTACCCAGAAGCGGTTAAGGGGTTACTCCACCCTCCATTTTCAACATTCTACTATGTCATTAATATACCTTAGAGATGTTGTGCGGACATGATAAAAAGGTCCCCCCCCATTCTGTGTTTCCTAGAAAAGGAGGTCTGAAAAAATATTGACATGGTGAAATAATCATCAAGTTGTGTTTCACCAATCACCATGTTAATGATTTTTCTTTCAGACCCTTTTTTCCTGAGAGGGTACAAATGGAACCAAATGGACCCTAGCATCCTCTCAGAAGAATTTTGAAAATGGGTGGAATTCCCCTTTAATTACGCTCTGACCTATTTTGACTTTGATTTTATGTGGACTTCACATCTGCTATGCAATTACAATACAGGTTGTTCTAAAACCTTTTTTTATTTCAAGGACCACCATAATTCTCAAGTGTACAAATTGGACTAAATACAAATGATGAGGGTCATTTCAAGTAACCCAGAGGGTCCCCGTATCTCACTTTAAGAACCAGAGAGGTATAAAGAGGAATATGATTGCAATTGCCGTCATTAGGGATCGCAACCCCATTCGAGACTTGACATAACCAAAATAATGCATGCTGGACTATTATGTACTGTACATGCCCCTTGCCCCTTCCATGAGTCCTTATATGCCTATCGTTTCTGTAAGACAGCGAGACCTGCAAGTCTCCAGTGGCGCCGCCTTTAACCTATACACCGTTTCATATACTCATTATGGCTTTAGGAGCATCTTGATTGTTAAAATAAAAACATTAAAAGAGTGAAGAAATACTGAGTCAAACATCACAGGGTCAACAACAAATTTACAACGTATAAACGCTATGCGAAAAAGAAAACACTGTTTCCCATGTGTGAGAGTGGAAAGACAACACCGTAGATTCAACAAAGCTTGGTAGAACATCCCTCAAGGTTTAGATCCAGCCGCCTGTAGTAGCTCTAGCAATAATAAGGCCTTGAGAACAGATCATCAGGCATGAAATGCAGCCTACTTCCTAGGAACCAAAGTTTTAAAAAGGAAGTATAATCCAATTCCGATTTCATATCGGGAGACATCTTGAATTTCAAGAAGGACATTTCAGTACATGAGTAAATGTCAGTATATGTATTAGAGTCCGGTCGATCGACTGGTTCGCCGATATTTGACTTTTTTTTTGCCCATATTAAGTTTCAGCAATTATACAGTCCATGTCAGGTTTTGGACCATTACAACAGTGTCTCAGGCACGTCATATAGGCAAAATATTCCAAAATAGCCAATCTACCACCGCACACGCTGCAATGCAACATGTGAACTTTCAGATAGCCATTATTGAAAATAAATAAATAACCTAAAATATTGGTCACAAAGGACAACCTCCAAAATCTCAATCAGACCCGGAAAAAAAAAGAAAAATCAGGCATCGCTCGGACTCCAATGAGAACCACGTGAAGAGTGGCCAACAACGCTGCACTGTCAAGGTCAAGGAAAGACATTCAATTACACAGACCTTTTCCAGTTTATGTACAAACTCTCAGATTTTCTCAGTTCATAAAGAATTGTAATGTATCCACTGTTAGCTTGTGGTTAGCGGTTGTAAATCCTTGGTACCCGCTGGCATTCAGGAACTTGGTACTTTCTGCTACTAACCTTCCCCAGAATACTGTGGCACAAAACAAACAATAAAATTGGCCCCATTAAAGACTTTGTGATGCATAAAAAATGTAAAAACACAAGAAGAAAAGCTATATACTGTATAATCTGCCTTATGCCAGGTACTGGCAATCCAAATCATCCTATTTGGTCACGGTTGGTTGACAATACTGTTTTCAATTTGGTTACTTGTCTCTCCCTTTAGGCTATAATTTTTACACACACAGAGACCCATAACCAAAAATCCTAAAACAATGAAAACAAAGGGGGGGGTCCTGTCTAAAAGAAACCCTTTTAGACAGATCTGTTAAGATCTCAAACACACATTGCTTCCAAACAGCCACAGACTTAAAATCTATTGAGATAAGGTGAACAGTGGTCACCATCAGTCTTATCACCATATGCTTTTATGCTGTTAGGAATAGTCATGTCCAACTCAATAAAAGGGAGCTGTGGTTGCATTAAAATGACAATAAGCACTTCTGAGAAATGTTTTGTTACACTTTGAATAAATTACAAAAAGAAGACCGTTTTAAACCAGCTTCATAACCCTTGTTGTAACCGTTGAGGGTAGATTTATATGGGCAAATATTCCACAATAAAGCGAGGCAACGACACTGTTGACACAGTGTGGACCCAAAGCTCCAATTTATACTTAGTTGTATAACTCACTAAACAACCAATTATACAGTAAATCAGGCATTTAAACCCTATATCTCTTGAACAAAAATAGCCTACCTACAAGCTCACAAAGAGACAAGTTGTGACACGTTGCGAGATTGTAGATCAGATATATTCCTGATTTTACAAATAAGTATATTTCGGAACTTCGGGATAAAAAGCACCTAAGAGAAGATGGAGGGCAAAGAATGGAATGAGGTCCAGTTTTTGGAATGTAAGTGATCCGTGTAGAGAAAACAAAAGTTCATCGGACAGTCTGTGTGTATACATGTGCACGTGTGTGTGCACAAGGCATGTCAGGCTGCCCTATTCTCTGGGTGCTCTCCAAGACAAACAGGCAACTACCTTCTCCTGATGTCTGGGAACTATAAAGGGATACCTACCCGTGAACCAATTACAAACGTGTCCCAACCAACCTGGTGTTTGGGAAACAGTCACTAAAACCATAGATTGTACATTGACGGGGGTCCATCAGAGCTATTCACTTGGCACTCCCCCTACTCCCACGTTCACACAAAATACTTTCGCCCCAAAATAACAGAACTACCAACTTGTGTTGCGATGTTCGGATTGTTGCCATTTTGTGTTTGCTTTTTTTTGCATCTTAAGTCATGGCTCTGGGGTACAATTAAAAAAAGAAAAACACTATTATGCGTGTGTGTGTGTGTATGTGAAGAAGTTCGTTCCCACAAAACGCATGTGGAGCGACATGTTTAAAAACAGCCATAGAGAGCCCTCATGTATTACAGGTTATATGTAAGACACAAAAAATGCACAAATCACATTATGAAGTGTTTAAATAAAAAAAATATAATAATGAAAAAACAAAACATGGGAGACCAAAGGAGCTCTTTGAGAGCAGGTTGTGGGGCTGCTTGGGCTGGACACCAAACAGCGCAGCAGGAATAATAAATATATAACTATATATATATTCATATACGTTGAAGAGAGTTGGAGGAGGAGGATGGGGAGACAAAAACAGTTTCAAACTGGTCACTTTTTTTTTTCTTTTTTCTTTCCTTCTCTCTCTTGTCCTCCAACAAAAATAAGAATAAAATAAACCCACACACACAACTGAGGAAAAAAACCCACTTGCAAACCACCAGACTTCTTCTCCTGTTTGTCCGTTCCTCTCTTTCCTGTCAGCGATCAGCGCCGTCCTCTTCCACGCGCCCCACCTCACATACACACGCTGCCCCCCTCCCATCTCCTCCACCACGCTTTCTCAAGATTGGGTCTTGGGACAACCAAGGGGGTCCAAACTGAACCCTTACAAGTGTCTGAGATGCATACGAATAGAACCAAATTTATGCCAACGCAATGTTTGAGAACCACTGCCCTAATGTGGTTCCATTCACACTCTGAGTGTAATTATCACTGAGGATTTTACAGTGAAGATTTGGGGATGTCCAAAAGAGGAAAAAAGGGGGAACCATTTCTTACCCGTAAAGGTGTCCATTTGCACCCCCTGGTGAGGGTCCCAAACCAGATGTTGAGAAACATCGGCGATGGTTCTTGTGGTGGTGATGTGGGCGGGGGTGTGGCGAAAGGAGAGAGAGGCGGCGGAGCAAGGGGGAGGTGACAGCTGCCTGAAATTTAGGCCAAAAGCGGTGGTGTGGGGAGTTTCCATGGAAACCAGTGTTCACAGCAGTCAGTGACATCATCTGTACGTTGGGGGGCGGGGCTGAGGAGGAGGAGGGGATGTGGGTGGGGTGTGGCAGGGGTGTGTGTGGAGTGGCTGCTGTAGAATCGCAACCAAATTGGTCCAAATTAACCTTTTACACACGGTTCTCTCCGCCCACCCGGGTCCTCCTCATCATCCTGTAGGGGGGAGAGACAAAAGCATAACGCAAAACAACTAAAGCAAAAAGCAAAACTAATACGGTCTGTTCTGCATGAACTAATTTGCGTAATGACATCAACAGCTACGGCGATTGCGTCCTACTTCCACCAAGGGAGCTGTTGTAAAAAGAGTAGATGCCTAAAGTCCCTTTTAACCCTTAGTGTACTGAACGCGTTTTGGTGTTCTAAGCATCATATTTTAACTATTGAAAAATAGCAGATCTACAAGCTCATAGCGCGCCACCGAGTGGCGCGCTATGAGCTTGTATCTCTGCTATTTTTGAAAAATCGTGAAAACGTGGTGCAAATCTTTGAATATTATTAAACGCCCAGGCTACCATTTCTAAACATACAGTACACACACCTCCTGTTCTGTGGGTCCATGTGGTCCAGCAAGGCCTCCTGCGACACCCGGAAGTCGTCCAGCGGTGACTGGTAGCGGGCCTCGAAGGAGCCCTCCCTGCTGCTGCTGCTGCTCCGGTAGGCGGCCATGGCCTGGGCCGACAGGGCCGGGGACGACTGGGAGTGGGAGGACAGGGACGACTGGGACAGGGGCAGGGGGGACGTCATGCTGGAGTTGGTCAGCGACGCGGAGGAGCCCGCCAACTCCCCCAGGCGCTCCGCCCCGCGGCCCGGCAGCTGGGTGGCGCTGGTGGAGGAGGAGACCAGGGACAGGGAGGAGGAGGAAGAGGCACTGCTCAGGAACGGGCACAGCGACTCTCCATTTTCATCCTGATGGCAGAGGGTTACAGGAGGCAGGGGCACAGTGAGGAGGTTAGGAGTGAGACGGTGGGGATATTATTATAACTTAAAGGGGAACTCCTCCCATTTTCGACATTCTAATATGTCATTAGTATACCCTAGAGGTGCTGGATGGACATGATAAAAAGGTTCCCCTAATTCTGTGTTTCCAAGAAATGGAGGTCTGAAGAAAACCACTAACATGGTGAAACATATTGATGACATCATCAAGATGTATTTTCACCATGTTAGTGGATTTCTTTAGACGCTTCTTTTTTCTGAGAGCGGACAAATGGAACCAAATGAACCCGATTTTGTCCATCTCTAGACAAAGACCCGCCTTTGGTAATGCCCCAGTGTATATAACACATTACAAAGTGTAGTTACAAAGTAAGGACTTTGTGCCAAATGTTATCAGATCTCTCAGATGTGTCACCAGAATATCCACCTCAGAGGAAGGTCTGTTAAGACTGGCAATGTCTGTAGATCAAGCAAAGGCATACAGGACATTACCATGGTTAGAGACGGACCCCAACCTCTCAATTCCAGGGCGGACACCATAACCACAAGGCCACTGAGCTGTTTGAGAGCTTGTAGATCTGCTATTTTTAAGTTTTCTTTTCTTTCTCTTTATTAACCCATTTGGGACAGGAACCCTTTTGGGGCAGTTAATCATTATGCAATTCTTAAAATAAATATATTTCAACAAACGTAAAAAATAATAACACTTCAATAATGATTTCTACCAGTGCTGCCCTGTGACTCACCCTGCCCCGGATGATGTCCATGTGCACCAGCAGAGAGGCCAGCTCCAGGTCCTCATTGTAGCTGTTCTTCAGGGGAACTGACCTGTAACCTGGTCACAGCACACACACACACACACACACACACACACACACACACACACACACACACACACACACACACACACACACACACACACACACACACACACACACACACACACACACACACACACACACACACACACACACACACACAGCACCATTGACTTCGGTTTGGGTGATGTCTGAAACCCAGTTTAATCATTCTGCTTTGTATTTGTTGTCCAGTTGGAAATCTTCATTGGTCTCTATAACGGCAGTAGACTAACTCTAGACGACCTACACCTGATTCTTTGTGCATCTGGTTGCAAACTGTAGGCTAGAGATCAAGGTTTTGTGTAACAAAAATATTATACAGGGGTGCACAAAAATATTATACAGGGGTGCACATGCACATGTTCGGTCCTACAAAGACCAAAACAAAGACTACAATCAGACAGATTGCTGAGTTGTATGGGATAAAAATGGGACTAAGTACAGGTGCAAGTACAGGTCTGCTAAAACTACTTAACCAGGCTAGCTGTGGGGGATATGAGGTTTCTGCCCAACAACAACCGCAATATACAGTACAGTGTGAAATAATTGCTGTGTCCAAGACTTGTCACGTGCACAAATATGTCACAATGTCAAGCACAGACAAAAACAAAAGCAAAATGCATCCTACCTGTCTTGAGGCCGTTGATGGGGAACGTGGCTTGAGCAAGGAAGTTCTGATCACTGAACATGTCAATCTCGTACACACCGAAGCGCAGGAAGGCAAAGGCTGAGTTCAACACGGTGAAGCTGAAGGTCTTTCTGGGCCACGTGGGGTTGAGACCATTATCAGCTGGAAGAGGAAATCAGGCATTATCTTTTCATGTATGATGCTCCCTGATTACGGCTTCATTTGTGCTTCTGTACCCTTTCATGGTGATATAAAAATATTTGATCACAAAAAAATGTGAGGATGCTTGATGCACACGTACACCCCCTGGACATGATTCTCAGCCCCAAATCCAGCCCTTGTTGCTGAGTGCCAGGCATTTTTACAGTCTTTGGTATAACCCGGCCAGAGGACTGCAGTCACTATACCACAGACATGCCAGTCTCAAGGCGGACATTCTAACCACAAGGCCACTGAGTTGGTGTCATAAACCTGAGTTTATATAATAAAAATGACTCTGAATTAATTCTTTACGACTTTTATGACTTTTTTATGGCCATGTCATCCACTCCAAAGAGCTAGTATCTCTAGTACTCCAACACTGTGAGGTATGTGACTCCAACCCTGTCATTAACTGTGGTAGAATGCTGCTAACCACACTGGACATGTCATTATGTTTTATAGTTTTCCAAAATCTACTAGCAGCCTCCTCAAATTTGTAGGAATCTACTAGCTCACAAGGTGTCACTATAGGCTTGGATTTGTATTCAATGTACGATGTGTCTAGAGATTGTGTGTTGTTGTTTTTTTCTTTGCAAATTAGTTTCTCTACATATAGTGTAGTACTATCGAGGAGTGTTTGAGTGGAAAAAAGCAAGATTAGGAAAGGGACATAAGAGTTTTCAGCCCAACGGCGATGAGATGATCCCATCCCAGCCTGTTGTGGCAATAACAACATATTCCTGGAAGTTTGGCACAGGGCGCTCTGCATAAAGCATTGGCTAAACTGTTGAAAGCCATTCTCACCTTCCGAGTCGGTCTTCTGCTTGGCACTGTCGTACTCTGCCCCGCACACCTCGATCTCGATCAGCGGGCACACAATGCCCCGGCCGTGCTTGGGCAGGTGGCGTGCTCCCAACACCTGGAGGAGGTTAACACAGAGGACACTCAGTCTCCCTCTCCTCACACACACTGAGGATCCTTGTGACCATTTAGAAGAACTGATTGATGGGTTCAGTCTATAGTACCTCTATGTGTAGAGTGAGTGGTTTAGCCTATAGTACCTCTATGTGTAGAGGTTCAGTCTATAGTACCTCTGTGTAGGCTGAGGGGTTCAGTCTACTGTATAGTACCTCCATGTGTAGAGTGAGGGGTTCAGTCTACTGTATAGTACCTCCATGTGTAGAGTGAGGGGTTCAGTCTACTGTATAGTACCTCCATGTGTAGAGTGAGGGGTTCAGTCTACTGTATAGTACCTCCATGTGTAGAGTGAGGGGTTCAGTCTACTGTATAGTACCTCCATGTGTAGAGTGAGGGGTTCAGTCTACTGTATAGTACCTCCATGTGTAGAGTGAGGGGTTCAGTCTATACTGTAGTACCTCCATGTGTAGAGTGAGGGGTTCAGTCTACTGTATAGTACCTCCATGTGTAGAGTGAGGGGTTCAGTCTACTGTATAGTACCTCCATGTGTAGAGTGAGGGGTTCAGTCTACTGTATAGTACCTCTATGTGTAGAGTGAGGGGTTCAGTCTATAGTACCTCTATGTGTAGAGTGAGGGGTTCAGTCTACTGTATAGTACCTCCATGTGTAGAGTGAGGGGTTCAGTCTATAGTACCTCTATGTGTAGAGTGAGGGGTTCAGTCTATAGTACCTCTATGTGTAGGGTGAGAGGTTCGAGGCCTCGTAGTGTGTGTCTGTCGAAGGGGTCGAAGGCATCGTCCCTCATGATAGGCGGCTGCAGGACGTATCCACTCCGCCCGTTCAGTGTGAAGAGCGCCTGGTTCATCTGCATGGGCTTGTCTGCCAGCACACCACAGAGAGGAACGTGTCAATCCGCTTATTTATACTGGCTTGCAAGTCAAAATAAACTAAATAAATGTTCTTACGGACAGAAATATTTGTTGTATTGGTCATTTTAAAACAGACACGTGCTCAAACTGCATGGGGGGAGATCTCTAGGTGAAATGAAGAACAGGGGGCATCTATGTCAAAAAACTAGCGCCAATATACAGTATAGATGTCACAGGAACCAAGGTGGATGTCCAATATGTTTTGGTGTGGATTTCTCCTTTTTCCCCTTTAACCCATTGTGTCCTGATCAGATTCTAGTTTCTCACAATGCTTTTCCCAATTTTTTCAAAAATAGCAGAACAACAAGCTCATATCGCGCCACTCGGTGGCGCGATATGAGCTTGTAGATCTGCTATTTTTCAACAGCTTAAAAACACCAAAACACGTTCAGTACACAAAGGGTTAAAATGTCGAGATTATTTCCCATAGAGTCAATGTTATCACACTGGGACTTCTTCAACCTTCAAAAGTTTGAGCATCATGCTAATCCTTTGCACACACCTGCGGTCTGGAAGTTGAGCGCCACCAGCTGGGATCCACAGAGCCACATGGGGAGCGGGTCGTAGTTGGAGGAGTCCAGCCGCTGGCCACGTGGGTAGATCCTGGACAGCTGCAGCCGGTTGTACTGCAGGAACTTCTTGCCCTTGATCCTGTTGACGTACTTCTCTGCTTTGGTCTCAGGGAAGGACGACATGTCCCGGAAACAGGCCCGTTCTGTGCCAATCTCTGCGATTAACAATTTTAGAGGCGTTTAGCAAGGTGCTTCTTATAAAGAGTGATGTTACACATCTGGAATCGTAGTGTACACTAGAGTGTGGAGTTTGACCCAACCAACGCTAGACTGTCGGGTCCGATCCAGATTTTGAGTTACTTAGACCAACGATTCCCTAGCCTGGCTAAAGCCAGACCAAAGTAGCTGTTGGCAGAAAATGGCCTGTCAGCAGATAGGTCTGGGAAAGCTCAATTGTATAACTATTTCCTACTCTGAGAAAAATGGCGTGGCCAATCAGGAGGACACAGTAAGCAAACATTTTTGAATATTGTGTCCTGATTCGTGTACAATTGAGCTATTCCAGACCTATCTGCTGACAGGAAATGTTTTGCCGTCAGCTGATTCTCTTGGTGCAACATTTTTTACTTTAAAAACATTTTTCCACCTTCCACCTGCCATTCATGTTTTTGAGTATGTCATGGCATTGTCATAGGCCAAGTACAATGTACAAATAGCGCAATCTAAAAGATTAGGTGTACTTACTGTCCTCGTCAAAAGGCACAGGTCTACAGTAGATGACCAGGTCAGACAGTTCCAGTGCAATCTTTTTCCTCCTCTCCATCATCTTCCCTTCTTCCAGCTGAAGAGAGAGGCATACAAAGGTTATTGGCATTTGAGTGTAAAAAAAAAACATACGCAACAATACTTAATGGGTTCTAAAACTGTAAGTTCCAGAGACTTTGTGGGTCTGTAGCTCTGAGTGTGTAGAAATGGGTCAGAGGATGTGTAAAAGGTAGCTGTACCTTAGCCTCGGACGTCATGGTGACCTCGCGGATCTTCATCACCCACTCCTTCAGCTCCTCCAGGTTGTTAGCAGCGATGTCCAGCTGGCCGGCCCGCGGAGCCGTGGCCGGAACCAGAGAGAACACATGAGGTCTGCTGCCCTTCCCGTCCGGACGAACCACTGACAAGAGCAAAGGGAGTAAGAGGCCGTTTTGACTTTCTATATTAGTATTTAAAAGTAGTGTTTATTTTGTGAAATGGCATCATTTTTTAATTTGCTTTTTATTTTTTTTAATTGTTTGTTTTAGTGTTTTTTTATGGATTCGTCAGGCGCCAGATTCAACAAGTCAGAAAAATAGAAGATCTACAGTTTTACTTCCTGAACAGTGGACTTACATCTGAACACCTCTTCAATTTCACTCCTTTTACACAATTTACTGTTTCAGCATTCAAGAAAATAAAACAAAACACTGGGGTGAGCAAAGAGAAGACGTCAGGTGAGGTGTCACCACTAGATGGAGGCAAAGGACCATTTAGAAGGATAGACGGGGCCATGGCAGCAGATAGTCCTCTTTATACATTTAGCACCAATAGGGGAAAAATGTCAGAGAAATAAATAAAAATAAAGCTAGAAAAATGTGTAATAGGGCTGTAACGAATAGAAAGACATTTTCCAAGCGCCAATTTCCAAGCGCCAATTAATTTGATAGTTTTAAGGGATCCGGTAGTAGTAGTTACTAGATATTGTAGTTAATCATAATCTTTTGTAATCCTTTTCATTGATTAAATGTTTAATGTTATAATTTTTAAAAAGGAAAAATTGTGCAATACAATAATAAGACAGCAAGACAGCAATGATGTTATGCGGAAAACTCCTGTCTAGAACCATTACTTTTTGCGATTCAAATCCATAAGCGGTATGTGTGTGTGCGCTCTGGCTAGGTGCAGCAGAGCAGGGCAGGAAGGGGCGGGGACACTCACCGATCTGACAGGAAGAGACGTCGACACTTCCTCTGAGCAGATCTCCCAGAGGGCTATTCTCTGTCATCTCCTGCAAAACAAACACAGTCCACTTTGTAAAACCTCATGTCCCGTTTTCGTACCAAATTAATTATTACTGAGAGATAGATGGTAGAATAGATCAGGAACAAATGAGAATGTTGGATTAAAATGGTTCTTCTGACAAATAAGTGGCTCAAAAATCTGACGTCAATTGCATGCTGCAAGCGAGACACCTCTGTGTGTTAAGTTTGTACTGCTAACGCAGTGCGTTTTCAAAGTGGGAGCTCCCATGTTGGTGTAACCTAAATATTTCCAGATTGAGAACAGTCATAAATGCTGAGGACGCATTTCAGTGCAAAATGTACCTCAGTGGTGGTGAGTGTGGGACTAAAGCGTTATGAGTAAAAAGCTTGATATTGACGCTCACTGCTCTGTCGGGCTCCACCGCTGTAGGACTGATCTCCTCCACGTAGTTGGCAGGAAACCACAGCTGCCTCTTCCCTCCACAGTCCCCCTTCCACCTGAGACCACAGCACAGCACAGAGGAGGTGGAGAGAGGCTTTGAAAATGTGACGCTAACTGATCCTCAGACCACAGTGCAGAGGAGGTGTTTGAAATGTGACGCTAACTGATGATTATTATTGGAGAGCAAAAACATGAAAAAACAACTGCACATTGAGATCATACTCCGAAGTTTAAAAAGTTCAAAAGATTAAGATGTCTTGAAGGTCTATTTAAGGTGCTTCTACGATCAGAGGGAATATACACCCGAGAAGACAGAATAAACAGGATTTCACCATCAAATTTCTTTTTTGGGACGCGCTAAAATGTTTGGGTACCACTGCACCAGTGGTTTTCAAACAGTTGTCCTTGAGAGGGTTCAAGGTTGTCCCCAGCTAAGTTGGTTAACCAGATGAAAAGTTGGTTAACCAGATGTAATTCTTGAGAGCGTAAAAATGAAACCAAATGGACACTTGCCGGTTTATTTGGTTTCATGTTTGCCTGTTTTGTTTCCCCATTCCAGTCTGGTATTGTGGACAAAAGCCACAGACATCTTTAGTTTTGGGGGCCTGTGGGGCTAAAATGTCATCAAATGGTGGTCCGTGGCTCAAATGCTGAACAAATGGTGGGCCCTGGTATCAAAAAGGTTGAAAACCACTGTACTACACCATTGGGCATGACGTTTCGAGCCTGATGAGAGAGCCTGTGTTTGCTGTAGTGCAAATAGAATACAGGAGTCAGTGCCAGTGTCCTGATTGAGCGCTGTGTGTGCCACTCACCATCCCCCCTCCTGTTTGTCCACATTAGAGATGACTGCGTTCTTGGTGAAGGAGAGCTCATCGTCCCGCTGCGCTTTGTACTCGTACATCGCTTTCACTGTGCACTGGGGAGTGAAGCGTTAATGGTTAGTTAAGAAAAGCAGAAACGGACTTCATATCCATGCAACATTACATGTACAAATCCTCCCCATGTGAAAAGGCCTTAACCACGTTTTGTAAAAGTCCAAACTTGCACTCATGAACACACAATGGATGGACACTCACCTTGAAGGTAGGCATCTGATTGGCCTCCACATAGAAGCCTGGTTTCCCCCCATCGTACAGAGAGCCGTAGTCTGGTTCCTGTAGGACAGGCGGCAGCTTTTACTTAAAGAAGAGCTTTTTGGGGGGCAAAATTAGATGTATTTTCTATTCGGAAAGTTCCAATGCTCACAAGAGAATTGCAAAAGTCGTTAATTACAATTAAAGTTATACTAGGTAACTTTTTCATTAAAATAAATCTTAAATTTGACAGCCATTATGACTGGCATATTTGTCAGATAAGCCATTGCCTGAATTTCAGCCCTCAAAGCCTGTTCTAAATAGGTTTTCTATCGAAAAAATCACGTCACACACACATCTGATTGGTCCTCGATGACAAGAAGCATTCAAAATGCGACTTCAAGCGCAATGAATGCTGGGAAATGTAGGACTCAATGTACTGTAAAAACAGCAGTACCTGCAGGGACCGCCAGTCAAAGTTACCAAGTACACCTTTGAATTGGAAAATAAAATGTCAGAATCGTGACAGCGTATTGTCAGCACTCACAGCAGTGCCGATCTTCTCCAGTGTGTCCTCGTTGATGGGGTAGCGTAGCTTCATCTTGCGGTACAGCGGGTGCTTCTCATAGTAGCTGATGAGATCCACCAGGCTGTCGAACTCAGACGTTCCCAGAACGACCGTCTGACCCTCCTGCTGTACCCGACAGTGCTTGATCTTACCCTCCGCCCTGTCAACAAGAAGGCACAAGAACGGCAACGCACAATGACCAGCTATTCGGTAACATGGAAATGGAAGATCCAGAAATATGAACATCATCTTTATGACCAATTTTAGAAGACATTTATATCATATTTCATGTACTGAATACTTCATGGGATGGACTTCAACACGCATGTGATTAGAAGAAATGTAGGACAGCAGGGTGACAGGAGTGGTTTTCAACTAGTGGTCCCTGAGAGGATTCCAGGTGGTCCCCAGCTAAATGATGGACAGTTGGTAACCAAATGGACCCTTATAGATCTGTTACTCCTGAGAGCGTTACGGGTCCATTCGGTATCATTTTACATCTCAAGAGTTAAATCATATTAAATATCTGAATTAATAATTAATTTTCAAGAACCTTTTATTTATTATTTAGTTATAAATTGTTAGTTTGACCAACTTTATGCCAGTTATCTCTCCTAAATGGTGGACACAAACTTGAAAATCCTTAGTTCTTGGTCAGTCTCAGAGAGACTGAACTCAACATCAAATGCTGGCTAAAATGCAGAATAAATAATAGGCCCCGGTATGAAAAAGGTTGAAAACATCTGCCATAATGTGTGCCATTACTAAACAGCTCATTTAGACAGACAGACTCAGAATCACCTGAAGGAGATGGCAAAGGAGCTGGCTTCAGTCCTCTTCCTGACCAGGAAAGCTCCATCGCGTGGGACCCTCATTAGCATGTTCTCAGCATGGCTCCTGGACAGGTTAGCATGGTACCACCTATTGACACAAACACAGCACATCGGTCTAGATGGTCCAGTTGAGTTTTAGTGGAGTCTGTGGGTCGGCACATTCTGGCAGACGGATGTCATCCATTATTCATGCTCCATCTGCAGCCTCTTTCAAAAACAGTCAATATCCTTCTCATGGGCTGAACAGATCTGTAACCACTTCCAACCAGAGCTGTCATGATGCATTACTTACTGTATGTTCAACACTGGAACATGATGAACAGAATTACATTTCTCTTTCTATAGAAAAGATGATACAGGGCATACGACAAATACGTTTTGGGCTTGTAGATGTACCGTTTCTGCAATTGTTTTATGTTTGTAAATACTGTATATGAGCATTTTTCACCCTGGCAATGTTTATATGACCATTATGCAAAACGTAATTATCTTATATAATTTGGAATCAGGATTAGGTGATTATGTAATAATTGTGACAGGGCTACACATGAGCTAAACACATCTTTAACCACTTCCAACCCTAATTTGTCATTATAGCAGGGGCGGATCCAGGCATAGGCCTAAATGCCCAGTCTGCCCCACCAAACATGATGGCATGCAAAGCAACCCAAGATATTTCAGTGCTTATATTTAAAAGAATTTGAAACACTACTGAAAATGGTATGGGGGCGACTTCATAAAGCCCCCCCCCCCAATTGGGAAATGTTATATCCGCCCCTGCATTACAGCCAGAAGATAGTTCAAAGTATTGGAAAAGGATACATTACCACAATACCTCATTGTGTTGTGATGCTGCTGTGCATTGAGCAGCTTGTAGAATGTATTGTCCCATAATTGTTATACCATAATGTTGAGCTTTATGAAGAGGAATGAAATCCTAGGCTGATTTTGTAGTTGTGTTATACAGTTCAGGTTAAAAACTACAGCAGATTAATACTTGATGAGCGAGCTAGTAAGCATCAAATCCGCAGCAAAACAAATTAATAATGGGTGTGTTAGATTTAGTGAAAATGTACAAGCATAGACAGTAGTCAAAAGTCAATATAGTAGTATGTTGTCCATAACTGTAGTCCCAGTTTCTCGGAAGGTAGCGTAACCCCTCCACCAGTTTCCCATAGCTTTGTTTGATTGACTCGGCAGCAGATGTGAACTGGACACACATGAAGGAACAGACTTGCGCTGTCGCAAACTGTTCAATGGTAGCTCATGTTGTGTTTCACGATGTTAATGATTTTTCTTTTAGGTCTTTTTTTCTGAGAGTGTGAGAGTTTGTTCACATTTGTACACTCTTGGAAATGTCCCTCTTCTTGTCTGTCTTTCAGGCAGCAAGAGCCCTCCCGAGAGCTCAGTTCTCTGACCCCTCAATGTCGCAACAATTGGCTGGTCCGAGTATTATTTTGGCCGAGCCTGGGAGAGCCATGCGTCAGCCGTTACTTGAACCATTTAGCAGTATGGCATAACGGGTGTAGACAAGAGATGCATTAAAGGCAATGGCAAGACCAACATGGATTGGATGAAAGCTAAAAACGCCCAAACCAAACCTATGTATAATGTAACGGGTCTAGGGGGTGTTTAAGGGAAATAGGATGGTAACGAAAATACCAAATTTAGAGTGGATACGTCTCTTCCCAAATGCTAGATGCTCTAATTGCGTCTAGAGGGAGATGAGACAAATTTCAGGCCCTAGGACTACACATATGATGCATCTAAACGTAACTGCTATTAATAAGGATTAGCTGTGCTGCTTTTATCAGGTCAGACTCTCAAAATCTGCCTTTTTTTTACCTGCTGTAGCCGTAACTTGAACTGGGAAAGCAAACCACAAAATCACAGGGATGAGTTGAAGACAGTGGACAAAGCTGGAAATACTGCTGAGCATTTTAACTCTGGCACCATTGACTCCGACCTGCAGCTTATTTGCCACTGGACATATATATGATATACAAATAGATATAAAAAGATGTCAAAGGACATTCATGGCACAGAGGGCCATTGGAAAAAGACAATCTTGGCAGCAAGTTAACAACAAGGGTCAAGGGTAACAACATGGGACAAGGGTAAAAGGCCAGTGTTCAGATTTCTCTGGGTAAACCACGCCAACACGTTCACACAGCTTCCCACTCACTCCTTGCTCTCGTGGGCGTTGGTCTGAGGCACCGGCTCCGTCAGCTTCATCTCAAACTCGTTGCAGCGCAGTGCCACCTGCTGGTAGTGCGTGATGAGGGCAAAGAGCGTGTCAAAGACCAGGTTGTCCGTCAGGTAGAACTTGGGGCTGCCGGCCTCTTGGCGGGAGTGGATGCGACAGTGCTGCACCCGCCCAGAGCGCCTGAGACCAGGGAGAGGAGGGAGATGGTAAAGACCAACGCAAAGACACACAACAAAACAAATGCTATCTCATCAACAGGTTCTCAAACGTTTACATGTCAAGGACTCCCAAATTCACACTTGTTAGTAACAAAGTTCTAAAATAGAAGATTTGTACGGCTATAGCAGTGATTTTCAACGATTTAAAATTTCTAACCTAACCCCTATTTAATGGCATTTATGAGTCTCGGACACAAATCTTTTATGGTACAATCAATGTTCAACTCTGAGAGTGAACGAATGTATTCATCCATTTGGCTCCATTTGTACACTCTCAGAATTAGATATGCATAAGGGTCCGTTTTGTTTCTGACTATCATGTAGATGGGGAGCCCCTGGAACTCCCTCAAGAACCCCACACGAAGCATCTAGACAAAGTATTGTCACACCGTTAATTAGTAGCAGATCTCCAAGCTGGAAAGCGCACAGAGCATGTTAATCTGCTATATTTTCTTGTGTTATTATTATTACTACTGAAATGTTAACAGTTTTGGACATGACAGACGATATTCTTTATCATACAGCCCGCAGTTCATCAGAATGGTAACATCATCCTTTGCAATTCATATAAGCCAACAGCAGAGGCTCTTGCTTTAAGAGTCATGGAGTGCCATTGCGAACCATTGCACCCAGTTGCTTCCAGTAAGCAAACCTGTAGTCCTACGGTACATGGCGTGTGAAGTCGGTAGGGACACTGATTTGCTCTCAGATAACCTGACTCATGCAGAGCCGATGCATTAGCAGATAGAACGAGATCAGATCCGCGGCCACAACCACATTCAATCAATGAGAATGTCGTCAGTATTGACGGATTGATCGGACACGGCAGTCTGTCAGTGTCCCATTTTGCCTGCTGAGCAAGGCCAAACAACAAAACAACCTTTAGCTCAACATGGAATAGGGTCATACTAGCCCTGATGAAGACTCCCTGTGACCCGAAACATGTTGGCTGATTTTATTGTTTAATGAAGTGCCAGGTTTTTACTCTCCTCTCCTCATCTTATAGAGGCCATTACAAGTTAACATTTTAGATTCAGATTTTAGTCACGTTTTAATGGTATAGTTAATTGATTTCACTCTCCGTGCCAGCCCTTTTTCATATTTTTTGAGGTAGCCAGTGCCAGCGATTTTCATCTAAAAGTCATATTTCATATTTCGGTCCATGTTTCCCGACGGACAAGTTAGTTGACGGACACACACTTTTGGTTCCGGGTTGGTCCGTCCCTTATTATGGTCCGTCAATGTAATATGCGGTTGCTGCACGCTGCTGTTATCATGGGGATCGTATCAAACCAACGACGGTAAGCGACGTAAGAGTGACGTAGCTCTACCTAAGAGGCATCGGTCATTACTATATTTCATAATGATAACCGCTGACGTAGACCTATTTCAACGGCACGAAAACTGTTAATTGATTTCACTTATTTCAGGGTCAGCCAGTCAAATCATTGCGAAAACTCAAACGCATATGCAAAGCTAGGCATAGTAAGGGCAGCTGGTGGTGTCAGACTTGGGTACTATCACAGTCTCCATGTGTGCTGTTTGTACCAGAAAGACAGCGTGTAGTCTCCCACGAAGGTCTCGCTTTCTCGGACCAGGAAGGACCCGTCAGGCGCTCCGGTCTCCAGACAGTACTCCGACAGCAGCCTCTCTGCTATCTGCCTGCCGTCACGCCCTGCGCCCAGCTTCCCATGGAACCACTTCTCTGTCACATGCTGGTCCATGCCGTTTGACACCTGAGACAGGACACAGAGAGAGACGCAGAGAGACAGAGATCACTGTTGGATTGCTGCTATTTCAGCTGCTTGTGAGTCAGAGATTCATATTCATGGATGTTTTGTCTCATGCGTGTGATGTTGTCCAACAAGAATAGTTGATCTACAAGCTCACAACATGCTATGAAGTGCATGACGAATAAATCAAGCAACATTTCCAATATCCCCGTTTCCATTAGCTTTCCTTTACTCATCCACAATCTCATCTCAGGTAGTTAGGGATGTTACCAGGGAAAGTGTTTCGTAAAACAGTGTTGTTTCTGCTAGTTGGTATGGAAATGCTAGTTAATGTTTTGCCATACACACTTTTATTCTGAAAAAAATGTTCATAGTTTCTCAAATCCCAGAGTCATGCTTAAGGTGGCAGCAGTCGTGCAGTTTGCAGCTTGGCACCCCACCTCTCTGTGCTCCTCCTCATCATCGTTGCCCTGGTTACTGGAGGTCTCCTCTGAGTAATAGATCTTAGTGCTGGTCAGGACGAAGAAATGAGGGTACCACTCCTGTTAGGAAGAGACGGGAAACACAGAGGAGACATTTACTGTTTGATACGAGTCATCAGCTACAGTATGTATGGCACAGGACATAAAAACACATCACTCGTATCCATCCTAAACAAATATTAAAAGTCCACAGATTTGGTTGCCTTATGACATCATTTCAAAAGGCCTCCCAAAAATAAGAACACTATAGAGCTGATTCAAAAGCATGCGTCATTTAGTTATGAACTGTACTAAACACTCATGTTTATAGATGCTAGTTTACAATGTCTAATCTTGTTTATCTTCAAATTTGTTTTGGTACTTCACACAAGCAGTTGTAAAAGATATCAAAGACACACAGCACATCACACTAAAGACCACCCTCGAGTGTAACATTGCAACGGAGATATTCAATAGTAATTCATAAACTTTTTTTTATGATAGATTGAATTGTTTGTACTTCACTGCAACATTGCAGCTACATTTGTAGATTTGTATCTTTGCACCAGGAAGTTGAAACCAGCGCAACCTAAATTTGAAGGTACAAACATCAAATTCGGTTTGTGGCTTCACATCACTGGCTTCAATCGAAAATTATAGTTCGACTATCTTTGCATCTGCCCTGTGAACCCTAACTCTATAAAGTGTGACATCTGAATAAACATAGGATTACGAATTACAACTTGTAAAGTGTGGTGAATGCCAATGCCTACATGGTTGATGGGGTCTTCCAGGTACAAGATTCCATTTTTAATGGAGTTGCTGATGTCGTTCTCAGAGTATGGGGTGGAGGTGGACACCTCCTCATAAGCACTGCCTTCTGCAAGCTTCTTATGCTGTGGAAGAGAGGAGCAGAAATGTGAATGTGAGAATCTTAAAAAAAAGAGAGAGAGAGAAAGAGAGAAATGATTCTGAGCTTGTAAATATTCCATTTTGACTATTTGAACTTTTATGGGTCAGATTACAGCCTAACCTAGTGATCGCATCTGAAAACTTCGACTGTAGAACGACATCTAGTCTTAAGTATCAGATCCTAAGTCTTAAGTTAGGCCAAACAGCTTTGCCACACCTCCAGGTTTTGACTTAAGTCCTGATAATGATACTTAAGACAATCAAAATAGGGCCCCTAGTCCGAAGTGATTGGCTGTTTCTACCCAATTGGAGGGCAATGATGCCTCTAGTCAATGGGAACTCATGGGAAGGGTAGGGCCAAATACCTGGCATCAAAGCAAGCTGCAGACAGAGACAGACAATAAACAGCACAACCTTAATGGAAAGCCACCACACACAATGAGACACACACTGAGCACCGGAATTGAACGCAAGCAACAGCCACGATGCACAACGTTGTGACACCAACAACACACAAACGTGAACTTTACTGAAATGAAATGATAAGACAAATGTGGGAGTGGGACACAATGGTAACAGTGCACACCAACAGCCACACAACGAGACATTGTGACACACAATCACACACATTACTAATAAATTAATAATCATACTAACATGGGGAGAACACAACAGAAACAGGGCTTCTTTCACCTGGCCATAATATCACTGTGTGATGATTTCTAGTTTATTTACTGTATTATTGGCTATTCTGACTCTGGGGAAGGTCATTGCTGAAATGTGTTTAAGCATTCTCAATAAGTAGATTGTCTACTTTGGTGGTTTATGCATTAAATTAGACAACTGCTGAAAATAGGTGGTGAAGGAGACAAGAAAGGAATTACACACCTGCAAACTTTGGGCTATTGACATGAGTAGCACCATGCTGCAATTCCAGCACCCATGTAAAGCACGGGCAACATTTGTTGTTCATGAGTGCCTTTTTGAGTGGTGCTCTGGTGCTCAGGAGCACCAAAAATCCTACAATGAGCTGTCAATCCAGGGGTAGAAAGCTCCTTTGAGCACCACACAGCTGGGGCTCATAATGGCTGCCCGACTGGACCAGTAAAAAAAGCCTTAAAAATTAAATAATTCAAACTAATTCTGACCTCTCAGTCTAAAGTACTACTAGTATTTTTAATGGATGTAGAATACAGGTAGTAGTACTAATACTAGGCTAGCCACTATTGCAACGCCCAAATTTTCGACATGTACTGTAATACTGTACATTGATCGGGCTGTACGGGGTGGAAAAAAGTGGTGTGGGTGGCCGCATTTTGGGAGCACCAAGTAACATCCCCAGGTGCTCCTCTGAGTACTGGACCAAAATAGTTATGTGCACCCCTGGTTATAGACATTTTCATTTTCTTTCTGGACTTTGAAACCAGTTTAGCTGCAGTACCACACTGTCCTGAGGTCGTGGGGGCGCTGAAATGCATCTTTGTTTATATTTGAGTCATTAAAATACTGATGCTAGATAAATCCAGGGTTGCTTCCATTCCATGCCAGCTTGGAAAATCAACAACGTTGAACATTGTAGACAAAGTGTATAATTCCTCCTGTTCTTCAGTTCCAAATTTGCTTTTCCAAAGTAGGGTGCATTGATGACATCATCATGAGGCCAAAATCAGATGAGTTGTTCCCGAGAGCAATTTCCATTAAAGCTCCTACAGTATATGATATGAAAGCCTGGTTCAAGATTGGTTGTTTGTGGGGATAGAAAACACATGGGAGCACCAAAAACACACAAAACACAAAAACACGTGCCAGTCCCAAGCGGGGGAATTGGCAAATGTTACCATTATGAATGCAAATGCAACACATGCATGTACACACTTTCCCGGTAACCCGAACCAAAACTCCAAAGCCATATCCCATGACTTGCCAGGTAGAGAACATAAAAGTAGGCCTACACTGACCATGACCGGCTGGTGTACATTTCTACCTTAATGAGAATCTTTCTCTTGAGCTGGTTGGGTGATGGCAGACCGTCAGCCGAGATGTCCACAGCCTTGGTCAGCAGCATGTCCCCAAACACCTTCTTGAAGTTGGTGGCCATGCTCCTCTGCTGCACAACGCTACAGTGGTCCTCAATGGACAGGATGACGGGGTAGCTGATAGGGTAACAACAAACCAATTTAACCCATTGTGTCCTGTCTATGTTTCTAGTTTCTATTCAAAGATTTGCACCACGTTTTCACAATTTTTCAAAAATAGCAGAGATACAAGCTCATAGCGCACCACTCGGTGGCGCGCTATGAGCTTGTAGATCTGCTATTTTTCAATAGTTAAAACATAATGCTTAGAACACCAAAACGCGTTCAGTACACAAGGGTTAAAGACCCGGCGACGCATGTTAAACTTACAGATCGGCTATTTTTGGTGAATGTTCCCCCCCAGAATAGCGCAGGTAAACGTTAAGTATAAAGTAATGTTTTATGTATTAGATCTTCGTTAAGGCTTTCCCTTGTGATGAATTGTATGTTAGTGGGTGTGATTTACATATTTATGGCGTGTTATATGACATGATAGCTGTTAACGTTCAAGTAACGCAAGTAACAGTGCCGTGGATGACAAATCTACGGCATTTAACATACCTCATAAAATATATTGTAGTGAATATAATTATATATTCATGTTAGTAATAGTATGTTAGTAATAGTAGTAGTATGTTCCCCATAGAAAATGTTTTGTTATTGTAAAAACTGGAACAGGGGCAGGAGTGCACTGCTGGGATCAAGTAAAAAGATATATTTTGTTTGTTTTTATACTGTCCAAAAAAATCTAAAATATTAGTTTTTATTTTGAATAATACACGTAACAGTACTTGTTTTGCTCCACTTTAAACTAGCAGTTAATTAACTCATCAACTTGGCTTGGCTGAGTTGGGTACATTATGTTCACTTCAACTTCAACACACGTGTGCGTGTACCCACACACGCCCGCCCACAGAAACACAGACACATGCGCATCAATGCACAGACAAAACTAAACTAAAAGTCTAGTCAGAACAGGTTACGGTTCACAGGAGCCTCACTCAGAAGTGACGAAGGCGTGCTCTTTGATGGTGGTGAGGACGTCATAAAACTTGATCTTTGTTGTGAGGGTGTGTCCGTGGTAGATGACTGGCATTTGGTCGGGGCCATCCCAGCAGTCCACTGGAAGGAACACACACATTTAAATGCTTTATTCGAGTTCCACAGGTTATTTTATGAATTGTGATGTTTTTCTGGAAGGACCCACCAAATTCCCCTTGCAAGATTAATAGAGGTTTCCCCAGCCCAGCCCTTGATATTTCCAACAGACACCAGTCACTTCATTTGGATTCCACAAATACACTCTATACTCTCAATGTCCATTTACAGGTCCACTGTGGTGTATTGTGGCCATTGTGTCAACTGTATTGAGTTCAATTAAACAGTGAATGTGGCTATTCCTGGGCAAAGGAAACAAAGCTTACGTCATATTCATGACACAAGGTGAACCTTTGACATGCTATGAATAGAAACCTGTCAGTCAAGGGGTTGTGTGTGTGTGTGTGTGTGTGTGTGTGTGTGTGTGTGTGTGTGTGTGTGTGTGTGTGTGTGTGTGTGTGTGTGTGTGTGTGTGTTTACTCACATTCAATGCAGCGACAGCCCATCCTTAGACAGCGCGCGTATGCCTCCAGGGACGACTCACTGGAAAACTGGTCTCCCGTCAGGTAGCTAAAAATAAGCATGCGATGTCAAAACCACATGCATGCAAAATACAAACACACACGCACACCTGGACTGTGTCATTAACCTCTATTATAACTTGGATTGCAATAGAGTACATTTGGTTCTTTTTGAAAGAGGTTATCTCTGAAATTGGGTCACTAGTTTTAACACTCGAGTTCATTAAACAGTTGGCTGTGGAAACATGCACCACATACGCACCATGGTGGTACTGCACTGTAGCACAACCACGAGAATGTCATATCAAAAGGGGGTTATTTCTCTTTGTCAACTAGAGTAAACAATCATTTCTCATTCTGCCGGACAATTCAAACTTTAATCAAAGCAACGTGGAAGCTTTCATTGCTCCCCCTGCCACAAGTATTGTTTCACGAGCAGCAGAGAAAGTTATCATTTCAACTGCCTTTCACACACTTTTCAATGGGAGGAAAAAGACATTTTCCTGCAGAATACGAGGCCAAGCTTTCATGGTACAAGGTTGATTGTTAAATAATACACTTTTATCTGATGTGCGATGGCTTGAACAACTTTAGGACAAAAGGCCCATATGACCTGTGGCGTAGAGCCATATCGGGGGAAGAAACGTCCCCGTGGCCTAACGGAATTAAACTTTAGGGAAATTTGGTCCATTTTAAAAGAGATGCTGAACTTGGAGCGAACCTTTGGGCCGGCCGTAGGCGAGTGGGCCAGAGAGTCGTATATGGGAATCAGAAGATGGTTGGTTCACCCAGTCTACGTGCCCATAGGCAAGACATGTAACCCTGAAAAGCCGTTTCTGATGGGGGTGATGATGCGGGTGTCTCAATATTCAATGTAGCTGACTGAATGACTCATTTGAAATGTCTCTGTTGGGTGGAAACCTCACATGTCCAACACAGTTACTTTTCAGGATTAATTAAGGGATCAAGCAGTCCACGAAGTGGACTTGATCCCTTCTTGTTTTTGTCTCATTCTCCTCCTTCCGCCAGAAATAGCTGTTCTGGCTGAACCGTGCAGTCGGTTTTCGCGAAAATTGGTAATCTGGTAGAGGGTGATGCCAAACGGTGATGATGCGAAGCCTGTGACCACTGGTCAAATGGTGGCGCTATAGCACTCAACTGAAATTGCAAACTTTAAACACTCATAACTCATGAACTGCTCGACTCTCAGAAATGTAACTTATATTCACTTATGCGTCTGCTTATGTCAAACAACTTTTGTATTCTGACTTTTCACCTCTGACCTTTAGATGAACCGCCATCTTGAATTATATGTAAAACAGTTAAAATGTCTCTTCTCCTACAATCTTTGATCAAAATGCATAACAATGACCTACACATGAACTTTGAAGCCATACAAACATGAAATGGGTGTGAATTTTGTTTTCAGTGAAAAAATGATGTTTTTACGAGCCAATGAAAATTGCTTGTTTGTGAAAATTCTTCTATTATCCCTAATCTACACATGCAAAGTAATCTGTTCATGAGATTTTACAGTTTGGTAGAGGGGGATGCCAAATAGCACTAAAACCAGTCTTGCTCCAATCGCTCAAATGGGGGCGCTATAGCAATTCTTTGAAACTGAAACATTTGAACAAGCATAACTCGGGCTTCGTTTGGCTTAAAATCATGGGACTTGTTTCTACATGTTCCTTGATTCATGTGGAACACATCTGTAATTTCGACTGGTAAGTGTCTGCCATTTTAAGCAGTTTAAAAAATGCTCATGCCTGATTTTCTGGCTGGATTTTTGATTTGCACAACAAGTGTGGTTTGTTGTACAAACCGGCTTGCATTTTTTTTTGTACACACCATCACTGTGTTTGTGTGTGGACGTAAAGTACTTCTGTGGCCTGCCACACCAAGGACAGCCATTGTCAGTGTGTTAATCTTTGATCAAAATACATAACAATGACCTACACTGACATGACAGGACTGCCACTGACAGTGACCCAGACTGACCTGAAAATACTGGGGGTAAAATTTGACCGACAGGGAGGGGGCAACACCAATTGGCCAGACCTGATAGGGAAAGTTAGGCAGAGACTGGGGTAATGGGGACTTAGAAGACTAACGATGGAAGGGAAGGATTTAATCATCAAATTTGTGATTTTACCACTGCTTTTATCTGTCTCCTCAGTTTTTATGCCACCTCGGCGAGTGATCCAGGGCCTGGAGCGTGCCATTTTTTATTTCCTGTGGGGGTCGAAGTGGGAGAGGCTGAGGCGGGAGGTGATGAAGAAGCCGAAGGAGAAGGGGGGGAAGGGTGTTCCAGACCTGTTTTTATTTTTTGGCAGCCTTTACACCACACTGCACATCACACACGCTACAGCCCCATCCAGAAACAACAAGACAACCGCTATGGCCAGATTCTGGATGGGGTCTTACCTCACGCACCTCAAGCTTTTACCAACAGACCTCCGATTTCCAGTGTCTTTTAACCTGCCACCTGCCTACGCTGCCATAAAAAAGTTTATATGGCATTTTAACCTCGAGCAGGATGTGGATGTTTTAACTGATCACCGCTCTCTTCTCTCTCTTGTGCAAGAGCGGGAAGCAGTGAGCCCAGTGTAAAATTGAAACAATTGAAATGAATGAAAATGATCAATGAATGAAATGACTTGATCTTGATCACATCAAGTTATTTCGTCATGATTATAGTTGATTTAATTTAATTATATTCCTCTGGTTGTACAACAATGGGAACTGATGTAGACACACACACACACACCAGAGATGGAGCACTCATTGGAGCTGCATGGTGCTTGCTATACAAGCAGGTGTACAAACCGTTTTGTACAACGCTATGTACAAACCATAAGTGGGTGTGGCAACCCACTCAGACATATGACAGTTCTCATTCACTCCACTCCCATCTTCACCCTCTGTGGCAAGATGGCCGAAATGTTTGATTATTTGATGTATTTGATTTTGAGTTATTTACAATTGTTTTGAGTTATATTTGTTTTCATTATGTGGTTTGAATTGGCATTTATGTTTGAAAAGATACTTTTAGTTAAATAATTTTGTTTACATGATTGGTCAAGCTAAAAGTTTGTTTTAAGTTAAGAGAAATGAATTCATGAATTGATTTGAAGATACTTAAGATGAGTAAAACATTAAGTAGGCCTACTAAAGATTAAAAGCATGCTAAAATTGAAACAATTGAAATGAATGAAAATGATCAATGAATGAAATGACTTGATCTTGATCACATCAAGTTATTTCGTCATGATTATAGTTGATTTAATTTAATTATATTCCTCTGGTTGTACAACAATGGGAACTGATGTAGACACACACACATACCAGAGATGGAGCACTCATTGGAGCTGCATGGTGCTTGCTATACAAGCAGGTGTACAAACCGTCTTGTACAACGCTATGTACAAAGGTGTAGTTGCCAACGGGGTCGGTAGTTGGAGGGAATGAGGGCGCCTGCTGGCTGAAGCCCATACTGCACCGCAGTGTGCAGTATGGGCCATACTGCACCGCAGTGTGCAGTATGGGCCATACTGCACCGCAGTGTGCAGTATGGGCCATACTGCACCGCAGTGTGCAGTATGGGGGGGGCCATACTGCACCGCAGTGTGCAGTATGGGGGGGGGGCATACTGCACCGCAGTGTGCAGTATGGGGGGGGGCATACTGCACCGCAGTGTGCAGTATGGGGGGGGGCATACTGCACCGCAGTGTGCAGTATGGGGGGGAGCTGCCGGGGGCAAGCGACAACGGCAACCACACTTTGCAATTTTTAAATTGCGAATATTCTAGTTTCCATTTGTCACTTTGACCACTAAGCTCCACCCTCGGACTGCTGAATTGTTCATATTGCTTACTGCTTGGTGGCGTGTTTTTGGGTTGTTTCATTGATGACAACAACTAAGCAAATCATTGTGCCTGGATAGCTCAGTCGGTAGGGTGCCTGACTTCGGAACACAAGATTGAGGGTTCAAGTCCCACTGCTGACAATACAAAGTCTGAGTCTCCAAAAACCCTGCTTTGTTTCCACAATCACATGATGTATTTCTTCCATGTTTCTATGGCTTATTTGTGCATATTTAAGGAGCGGTAGTGGCTCAGAGGTAGAGTAACCGGATGGTAACCACAAGGTTGCCGGTTCGATCCCGGGCTCCTGCAGAGTTAGTGTCGATGTGTCCCTGTCCCACTGCCATCAGTGTATGAATGTGTGTGTGAATGGGTGAATGTGATGCACAATCTATGTAAAGCGCCTTGGATAAAGGCGCTATATAAATGCACCATTTACCAAGCAGTCCACTGAATGTGTGTGTTGTTTCCAGTACGTCTTGTGTCTGTTGGGTAGCCTCATTGGTAGAGCGCATGACTTGGAAATGAGAGTTCCTGGGTTCAAATCCCGGCACGGACACCTAGTAATATGAGTCAATCATGCACAATCTCATGTGGTCTTCTACATCTAAGTTCATGGTTCTATGTGTAACCCAGGGTAAAACTCAATGTAATGGTGGTTGTCACCATTCGGCCATGTTGTGTTTTGTCACTATTCGGCCATGTTGTCACTAATGACAGTTCACAGCTCAGTTCACCACTCACTCACAGCTCACCAATCATTTACTCATTCACCAAATCAGTGGCCTTGTGGTTAGAGTGTCCGCCCTGAGACTGGGAGGCCGGGGTTCGATTCCCGGCCGGGTCATACCAAAGGCTCTAAAAACGGGATCCAATGCCTCCCTGCTTGGCACTCAGCATCAAGGGTTGGATTGGGGGTAAGACCCTGTGTCATACTAGCGTCATGTCCAGAGGGTGTACTTGTACATCAAGCTGCCTCATGCTACAGAAACAGGAGATAGGCACCTGCCCTATGGGCCTCATGGCTGGGCAAGGCTGTTTGACTGTCACTATTCGGCCATGTTGTCACTAATGACAGTTCATAGCTCAGTTCACCACTCACTCACAGCTCACCAATCATTCACTCAGTCACACCAGATTACAATGTGAGTCAGTCTCACACATAATTACCTGATGTATTTCTGAAGTTCAGGCTCCCATGTTTCTATGGCTTATTTGTGCGTATTGTTCTTACTCCTATTGCTGCTTGCTTGATCCCGTTTTATTGCTGCTTGCAGCTATATTTTTTTTTAAAGTTGCAGATTTACATGCTCAAAATGCATTTCCAGCCTGTACATCTGCTACTTTTGAGCTTGTTTGGTGCTATAAAACGGCAGAATGAAAGTGACAATATGCACACTCCAAGATGGTCAAAAAATGCGCTAAACAAGTTTGTCAACAGCACTTACGTGTTGTGCGAGGAAGAGATCCAGTAGTGGGACAGGGGGTTGTTCATGTCTTCGGGACACACTTGGTCAACAGACGAGTCCATGATATTGTTCTCAGTGGAGAATAGGTAGGTCAGCAGCTGGACGCCAACACGGGAAAGGGGAGGAAAAAACAACAACAACGTGTCACTTGTTATGGCTCCACAGACATTCTCTACAGTATGAAAAACAGCTACTGACTAAGTCCATGGGCTCACAAAGTGGGGTCATTGAGGGGGTCTCCCCAACATCCAACAAGATAAGAAACCGTTTAAACACTTGAACTATGAACTAACCGAAAATAGCTGTTCTACAAGCTAAATCCGGAAAATTAGAAAAAAAAAAAAAACAGAATGTTTGAGAACCACTGGGTTTCCAGACAGGAGTAAGAGACAGTAGGAGATGAATCTAACTCAGGTCCATGGCCAGACATTAACAAAGGAGCTACTGCATAAGTAATGGAGTTGTTTTACCCCCATGTACCTGGACATGAAATTACCTTTACTAAAATGTATAAGCAATTTGGTAGATCAGAAGCAATCACTGACAGAAACTGGATCAGCGGAGCGAGCGAGCATAGAAGTACCTGACACCTCCAGGAGACAATACCTCTTGACAATACCTACAAAGATCTCTTAACTACATCTCCATGATGTCAAAACCTCAACCAGAAAATTGGGAGCTCTTCGAGGGACGTCGACAACCGACGACTGTGAACCAATCGCTTAACTTGTGCCTGCTCCGCTCACGTAAGTACACTGTATGTGAGAACACATCTTTACAGTATATAGTTAATATGTACACATTATCATGGCAAATAAAATATATTGAAGTCCTGCCCCTAATTCTGTATAGGTAGGGTCTTTTAACCCCAAATTTGAACCCAGTTTCCTGAGCACTTGCTGACATGATTAACATTGAGGAAGTGGATTTCCCAGTAGAAAAATGGAATTCTGAATATCAGTTCAAAATTCATCTCAGAGGTGAGACACAACCTTTGACATGATCTACATGTCTCAAAAGAAGTGCAGGGAGCCAATACAACCACCCTGATTTTATAGTTTTATATAATATTAACAATATACTCTAACATGCACATTGGACAAAATATTTCATCCGGCTTTAATGCCAGAAATTTAATCTCACAGAGGCATTACAAGCTCAAAATGCGACACGCTCATCAGTCTTTTTTCAGAACGCAACACCGCCATACAAGTTCAGTTAGGCAGCCATACATAGGCCCTGAGCAACGGAAAACAGTATCGCCAATTCCAGTACGTATGTATGTACATACGTATGTATGTACGTACGCCTGGCACCAGCATCCTCTCACTAAAGTCAACCACAAAAACCATCCCCTGCTTCCTGCAGAAGTCACACAGTCAATAACTCTCTATGGACGTGGGAGGAGACCCTCGCGTCAGGGCTGCGGTCAAGACAATCCATGTAGATTGTCAGTAATGTGTCTCACTCCCACCGACTGCAAAAAAGTATTTTTCCGTGAGTCAGCGTTCAAACAACGCGCGGGGGATGGACGGACGTGTTACATAAGAAAGAGTTGCAAACAAGCAGGAATATCTAGCACAAGTGAAGAAAGGGTGTTTGTGAGAGAGAGAAAGAACCCTAAGCCCCACCTCACTTTCATGCTGGCATCGCAAATTTGGAATCTACAAGCTCAAAAGTAGTAACCAGCTACTTTTAATACTTTATGATAATGTCAAATGATCAAGCGGGGCTTAATAATTTAAAATATAAAGATAATAGTTTTCTGCCTGACAGTGATGATGAGGTTGGACATACCTCGTCTTGGTGGAAATAGGGCTGCTCCACTTCTCTCAGAGGGTCCTTCAGGTAGCCGAACATAAACTCTTGTACCTGGTTGTTGTCAATGGCCCACAGCTCCTGCAATCAACACAGTGGACCAGATATTTACTACTGCATTCAATATACAGGTATAGGGCAAAAAAAATGTTAGGGTGGTTACAGCAATAATTGATAGAAAAAAATAATAGTTAAACTGTTCAGAAATGTCAAATGACACTGATTTGAGTAGATTCATATATAGTAGATAAGGTAGTTACTGGGCATTAGAATAGAAGACAGTTATAGGAGCAATAGGAGCAGATATGATAACTGTTGTAACTAATAAGGTGCAAAGTTTAAAGAACAATATCAATAAAATAGAAATTGATATAGAAATAACAGTCCCCTGCAGCACATTATCAGTCATGTCAGTGTAAACATTAAGTAGAATTTCACTTGCAGAAGGAACGTGTTCAATCGAAATCCGCACAAAGCCACACAGGAAGAATGACGTCTTGTGGTGAGACAGAGAAACAGAAACAGATAGAGGAAATGAGAGATAGTACCTTTTGAGATTCCAACAGGAAGCTCTTGAAGTCCTCTAGAGAGACCCTCTGTTCCGGTCTGTCAATGAACCTGATAGAAAAATGCAATTCATTTAATAACAATTAAAAAAATCCTCAAATTATAAGTCCTATTCCATCCGACATCAAAGAGATTCAGTGTGTGTGCCAGGCTGTACCTTTGTAGAATGGGAATCTCCATCTGAAAAGAAAATTGTCCAAAATTAATATAACTGAAGATTATTTGCATTTCGGGCAATATCTCGGGGTAAATGAAGCTGGGCTTACATTTGGCCATGCAGCGGTGCCACACACTGGAAATAGTGGATCTATGAGCTTGTCTATCATATATTTCAGCGTACGACCAAGTATACATACAGCATGAGGTCTTCCTGTTTCAATTGACCAGCGGCCGCCTGGCCTGTACATCTGTGCGGGCGTGCGTGCGTGCGTGCTAATGGCATCCATCAGAGGGGTCTGGCGGGGATTTTAACAGGCCCGAATTGATCTGGGAGCCATTTGAGAACAGACAGATTGTCCAGGAGAGAAGCAGGGGGGTGAGTGCCTTAGTGTTCCTTCAAATGAAACCGACCACTTTAGGAGCAATGATGAAGGTTCTATAAAAATGGATTGGGAGGGGTTTGGGTGGCGTGGTGGGGGTGGGGGGGTGTTGCCGACCGGTACCCAAGTGGATAGTGTCACCCACACCATGGCAAAGTCTCCATTGGATGCTGAATCGGGAACATCTGGACATTTTTCGATGGGTGTCCACAGCCATATATAGCTTGGGGGTCCGGGAGTAACACGGGCCATAATTATTATACAACTGATTTTCATTGATTGAAAAAATATTTTATATACATTTATATATATTTATATATAAAGTTATTTTGCACAGAAATTAACTCTTTGATATGATGCTAAAACTAAGGTCATAGCATTTTCTTAGCGTTTCCTTTCCTAACGAAGTTGACTGATTCTCTTTTGTAGTTAGAAAGAGCTTCATAAATTGATGAATTGGGGAAATTACTGTTGCTATTCATTTATTATGAACTTACATTTTTCTGAGCATCGAACATGAGGCTGCGGTACAGCTGAGAGAACTGGCTGAAGGATACATCTCCATTCCTCAGCTCATTGTCCTGCAAGCAACCGTGGAGAACAAGCACAGAACCATGATCTTTGGTAAGAAGCTGTATTCACTATTAAAATATGATAATCATGGTATCTTCCCTCTTGGGCAGAATAGACAAAACCGTTACTTTTCAAGATTCAAATTCTGGTGCTAGGCTTGACAGTTATTACATGATCCACATGATCCCCTAATCGCAAATATCTGAGGCATTTGCAAGGATTTGGCAAAATCGTCAATCATTTTCATGTTGAAAAATGTGCATAGGGGTGGTGTGGGGTGTGTGTGTGTGTGTGTGTGTGTGTGTGTGTGTGTGTGTGTGTGTGTGTGTGTGTGTGTGTGTGTGTGTTGGGGGGTTACCGTAAGTTTCTCTCGGAGGAACCTCATATTGGGGACCCTGTAGTTGACCTGGCTCAGCATGTTCTTAAGATCCTTACAGGATATCCTACAAACATGCACGTGTACACACAAAGACAGATCTTTTCAAAAAGCAAAATCCCTCCAATGCACTCAGGCACGTAGTAAATTCGCTGCCAACACCTGCAGAGGGACACACAGCAACATACTGTATATGCATTCTTTCACATACACAAAATGTTAGATTTGCTGGAGAGTGAGGAGTGTTTTTGAGGACCCTTTGGCCTTACAGGAAACCAGACACGTTTGGGATTTATCAGACAATTTTCTAATTCTGCTATTCTTGCTATTTGTCATATACAAAGCAGCAGTAATGGTTACGTTTTTCTTTTACAAATTAATCCATGTGTAGTAGTATATACTGTACACACAACCATGCGCAACCATGATTATTTCCACATCTACAGAAAAGTGCTGCTCACACATACAGTATGTTGTGTGTGATGGACCCTATTTTTGCTTATGGTTGGCACTTTGGACTCCATTGTTACTAGGCGGTGTAAAAAAAGAAAACAAAAAAAAAAGCATTAAAGAAAAAATAAAAAGACAGACATGAATCTGAGCCAAAAGGAGACAACATGAGCAGTGCCTAACAAAAGGCTTCGCCCAGAGCCATTCTCCTCCTCCATCTAGGAGGTAACAGACAAACACACACTCTCTCTCTCTCTCTCTTCCCATCCTCTCCATTCTGTTTCCTGCCTCAGGAAGTAGCTGCTGCTGGTGTGTGTGTGTGTGTGTGTGTGTGTGTGTGTGTGTGTGTGTGTGTGTGTGTGTGTGGCTGAGGGCTGACTGCCTGCCTGCGTTCCTTTTGTACACCCTACAGCAGTGGTTTTCAACCTTTTTGATACCAGGGCCCACTATTTATTCAGCATTTGGGCCACAGACCACCATTTGATGACATTTTAGCCCCACAGACCCCAAAACTAAAGATTTATTTTGTCTTTGTCCACAATTCCAGGCTTTTTTGGGGTGATATCTGACAAAAGTGAAATCACTTCCCCTACCTTTAAGTGGGTCAATCCAGATGAATAATATTTTAACTCTTGATAGTGTAAACATGAAACCAAATGGACATGCAAGAGTCATCTGGCTAACCAACATTGCTTCATTTAGCTGGGGGGTCCACCTGGAACCCTCTCAAGGACCACTGGTGGTCCCCAGACCACTGGTTGAAAACCACTGCCCTACAGTCTATGTGCACACCGAACGCACTGGCACGCCACTGCACACCCAACACGCATCCAGAAAATACCACGCACCCAGAAAAGTATGCTTGCCTTGAGTATTGTACTCAACCACTATTGAGGCCAAATCTAAAAAAAAGAAAAAAAAAAAAAATAGTGATATTAATTGTGTACTGAACACGTTTTGGTGTTTTTAAGCTGTTGAAAAATAGCAGATCTACAAGCTCATATCGCGCCACCGAGTGGCGATGAGCTTGTAGTTCTGCTATTTTTGAAAAAATTGTGAAAAGCATCAGAAACTAGAATCTGATCAGGACACAATGGCTTAAGTCAGAGGTGGGCAATTATTTTACCCAAGGGGCCAAATGAGATAAATGAAATATTGTGGAGGGCCAAGACTAAAGGCTGAACTGAAGTTTGTGTGATATTAATTTAATTTCAAGATAAAAGTAAGAGTAAGACCAACCTTTTTGACACCAGGGCCCTCTATTTATTCAGTATTTGAGCCACGGACAAGCATTTGAGGACATTTTAGCCGCACAGACCCCAAAACTAAAGATTTATTTCGTTTTTGTCCACAATACCAGGCTGGATTTTACAA
The DNA here is from genome assembly GCA_039105355.1 of Benthosema pterotum. NCBI lineage: Eukaryota > Metazoa > Chordata > Actinopteri > Myctophiformes > Myctophidae > Benthosema > Benthosema pterotum. Next base: position 34,419,484 of record CM076968.1, read on the forward strand.
ACAAAACAGGATAACATAGATCAAAAATGACCATTCTTTTACATTCTTTAGTTGTCTAGACTTGGGCTAATTCAGATGAATGAATATTTTAACTCTTTGAGAGCGTAAACATGAAACCAAATGTACCCTTGAGGGTCCACTTGGTTTCATGTTTACGCTCTCAAAGAGTTGCATCTGGTTAACCAATTTTCCATATTTAACTGGAACTCTCTCAAGGACCACTGGTGGTCCCCGGGCCGGTCAGAGTCAGCCAAGGGCCGCATTTGGCCCCCGGGCCGCATAATGCCCAGGTATGGCTTAAGTGAAGCCGTCCACGGGCTCACAAACCCAAGACTCGATGTGACTCGCCGCTCAGATATTGGCATTGTCTCCACCACAATGCTAACAGCCAAAATGACTAGAGTTATGACTAGCAGCCTGCTGGGATGGCCTGGTCACTGTTCATTTCAATTACACAGGGTGTAGTGTCTGGTTCGAGTCTGGCCCTAATGAACACCAGGTACATGTCCTCACGTATTTTACTTACCCATTGTGTCCTGTCTAGATTTCTAGTTTCTGAATAACATGATATTTAAAGATTTGCACCACGTTTTCACGATTTTTCAATAGCAGAGATACAAGCTCATAGCGCGCCACTCGGTGGCGCGCTATGAGCTTGTAGATCTGCTATTTTTCAATAGTTAAAACATAATGCTTAGAACACCGAAACGCGTTCAGTACACTAAGGGTTTAACTTCCGGTTACGAACATGGGTTCATTTTTAGTCTTTAGCTAAAGGCACGGCTGAAAGCACTCGGGACTGAAGAATGAAGAATTAATACGTGGCTCTGAATGTAGGTTTTTACGCAAATTATTTTGGTATTGATATTTTTATTTTAGTAAAATAGTTCAGTTCTTCTTTTAGTGTTTCACTGGTTAGTGTTTGACTCTATTGCAGATGGTTCGACTGTCTGCTTTGACTCTATTGCACACAGTTTTGGCAGAATAAACTCACTTGTCTTCCCTGTTGCGATCGACAGCGTAGAATTGCTTCCGTAGCCACCTAAGCGGAGAGAACATGGACAGTTAAGGAGTGCATTTTAAACACAGAAAGGCAAACTGTGTGTAGGCCTATTTAGAGGTAATTGTGTGTGTGTGTGTGTGTGTGTGTGTGTGTGTGTGTGTGTGTGTGTGTGTGTGTGTGTGTGTGTGTGTGTGTGTGTGTGTGTGTGTGTGTCAGGGCGGATGTAACATTTCCCAATTGGGGGGCAGAGAAAATGGTAGGGGGGCGGTGAAGCCGCACCCGAACCATTTTCAGTTACAGGACTTTAACTTATGCTCAAGTAAGCATGAATAATAACAAGGACTGAATTTTCTGTTTCCAATGACATGCTGTTGGTTTAGTGGTGACACAGCTGTAGTTAGTTAGTAGCAGTAGTAGTGTTTCAAATCATTTTAAATATAAGCACTTTAATTTGAAATATCTTGGGTTATTTTGTATGCCATCAGGTTTGGTGGGGCAGTCAGGGCATTGACCCCCCCCCCCCCATGCCCATGACTAGATCCCACCCCTGGTGTGTGTGTGTGTGTGTGTGTGTGTGTGTGTGTGTGTGTGTGTGTGTGTGTGTGTGTGTGTGTGTGTGTACCTCTCAATCTGGAGCGGTGTGGGGGACTTCAGTGTGTCGGCCACCAGTCGGGTCAAACCTTTCACCCACATGGTCATCTCCTCATCGGATGTGGCTATAGGGGTCAAAGGGCATTCAACAGCCATGAGGTCTCAGTTCAGATAAAATCTGTATTCCACTGGTTCTCAACCCTTTTCATGCCAAGGACCCACACAAGAGCAACCAATTCAGGTTTTGTGTTGTTAAACTATTGCAAAAAAAAAGTGTTTAAGGTCTTTTCATCACAAATACATTACATCGGTAACCGGATGCTGCATTCATTATTTGAGGTATTTTGTTCAAAACAGAGCACTCCTGCAAATTTAGATTTTAGCCACAATGAAACTTAAACAGAGATAAATGTCATATCAAATTGGGGGTCAGTGGTCTAATGCAGTGGATTTCAACCAGTGGTCCGGGGACCACCAGTGGTACTTGAGAGGGACCCAGGTGGTGCCCCAGCTAAGTGATAGAAAGTTGGTTAAAAAGATATAACTCTTTGAGATCGTAAAAATGAAAGCAAATGGACCCTTGCGGGTCCTACCTGTTACACCTCTACTGCAGGGGTTTTCAACCAGTGGTCGGGGGACCACCAGTGGTCCTTGGGAGGGTTCGAGGTGGTCCCCAGCTAAGTTGGTTAACTAGATGTAACTCTTGGGAACGTAAAAATGAAACCAAATGGACCCTTACGGGTCTCTCAAGAGTTAAAATATTAATCATCTTAAATAACCCAAAAGTCCACACAAGATTAATGGTCATTTTGGTCTGTATGTTTGCCTGTTTTGTTTCCCAAATCCAGCCTGGAATTGTGGACAAAAGCAAAATAAATCTTTAGTTTTGGGGCCTGTGGCGCTAAAATGTCATCAAATGGCTCAAATTCTGAATAAATGGTGGGCCCTGGTATCAAAAAGGTTGAAAACCACTGCTCCACTGTGTATGGCGGGTTAGTCTGCTCTACGCCTGTACCGGTAAAGGCTCAATCATACTCCAGAGTGAAGTGAGTTTTAAGGCTTTTCACCATGGTGTAGTTTTATAAGGCTTCACCCTGGAGCATGTATGAGCCAGGGTGTAGCCTTAAAAGCCCATTTTCAACATTTTAATATGTCATTAATATAGCTTAGAGATGTTGTGTGGGCATGATTTAGTAAAAATGGAGGTCTGAAAACATCATTAACATCTGACGACATCATCAAGAATGTTAATGATTTTTCTTTCAGACCCCTTTTTTCCTGAGAGGGTACAAATGCTACATTTGTATCCTCCCAGGAAAATTTTGAAAATGGTTGGAATTCCCCTTTAAGGCTTTACACCTCTGGGTATGGCAGGTTAGTCTGCTCTAAGCCTACCTGTTACACCTCTGCGTATGGCAGGTTAGTCTGCTCTAAGCCTACCTGTTACACATCTACTGGTAATAGGCAGGTTAGTCTGCTCTAGGACTAGCTGTTACACCTCTACTGGGTATGGCAGGTTAGTCTGCTCTAGGACTACCTGTTACACCTCTACTGGGTATGGCAGGTTAGTCTGCTCTAGGACTACCTGTTACACCTCTACTGGGTATGGCAGGTTAGTCGAGAGGGTAACGGCTGCAGCCCGCGGGAAGCCTGCAGGATCCTGCAGGCAAGGATCCTGCAGGATCCTGCAGGCAAGGATCCTGCAGGACCAACCTCCCTACTGCTCCCAGTGGCAGCCCTCGGAACTGCATCCACCCATGGCGCGGCTTTTCAGTTGCCACCCGAAATAAAGCAGCGGGGTTGGGAAGGAGCGCTTGTTTTAACTGCCGGCTACTACTAGTAGGGCGGGGCGAAGCATAGTTTTACTGAGGTTATGTTTAGGGTTAGTAACCGCATAAAGCTAACCCCAACCTAACCCTAAACACAACCCCAGTAAAACTAGGCTATGCCTAAACCCAATCCTAACCCTAAACTTAGCCTCAATAAACCTATGCCTAAACCTAACCTAACCCTAACTATAACCTCAGTAAACATATGCCTAAACCTAACCTAACCCTAGCCTCGACACCCAGGCTTTCATTTTCGTCCGCCTTGCGCGAAAACGGAAAGCCTGGACTAAAGCACGTTGGAAAGTGGCCTTGAGGGTGGTGTCAACCTTCCGGGGTGGGCGTCGCTCTAAATAATGTGACGTAGAACAGCAGTGGACGGGCGCGGGAGGGGCCGGGGATGACGACACGTTAGTGAGATCAAATCAGAGCGCAGCACTTCTGCCGTGTGGATCCCACGACACCCCCGCCCCCCAAGGCCAAAATCATTGAGGGCTAGACCAGGCTAACCTAACCCTAACCATAACCTCAGTAAAACTTCCTTCGCCCCGCCCTACTAGTAGTAGCCGGCAGTTAAAACAAGCGCTCCTTCCCAGGGTTGGGTAGTAACGGATTACAAGGAACGGCGTTACGTAATCAGATTACAAAAAAACAGTAACGGTAACGCCTCACGGTACATTTTAAAACGTGTAATCTCGATTACAGTAACGGCAAGACTGTAACGGGGGTTACATGCTGATTACATTTCTGGAACCGGGTCCACAGACTCCACACCCGGTTCAATCATTTTTTTTTTATGAACGGATCCCTTAACAAGTCCCATCAATCAAAATGTGATCCGATGAGAGCGCATGCATGCGCTGATCTCAGAGCAGAAGCAGCAGCAGCGACGGAGCAGCTGTGTGTGTGTGTGTGTGTGTGTGGGGGGGGGGGGGGGGGGGGGGGGGGGGGGGGGGGGGGGGGTAGTGGAGCGCTTCTAAACTTGATACAACGTCACCTGCTTTAATCTCTTCTACCAAAATGTAAAAGTGTTCTTACTAGATAGTGGAAACGATGTCCAATAATCCATTAACTGTGGTCTCCGATGCCCTCCTCATAAACTCCATGTTTGTCACGTTGTCACGTTAAAAAAGTGGGCTCCAGTAAATCCTCGATAGTCAAGAGTTACAGTATTCCATGGAAGCAGGTCCAATCAAACACGTGCGATAAAGCATAACTTTAGATAAAAATAACTTCTCTCTAAATAGGCTCCAACAACACGGAGCCGACACGGAGTAAAAAAAACACACGCACACAATAGCCAGCTAATGTCGGAGTTGCGACATTGAGGGGTCAGAAACCGGACGCTGGGACGCTGTTCATGCAGCCTGAATAGGGACAAACTGTCCCGATGCTCAATAGAAGTCTATGTAGAGCAGCCGCCATTAGACCTTTCCATGAAAGTGAAAGGAGATGTCGCATATCTGTTAATACTCTAATGTTTCTGAGAATGGCATGTGGTATTTTTTTGCCTTTTTGTTTAGAAGGCACAATGTTGACTGTTTTGACTTGTTTGAATGTTCACTCTGCTTACCCATTGACCCAAATAAGAGCATGCTGTGTTTGACACAAATTGTAGCAAGAATTATTACTAGTAGGCCTACACTAGTTAGATTATTATTGTTTGAGGATAATGTGTCTGTGAGACAAACAAGAGGGAAAAATACACCAATGCCTATAGTGACTGCATGCCAACCTCATAACTACAAAGTACAATTATTTATTTTATTTCTGCCAATCAAGTGGGTTTTTGGTTATTTATTTTTTGTTTATTTTGTGCTTATATAATACAAGTATAAAGTATGTGAGAAAAAATGGAAAAAATATGTTGGGACCTGTTAAGTGACATTAGTGAAACTACAGTATACTGTATCTACTGTAATTACTGATAAATAGAGTTGCTTAAAGTAATCCAAAAGTAACTGAAAGTAATCCGTTACGTTACTTTTGAAATTGGGTAACCCGGATTACGTTACTGATTACAATTTTCAGAAAGTAACTTGTAACTGTAGGGGATTCCTTTTAAAAAGTAACTTACCCAACCCTGCTCCTTCCCAAACCCACTGCTTTATTTCGGGTGGCAACTGAAAAGTCGCGCCATGGGAGGGTGCAGTTCCGAGGGCTGCCACTGGGAGCAGTAGGGAGGTTGGTCCTGCAGGATCCTTGCCTGCAGGATCCTTGCCTGCAGGATCCTGCAGGCTTCCCGCGGGCTGCAGCCGTTACTACTTGGTATGGCAGGTTAGTCTGCTCTAAGCCTACCTGCCAGACTGAGAGCTTTGAGGCGGAACTCCGTGCCATGCAGGATGACGAAGCAGTAGGCCTGGTCCAGCCGCGCTGGACCGTCCTCCACATAGCGATCGAAGTCCCGCGACTTCTGTCCGGGACGGATCTCCTTGATCTCTCTGATGTCAACTAGAGACAAAAAAACAAGACGCACAGGTTAAAAATGGATAGTAGATGCCATAAATCCCCAAAGATTTGATGCTATTGCCAATAGTGGTGAAATATGTCGTGCCCTCGCAAAAACTGTGATGTTGTGTGTTTTGTTGACAGCAAAGCTTGGCGTTAAGGAAATGTTGACACATTATATACTACGGTGGTGCCTGTTGGAAATGCAGGTCCCAATTGTAAATAAACATTTTGCTATGTACTAAGTTCGTTTGATGCAAGAACACACACAATGATTGTTCTTTAGGGTGGTTGTGTTGCATCTGCTATCATTCTCCTGTCACAGCAGCTCAGGGATTCACTGTGTGTGAAGGCCTTTTGGTGGAGTGTGGGTTCACTTTCCTTTAGGCCAGGGGTTTTCAAGCTTTTTGACACCAGGGACCACCATTTATTCAGCATTTGAGCCACTGGCTACCATTTGATGACATTTTAGCCCCAAAGACCTAAAACTAAAGAATCCTTTAGTTTTACAAGAATCCTTTTGTTCACAATACCTGGAATTGGAGGCTGGATTTTGCAAACAAAACAGTGTAGACTTCTTAATTAAATAGTGCTAATTTAGATGGTGAATATTTTAACTCTTGAGAGTGTGAAAATGAAACCAAATGGACCCGCAAGGGTCCATTTGGATTCATTTTTACATTCTCAAGAGTTACATCTGGTTAACCAACTTTCCATCATTTAGCCTGGGGACCACCTGGAACGCTCTCAAGGACCACTGGTGGTCCCCGGACCACCTGTTGAAAACCCCTGCTTTAGGCAGTTATAGTAGATCAATGTTTCCTTTGGGTAATCACTGGGTATTATCCAAATTCTGCTCTTCATGTTGTTTTCTGTTGAACACAGAGTATGGATTTGTTGAATCTGCGGTCTGTATTTTCTGCATGGCCAGGTTCTTGCTAAATACACAGAACACGCAAGAGGTAAGAAATTAATGTTGTGCTACATCCTCCAAACAGCTACAGATATATAGCCAATGTACACAACACTTGTGCTTGATACATCAATGAATACACAGAGACAGATATAACTACTATGGTCCCCTGACCACAAAGAGCAGAGCAGAGGCCATGACCTCAAGCCACATCAGCTAGCTGACGGGAACCCAAAGACTAGACAGACACATACAGAATATAGTTGCTGTCAGGCAGAAATCTCTTATCTCCATATTCCATATCCATGTTTTTCCGTAAATTATCACCGTCATATAGGCCTACAACACAAAAACATCAAAAGTTGCAGATCCACAAACTTGTTTTGAGCTTGTGGAGCTGCTACTTCTGCAGTTTTTGAATTCAAATCCTGAAAAGTAACAGTTTTGGACGTGTGAGGTTTTCCCACGACAGAGACGAGACGATATTCAGGCCTCAAAACATCATACAGTAAGTAGGAGTTTCACCACCGCCTACCCGGTTACCAAAACCACTCATTAAAAAGGTGCGGACAAAGTTGTTCTTTCTGGGTGTGGATGGTGAAGTCTATTTGTGTTGTGTGTGACTGACAGAGAACGTTTGAGCGAGCAAAATTGTAGGATGATAAACCTGGAATAGCACAAGAACTCAGGAACAAAAACATACTGATGACCCTCAAACAGGCTGTTCACAGTAGTGGTTCTCAGATGATGGGAGAATAATGATTATATACTTGGTTACAACTAACTATACAGACCCCTTAAGGGCAAGAAGCGAACATAGGGCATGGGGAAACAACACATATATTAGAACAGTGGTTTTAACCAGTGGTCCGGGGGACCTGGACCACCAGTGGTCCTTGGGAGGTTTCCAGGTGGTCCCCAGCTAAGTTGGGTAACCAGATGAAAAGTTGATTAACCAAAAGTAACTCTTGAAAGCATAAAAATGAATGTTTACACTCTCAAGAGTTAAAATATTCATTTTAACTCTTGAGATAAGTCTACACATTCACAATTAGAGAACGTACATGAATGCTCATTTTGATTCAGGGCGGCTACTGTATGTTTGCAAAAATCGTGGACAAAACCAAAAGAAATCTTTAGTTTTGGGTTTGTGGGGTGAATATGTCGTCAAATGGTGGTCTGTGGTTCAAATGCTGAATAAATAGTGGGCCCTGGTATTGAAAAGGTTTAAAACCACTGTGTATAATAGTAGTAGTAAGAAATAAGAGATTAGGTTAAGATTTCTGTCCGACAGAAGTGATATATTAGTTGTAGATCAGGTTCAAGTTGCTAACACATCTAGATCCGAGGCGATTCTAAATACTGACCTAAGCGGGAAAAAAATAAATGTTGCTATACTTTATATAACAACAACAAACCCAAAAGTATATAGTTATGTATGAGGCTTCTTGGTCTAACTCTAAACTGATTGACTCTGCAGTGACTCATTTTGCTGTGGTGGCGAGTCGACCCCATCTCAAGGACCCCTGGGGGTCCCCGGTGCTGCACGCCACTTTGAGAAACACCGCTTTAATCCGTCCATTTTATCTACAAGCAGCAGCAGCTGAAGAGGCAGGGAGTCTCAGTGTGTTTCTGCTGCACACTGTGTTCAGCTCCTGCTCCTCTTCCTGCCCGCTGCAAACCACACATCCTGTTAGTGTGGGTATGCCCACACACACACACACACACACACACACTAGGTGTGTGTGTGTGTGTGTGTGTGTGTGTGTGTGTGTGTGTGTGTGTGTGTGTGTGTGTGTGTGTGTGTGTGTGTGTGTGTGTGTGACAGCGCACACTTGTGATCCGTTTCACACACCTTCTTATAACCACATAACTAACTGTCCCTATTTTGTGCATGTCAGTCATGAGAACTATTCGTTGTTGGTTTGGCGAAGAGTTATTTGGTGTCAAGGGAAAAAACGTAGGGGGGGCAAGTACAGATACGTAGGGGGCTATATAGTTTTCAAACAAAGCAGAAACTAAGTAACCTTTGTCTTATAAGATGGCACTTTTATCCGTGTGGTCGTATGTTGATATAACACAACTGACAGAGTTTATTTGCTCTCCCTGCTTTCCTACTGAAAAAGAAAATCTAAATTTTGGCGTAGGTCCGCTAATGGCCGACAACTGGTCAAAAAGGTCATGAAGGTCAAAATGCAATATCTCCACCGGGGCAACGATGGCCAAGTGGGTGAGGTTCAGGCGTGTCACTCTCAGCCCGACTCTCTCTCCTGCTTCCTGACTGCACTACCAAAACAAAGGCAGAAGAAAGGCCCCAGACATACAGTATACACCACTGATGTCAAACATACGGCCCGCGGGCAATGATTTAATCCGGCTTGTAGAGCAAAAGTCTCTGAGTCTATCAAAAAAGTAAGTCTCTAGCACGTTCCTGTCAAAAGTTATGATCGTTTAAAGAAATGCTTCCAGGTTCTCTTCTCTGAGCACTAGTCCGGTAGCAGTAACCTGAGTCCGCCAGATGGGGCAGCAGAGAGGAGTATTCCCTCCTCCTCTCTCTGCTGCCCTATCTGGCGGAGTCAGGTTACTTCACCAGTATGAGGGTCTATGAGGGATTATTCAGATGACAGCTTGGCTATTTAAATATAATAATATGGGTAATAATAATAATATTTCAATTCAGAGTTAAAGGTAGGGGAAGTGATTTCACTTTTGTCAGATATCACCCAAAAAATATTTTTTTTCTGTTAAAATGCTCTATTATAAGGTGTGGAAACCACATATGGAGTTTCCCCCTCCCCCACGTTAGCAGAGGAGCTAATAAAAGTTCCCCAGGTCACCACAATTCTCCTCCAATCAGGAGAGAGCAGCAGGTTCACATAGTGTAGCTACTTTTGGGGGCCCCTAGTGCACCAGGCTGGTACTACACCATGAATTTCAAATCACTTCCCCTACCTTTAAAAAATATACTGTATTTTAGAAGCATTAGTTATTGCTATTCATTCATTATTTTTGAATGTTCGATGATCCATCACTTCAATAAATAGCAGGTCTGCATAAAACCATGGGTTTTGTAGCTATTGACAAATTTCAGCTAAGAAACTATTGGAAATTTTACTTTAAAGGTAGGGGAAGTGATTTCACTTTTGTCAGATTTCACCCCCCAATTTTTTTTTTCTGTTAAAATGCTTATAAGGTGTGGAAACCATATTATGGAGTTTCCCCCTCCCCCACGTTAGCAGAGGAGCTAATAAAAGTTCCCCAGGTGATGGGTGAATTCTCCTCCAATCAGGATCGAGCAGCAGGTTCACATAGTGTAGCTACTGTTGGGCGCCCCTAGTGCACCAGGCTGGTACTACACGATGAATTTCAAATCACTTACCCTACCTTTAACTATTTTATTGGCACACTATAAATAAAGTATCTCTCATAGCAAATGTCTTAATCTAGGCTACAAGTATAAAACCAATAATAAAAGTCATGACACGGTGCTCCGGCCCCCATGCTCCGGGGCTCCGGCCCCCATGAAGTCACATTAAGTCCAATGCGGCCCCCACCCCAAAATGAGTTTGACACCCCTGACATACAGTATACACCATACCACCACACCATACCCATACCTGCATTATGTGGCCCAGGGGCCAAATGCGGCCCTTTTGCTGACTCTGACCCGCCCCTTGGGAAAAATAATTGCCCACCCCTGGTATACACATACACCACCATCATCCACAGCTGCACAACAGTCCTCTATATAACATGGGAATCACAACAGCAGATTCATTAACTCTTTGACAGATTAGCAGAAAAGCTAGGCTCTCTCCCATTAGGTTCAATAGTAACTATATCATTTATAGAAAATCCTCTGTTGTGAATATATGCAAATGATATCCAAAGACAGCTTATGGTGTCTACTTAAGGGGAAAAATAAGATTTTTTTTTTTTAAATACATTTGACAAAACAGCCTGTATTTTCACATGTCACTGTTTCCAGGGCTCATTCAGAGATAAATGCATTAAAAGTTATATCATTTATCAATTATAGTTGTAAAGTGTGTGAGGTGTTTTCTGGGTTTTGTAGTCATGTCAACATCTAAAATACCTTATGGGATGGTGGCCAGCAAGTTAATCTATGCGTATTGAAAAAAAGTACAACATACATTTTTGCATGATAAGCAAACAGAATAATCAATCACGCCAAGACGTGTGGTAAATCTGTTAAGGAGTTAAGCACTTTATCCAGAGCAGATCTACAAGTTCAAAAAAGAGCAGATCTACAAGTTCACGGTGTGTTACTTCTTGTGCCACACTGCGACCTTATGCCATTTTTAAAAAATTGCTTGGAACACATTTTTTTTATTCAACATAAATCTTCTGTTCTGGCTTTCCTGGCGAACAACATTTTCATGAGTAAAGCGTGGAAGCAAACACAGCAATCAATTTGGGTTCGGCTTTCCAAAAAGATTGAGAACTACTCATTTCAGAAGGCCTTTATAGAATCGGCCTCTTGTGGTAATGGGTGAGGTAGTTAACATCACATCCCAGCACTCTTTCACGTTCACATCTTTCACCCGTTCTGAACGGCCCAGCGGCTCGGGGACGGACCCGGGGACGGACCCGGGGACGGACCCGGGGACAGACAGGCAGACAGGGCGCAGACCTGTCCTGGGGACAGACCCGGGGAAGGACCCGGGGACAGACGGGCAGACAGGGCAGCAGACCTGTCCCGGGGACGGACCCGGGGACGGACGGGCAGACAGGGCAGCAGACCTGTCCCGGGACGGACGGGCAGACAGGGCAGCAGACCTGTCCCGGGGACGGACGGGCAGACAGGGCAGCAGACCTGTCCCGGGACGGACGGGCAGACAGGGCAGCAGACCTGTCCCGGGACGGACGGGCAGACAGGGCAGCAGACCTGTCCCGGGGACGGACGGGCAGACAGGGCAGCAGACCTGTCCCGGGGACGGATCCAGGGACGGACGGGCAGACAGGGCAGCAGACCTGTCCCGGGGACGGACCCAGGGACGGACGGGCAGACAGGGCAGCAGACCAGGCTTCCTGCTGAAGTCAAGCCACCGACAGGCTCCGTTTGTTTAAGAACACTTAAAGCTGGCTGTAGTCAAAACATTTGCAGCTTCCTTCAGAGAGAAGCAGGAAAATAAGAGATAGCCAGAGGTGTCACCTTACTGAAGGAGATCAGGAGGAGGATGTATCCTGTTCACAGAGCCCCACATATACCGATTATTGTGTGTGTGTGTCTGTCTCAAGCCACACACACGCACGCACGCACGTACGTACGGCTATTCTGGGCCATGTGATGATGGAGGCAAACATCTGGCAAAGAATGACAGATCTACAAGCTCATCACACATGTGACACATTAAACAAGCGTCATGGGAACAAATGACTCGCATCATGGAGAGAAGTGTGACCATGACATGGCATGGGCACTCAAGGTAAAGGCTAGATAGAGGTCAAATTGCTGTCTGTCAGAAAACGAATCTAATCCATTTGCTATTTTTGAATAACCACAGTATAAATTAAACATGTAAAATAAAGCTTAAAATCCTGCAAACAGGACACAGAATCTTTCCCGGTAAAAACATTGTGATTTTCTGTCCAATCTGTGATATATTGTAATAGGACTTCAATAGGAACACAGATAGATCTTCCTCATGTTTCTTCAGTATATTTTGACAATGTCTAACAAGAATAAACTTTTCAATATTAAGGGCATTTTAGACGGGCAGTCTGAAACTGAAACACATGCATTATCATGGCAATGCCACCAGGCCACTCACTCTCGAGTCCCGACAGACAAGAATTGTGCAGCAAGAAAAAAAAAACTCACAGGATTGAGGTGTGAAATAAATCGCGGGCGGGTGCACGAAGCAAGAACGTGCACAACAAACAACACTGGACACGATGGTGCGATAACACCCAGTGTCACACAGAATGCACAGAATGCCGGCTCTGTTGAAAATGAACTAGGAGGCAGGATCTATTACTCCCCGTCTGTAAAGCCCTTTACACCATCTGTCATCCCCTCAACTGTCACTTTACAATCAAGACTAATTTTTGGGATTTTTGTCAAGATTAAAACCTCTATGCCTTTATTCTGGCCATATGGTTATGGGTGGCCATTCAGCGAAACGCCAACCAAACAACAAACGTTTGATGTTGTACACAGTATCAGAGGAAAATACACACATCAACAAGGTTTGACCAGGGGAAGTTTGAGGTCAGGCAGAGGTCAAGTTGCTGCTTACCACCATTGAAACTAAATATCGTCTGTTGGGTGGAAAACTCATTATGTTCAAAACTGTTATTTTTCGGGATTAAAATACCAGGATTAGCAGATCTACCAGCTCAGAACACATGGCATTGCAACCTGCTATGAGCTTGTAGATCTGTTACTTTTGTGTGATGCTATAGTATAATCAAGTAGGGCACTCATTTACAAAAACAAGAATTACATTAATTCAATTATAAAATCAATATAATGCTCAATATAGTATATTGATAACTTTCTCATTAAAAGGTAGGAGGATCAATGATATGTTTTTGCCACGGAAAAAGGCAACTCGGGTCATGACAAATCATGACAACACACACAACTGAGATGAGTAACTGGCTATAGTAACTCCGGTACTTTTTCCAGTACTTTTGCAAGTGATCTTAGGCCGGTGACTGTTTTGCTGTGTCACCAGCAAAATACACTGTCCAAAAGATATGTGCTAATCGACTGGGATATTAAACTATCCTGCTTCTCCTACAGTACTAATTGCGAACGCAGTGATGTAAGCCAGGCAGAAATGTCTGAGTGTGAACTCCATATACTGTATATGTACTGTATTTGGACATGCCTGACCACATAGAACTCTACAAACTGGGGATGATTTAGGTAGGTTTAGGTATAGCTTCACTGTACTTCAGAAAGTAATCCAATTACAACTGTTCTCAAGTCACAGAGAGGCATGCTCAAGCCATACTACTATTAAATGCACCAAGTGTTCAAATGAAAACTTTACAGTTGCAACTTTAGAAAAACACTTTAACCAAAAAAACTCAAACACTAAACACAAAACACTCAACACACTAATAGCCAAATGAAACATGAGACCAATGACAAAGAAAGTAATTCCAGTTAATGAGTAAAGTTTTGTAGGATCATAACGTTGAGAGACATTTGTTGTGAAACCTATGAACAACCCATCATTGCAAAGATAAAGATGTACAGTATATATTGGTACAATAGGCTGCTGTCACAGTTGTCATAGCTATCCATGAAAGATACAAAATGCATATACCAAAGATGATTCTGGAACAATCTGGTTCGACCCAGGTTACTTGACTTTAACGCACATTCGCGAGAACATTCTGGCGACAGAATCTTATAAAATGACTGAACAGTAACACCAACATGCAGGCAAGAAACAAATATTGAAATGACAACCAAGAACTTTCTGTGGCAAACAACGTATAAAACAGAGACATGATGGCAGCCTAAAGACAGTAGATCTACAAGGTGGTAGGGCAACACAATTAAAATCCATGGTGACAAATTCAAGTTAGTCATATACAGTATGTGACACATCGTCTACAACATAGGAATATAGTTATTACACATCATGCATGCGTCAGTTTCTCTGCAGTGGGCAATTCACTTGTTATTTAAAGGAGTGCTTCGCCGGTACTGAACGCCTTTAAATGCTGTACAACGGCCTTGAAATATGTGAACAAATATATATATATATGTAAAAAAAAGTCACACGGTGGCACTAGAGAAAGTATATTCTGTGCGTGCCTTGCTGCTCTCCTCTGCCTCCTTTAGTGTTCAGTGCTCTGGGAAATGTTCACCACCTACGTCACTTTTAGGTCAGTGACGTAGGTGGCAAATTGTCTGGAACCCCCTCCTCTGGTGTTCCACTACAGTATGCTCTGAGACACGGACACAGAGGCACGGATCCACGATAGTATAACCATACAGACGAGGTTTAAATTTGGCAAAGTATCCCATTAAGCTTTGCCTCCCGCGGCACAAACATATGATGGTCACCATGGACTGGACTAATTATAGGCTGATATTATTAATAATGGATGGAACATACATATCCTTTGCTTGCTGGCAATGTGCTACAGTTGATGCAACAAAAAAACAAATAATCAGACAAATAATCTGTGTAGTTTCCAGCCATAAGATGCATTTCTAACCTTGAAGATGAGCGGTGGCGCCATCGTTTCCTCAAAAGCTCTGTTTCACATGACTGCACAGCTCCACTTACCTTAAGCTTCGTGCTGGGTAGTACATAAGGGGCTCCATTTTCGTCACTGCTAAACCCCTTATTCTTTAACTTCTTTGCCTATTTAAAATATTAAAAATTAATATTTTTCAATAGTTTAAATGGCCAGTCTACAAGCTCACAATGTGTCAATAGATTGGCATGTTGAACTATTCCAAAAAGTTTTTCAAAATAGTAAAAAAATTATAAGGGGTTTAGGATAAGGGGTTTAGATGGTAACGAAAATGGAGCCCAAGGTCTTTATCAACGAACACCAATGCTGTCTTCTGCCCAGGGTTGCAGTTGGCCCCAGGTCCACCCCTTCTCCTTCATGTCTTTCTCCACTTAGCCTGGTCTAGCCCTCAATGAGCGCAGCCTTGGGGGGCCGCCGTGTCGTGGGATCCACACGGCGGAAGTGCTGCGCTCTGATTTGATCTCACTAACGTCTCGTCATCTCCGGCCCCTCCCACGCCCGTCCACTGCTGTTCTACGTCACATCATTTAGAGTGACGCCCACCCCGGAAGGTTGACACCCCCCTCAAGGCCACTTTCCAACGCGCGTTAGTCCAGGCTTTCCGTTTTCGCGCAAGGCGGACGAAAATGAAAGCCTGGGTGTCGAGGCTATTCTCCACTGATCTTCTCCAGGTCTCTTTGGGTCTGCCTCTTTCTTTTTCCAGGTGGTGTCCATCTCAAGGGATGGCACTGGGGTCCATTCTGCAGACATGGCCGATCCACATCCACCTTCTGAGTTTGATCACAATCACATTTGACAATGTGCTCAGGCTTGTTCTCCTGTACAGGTCTTTGTTGGAGACTGTTGTGGTCCAGAATCCTCAGTATTCTTCTGAGGCATCTCCTTTGAAGACATCCAGCTTGTGACAGATGGCCTGTGTCACCTTTCACGACTCTGCCCCATATAGGAGAAACCCGAGGACATTTCTCTTAAATATTTTCAGTTTGGTCTTTATGCTAATCTTGCTTGATCTCCATATTGGTTTGGTTTTAATATCTCCCTGTGCCTATAGATCCTGTTTTCTACATTTGCTCCCGAGTCCCCGTCTATAGTTAGCTTGCTTTCAAGAGAGATGAAATCCTGGACTTCCTCCACTGCTCCGGATATTTGGGATTTTTTTCACTTATTTAGCCCTTAGGGGGAAAAAATCTGTTTGCGTGGCCGAAAACGTTGTTTCTGTCTGCCTGAAAGGCCCAAATGCAGGAACAAATCTGCGTTTGTCAAAGGATCAGAAGCTGTGTGGCCGAGGCATAAGACCGCTCCTGATAGGTCTTTATCACTCCTCGTCGTCCTCGAGAGATGGACTGGTCCCACCCATGGCTGCCAGTTCCCACCTGATGTTGTGTGGGAGTTGAGAGCCCTCCAGACCAAACTCAATCACTACTAGTTTGCATAATGTCTTGAGGCTGGGACTGAGATCTAAGACATACAGTGCCTCACGTGATCGGTCTTTGAAGTAGGGACGAAACCCTCCAACGACAATACGCTCTCCTATCATGCAACAAAAGGGAAGACACCCTCCTCCAAAGAGAATCATAAGCCCATCTCCTGTCGTCGAACAGTTAAGAAGAAACCTCTTTGAGACCGGGCCTTTCCCCTTGGGCTTAACCTTCCTCCAGGAGAAAGTGTCTTGACTGAATTTCCACACATCGTCAAAAAAACAGCCCGACGTAAGCCCAAGCCTGCTCAATGTAATCCCAAGCAATAAGTACAGTTCTCCATTGTAGGTAAAGGCTGAATGATTTACATGTCTTCTTTTATCTGGGAAGGTCTGAGGCGTGTGCAGCCACTGGTTGTTCTCTGTGTCAAACACTCGGATGGTGTTTTTTGCCTTAGTTGGCCAGCCCCCAAATACAAACATCTTCGTACCGATGAGGATGGCAGTGTGAAAGTATGCTTTAGTTCCTCTGGTGTTGATCAAAGTCCAGACCATTGTGGAGGTGTCGAACTTGTAGACAGACTTACTGGGAGTGGTGTTAGGTTTTAATCCGCCATGAATAAGCATGGCCTTCCCCAAGACACAGGCTGTGTGATGACATCTCGCAGATGGAACAGTCCCAGAAACCCGTGGACTGGACCATACGTGGGCGTTCACATCAAACACATAAAGGACCCTGGAGTAAGGCTTACCTCCCCAGAGATATATGTTATCTTCGAGCAACACGGCTGTGTGGCCCTGACGCCTGTCGGGGCACACAGCCGTTTGGGTCACGTCAGGGGTAAACTTCCACCAGGTAAAAGACAGTGTGTTGAAGACGTGCACATCGGTGTGTTTCTCGATGCCCCCAAAGCAGTACACACAGTGTCCCACAGTCACAGCACTTTGACAGGCTGTTCTTGGTTCTCTCAAATGCATCATCCAGCGTAACATGACTGCTAACGGTATAACAGCGGAGTCAACAGTATCCTACGGGGCAATAGTATCCTAAGGCTTAACAGTATCCTATTATTCAACAGTATCCCATTGGTCTACAGTATCCTACTGTACAACAGTATATTATTTGACAGTATCCTATAGTATAGTATAGTATTTAATAGTATATTATTAAACAGCATCCTAAGGGTAAAAGCTATCTCAACAGTATCCTTCTGTTCAACAGTATCCTGTGGGTTAACGGTATGCTACGGGTCAACGGGATCCTACAGGTCAACAGTATCCTATATAGGACCTATCCTATAACACGAATACATTTTTTAGAGCACAAACATCACGTAATGTTTATCCAATCAGTGAAGCCGATAGTTTGACGTGACCAATCAAGGGAATCGATGCCCGTTGACCTCTTCAATGTCCCCGGTCATATTGAACACGAAGAACACGGAGGTGTCACTCTGCAGCAACAACTCAATAACAAGAAACTCCATGGATTATAATTAGTGGAGCAGCCTAGCTCTCTTATTAGGAGATTGTGTACTTTTTGAGAAACGCATGAAAATTGTTACACGCATAGCCAAAGACATTCTAAAAATATTTGGATGTGGAGGATCTTGAATTCCAAGATGGCGGCCCACAAAATCCAAGATCTCTGCCCAGAAATGTGGTCCTTCCTTCATAACTTGAAAAGCATTGATGTATAGATCAGTGGCGTAGGGGAAGGGTCCGCAACCCCCGCAATGCGCGCGCGCGCGCGGGGGGGGGGGGGGGGGGCACTCGCCCAAAGCTTTTTTCCCACCTTGACACAATTGTAAATGCTTTGTTTTAAATAATAAATAAAGCAAATATACACCTTGAAATGTGAAAGGAAATTACATGTGAACGTGGCTGGCAATAGAATCAGAATTTAATATTTTATCTTCCATTAGAATTAAGAAACCGGTCCCTTTAGAATGTGCGTGTGATGTGTGTCACGTGGTACTGCAGCAGCACCTTACTACCGGGCTTAGAGCTAGAGCGGATGTTTTGATTTTCAAAATGAGCAACAGAAAATACCGTGGTTCGCGAAATGATAATAATCAGATAAAACAACCTAAGATTACGGCAATATTTAAACCTACTAGTACTGCTGCCCGTGCAGTTCTACCACGGAATGCAATTAACAGTGACACGGACGTCGGGGGGAAGGAAGCCCGGCGATGGTGCTGCTACTGCACCTGCAAGTCCACGTGCACCAGGGGCCCGGTCAGCGCGGCGGCCGGGGAGGATGAACCCGGGGCTGGGTGTGATCGTGGAGACACACCGGCATCGCTCTCCCAGCACTACTACCACTACCAGTACCATTATGCCCAGTGTCACCGACGTGGCTACTGCCCTCAAACTATTTTTGACTATCCCAGTCACCGTTGCAAGTGCAGACCGATCATTTTGCAAACTGAAAATCATAAAGACATCCGAGAAGCACAATGACACAGGAGGATAGATTGTCTGGTACTTCTGAACATACACTCAACAAAAATATAAACGCAACACTTTTGTTTTTGCTCCCATTTTTCAGGGGATGGACTTAAAGCCCTAAAATTATTTCCAGATATACAATATAACCATTTCTCTCAAACACTGTTCACAAATCTGCCTAAATGTGTGATATTGAGCACTTCTGCTTTGTTAAGATAATCCATCCCACCTCACAGGTGTGCCACATTAAGATGCAGGTGTGACATCATGATTAGTGCACAGGTGTACCCCAGACTCTCCACAACAAAAAGACACCCTGAAATGTGCAATTTTCTTTTGCCTTATTGGGTGTATGGGCCTCCGAACCAGTCAGTATCTGGTGTGACCACCATTTGCCTCATGCAGTGCAACACATCTTCTTCGCATAGAGTTTATCAGATTGTCAATTGTGGCCTGTGGAATGTTGGTCCACTCCTCTTCAATGGCTATGTCAAGTTGCTGGATATTAGTGGGAACTGGTATGCGCTGTCGAAATGGTAATAATGTGGTAATATTGTGTTATTACCATTTTTACAGTCTGTAACAGTTCCCACTAATATCCAGCAACTTGACATAGCCATTGAAGAGCAGTGGAGCAACATTCCACAGGCCACAATTGACAATCTGATAAACTCTATGCGAAGAAGATGTGTTGCACTGCATGAGGCAAATGGTGGTCACACCAGATACTGACTGGTTTGAGGGCCCATACACCCAATAAGGCAAAAGAAAATTGCACATTTCAGGGTGTCTTTTTGTTGTGGAGAGTCTGAGGTACACCTGTGCACTAATCATGATGTCACACCTGCATCTTAATGTGGCACACCTGTGAGGTGGGATGGATTATCTTAACAAAGCAGAAGTGCTCAATATCACACATTTAGGCAGATTTGTGAACAGTGTTTGAGAGAAATGGTTATATTGTATATCTGGAAATAATTTTAGGGCTTTAAGTCCATCCCCTGAAAAATGGGAGCAAAAACAAAAGTGTTGCGTTTATATTTTTTTTGACTGTAGAACCAGCGCGCCCGTCAACTGGATATAGTTTGCGTGCAAGAACGCGACAAGGGAAGCATGCTTTGAACATTATTAAGGTAAGAATATACATGTATCTGGGCTAATATTAGGTTACTATAAATGAATAGTGTTTATTAGTCCCTATTCAGGTTGCAGGAACACCGCTTGAGCGCGCAGTTTCTGACTCCTCAATGTCGCAACTCTTCTACTAGATGGCTCTAGCTGCATTTGTGTTGTATGGTTACCATGACAACCCGTATACGAACTAAAATCACGGCGACTACGGCTCCGATGCGCGCTCCGATCCAAAAAGTTGAGATTACACAGTACCATCCTCACTCAGTTTTCAAGTGATTGTTTTAATTCCAACTTGCCAATACAGCGTATAATTTATATATTTTATATTTTCATTGGGTATAGGTGTAGGCCATGTTTTTTCGTCAAACAATATGAAAATAGATGTCCTTTTTATCCACGCAGCTTAGAGACACGTGCGCTGGCAGTCAATATTTGTTTGAATTGTCTCAAAGGCTGCAAGCCTCACTCTACAATACCTGGTCTGTCTGTTGGACATTTGTGTTTGTACAGTATTGGTGAGTTGGCTGCAGTTATTGGCTGCAAACATGCAGCATATTATCATTTGGACAATTAAACATATTTTACTATAGGCCTATCCAATTTTGTGTGTAAATTCTTAATGCAGCAAGCACTCTTAATGTATAGCAGGGGTTTTCAACAGGTGGTCCGGGGACCACCAGTGGTCCTTGAGAGGGTTCCAGGTGGTCCCCAGCTAAATTGTTTGACCAGATGTAACTCTTGAGAACGTAAAAATGAAACCAAATGGACCCTGGCGGGTCCATTTGGTTTCATTTTTACACTCTCAAGAGTTAAATTATTCATCATCTTATCTTAATTAGCCCAAGTCTACACAACTAGAGAATGTAGAAGAAAGCAATCGCTTGAAAACCGAGTGAGAATGCGACATTTGTAATCTCAAAACTTTGGATCGGAACGCATGAGTCAATGCGCTGTTGACAGACGCTTGGATTCAGTGGTAAGTGCATGCTTATACAATGCGCAGTGCAACACGTAGGCCTAGATACAGGACAACGTGTGAGAGAATATGCAGTCTGAACAATCGTTGCACATAGGCTGTGTATATAGCCACATTTGTTAAGTATTTCACACCATCTGTCACAGAAATCATCATTGTTGCTGCCCAGGGTGGAGGCTTTTTGTATCCGTAGTCCTCTAGGGATCCTCTTATTGCGCAGGTAGTTGCTCAATGTGAGAGCATGAAGGAAATTATTAGTCTCTTGTGTATAAAGTTTCCTCAGGGATTTCAACATACCCACTTCCGTGTTGCTGCCTGTGGGTTCCCTGTCAAACAGGGGTTCTTTCCAGATGATCCGTTCAATATCCTCCGTAGAGAATTGGAAAGTATTGCCTTCGTTGTCCTTAGGTCTCTTCATCACCTGATGAAGGCCAAACATGGCCGAAACGTTGTGTGAACCTGTTGGTGTTTTAATCCAATAAACACTGTGGAGCATAGCTGTGTGCGGACTTCCTTCATAACTATTGGGGTGCCTTTTATTTTGATCAAGATGTGTTTCACCATGTTAATATTATTACCCCGCAAGTACCCCGACAACTCTAGGAGATAATACTATCCACAATACTCAGGAAGATCTCTTAATTTTGTCACCATTAGTCTGTTGTAACCTGCGTTCTGTTTTATGCAGTGGTATGTTGGAGTGGGTACATTGAGGCCTTGGGTGGGGGTATTAAGGATAGCCATATATGGGAAGACCAACACTTCACCTGAATAGCTTGAATTGTGACATCACAAGAATCGCTTTACTAATATAAAGAAAGGATACATGCCACATGTGATTCAGAACGAGAAGTCATCATGGCGCGGCGAGCAGCGAGGTGGATACCTTACGATCATCCAGATGCTCCACCATGTCCCCTTTTTGATCGGTTTGAATTAGTGCGCTTAAATGTCAACAGTGGTAGGAGATCTTTTGCCCTTACCAACAGAAGACGAATCGAAGTGCAGGACCGCAATGATCTACTGTTTTGGGGGGCACCACGCATTAGGATCATGGCAACTGTGGATATACCTGAATTGCCAGCCAATCATGACTGGTCATTAGGGAGTGTTCAAGGAGTAACGAAATATAAAGCATGTGCTGAGTATTCCAACCGTAGAAAATGGAGAGAAAAACATCCAAAGCTTCCCATAGCTGACCGCATTCCAGGCAATGAGGGCTACGAGAACTCATCCTCCGATGAGGAAAGCCACGTGCGCCCCCGCCCCTTCCGCCACGAGTGCCAGCGTCAGCGCCGCCACCGTCGTCGCCGCCGGCCACGCCGCTGTGGCCGCCGCCGCCGCTGCCGCCGCTGCCGCCGACACGGAAACCACTGTCGCCACCGCCACCGCCGCCGTCGTCCCATGCGTCGGCGCTTCAGCCGCCTTCTCCGCCTACTCGAAGTTGCCTCCCACGGCGGCATCGTATCAAGAGAGGGATGCCGCGAGCGGCGGCGTTGTCGCCGTCACCCTGACAGCTCCGAAGGCAGCAACACCCCTGAAGGCGGCGACACACCCGAAGGCAGCGACACCCCCGAAGGCGGCGACACCCCCGAAGGCGGCAACACCCCCGAAGGCGGCAACACCCCCGAAGGCGGCAACACCCCCGAAGGCGGCAACACCCCCGAAGGCGGCAACACCCCCGAAGGCGGCAACACCCCCGAAGGCGGCAACACCGACAGCGACGAGGATGACACCGACAGCGACGAGGATGACACCGACAGCGACGAGGATGACACCGACAGCGACGAGGATGACACCGACAGCGACGAGGATGACACCGACGCTGATGATGATGACTCCGACGCTGATGATGATGATGTAGGCTGGTCGTGCACCGAACCCGCAGAGTATTTTAACATCAAAGGTGAAGGCCCCTGCCGAGGGAAGTTGCATGAAATCAAATTTGTGAGCCACACCTCTGCACTTGCTTTTCAGTGGGAAGATGGGGATGCGACGTTGAAACGTGAACTCACAGAGAAACATTCGACTGTGTTTATAGCCATACGAAACAATGCTCTTCAAACTTATAAAGTCTTGGCCCAAATCAACTGCCGTTATTTAGCAATCATGCGCATCAACACGGAGACGCCAATAATAAAACGCAGGGTCAAACACTTGTTGTTCAAGTACTACTTGCAGGCCGAACGTGTACACAGTAGAATCCCTGACGGATTTTTCTCTGATGACATTGCCACCTCAGTCGCTCCAATGCAAATGTTGCATGGAGATAAATGGGAGGATCAAGATAGAGATCCAAGCCCAAAATGGGAGGATCAAGATAAAGATCAATGGCCAATTTTTGGGAAGCCGCGTAATAATGACAAACCATGGGATTTTGTCTATCCAAAAGCAAACAAAAAGCCACGCACATCCACAAGAATGCCAGGTGCTAGGCCAAAAAAAAGAAAGAAAAGAAAAAGTCGCCACCTGTCGCCTTCTCCGACACCTCCGACGCCCCATTCATCGCCGACCAGAGGCGTCAAAGGCAAGGACAAAGACGGAGGCCAAGGCGGCAACCAAGCGACGGAAACTGGGACCACCTCGATAAAGGCGGCAACACCCCCGGCAAACCCGACGATGATGATGTAGGCTGGTCGTGCATCTACCCCGCAGAGTAAATTAACATCAATGGTGAAGGGACCCACTCAAAGACCACCTATGACATCAAATTTGTGGACCAACCTACTGCTCGTGGTTTTCAGTGGAAAGCTGGAACTTCTCAACGTCCCACGTCCCCTCATCCCCGGGCTCACGTGGAAGTAATTTGGAGGCCATTTATTCCCCCGAAATGGCGTTTTTTTTTTGTTTGTTTTTTTTTTGCAACAAATGGTTACATTTTGTGCATCTGTGGTGCCCCCTAAGGATGAAAATGGAGTGGCTTTTGCCCCTCTGTTGAAGCTGTCACTAGGGATGTCCAACAGTTAACCGTTAATCGTTAAGAATTTCGGTTATCGACAACATTAACGCCTAATGATTAACTGATAAAATAAAAAATAAAAGTGCACGTGGCTGTCGGGGCACGCTGGACTATTCCAATTTCATCCACGTTATTACCCAATAGCCAGGGGAGCAGATTGTGTGCGCTGCAGCCAGCAGCCACTGAGCTTTCACTAAACTTTGGTAATAACTATCTTTGTATGTATTTAAGCCTATAGTTTTATTTTATGGATGTCAGTAAGGCCATTGCTCTATCTGTCCTTCTGCATCAAGGCACACGCTGCGCATATGCATGGCTATATGGAGATTACGCATGTGGCTCGTTCAATAATGACTCACCACAGATGTGTGATGTTTAGATGTGTACGTTTTAAAATAAATACTACACTGCAGTATTCACACGGTATAATTCATCTAGTTTTAGAACTAGGTGCTGCAGCTCACTTATAATGATCTGTGAGCTTGTAGATTGTACATTTATCGCGCAGCGCACAGCTGTTAACATTGCATCATACAGTATACGCAGGATGCCAAGTGTGGGACTACACACGTTGCTGTGACTTAGCTCTGTGTGAGAGAACATTATAAACATGGCTAAAAAGGCACAAAGATTCCTGTCTCTGACTATGGATTTGTTCTGCAGCAAGACCTGACCAGAACAGTGGCCGACCAGAACAGTGGCCTTGTGGTTAGAGTGTCCGCCCTGGAACTGGGAGGCCGGGGTTCGATTACCGGTCGGGTCATACCAAAGACTCTAAAAAATGGGACCCAATGCCTCCCTGCTTGGCACTCAGCATCAAAGGGATGGATTGGGGGTCAAAATCAGCTAATGATTCCCGAGCGCGGCAAGCCGCAGCTCACCGCTCCTTGGAGCTCACCACTCAAAGTGATGGGTTAAAAGCGGAGGTCCAATTTCGCTGCGGTAACGTAGTGACAAATCATGCGACTTTGACTTTTTGACTTTGAAGACGGCCCCGCGTCTGTGTTATGTTTGGAGAACGTCGTGTGTCGGATGAAAACTCATTTCGTGAGAGACCGCGACTGAATGAATTGAATTGTGTCCGTGCGTGCACGGCTGCGCCTGCGTGTGCGTAAATCTTGCACTGGGACTGACCGTTCTAATGTGAAAGTAATGCGAAAGTAAGAGTCTTTGGAGCGGAGCGTGCATTCAAACTCGAAGATGTTTTTTTTTTGCCCGGATCTAACATTTCACAATTGGGGGGCTTTATGAGGCAGCGCCGTTATAGCGTCATTATATTAAGGGCGTTTAGGGGGGCATTCCCCCCCTGGCCCCTGTGCACAACTTTATAGCCGGCTCTGCAAACACGACAAACACTTTCCTCTCCCTCGACCATCGCTGCGCGTGATGGATATAATTGATAAAATACTGCAATATGTAGGCTACACAGTAACAGTAGACTAACCTAACATCGATTCTCTCAGAACACATGCACAGGGCGCTCGCTGCGTTACAAGTGATCTCGTCGAGCAGCGAACACAAAGTGTTTGTGCTGTAACGCACGCACGCTTTTGATAATTGGTTGCTCATTTCCGTCCCCGAAATTTGATTTGTTTCTGATACAGTAACAGAACGTGTCCATATACAACTCAGATGTGATGTCCATAAAACTAATGCAGCCATTGTTATTGCTTAGTGCTTGAGGTGGAAAAGGGACTCGGAAAAAGGCGGTTGTAGCCGCGTATAATTGGCCTTTTTTAATGGATTAAAATAGCGCATTTTTCCCTTATCGGTTAACGGTGATTAACCGGCAGAGGTCTGACGACGATCGGTTAAGAAAATCTTTCCATTTGGCCATCCCTAGCTGTCACCCTAAACCTGTGATTTAAATTTGGGGTGGATTGGACATTCGGTGCATGACTTGTGGCCTTTTCTGCAAAATAGGCCCCTCCCAGTAACTTGCGTAGGCCCCTCCCAAACCAATTATGATGTGAATTTGTCAAGTCATCCCTGGCATCATGTGGAAGTAATTTAGAGGGCATTTATTCCCCCAAAATGGCGTTTTTGCAACAAATAGTTACATTTTGTGCATTTATGGCGCCCCCTGTGGTTGAAAATGAAATTGCTTTTGGCTGTCTGTTAAAAGGGCTCACCCAAGACTTCAAATTTGGGGTGGATTGGACATTTGATTTGTGGCATTTTCTGTAAAATAGGCTGATCCCACAAATTTCAGAAGGTCATTGCGGCCAAACGATACACAATATCAAAATTCCTCCAACGCTGTTTTAATCGGATTAGTCCAGAGACCTTCCGTACCAATTTTTATGAGATTTGGACCAAATATGAAGGAATAGGGACAAAAAGTGTGTTTTGGACAAAATTCAAAAATGCGTCCCTAAAATTTTTATTTTTATTTACTTATTTATTTATTTTTTATAAGCCAAAACGCAAAGTGGCCTGTTATAGCGCCACCATCTGGCCAAACGATAACATCATAAGGCAATTAATTTTTTCAATTATTATGAACATCATCCCAAAGTTATATAAGAATAGCCCTTATTGTCTGCGAGGGAAAAATACTTGAAATACTTTTTCCCCACAAACCCATGTGAGCCGACCCATGCCCACAAACGCATGTGTGTCCCACATATTAACAAATAAATTATTAACAATTAAACTATACAACGGATCTCTTAGAAAAATGGAAGCACACCATTCCCGAGGAAGCCGGTCGATTTGACATATGGCTCGGGTGCATGCGACAAAAACTGTGGGAGGAGTAGCGTGCCGAAGTTTCCTAACTTTGAGTACAAGAGTCACAGATTGAGGAGAGCAAGACATTTGTAACATTGATTCTTAAGTCAATGAAATGGTGATACAGGCATGAAAATTGGTACACACACTCTTCACACCCCACTATTTCCAAAATTACTGCGTGCCCTGCAACATTCCAACATGGCAGCCCCCAAAATCCAAGATGTCCGTCCAAAAATGTGTTTTTTCATTCATAACTCAAAATACGAAGATTTTAAGCCCCATAAATGTATTGAACGTTAATATGAAGTTGGGCATTACGGACATTTTGATACCAAGTACATGTCTGTATGTACTACGGTTCTTGAGTTACAACATATACGTAGTGATGAGGCACCATAAGTGTAACATTTTGGCACGTTTAACTCTTTAACTCAAAGATCCCTTTATCACCATATTTTCTATTTTCAGGAAATGGACCTACATGTATCTGCTATCATAAACCACTTCAAGTTTTTCAATTGATGAAACGGGTCGGGAGTTTTTAAGCCGATCGTGAAGGGCTGTTTCAGTGCTAGATTTGCTGCGTACATTTTGCGAACATAAGCCACCCAGAAATGTCTGTCTGTGCATCTGTCCTTCACAATAAGTGTATATGTGAAGCAGACGCACCAAGTGTAGCAAGTGTAATATGCTAATAGGCGTAATAGTGTAATGTATAATACACACACATATATTACACATATCATCCTATTACACTATTACACATATTACCTATTACACTATACCACTATTGCATATATTACACCATTACATTATTACCCTAATGCACAGATATTACACTATTAGCCCTATTACACTATTGCATATATTACAATATTACACCTATTAGCACATTATACCATTACACTATCACACATACCACACTTGGTGCGTCCGCTTCACATATACACGTATTGTGAAGCACAGAGTCAGTGTGATGCACACAGACAGACATTTCTGCATGGCTTATGCTAGCCAAATATACGCAGCAAATTTAACACCGGAAAAGCATTCACATTTGGTTTAATAACTTCCGAACCGTTTCATCAATTGAAAAACTTGAAGTGGTTTATGATAGCAGACACATGTAGGTCCGTTTCCTGAAATTAGTAGGTATGGTCATAAAGGGAACTTTGAGTAAAAGAGTGAAACATGCCAAAATGTTACCCTTGTGGTGCCTCATCACTACCAATATGTTGTAACTCAAGAACCGTAGTACATACATACATGTACTTGGTATCAAAATGTCCGTAATGCCCAACTTTATATTAACGTTCAATACATTTATGGGGCTTAAAAGCTTTGTATTTCGAGTTATGAATGAAAAACCACATTTTTGGACGGACATCTTGGAGTTTGGGGGCTTCCATCTTGTAATTTTGCAGGGTACGCTGTACTTTTAGAAATAGTGGGGTTTGAAGAGTGTGTGTCCCAATTTTCATGCCTGTATCACTATTTGATTGACTTAAGAATAAATGTTACAAATGTCTTGCTCTCCTCATTCTGTGAAAGTACCTATATGCTGTATCTCGGGAACCGTAGGAGATACAGACATGTACCTGGTACCAAATTGTCCGCAATGCCCAACTTTGTATTTACTTTCAATACATTTATGGGGCGTAAAATCAATGCATTTCAAGTTATGAAGGATAAATGAAGGAAAAACCACATTTCTGGGCAGACATTTTGGATTTTGGGCCTCTAGCAAAAAATGCTGGGATTTTTGCAAGGGACCTGGAGGCTAAATCTTTTATAAAGGGTCCAAAGATGTCAAATCAATCATCAAACCATCCTTCCGAGAGGATGGTCACAAAACCTCAGATTATGACTCTACTACCATGACATGGCATGGGCACTCAAGGTAGAGGCTAGATAGAGGTCAAATTGCTGTCTGTCAGAAAACGAATCTAATCCATTTGCTATTTTTGAATAACCAAAGTATAAATTAAACATGTAAAATAAAGCTTAAAATCCTGCAAACAGGACACAGAATCTTTCCCAGTCTTAATGGGTTAATATTGACCCAAGTAAAACATTGTGATTTTCTGTCCAATCTGTGATATATTGTAATAGGACTTCAATAGGAACATACAGTAGATAGATCTTCCTCATGTTTCTTCAGTATATTTTGACAATGTCTAACAAGAATAAACTTTTCAATATTAAGGGCATTTTAGACGGGCAGTCTGAAACTGAAACACATGCATTATCATGGCAATGCCACCAGGCCACTCACTCTCGAGTCCCGACAGACACGAATTGTGCAGCAAGAAAAAAAACCTCACAGGATTGAGGTGTGAAATAAATCGCGGGCGGGTGCACGAAGCAAGAACGTGCGCAACAAACAACAGTGGACACGATGGTGCGATAACACCCAGTGTCACACAGAACACACAGACTGTTTTGACTGTGTCACCAGCAAAATACACTGTCCAAGAGATATGTGCTAAACGACTGGGATATTAAACTATCCTGCTTCTCCTACAGTACTAATTGCGAACGCAGTGATGTAAGCCAGGCAGAAATGTCTGAGTGTGAACTCCATATACTGTATATGTACTGTATTTGGACATGCCTGACCACATAGAACTCTACAAACTGGGGATGATTTAGGTAGGTTTAGGTATAGCTTCACTGTACTTCAGAAAGTAATCCAATTACAACTGTTCTCAAGTCACAGAGAGGCATGCTCAAGCCATACTACTATTAAATGCACCAAGTGTTGAAAACTTTGAAAACTTTACAGTTGCATCTTCAGAAACACACTTTAACCAAAAGAAAAAACTCAAACACCTAATAGCCAAATGAAACATGAGACCAACGACAAAGAAAGTAATTCCAGTTAATGAGTAAAGTTTTGTAGAATAATAACGTTGAGAGACATTTGTTGTGAAACCTATGAACAACCCATCATTGCATCAAAGATAAAGATGTACAGTATATATTGGTACAATAGGCTGCTGTCACAGTTGTCATAGCTACCCGTGAAAGATACAAAATGCATATACCAAAGATGATTCTGGAACAATCTGGTTCGACCCAGGTTACTTGACTTTAACGCACATTCGCGAGAACATTCTGGCGACAGAATCTTATAAAATCACTGAACAGTAACACCAACATGCAGGCAAGAAACCAATATTGAAATGACAACCAAGAACTTTCTGTGGCAAACAATGTATAAAACAGAGACATGATGGCAGCCTAAAAACAAGGTGGTAGGGCAACACAATTAAAGGGGTACTCCACCTTCAAAAAAACTTTTGGTCATTTTATGGTCTACTCAGCCTCATGTGAACACACCAGACAGTTTATAAGTTACTCCTTTCAGTATTTAGATATTTGATGTTCATTAATCTGCCGGGCCCAAACCCATTATAACTTAAAACTGCATTTTAACCATGACAGATTATTCGAAAACAACCCATCTTTTTTCTGGTGACTGATATTGTCCTCCTAATACGTGAGAGGGCCGTGGAATTTCATTTACAGTTTTTATTTATTTTTAAAATATTGTTTTATTCATTTGGGTGGGCATTCCCAAATATGGAGGGGGCTACATTTTACAAAACAATATTTTCAAAATAAATGAAAACTGTAGATGCAATTCCACGGCCCTCTCACGTATTAGGAGGACAATATCAGTCACCAGAAAAAAGATGGGTTGTTTTCGAATAATCTGTCATGGTTAAAATGGAGTTTTAATTATAATGGGTTTGGGTCCGGCAGATTAATGAACATCAAATATCTAAATACTGAAAGGAGTAACTTATAAACTGTCTGGTGTGTTCACATGAGGCTGAGTAGACCATAAAATGACCAAAAGTTTTTTTGAAGGTGGAATACCCCTTTAAAATCCATGGTGACAAATTCAAGTTAGTTATATAACTAACACATCGTCTACAACATAGGAATATAGTTATTACACATCATGCACGCGTCAGTTTCTCTGCAGTGGGCAATTCACCTGTTATTTAAAGGAATGCTTTGCCGGTACTGAATGCCTTTAAATGCTGTACAACGGCCTCTAAATATGTGAACAAATATGTAAAAAAGTCACACGGTGGCACTAGAGAAAGTATATTCTGTGCATGCCTTGCTGCTTTCCTCTGCCTCCTTCAGTGCTCTGGGAAACGTTTACCACCTACGTCACTTTTAGGGCAGTGACGTAGGTGGTTAACAGTCTGGAACCCCCTCCTCTGGTGTTCCACTACAGTATGTGCTGAGACACGGACACAGAGGCACGGATGCACGATAGTATAACCATACAGAAGAGGTTTAATTTTGGCGAAGTATCCCATTAAGCTTTGCCTCCCGCGGCACAAACATATGATGGCCACCAAGGACTGGACTACCTATAGGCTGATATTATTAATAATGGATGGAACATACATATCCTTTGCTTGCTGACAATGTGCTACACCTGATGCAACAAAAAAACAAATAATCAGACAAATAATCTGTGTAGTTTCCAGCCATAAGCTGCATTTCTAACCTTGAAGGTGAGCGGTGGTGCCATTGTTTCCTCAAAAGCTCTGTTTCACATGACTGCACAGCTCCACTTACCTTACCTTAATCCTCTTCGTGCTGGGTAGTACATAAGGGGCTCCATTTTCGTCACTGCTAAACCCCTTATCCTTTAACTTCCTTGCCTATTTAAAATATTAAAAAATAATATTTTTCAATAGTTTAAATGGCCAGTCTAAAAGCTCACAATGTGTCAATAGATAGGCATGTTGAACTATTCCAAAAAGTTTTTCAAAATAGTAAAAAAATGATAAGGGGTTTAGGATAAGGGGTTTAGATGGTAACGAAAATGGAGCCCAAGGTCTTCATCAACGAACACCAATGCTGTCTTCTGCCCAGGGTTGCAGTTGGCCCCAGGTCCACCCCTTCTCTTTCATGTCTTTCTCCACTGATCTTCTCCAGGTCTCTTTGGGTCTGCCTCTTTCTTTTTCCAGGTGGTGTCCATCTCAAGGGAGGCACTGGGGCCCATTCTGCAGACATGGCCGATCCACATCCACCTTCTGAGCTTGATCACAATCACATTTGACAATGTGGTCAGGCTTGTTCTCCTGTACAGGTCTTTGTTGGAGACTGTTGTTTTCCAGAATCCACAGTATTCTTCTGAGGCATCTCCTTTGAAGACATCCAGCTTGTGACAGATGGCCTGTGTCACCTTTCACGACTCTGCCCCATATAGGAGAAACCCGAGGACATTTCTCTTAAATATTTTCAGTTTGGTCTTTATGCTAATCTTACTTGATCTCCATATTGGTTTTAATATCTCCCTGTGCCTATAGATCCTGTTTTCTACATTTGCTCCCGAGTCCCCGTCTATAGTTAGCTTGCTTTCAAGAGAGATGAAATCCTGGACTTCCTCCACTGCTCCGGATATTTGGGAATTTTTTCACTTATTTAGCCCTTAGGGGGAAAAAAATCTGTTTGCGTGGCCGAAAACGTTGTTTCTGTCTGCCTGAAAGGCCCAAATGCAGGAACAAATCTGCGTTTGTCAAAGGATCAGAAGCTGTGTGGCCGAGGCATAAGACTGCTCCTGGTCTTTATCACTCCTCGAGAGATGGACTGGTCCCACCCATGGCTGCCAGTTCCCACCTGATGTTGTGTGGGAGTTGAAAGCCCTCCAGACCAAACTCAATCACTACTAGTTTGCATAATGTCTTGAGGCTGGGACTGAGATCTAAGACATACAGTGCCTCACGTGTTTGGTCTTTGAAGTCGGGACGAAACCCTCCAACGACAACACGGTCTCCTATCATGCAACAAAAAGGATGACACCCTCCTCCAAAGAGAATCATACGCCCATCTGTCATTGAACAGTTAAGAAGAAACCTCTTTGAGACCGGGCCTTTCCCCTTGGGCTTAACCTTCCTCCAGGAGAAAGTGTCTTGACTGAATTTCCACACATCGTCAAAAAAACAGCCCGTCATAAGCCCAAGCCTGCTCGATCTAATCCCAAGCAATAAGTACAGTTCTCCATTGTAGGTAAAGGCTGAATGATTTACATGTCTTCTTTTATCTGGGAAGGTCTGAGGCGTGTGCAGCCACTGGTTGTTCTCTGTGTCAAACACTCGGATGGTGTTTTTTGCCTTAGTTGGCCAGCCCCCAAATACAAACATCTTCGTACCGATGAGGATGGCAGTGTGAAAGTATGCTTTAGTTCCTCCGGTGTTGATCAAAGTCCAGACCATTGTGGAGGTGTCGAACTTGTAGACAGACTTACTGGGAGTGGTGTTAGCTTTTAATCCGCCATGAATAACCATGGCCTTCCCCAAGACACAGGCTGTGTGATGACATCTCGCAGATGGAACAGTCCCAGAAACCCGTGGACTGGACCATACGCGGGCGTTCACATCAAACACATAAAGGACCCTGGAGTAAGGCTTACCTCCCAGAGATATATGTTATCTTCGAGCAACACGGCTGTGTGGCCCTGACGCCTGTCGGGGCACACAGCCGTTTGGGTCACGTCAGGGGTAAACTTCCACCAGGTAAAAGACAGTGTGTTGAAGACGTGCACATCAGTGTGTTTCTCGATGCCCCCAAAGCAGTACACACAGTGTCCCACAGTCACAGCACTTTGACAGGCTGTTCTTGGTTCTCTCAAATGCATCATCCAGCGTAACATGACTGCTAACGGTATAACAGCGGATAATTCCTATTAGTCAACAGTATCCTACGGGTCAATAGTATCCTAAGGCTTAACAGTATCCTTTTGTTTAACAGTATTCTATTATTCAACAGTATCCCATTGGTCTACAGTATCCTACTGTACAGCAGTATATTATTTGACAGTATCCTATAGTTTAATAGTATATTATTCAACAGCATCCTAAGGGTAAAAGCTATCTCAACAGTATCCTTCTGTTCAACAGTAGCCTATTGTTCAACGCTATCCTATTGTTACTTGACAACAGTATTTTATTCAACAGTATTCTATCGTTCAATAGTATCCTGTGGGTTAGGGTTAAGGCTATATAGGACCTATCCTATGACACGAAACCTGATTGCTAATATTCACTCCACTTACATTTTTTAGAGCACAAACATCACGTAATGTTTATCCAATCAGTGAAGCCGATAGTTTGACTTGACCAATCAAGGGAATCGATGCCCGTTGACCTCTTCAATGTGGCCGGGAAGACTATGTCTCCCCGGTCATATTGAACACGAAGAACACGAAGGTGTCACTCTGCAGCTACCCCTCAATAACAAGAAACTCCATGGATTATAATTAGTGGAGCAGCCTAGCTCTCTTATTAGGAGATTGTGCACTTTTTGAGAAACGCATGAAAATTGTTACACGCATAGCCAAAGACATTCTAAAAATATTTGGATGTGGAGGTATCTTGAATTCCAAGATGGCGGCCCCCAAAATCCAAGATGTCTGCCCAGAAATGTGGTTCTTCCGTCATAACTTGAAAAGCATTGATTTACGCCTCATAGATGTATTGAACGTTAATACAAAGTTGGCCATTATGGACGATTTGGTAACTTTCACAGATTGAGGAGAGCAAGACATTTGTAACATTGATTCTTAAGTCAATCAAATGGTGATACAGGCATGACAATTGGTACACACACTCTGCAAACCCCACTATTTCCAAAAGTACTGTATGCTTTGCAAAATTCCAAGATGGCAGCCCCCAAAATCCAAGACGTTCGTCCAAAAATGTGTTTTTTCTTTGATAACTCAAAATACAAAGATCTTAAGCCCCATAAATGTATTGAACGTTAATATAAAGTTGGACATCACGGTCCAACTTCATTAGTGTGGTTGCCTGAAAGGGCAACCACACACAATGAATGATCTGGGTGATCAGTAGGGCTGCAAATATTGGCCAAAAATGCCAATGGAACATTCCTTTTGTTAACATTTTGAAATACGAATATATATGCCTAATGTTCAGTAAAACTTTCCCTTTCTTTATATGCGCCGGTCTTGTAGGCTACTTGCCATGGTTGGTGCCGACTGTCATCTCTTGAGAGATCAAATTAATGATTCATAATTATCTTAATAGCATACAAGCCTGCAGGGACTAATGAGTAGACGCTCCATACCAACACGAAACTGTCATACAGCGCGCAGTTATAGAGACAAAATGGTAAATAATCAAATCAATGCATTTGTTTATCGATCATTATGTGCGAAACCCGAGTTTATCTGATAAAACCCAGTTCGATTGTGTGTTGTATTGTTTATCTTTTGTTATTGTTGCAAATGTTAATAAAAGGAAAAGAAGAGTGTGTTTAAAGTGCAGCTTTCACCTGCGTTTAATTCTACAGGTAGACTACATTATATCACAGACCCATAAAACAGAACTGTTGGCCTAAACAAGGCAAAAGCTCATTGCAAATTAATATGAGAAAGTTACAGCGACCACCATGCTGCCGTGTGCGTAATGCGCCGCAGATCATCTCTCCTCCTTCAGCATACCGAGAGCTTCCCTCTCTGTCTGCTTCCCTCTCTGTCTGTCTCTCCCTTACACTCTTGTGCGTGCTAATAATAAAATGGTAACTGGTCAATACGTCAACTATATTATTTCAGAAAGTCTAGTCTATACATTTATGTCTGCCTGGCTGGGTCGGGTCACATATCGAATTTTGGACGGGCTCGGCGCAGCCATTTGAAAGAAATCTCGGAACAGTTCGGAATCAGAAAAAAATGCCATGGATCGACTCGACGGAGCTGTGAAATAGCAAGCAATATCTAACATTATTGACACATTAATGTGTGTGGGGAATTAATCAGCATAACTTTGTTAAGACTTAATTGCAGTGAAATCGAATTAGTTACTCAGTTCTAACCTTTAGGGCCGATGTTTAGTTCACACTTGCAGTGACAAAGCTACAAAAACAGCCAAAGATGGTCAACTACAACTGCAGAGATGCCGTTGATGCATTGCTGCTGCATCACTTAATGAAAAGGGTGGTGGTCAAAAATCAGAGGAAATCTGGTTAGTGGTGACTGGTGAATGAGCAAAAAAATCAGTTATTTCTCTATTCTGTGGAATGAACAGGGAATTGTGGTGGGAAGAGAGATGGGAGTGGAAATGCTGAAACGAAAACATAATGATTGATTTGACACAACAGCGCATCAATAAGAGCTGCAGCCATGCTCCACTTGTATTGTTATTCATGCAGTGACAACTGGCAGTCAAGTATTTGAACATGAATTGTGGTCAATCCCTTATCTCCAGCAAGATCATTCACCACAGTGTTATCCAAACAGTGGGGTTAGGTCACAGGCACATTTTTATTTGATTATTAGTGTGTGTGTGTGTGTGTGTGTGTGTGTGTGTGTGTGTGTGTGTGTGTGTGTGTGTGTGTGTGTGTGTGTGTGTGTGTGCGTGCGTGTGTCCACCCATTTCCATTGGTTACTGTGATAATTATATAACATAGGCAGTGTTGCAGTTTTGCAAGTATTTATGTAATGTGGTTCAAAAGTGAATTTCACATAAATCAGTTCCTGTTTGTTCGCGTTTTCTTCACAGAATAAATCTAAAATTTCAATTCACTCTAAATAGGATCCAGTCCTTTGAACTGCCAAATTATCTTAACATAGACTTAATGTGTGCACACTTCTCCTGTGATACCATCAATGCAGTGTGTCATGACATAACACTTCAACCTGTGTGTACACTTATGTCAATTCGTTGCTATGGTGCGGCAGTTAAATAACTGGTTCAGTTAGTTCTGATGACAGCATGGCATGCCGCAAACAAAGGACCCTTAATGCAAAAAACAAAAAAACAATAGATGATGTTTTTTTTTTCTAGAGGAACCCCACTACTATTATTGTGATGGCTGTAGTGTAAACATTTTTCTAATATTTATTTTCTAAACTTCCACCCAATGAGAAACCACTGTTCTAGATGACATAACTAAATCATGTTTGAATATTGGTCTGTCATTAGGGGGTACTGTGTATGTTGCTCTACTCCACAGGGTTAAATAAATGAACCTGGAAAACCTAGACAGCGGTGGAGAGCTTTAGGATTCAGAGCAGCAGTCCTACCACAAGCGGTGAGGCCAGTGCAGCATCACGTCACCATCAGTGGGGCTAGCATCTCGGTCGCAGATTACAATATCATCAGAGCATCCCCACTTTGCAATTGCAAAATCGCATTCATTCCAGTTGTATTTGTTACTATCAAAACAATCCAAAAGACCAAAATGCAGCTGCTATAGAGGGGAAATGATTGGTAAAACATCTATTTATTGTTTTGTAGCCGCGACATGCTGTCTGCTACTGGGAGGGGTGGACGGCCGGCGGGCTTAGAGCCGGGCGTCCTAGATCTCACTGTAGTATGAAATGGGACTCGATGTCCGGAGCCACTACTCCTACAGGATGTGAGTCGCGAGTGCCTTGTCTAAGAGGCAGCAGGTGGTAAGAACCCTAGATTAGGTGATGAGAACCCTTAGAACAGGTGATTAGAACCTTTAAACCCTTCTTCGCGAGAACCCCCTCATCCCCCAAGGCCCGGGCATATATGCCTTGGAGTTCACCTTCCGGTGCATTATCGTGATGTCACGCTGTTGTAGCGTCGCCCTTGTCATGAAAACACTGGGAACAGTTATTATACCCTTAGAAAGCTGTCGGACATGTTTTACTGTATAACTAAACATGCATGCAAAACAGCATGTGTTGGTTCAAATATTAACAAAATGAACCTATTCTGTGCATGTCATTCATAGTATAGTGAATAATCTGTGGAAATAGCAAATCTACAAGCTTGCATATTTTCAGCTAAGAGGGGAAAAGCAGGAAGGGGCCAAATGGGTAGACCCCTGGGGATTCTCAGTGGGTAAACCCAATACCACTACTATGTCACTTCAAACCGGAACACAGCATGTACGCAACCTATTGCAGGCCAAACAGGCATGATTATCAACATGAGATCTATGACTTATATCAGCCAAACTAATCAGTGTTTCACGATTAACCACTTTCAACCTGCCAGGAGTGGCATTATGTATTTGTCACATAACGAGGGCTTATTTCACAAAATCCTTCTACATCAGTAGTGCTCACACAACATTTTTCAAACATTTCCAAAAAAAATGGAGATGTAGCCACTAGATTGTAAGCTATAAAGGCTAATAAACATGAAAGCCCTTAATGATCCTGCACTGCACATTGTTGTTTTTTTCAGTGAAAAAAACAACAATGTTATACAGTATTCTATTTATGTACAGTACATTAATGAACTAACTGTCCGGGGGCTGATATCACCTCAGCAGGAGTATCAGGTTACGGACTATGAGCTCATGTGTGTATGAATCCACCTCCTCCCAACCCCCCACATCCCCAAACCCTTTTGTCTCCCGCTTCACGGCAGAGAAGATGATATCGTTCGGTATAAGGGAGGGGGGGGTGAGCCTACACAGTCCTGTCTCGCTCCTCTCTTTCTGGCTTGCATCCGGAGCAGAGTGCAGCTGTGCACAAGGCATCCTGCTACCAGAGAGAGAGCAGAATAACTCACTGGCTGTTGGAAGAGGAAAGGAACAAAGGTGGAGAGGCCTCCTGCATATCCTCATACCCAACATGTACATGACTACTACTGGTAAAATGGTGCATTTACAGTATATAGCGCCTTTATCCAAGGTGCTTTACATAGCTTGTGCATCACATTCACCCATTCACATCAGGAGCAATTAGGGGATCAGTGTCTTGCTAGAGGACACTTCGACATTGACTCTGGAGGAGCCTGGGATCGAACCGGCAACCTTGCGGTTACTATCCGGTGACTCTACGTCTGAGCCACTGCCGCTGAATACTTCCACTACTGCCACTACTGAATACTGCCGCTACTGAATACTTAAGAGCTATAACTATAATCTAAACCTAACCTTATTCCAAAAACTTAAACTTTACCTCTATAAAATCTAGTCCTAGTTCTGAACGTACACTTTTTGTACAAGAATACAGGAAATGCTGGGGGCAAGTGGTCCACAAAAAGAATGGGGGACAAGAGTGTTCCAGTTACACCTACTAGTAGTCCCTCGAGACAGACTGCTGGCTCATCAATAATTGCATCAATAATTCAGGGAAAAGAGGTGCTGTTTCTGTTTGATGCTGATTGCAATACCAGTAGCTGCAATCTTTAGCTGCAGGTATTACTTATTGTGTTGTCTAAATGAGTAAAAAAAGGAAAGAGAAAACTTTGTTGTTAGTCGTGTATGGGGGGACAGGGGATTATGTTTCAGCTTCAGGCAGCTGATGGCTGCTCAGATGGTTCTTAACTGGTAGGGGTTGCTCAGGGACACTGTGACACAACAATGGACTTTCTTTTTCCTACTAGAAGACAGTAGACAGTCTCTCTAAGTGTTCTGCTCTGTCTGCTGGCCCTAGCCTGCGGTGCACACACACCACACATAACACCTAACTGCTCAAATTAGCCAAACAAAGACATCGGGCCAGGGATTAAGAAAAGTGTAGTTGCGAATACAGCAGTGCCACAGGGAATGCAAGTGGAACTTTCATCTTTTCTTAGCAAAATAATGTATTACTTAGAAAGACAGATTACAACTAGACTGAGGTGTGTGTGCGTGAGTGAGTGAGTGAGTGAGTGAGTGAGTGAGTGAGTGAGTGAGCGTGAATGTGCACAACGTGTTACTCACTTTCCCCTTCAATCTTATCAGTTCCACGGGTCCAAATAATTGTCCTGGTCTCTAGCTTGACTTGAAACGTCCTCCTCTCGGCACGCGGCTTTTTGGGGTACAACAGCGTCAACACCGTCCCCAGCTCCAGGTCCCTGTAGATGTTGTTCATCTCTGTGTCGTTCTCTATCCACGGGACAGGTCCGTTGGAAAAGGAGCTCGCGGTTCCAGCCATGCTTACTTCCCCCGTTTGTTTTCCTTTTCCTTTTCGAACAATTTGCTCAGTCCAGAGCTAGACAGGGATTCCTGCAGGAGAAGGGAGGGGGAGACCACAATAAAAGGAAAGAAAATGAATAACAATCCCTTGTTGCAAGTCTTCTGTTGTGGCAATACTGCACAATGACAGTGTATAAAGTTTGCACTCATCAATGGTTATCACAACGTTTTCATTTCAAGGACTCCTTATTATAAGATCCAAGATGATAAAACCGTTCTTACAGATTTGAGTTGTATAAATGAAACCAAATATAGATAACAGTCCATTTGGACCCTTCTTAAGACCCTGAGGGCCCCTACCTGGACCATATTTTCCAAAATGCTGCTATAAGTGCTCACTTTTCCTAAAACCCAAATGTCTACTGTAATAGTATACTGGGTATTTGTTCAATAACAGGGCTCTTCCTGTCTCTCAGCAAAGTGACCATTTGTGTATAATTCTTGATAAGAGTGCCCACAATTCACACGGGTGTTTTTCTTTTTTTAATTTCACACTTCCAATGTCCTGTGTTTATCTTGTGGTGACCGATATGGTATGGTGTGTGGTGACTAGTATGTATGGTGTGTGGTGACTGGTATGGTGTGTGGTGACCGGTGATGATTCTGGATGAAATTTGTATCTTCACCAAAAATGTCTTATCTGATTACTAAAGACATGGAGACACCCTGTTGTTGAAATCGTAACTATAATATAGTAATCATTTCAGTACAGGGCATATTATGCTGCCACCTACATAACAAACAAAGAAAACATCAAAGTACAGCAAGGAGGCAATGCTGCATGTAAACAAATACCACACTAGTCCAGTACCTTAGGAGGAGGAAATGTATTTAGTGTTTTGTAAACACATATATCTCCCAGGGCCAAAAAAAATGTGCCCCTTTCTGGAGGGTTTCTGGGGTCCCAGATACTGGGGGTTCTTCAAATGAAGAGCTAACAGTAGGACCAATAAGTGTTGCAGGTTCAATCCTTTTACCATTGAATTTGTGTTAAAACTGTACTCTCAGGCGTTTTTCTTTTGCAAACTGTTAAAGTATCAATCAATGAATGTACAATTGGCATTACATTGACCCATCCGTGTCGTCCCATGTATAGGTCCTCAATTGAAGAGTGACAGATTCAGATAC
Organism: Benthosema pterotum; assembly: GCA_039105355.1. Lineage (NCBI taxonomy): Eukaryota > Metazoa > Chordata > Actinopteri > Myctophiformes > Myctophidae > Benthosema > Benthosema pterotum. Next base: position 34,460,255 of record CM076968.1, read on the forward strand.
AGGGTCCATTTCCCCCATAAATGATGAAATCCACAGGTTTGCGTTGCACCAGACCTATGGTCCGGAGTGTGACACACTGATTTTCACAGCCAGACTCGGAGGCTCCCACTGACTAGACCAGAGGTTTTCAACAGGTAGTCCGGGGACCACCAGTCGTCCTTGAGAAGGTTCAGGTGGTCCGCAGGCTAAATGATGGAAAGTTGGTTAACCAGATGTAACTCTTGAAAATGTAAAAATGAAACCAAATGGACTCTTGCGGGTCCATTTGGTTTCATTTGTACACTCTCAAGAGTTAAAATATTCATCACCTGAATTAGCACCACTTGATTAAGAAGTTTACACTGTTTTGTTGGCAAAATACAGCCTGGAATTGTGAACAAAACCAAAAGAATTCTTTAGTTTTAGGTCTTTGGGGCTGAAATGTCATCAAATGGTGGTCCGTGGCTCAAATGCTGAATAAATGTCCCTGGTGTCAAAAGGTTTGAAAACCCCTGGACTAGACTACCAACCAAGACTACCAGCCTGGTAAATAAATATGCTAGAATGTATCAGAGAGCACCAAGTTTCCCTTTGAGCCGTTCGTTCCCGTTTGTTGTTGTCACCACTGGGAACACACTGGGAGAGTGGATGCAATCTAACAACAACACGCTCAGTCTAGCTTCTATTTTACCATTGGGTTTCTTAACCAAATGTAACTCTTTGAGAGCCTAAAAACGAAAACACTCAAGAGTTAAAATATTCATCATTTGAATTAGCCCAAGTCTGCACAACTAGAGAATGTAGAAGATTAATGTTCATTTTTGATCCATGTTTTGCCTGTTTTGTTTCCGAAATCCACCCTGGACTTGTGGACAAAAGCAAAAAATAAATCTTTAGTTTTATGGTCTGTGGGCTAAAGTGTGCTCCAATGGTGGTCCGCGGCTAAAATGCAGAATAAATAGTGGGTCCCTGGTATGGAAAAAAGGTTGAAAACCCCTGTTATAAAGGAACGGGCCAAAGGGGGAAAGCAAAAACCATGGCTGATTTCCACCGCTGCAAACCAGGTACAAGTGGCTAGCAAAAGATTTGTTTAGCCCTCCTCAGCCCCCCACATGGCCGCATAATGTAGCCTCTCTTCGTCCCCCGGAAGGTTCCTCCCTCGCCTGCCTTACCTTGTAGTTAAATCCGACGGCGACAACACGCAGCGAGCCTCCGCGGCAGAAACAACACGTCGTCGCCGCAAAAATCTCGGCGACAGCCCCGCTGCACAAGAGCACATCTCCGACGGCCTTAATAAAACTTGTACTCCTCCTGGTCTTTCCACCAGTTCTGGGGGGGTTGGTCGGGTGTTATAATATTATTCTTATATCATCATGGTGGCCGCCGGCCCCCCCAGCAGTGAATCTATGTACTCCACACCGGGCCCCCCGCTTCTTCTTCTTGCTGTGAAATATATTGTCCCCTTGTTTTGCCCTGCTGGCTGGCTCGGCTTCGTGGTGCTGCCCTTCGTGGTTGGCTGCTGCTGCTGCTACACTACAGCCCGTCCATGGAGAGAGAGGCAGAGACAGCCTCTAGGGGAGAAGAAGAACCGTGGATGAATCCGCAAGTTGAGCTCTGGTCTCCCGGCTAGAGGGGCTGTGTAGCTGCGGGCCCTTCCCCCCACCCTGCCTGAGAGACTGGTGCCTACTACTGCCTACCGTACTGCCGAGCACCGCCACCGACCCTTCATGTACGTGATGGTGATACAATACAACAAAGCAGAGCCATGGAGTATAGACAGAGTTACGACAACTCCGTCCACTTCATGTGGCCAGTCCAATGGCGGCTCTTCAACTTGAATAGAGACAACAAATAGGGACAAGTCCTGGACCTGAAATAGGCAGAAATGCAGTGGACTCAGGCAACAGCCCAGCGTTAATGATCTTAAATCGTTTTTAGTAATAGTACAACAAACATTATTGTACAGTAACATTGTTACTGTACAATACCGTTTACACGTTGGAAACATGCATAAAATAGCCCTTATTTGCGCCGCCCTCGTTGAAAACAATGCATTTCCAACTCCAGTATGTCCCTATTCGGGCTGCATGACTAGCGCTCGAGCGCTCAGTGTCTGACCCCTCAATGTCGTAAGTCTTCTGATAGATGTCTCTGCAAGAAAGCGGCTGTTGCACGCGTCGGCCCCTTTAAGCAGAGATCTCGCGAGGGCCCTAAAAGACCAGATCTGCAAGCTCACAAAGTGTCGCGGAAGCGACGCCTTGTGAGCTTGTAGACTTGGATGGTCCTTTAATTTGGTGACCAACAACCATAACAAGTAACAACGTTGTTCGACGACGTATGCCGCAGGCCTGTGTGCTTTTTGAAGACTGCACTGGCATACACTAGTGGCGTCAGTAGTGGAACAAGTAGCCTAGTCCGCGGCTTCTAGCACATTTTTAGTTTTTGAGATGTATTACAAAATACAAATACGGGGTCAAAAAAGTAGGCCTATGAAAATACAAAAATACTGCTCTGGGAAAAGTATTTAATTGTATTTGAAATTAAAATAGGCCTATATGAAATCCATTTGATAAAAAAAAATGTATATAATGAAGTCAATTAACCATGAGGGGAACCATGAAGAGGTTGTGCAACAACTGTGTGCCAGGTGGACCTGTTTGCCTCCCAAGGAGACCACTCACTGCCCCGTGTTGGTTTTCACTGGCAAACCCTTCAGGGCCTCTGGGCCTGGATCCCTTGGCTCAAGATTGGCCGCTGACCTGGCTCTATGCCTTTCCTCCGTTCCCTCTGATCCAGGCAGCGCTGGACAGAGTCAAGATGGGGGGGGGGGGTCATTGGTTGCATCTCATAGCTCCACGTTGGCCAAGGCCCTAACCCTAACTCTTGGTTCAGGGTGCTGCTGTCTCTGGTCTCGAAGACACTGTGGCAGTTGCCTCGATTGCTTGACCTGCTTTCGCACAGGCTCAGCGAACCCTGGGGCACCCACACCCTGATCAGCTGTGGGCTTGGCCCCTGAGAGGCACAGGTGGCTGAGGTGGTATACTGTAGGTCTCCTGGAGGGAGCTCTGCATATTCTGCAAAGTTCCAGAGCCGCGTCTACTACGGCAACGTACAGTACCAGGTGTGTTGGCATCTGTTCCGCACTTGGTGTGTGGGCCGCGGTGCCACTGCCAACCCAGCAGTCCACTGTGATGTCTAGACTGTGCTGCAGTTTCTGCAGTCTCATCTGGATGAGGGCAAGGCAGATAGCACACTGAAGGTGTATGTTGCTGCTATCTCTGCATGCCACTCTGATGATCCTGATAGGCAGCTGGGTAAGCACCGCAAGGCAGAAAAGTGCTGCAGGTGTGCCCCCAGTGGTAATGGACAGGAATGATCTCCACCCATGATTGAGAATGCCGCGACGGCCAGCTACCCGGAAAAGCTTGCCGTCACAGAAAATTCAAGCTGAGCCGAGCTTCACTGGAATGTAAGGATTTGTGACAAATAGAAATAAAAGTCTGTTATTTTTATACTTGAGTGAGTGATGATATGCAAGTTTAAATAAATAAATAGAAATAAATAGAAAAGTATTTTTTTTTACCAACAGTTCAATTATGTTAAATAATGTATAAATTATTTTCATGGATGGTTGCATTTGAACAAGTCTTTGAACAAGTGCTTATTTACACTATGATTACATAAGACCCTTTTAAATAAAGATGTTAAACATTAACTTACCATTGCCATCCATAACAAGATAAGAACTGTTGACGATATACACACACAATCAAATACAAGCCAGCGAAGTGCACTCATTTAACAAGTGCACTATGTCTATCACTCTCAGTACAGCAAACCGCAAGGTGCAAGGTGCCCTCATTTCTTAACCAGAGAATATACTGGCCTATTTAGCTCATGATCATCCATGGATATACAGAGAAAATGAGAAATAAAAAAAACTACGGTAATACGCATAAGGGTCTAAAAGAGTCCAAAACTTGTTAAAGTGAAATCATACCCAGAGAACTGGACAGACATACACACAGACGCATGTGTCTGTGTGTATGTCTGCGCGTGCACACACACACACGCGCACACACACACACGCGCGCGCACACACACGCACACACACACACACACACACACACACACACACACACACACACACACACACACACACCATTATATCTTTAAAATGGACAACTCTTTAAATTTTAAAGATATAATGGTGTGTGTGTGTGTGTGTGTCTTTAAAATTGACTACTCTTTCACTCAAAAAATACAGGGTATTTGAAGAAAATCACCGCTATGACATTACACCAGGCTAACCCATACAACATTATTCATTCACCCTGGAAGGAAATTGACAGAAGAAACAAACTCCACAAACAAAACAGGACAAGATCAATGTTTTATTCTAAAAACTACAAAGCCCAAAAGCAACTTGCAATGATGAAAAAAACAAAAATCAACATTTGTGCATTAAGATGATATTATGGCTACGTGTAAGTGTTCATAAAGTAAGTTTGGCTGTGAGTTTCACATTCAAAATAAAACTAAGAGAGGACAACTTTCACCTCACTGACAGCAGTACAAATAATAATATTAATAATAATAACACACAATGACTGATTTTCTTTTTGGCAAAACCCACTTCCCTCTCAGGTTACGCTGTCCTTTTTTTCCCCTGTTAGAACAGTCTTTCATGAAGCCTGACACCAGAAGGCTATTATTGTAATATCACCATTTCAAGTGACAGAGGAATGTTGTACTTTGTTCATTTAAGCCATTAAGACATGAGGCTGATTCTTCAACAAATTCCTTCTAAATCAGTAGTTCTCAAGCGTCTTCGCGATATAAAAGCATTCAACATTCTTCTCAACACTTTAAAGACTTTTCAAAAATGTTCAGTATAGGAGATGTAGGCCAAGCTTGCAGTGTGGCATGAAGTAACACGCTGTGACTGTGAGCTTGTGCATCTGCTGTATTTTTGATATTCTAAAACGACAGGGATGCTTTCCTGGACTTAATGAGCCAAAAAGAAGTAATGTTAAAAGTGACTAAAACACAAAGTTGCATATAAACACGAAGAGCTTTCAGTCAACAGTGGCAAATGGAACACATTTACTCATTTATTTTTTCTTTTTTATACAAAACACTGAATAATATTCACCGGAAATGACAACAAATATATACATCCCTGAAATAAAACATTAAACTCAAACTACGTAGATGGAGGGGAGGAAATGGAAAACATTGTGTTTTAACCACTTAAAACCTTGTGGAGAGGGGTCCCCTAGCTGTTTCACTTGAAGGGGGGTCCCCAGTGTTCTCCACCCCACCCAGATATCTTCACCAAAAAAGGACATTGTCTATTTTTGCCAAATGTTCTCCTATCATCCCATCATGATGTGGTCCCAGAATAGGGATGCTAGGGTTCCAAGTGGTTCATTATTACATAAGCATAGTGCTAAGGTTTGCTATTCATATTCATGTCGACTCTATCACCAGACTCATCACACTGGGTCTCCACAGGCTTATTAATTAATCTCATTTATTATTCCGCTTTCTCTCTCTCTCACACACACACACACACCCCCCCCCCCCCCCCACACACACACACACACACACACATTCTCCTTTTATAAAGAAGTGGCAATCCATTGATTTATTAATTTCATTCTATTACAATATAGAATGTATTTTCAATAAATCTTGATGGCTTACAAATCTGATCAAAGGTAATACTACTGTTTTTAAAAGTAGATTGATTGTGGGTCTTCCTGGGCAATTGCTTTAGGCGTATTTATCTCTGTATCGGGGTTGAAACCTCATGTCTAAAACCTTTCCAGCGTGTGGATCTGCTGCTGTTGATGATGTTGGTGTGATGTAGTGTGATCAAGTAGGGCACCCATATACAAAAACAAACAAAACAAAACAAAACAAAACAAAACAAAACAAAACAAAACAAAACAAAAAAAAGTTTAAATATAGATTTATAAGATGTTTCTGCCCGACAGAGACAATATCCACAGTCAATCAGTATTTACAGCACCATAATTCTTCATCTGAGTGTCTTTCCTATTCCCCACGCCCAACCCTTCAATCCTCGCCCTCCCACATGATGGGACTCATTAACATCAACTACTAACATCTCTACGATCGAAGGCGTGGCCGGAAGAAGGACGGCGGCGGGGGCTAAACAAAATACGATTCATGGTTCAGAACTCGTAGTCCTCGTCGGCCATGTCAATCGCCCAGGCAAACTTCTCTCGCTGGGTCTTGTTGTAAATCTTCTCGATGCTGATGTCATACTTTTTGCACCTGTATGGGGGGCGGAGAAGAGGATCGTCAGTGAGGCAAGCATGGCTGCTCCACATACAAACTAAGTCTGTCAATAAAATCTTCCATATTTAAATATATATCTGAATGTTAAAAATACATTAATTTAAAACTTGCAGTATGCAGCTTTAAAATCAATCTTCCCTCCTTTTGTACCCAATTTATCATCGAACTAATAGAGCTGTTTGCTAAGGGCCCATACAGACATTTACATCAAGGCACAAACAGCGCATCTGGCTGTCTAGCGGTACAATATTAGGAGACCGGAAGAATGCTGGAGTGCATTCACTTCCAATGGTAGAATGAATGTGAACACAACATATGTCCATTAACTCCATGGACACTGAGCTAAATATTGGATCCGAACATCAAATGCATATAATACCGTATTTACAATATATTCATAGTAAATGGCTTCTATTAGCTAATCAAATCAGAAGAAATTTCACTTTGTTATCAACTATCCTTTATCCCACATACAAACCCTTGCAAGATTTAGGAGTCAGGAAGTGTCTTTGTAATCTGCAATGTGACATACGACAGATAGAGGACCATTTGTAGGCTTTGTAGTCCATGTAGTGGCACCAATGTGAGTATGCCTATCTTTACTCACATCCACCGACAGCGCCTCTAGGCTTGAAGCAACGGGCCCTGGTGGCGGAAAGTGGAAGTGCAGCCCTATAATGGAAGTGAACAGGCTTCATGACGTCACAGGTGTCATGGCGGCACACTGGTGACCACCAAAATTTGGTGTCCGGAAGTTGCCTACAATGTTATTCCAATGGGAACTTCCGGCAGTCTTCAGGGTGCTTCAAAACGCCACTGAGCAAATTATATTGAAATGAACGGAAAGGGGGCGGGGCTATCGCTCGAGTCCGCTCTCTATATTTTATTACTCTATGCATACATAGAGTAAGGATCATGTCTGCTGCTTCCACCCATGTGACTCCCATTGGAAATTAATTGAGTGGGCGGGGCAGTGTTGACTTTGGAGCTAGACAGCAAAGAGTCTGGCTGTATTGATCTCTACATACATCTCTATACGTACCCTAAGGGGATGAATTGAATCTCAACTGCCAGGTCAAAATTTGGGTCAAAATCAAACCCAACATTGTTCAGATAAGACTAGACCAAATGTAAATGTCTCAGCAAGCTATTTTGTAATAACATGCTCCTTGGGTCCTGGCACACCACTGTCTTTAGGCCAAAAACACTGAGCATTCCTGCATCCATTGTGCACGAGGAGGAGCAGGAGGAGGTAGCGCAGCGCTCCATAAATAGCTGTGGGCCGTGGGTTATGGAGGAGGGCGGAACAGGCGGACGGCTGGGCTGGGCTGTTCCCCTGTTCCAAGCGGCCAAGCCCTCCATTCAGCCCATGGAGGACATCTCCTCCTCGCCTTGCCTTCCCACGTGGAGGAGGAAGGAGAGCATTGTGTGTATAGATGCTCACTGAGCTTCAGAAACAAACGCCATTGTTCCTCCTCATACTTTTTCCTAGCTCTTTTCATTTGACTTTGGTGAACCGTATATATGTGCTTTTGGGGTTATATTTTTTGGCCTCTCTACTGCTGGATGTCCCACCTCACCAAGAGCATTTCCTGCCTTTCTGTCTCTGCTGTATATAGTCTGTTGAAAGTTCTTCTTAATATCGTAGTCTATCCTTGGCCTCAACAGTGTGCACGCTCACACACCCATGCACAAAATAAATCAATCAATCAATCCAGTAGGCATTCTACTCATCACTATTTCCATTGCTTCAAACCACCTACAGGTGGAGGTGTGACACATTCTGCAGATGACGGTAATCTATTCATCATGTACCAGTAAACAGATGTCTAGCAGCCATGGAAACAACATGGACTCCTGTTGTGTTCTGCCAGGAAATGACCACCACTGTGACCACCATGGCCACAGAAGAGTACATTTACTGATACATACATGCTGATTTATTTATTTATTTTTTCAAAATAGTGAAACAAAATAGTTTAGGCATAAGGGGTATGTATGGGTAGAATACAACCCCAAATAATTAAAAACGCTACTGAATATTACTGAGTACCATCAGAATAATAGTTCATTAACGTTTTGGTGTAATAGACTTGCACCAGTGTTTGCCTATGCTTTGCATTGTGCAGGGGCTTTCAACAGGTGGTCCATGGACCACCAGTGGTCCTTGAGAGGATTACAGGTGGTCCCCAGCTAAATGACGGGCAGTTGGTAACCAAATGGACCCTTATAGTTAGTTAGTTAAATTATGTTTAAACCAGTTTTTGGTTTTTTGTTTTGTTTTGCCAGTTATCTCTCCTAAATTGTGGACAAAAACTTTAAGGTGGAAAATCCTTGCTTTTGGGACAGAGAGATTAAACATCAACATCAACGGTGGTCTGTGGCTAAAATGCAGAATAAATAGGTGGCCCTGGTATGAAAAGGTTTGAAAACCCCTGTCATAGTGTATTTCATTCACCGATTGTGGCAAATGCCATGCAAGGCACAATCAGCACATCGGGGTCAATTTGGGGTTCAGTGTCTTGCCCAAGGACACTTCGACATATAGACAGCAAGAGCCGGGATTCGAATTTCCGCCCGGATCATTGGATGACCTACTGAGCCACAGCTGTTAGGGTACAAATATGCAGAATAAACCAGTACAATAAAGGTTTGTGATGCTGCAGGTTACCATGCTACAGAGATGCGTGGGTCCAGGTAGTTGAGCTTGGAGGTGCCCAGAGCGATCTGCTTGTTCTCCTCCCTGTCAGTGGCCTGCATCTGCAGCTTCATCAGCTGCTCTTCTATCCTCTGCACCGCCTTCCGTTTCAACTCCACCGCCCTGAAACGTACAGCACAGACAACAGTTTAAAAAGTGCATTGGCACTGCCCTCATGATTCAATTCCATTCGATTCGCTTTCGTTCTATGCATTGTAATGGGTAGCTTTTCTTTATTACAGCACAGCATGGCAAATACAGGCAGTGAGGTATAAATGGCAAATGGTGCATTCATAGAGTGCCTTTATCCAACGGTGCTTTACATAGTGCAGTACATTCACCCATTCACACACATATTTATATTTATACACCGATTGTGGCGGTTTTGCCCAAGGACACATTGGCGTGTAGATAGGAGTATTCGAACCCCAGACGTTCAGATATACTGAACAGCATATCTGATTTAGAATAAAATTATATATACCGGTACTATATACAGGATTATAATTATAGTGTAATAACATTATATAATTCTATTCAGGCCTTAATTATTGATTCTGTCAGATTGCTGCATCAATGCAGAATCACAACGCGTTGCTGAATCGGTTATTCTTGACACCTCTACAATCCAAGTGAATCAGATTTTGATTTGAGATAGTTCATAACTACCACTTTGATCACTTTGATATCCAATCCAATTATTAGTACTACACTTAAAGAGTAGATAAACATATAAAACAGTTGACTCTAATGCAGTGGTTTTCAACCTTTTTTGATACCAGGGCCCACTATTTATTCAGAATTTGAACCACGGACCACCATTTAAGGACATTTTAGCACAGACCCCATAACTAAAGATTTATTTTGCTTTTCTCCACAATTCCAGGCTGGATTTGGGAAACAAAACAGTCAAATATACAGATCAAGATGTCCATTAATCTTCTACATTCTCTAGTTGTGTTGACTTGGGCTAATTCAGATGATGAATATTCTACTCTCTTCCCTAGAGTGTGTAAAATGAAAACCAAATGGACCTGCAAGGGTCCATTTGGTTTTATTTTCACACTCTCAAAGAGTTACATCTGGTTAACCAACTCCCCATCATTTAGCTGGGGACCAGCTGGAACCCTCTCAAGGACCACTGGTTGAAAACCACTGCTTTACTGGGTGAGTGGAGCGGTGTAATGTGTGACTGAGGGCTTACTTTTTGCTCCTGTCATCATGAGAAGCCTTGTGATCGGCCTTGGCAGCTTTCAGCTGCTTCCTGGCTGTAGACAGCTGGCTCTGTTTCTCGTCGATCTGGAGATCACCACACGTTGCAATGCTGAACTCATGCATTTTATGCTTAATCAAGAGCTGAAATATATCACCCTGGTCTTTGCCATCCCATCGATTATCACAAAACCTTCGATTTGAAGTGATCCAGCACTCCAAAAAAATTGGTGGTGGAAAAGTACATTTTACATGATTGTACTTAAAGGAGAAATCCACGCCAAAACACATTGGCCATGCAGATCACATCACACCACACACTACAGTATATTAATTTATCCAGCACACACTACATGATTTTTAATAAACCCAGGTGGAACCCCAGTGGCAAGAGTTTTGACTTGAGAGATTGGAGGCAGAAGGGAGGAGAGGAGAGGAGGAATAGATTACCACTGAGATTACGATTAAATAAAGGCTGCCCCAGAGTGACCTAAAACTCATGTCTGAGTATCAGTGTGCTATTAAAATATGATGTGTGGAAAAAAAAGTTTGGAGCTACCAAAATACCTACATTAGAATAAAGACAACCTAAAGACAACCTGTGGCAATGCAGACTCCTGTAGAACGGGGGGTATCTATGACAAAAATCAAGGGCAATATAAATTATGTCACAGTGATTAAGGAAGATGAATGTGTTTTGGTGTAGATTTCTCCTTTAAATTAATTTTCCTTTCTTTTTTGGTACTTCACTGGAGTAGTTTCACTTCCCAATGCGTTTACTTCTACTCCACTAAATGTGGTCGATGGAATAGGGTTCATTTGGTTATAGAGCTGGTCTCTACCTTGGTCTGCAGGTTCTGCATGGACTTCTCAAAGGTCTTGGGTGGCGCCCTCTGGTGGTTACAAAGAATAGCTACAGCCCGGTTGGCTCGGTTGTATGACAAGATCTTAGCCGGGAGGCTGTCCTCAGCTAAAAACAATGACACACAGACAGACACAAACATCTGATTAAATAAACAATAAAACTACAACACAGATACAATACCACACAGAAACATCTGACAAAATAAATGTGTTTTGTCTAATTTATGAAAAAAAAGGAAAGGTTTTTGCTGTACACACTATAAGGCTGCTAATCACTTACGACAGGTGAGCTCTTTGAGCTGCTGCTGCAGAGTGATGGAAGCGTTGTAGGTACGGAACACTTTGGCCGTCAGTCCGTCCATCAGCTCCTGTAAGTGCTTGTTCAGAATAGACGTCTGAGGAAGAGGAGAGGAAAGGGAGACGGATAGAGGAACGGGACGTGAGCAAGAAACGTCTACTCTCTATGTCTGTTCAGTAGAGGAAGAAGAGATCCTGGGATAAGAGATGGGCCCTATTTTCAACATTATCCAAAAAACCTCTTTGCCGATTTTTTTCTATTTCTTAAAACATTTTTAAAAAGATCAAACTGACACAAGCTCAGAACATGTTGTTGTACTGTAGATTGGCTAGTTGAACAATTTTAAAATGTCTTTTGAAATAGCAAAAAAAAAAGCAAAAAACTTTAGGGAGACATCAGATTCTAAAGCCTGACTCATAATTCATAAGTCAAAATGATTTGTAAAGCACACTTAAAAACAATCATGTAACGTGCCAATCTATCGACAGGTTGTGAGCTTGTAGACTGGCCATTTCAACTATTGAAAAAAAAGTTTAATTGTTTAAGAAGGCAAATAAGTTGCGCATGCATGCTGAGTGACTTACATTGAGTCTGTCAAAGAGGTCATCCTCAGGCTGCTTGTTCTCCAGGAACAACTGAAGGTTCTTAAAGACCTGAGAAATTAGATGAGCATCAAAGAGGTTAGAGTGTAGTCATTATGGAGGCCAGGGTGCAATGTCACATTTCCACAAGAGAGGACGGGGACACTTCACCTGTGTCGCCACCACTGAGACGAGCACAGGTGTTATAGTTACTACTAAGAGAGTGCACGAGAGAGAGAGAGAGAGAGAGAGAGAGAGAGAGAGAGAGAGAGAGAGAGAGAGAGAGAGAGAGAGAGAGAAAGAGAGAGAGAGAGAGAGAGAGAGAGAGAGAGAGAGAGAGAGAGAGAGAGAAAGAGAGAGATAGTCTGTGTGACTTGGTGTGCATTTGCCCATATGTAAGTGGGTGGTGGCGTGTTTATGGGGGAAAAGTGTATTGTTTTGTGTGTGTGTGTGTGTGTTTGTGTGTGTGTGTGTGTGTGTTTGCACATGTGCGTGCATGTGTGCATGCTTGCATGTTTGCAGGAAACAGACCACCCCATGAGGCCTTGCTGACGGAAAGCATTTAGGGCCTAGATCACCTGTCTGTACAAACATCCTCCTTTACACACGCACGCACGCGTGCACACACACACACACGCACGCACACACGCACACACTTATTACTATACTTTGACATCGGACAACGTCAACATGTTTTGGACAGAGATTTTATGAATGGCATTTCCTCTCTCTCCCTCTGGCACCCCCCTCCCTCCCTCTCACTTTCTCTACCCCCCCCTTCATCTCTCTACCCCTCTATGTCTCTCACTCGTTTCTCCACAGGGATCTTGTTGTAGTAGCGGATGGAGTCCTTCCCCAGGAAGTCGAATTCCACCACGTACTCCTGGTCGTCCATCTTGGGGTGCAGGTTGATGTGCTCCACCCTCAGAGAGCAGCAGCCCACCGTGTCCGCCGTCTCCCCCTCTTCCTTCTCGTTGCCCGCCCTCAACGCCAGCTACACACCACACGCACGCACGCACGCACGCACACACACACACACACACACACACACACACACAGTTATGCACACACACAACCTCCATGTTAATTTAGAGCTGAAAACAACATTAAATATAAGCTTAGGTTGTAACAATTATCGTCCACAGAGACATTCTGATGATAGGCTTTGGTGAACAGTTTGATATCAATGTCAATTTCAATATCGTATCGGAAGGTTCAATATCGATTTATTTTTATATTTATGTACGTTGTATTTATTAACTTGTCTATGTCAGAAACACTGACTGAGGGCTATCTGACTGCAATGACGTGTATGATTGTACTTTTCATGGTCTTCATTGTTTAAAATGGCTCTAAAGTGTTCTATTTGATTGAACATGTCCATACAGTTTAGAATTGTTTTAAAATGTTCTAGTATAATAAAAGCAAAGTATTTTGTGGGGGAAAAAAATCACAATATATATATATCAAATCGAATCACAACATAATTAAGAATCGCTATATAAAATGATTTGGCACCCACTAAAATCGTACCAAATACATCTGACGGATGTGACACTTCCAGCTAGGCACTCTCTCCCTTAGTGTTGTTTTCTCTCTCTGCAGATGAGTAAGGCTGGGATCAAGGCTAGTTTCGGGTAGGGATGTGTAGGAATGGGCGTTGGCTCTTAATGGTTGCCGTTAGTGGGTTCACCTTGTCTATGAAGTAAAGAGCCACGGCTCTTTGTCGGATCCTCATCTCTTTAGACTTCCAGTCGTCTCTGTACCCGGCACGCAGCCGGTCCACACACTTCTTCAACCTCCTTGCCGTCTCGTACTTCTGCCAGTCCTTTTCCCCCTGGACACACGCACGCACATACATACAGTACATACACAGCTCAATGACCACTTTAACCCTTAGTGTACTGAACGCGTTTTGGTGCTCTAAGCATTATGTTTTAACTACTGAAAAATAGCAGATCTACAAGCTCATAGCGCGCCACCGAGTGGCGCGCTATGAGCTTGTATCTCTGCTATTTTTGAAAAAATCGTGAAAACGTGGTGCAATTCTTTGAATATTATGTTATTCAGAAACTAGAAACTAGAAAACTAGAAATTATTCAGAAACTAGAAATCTAGAAACTAGAAATCCAGAAATCAGAAACTAGAAATCAAGGTCCGATTTACTCTAGGCCTGAGCGCCATGTGCTGACATCACGCGTCATGCATGGAAAAGGGCTGAGCTACAGCTCACAGGTGATGAAACGCTCAGTGTGTACCTTGATCCTGGAGCTGGGGTTGAGCATGATGTACTTGATGGAGCCCTGGATGTTCTCCGTCCAGGACACCAGCCAGGTCACCTTGTTGTCGTGCCGCACCTCCCTCCAGCGAGTGCCTGGAGGGGGTTTGGGATGCTTGGAGTCCCTGCAGAAGATATGGCAAGGCCAGGCACTTTTATTTTCATAGCACATTTCACTTTCAACAACAATGTGCTTTACATCAAGCAAAGGAGACACCATTACAAAACAATGCCATACTGTATAGTGCATATAACAAAAGAGGTAAAAACATGTCAGAAAAAAAGAAAATTAACTAAGCCAACTGTGTTAAATAAGAGTAGCAGCAGAACTGCCAATTTCCTAGGAGTTTGTAGTGCATCAAAAATAAATGTTGCTTGTGGTTGTGGAAACAAAAAACAGACTTTTCCAAGATGACTTGAGAGGTCTGGATGATTCACGATGTATCCCATATGGGAAAAAAATTGTATGTGTCACCTTTCGTATACTCTAAGAATAAAGTTAATATAAGATCCATAGGACTTTTTTGTACTGAGGAGACTCCGTTGTATAAGCAATTATACAACAGAGACAGGAGAGTCAGAAGTGAAAGAAAACCCAGGGATGAACAGTACAGAATGTAGAGGCCAACATGTCCCTCTCTGGGTCATGTTATTGTTTCATGCACAGACTGTACGCTATGGGCTGTACTAACAGGAAGATTACCTTTGACACACTGTATGTAACACACACACGCTGTGTGTGTGTGTGTGTGTGTGTGTGTGTGTGTGTGTGTGTGTGTGTGTGTGTGTGTGTGTGTGTGTGTGTGTGTGTGTGTGTGTGTGTGTGTGTGTGTGTGACATCAAACGTGTCGGGTGCATGACAACAATGAATCTATCATCAAGAGACTGACAGCCAAAGATAATTACGTTCTAGCACTATAAAACAGGCAACATGGCAGAAGAAGTGAAGGAAGCATTATGGCATAATCTTCAACAGTGTCTTACACCTTATCCCTAAACATTTTCATACTAGCCAATCTACGTTGACATGCTGTGAACTTGTAGCCATTTGTATCACTCTGCTCTAATATGGCTCACAGGGGATAGTTATGGTACCATCACTGTACTCTTTATGAGAACGCTGGCTTGTCCTATCTCTCTGAAAGACGTGATAAGCACTGTTTTTTTTTTATTAAGTGACCAAGCAGTGACTTGGTCACTTAATTGATATTGCTGCTTTTCTCCTTCTTACTTCCGCCAGAAATAGCTGTTCTGGCTGAACCGTGCAGTCGGTTTTCGCGAAAATTGGTAATCTGGTAGAGGGTGATGCCAAACGGTGATGATGCGAAGCCTGTGACCACTGGTCAAATGGTGGCGCTATAGCACTCAACTGAAATTGCAAACTTTAAACACTTATAACTTATGAACTGCTTGACTCTCAGAAATGTAACTTATATTCACTTATGCGTCTGCTTATGCCGAACAACTTTTGTATTCTGACTTTTGACCTCTGACCTTTAGATGAACCGCCATCTTGAATTATATGTAAAACAGTTAAAATGTCTGTTCTCCTACAATCTTTGATCAAAATGCATAACAATGACCTACACATGAACTTTGGAGCCATACGAATATGAAAATAGGTGTGGATTTTGTTTTAAGTGAAAAAATTATGTTTTTACGAGCCAATGAAAATTGCTCGTTTGTGAAAATGATTCTAATGCCCCTAATCTACACATGCAGCGTAATATGCTTCTGATATTTTACAGTTTTGTAGAGGGGGATGCCAAATAGCAGCAAAACCAGTCTTACTCAAATTGCTCAAATGGGGGCTGTTACGTGTATTATTATGGGGGAACAGACAGACAGACAGTGCAGGCAGCATGTGTTCCTCCCCTCTATATTCTGCTCTCCTCTCCTTCTCTCCAGTTTGTCAATCATACTCACAGGTCCAGCCCACTCATCTCCAGTACCAGCCCACTCCTCCACCTCTCACCACCGGTTGGGCCACCACGCATCTGTCTCCTCCAATCACCTCCATCATCAGACTATATAAGGCACCTGTTGTCTTCCACTCACTCCCTTTCCAGCCTGCCAGCAGACAGCAGCTCCAAACCATTCAGTGTCCTAAGCATACCAGTTTTGCCAGTTTGTCCAAATACAAGTCAAATAGTAGTCCTTAGAAGTTGTCCTAAACACAGCCATTTTGTAAAACCAGTCTTTGTTGTTAAAAACGAGGCTATTCGGTAAAGCCCTACTCTAGCCACAGTCTCACAGTAAAAGTACTGTTAAAGTACCGTACTGTACTGTTTATAATCGGAGTACTTTCTTTTGTTTGTAGTTCTAGTATTTAAGTTCAGCCTTCCCATTTTGAGTTAAGTTCTTCAGGGAAGGGACAGGGGAAGACAGGGTACCCTGTACATTTTGCAACACGTAGGTAACTCCCGTGTTTTTTACACCAGGTTAGAGGTGAGTGCCACATGTTGTAATTTCCTTTTTTTGAAGGTAGAGTAGGAATTGTTTGTTTGAGTAATTCCCGTAGGTTAGAGGGTTGGGGTTCTAGGTAGGTGTGTTGTTGATTGTAACTTTTTCTGGCACCACCAGTCCCTTCCCTTAGCTTTTTGTATTTTCTGTTCAGTAACCTTACTACTTTAATTCAATAAATTGTAACCCTCAGTTTTCCTTAACCCTTTGTCCGCCCATCATTTAATTTTCCGGGTATTATATGTAAATCCCGTCTGGGATATTACAGGGGCGCTATAACAATTCTTTGAAACTGAAACATTTGAACAACCATAACTCGGGCCTTGTTTGGCCAAAAATCATGGGACTTGTTTCTACATGTTCCTTGATTCATGTGGAACACATCTGTAACTTTGACCGGTAAGCTCCACCCCCAGAGTGTCTGCCATTTTAAGCAGTTTAAAAAATGCTCATGCCTGATTTTCTGCCTGGATTTTTGATCAATTTGCATGACACCTGCTACATGAGAACTTTGGCCCCATCCGGACAAAAGTTCCGAAGCAAATTTGTTTTCATCAAAAAATGGCAACACTGGAGCAAGTATATTGTGCCAGATTGTGTGAGAGCAATAAGCATGTGGAACTTAGGGAAGCATGTGAAATATGGTCTTCCAATTTCCAAGGTGAGTTTTCCATTTTTATATGGCTTATTGTGCATATAGTGCTGTTTGCATATTGTCACACGGTTTGGTGGTCTTGCATGTATCTGTGATGTGATGATGTGTTACGAGCATGTCAATGTGCAAAGTTTGAATACTTGGTACCAAGACATAAAAGCTCCCATCATGTGATGAGATATATATATATATATATATATATATATATATATATATATATATATATATATATATATATATATATATATATATATATATATATATATATATATATATATATATATATATATATTTGTGTGTGTGTGTTGCATGTAGCAGGGAGACCTGTCTCCAGACAATCAGAGCCATCTAGTAGAAGAGTTGCGACATTGAGGGGTCAGAAAACCGCCTGGTCACGTGGTTCTCATACTCGAGCCCATAGGCTTCAATGCATTCAGTAACTTCCGGCTGTCACTATCCAACAGAAGTCTATGTAGACGGACTGGCCCCATGAAGTGAACAGAGTTGGCGTAACTGTCTATTTCCAGGGCTCTGCAGACAATGATCTGTGGCCACTCCCCAAACACTCACCCACTTGCAGGTGGCCACTGACAGCCCCTCCCCCACTATAAAGCCAGGGACTTAGTCATTCAGTCCTCCTATTGCTGTCAACATGCACTGAGTGAGCAAGGTAGGCATTAGGTGTTTTTTATGCTAAACCATCACTCACATTATTGTATGTAGTAAATGGTCCTGTTGTTCCTCAGGTGCTCTCCTCCTAGTTCTGGGCGCTGAGGGACAAGCTCCTGTTGGGTTGTTTGCACTTAACTGGAGGTATGTTTATGCACAAGGAGCTTGTAGATCAGCCATTTCTAATTGACACTTTACTATTTGTATAATTTTACACTGTGGTTCAGTATTCTTCAGGTGACCTCTGCATAAGCCTCAGTACTGCTCAAGAGCCTCTTTTGTTTGTTTTCTTGCACTTAACCAGAGGTATGTTTTAAAGGTAGGGGAAGTGATTTGAAATTCATGGTGTAGTACCAGCCTGGTGCACTAGGGGCCCCCAAAAGTAGCTACACTATGTGAACCTGCTGCTCTCTCCTGATTGGAGGAGAATTGTGGTGACCTGGGGAACGTTTATTAGCTCCTCTGCTAACGTGGGGGGGGGGGAACTCCATATGTGGTTTCCACACCTTATAATAGAGCATTTTAACAGAAAAAAATATTTTTTGGGTGATATCTGACAAAAGTGAAATCACTTCTCCTACCTTTAAGCAAGGAGCTTGTAGATCGGCCATTTTTAAATGTTCATGTTTGAATGTTTTATGATATATTGTGATTTATGTACTCATATGGGTTTTTGTTACACTTCCAGTGTAGACGGGTGTAGCCTACATGACCTGTTGGTGGACCTGTTGCGTGTGGCCATGACAGCACACACACACACACACACACACACACACACACACACACACACACACACACACACACACACACACACACACACACACACACACACACACACACACACACACACACACACACACACACACACTCTGTCTGTCAATCAGTGTCTGTGCTTAACTCCCTCTGTCTCTCCCTCACTCAGTGTGGCACACCCAGCTGGCACCTGCAGCAAGTTCCCCAATCAGCCATGCTCCTCCTCCTGCATAAAAGCCAGCTCCTTCAGTCTGATGGCAGACAGACCAGACAACAGCTCAGCAGCCCAGCTCTGTTCTTGTTAGCCTTTGTTTTCAGTTCTCTTTAGTTAGTTTATTTCTGTTTGGCCTGGAGATGGCCGGCAGCCTTGGTTTTCGTTATGTTTTAGTTCTCGGTTTAGGATTCATTTGTTAAGGTAGGGCGAGGGGTGGGAACATCTTCGACGTCCCTAGGGGTGGCCTGGGCCCCCCCTCCTGTTTGCGGCATCTCCAGGTCTTCCTTTGTTCTCCTTGTTTGGTAAAGTAATCATGTAAATAATTCATTACAAGTAATCAGATTACTTAAGTATCCCTACCAGTTCAACCAGCAATGCTGCCCTTGTACAAATGTAATCTAATACTTTTGGGAGTGGTTGTTAATAAAAACCGTTAAACCTTGCCATTCTCTTGATGTCCTTCTTTTATGTTGGAGTTTCCATTTTAGCCACCTCACTGCTTTTACAATGGAACTTGCATGGCTCATCAATGAAATGTTTAAATTACTTTGAAAATAATTCATTTGACCATCAAATATATAATGCAGCCTGGCATTGGTCATTTTATGAATCACATTCACTGTTAACATTGATGTGTAGGCTCTTGTTTTGAAGCATTTTTATCATAGATAATCATTGATTAAGGGTAGTTGTTTGTTGAAAGGATACACTTCATAAAAACGTACTGCTGTAAACCAGTATACTTTTATATTGTATGTAGAGTTTCACATCAGAATGTGGCAGATTGTCACACCCCCATGTCCTATTGCTTCAGTTTTCTTTATAAACTGATTTGTCTTGTGTTTTGTTTATCCACTGCTGCATGCTGATCTAAAATCCAATTTTAATGCAACGCTCCAGAGCCATTTAGAGACGGAGTTGCGCCAATGATGGGGTACACAGTTACATTTGGTTAGTCACGTGATCAGTGGTCACAGTGAGCCTAACGGTGACAAATCATAATCTAGTGTCTGAAACACATTGAAGTGAGTAAGATGAGATGTAAAATGACAGCCGGTTTGAATTATTTTACAGTAACAATTAAAGTCTCTGCAATGTGTATGATTTGCTATTACTTAAAAAGACCTAACATAAAAGGATTCAAGCTGGGCTTTTACTATGAGTCCAATGCATTTCTGCCTACTTCTCAATAGCACTGAGTTACACTCGCATATCATGAAAGTGACATTCACGGAAATGTCACTTTGTGATTGAGATGATAAAACTCAATGTAATGGTAATGGCACCAATGCAGTGGCCTTATGGTTAGAGTGTCTACCCTGAGACTGGGAGACTGGGGTTCGATTCCCGGCCAGGTCATACCCTGACATTCTAGATTTCCAGTAGTAACCTACCCAACGAAAGCTTTGCATTGTACAAGCCTTGATCATTTCATGTAACAGTGTAGTGGTTAAAACATTGTGCCAGATTATGTTAGATTAACTTCTTGAACAAAGTGGCCATTAAAGGTAGGGGAAGTGATTTCACTTCTGTCAGATATCACCCAAAAAAAAATTTTTTTCTGTTAAAATGCTCTATTATAAGGTGTGGAAACCATATATGGAGTTTCCCCCTCCCCCATGTTAGCAGAGGAGCTAATAAAAGTTCCCCAGTTGGTGGCAAATTCTCCTCCAATCAGGATCGAGCAGCAGGTTCACATAGTGTAGCTACTGTTAGGCGCCCCTAGTGCACCAGGCTGGTACTACACGATGAATTTCAAATCACTTACCCTACCTTTAAACAACTGTTGTTAACTAGTGTCCAATCACATTTATTTCACAATTTCTTCTAGTTGTACTTGAATTGTACTGTAATTGTCCAAGCTTTTATCAGTTTTGTTGTAGGAGGCCAGGTTGTAGGCTACTGTAGGAATTTTACATTTCATTTATTCATTCACTATTGTATGGACCCGGGGCAAAAGCACCCCCCTCAGATAATTTCTCAAAAATATGTTCCTTCTTCTGCATATTGTTCTGACTCCTTATTGCTGCTTGCTTGGTCACGTTTTATTGCTGCTTGCAGCTATATTTATTATTATTTTTAAAGCCATTTCTGGAAAAGTTCCCCCATATATATGCAATATGTTAGAGCAGAACCCTATCATATATTCACCCCGTTCAAGCCATTTTTTTAACCCTTAAGGTTCCGTTTACTCACTCAAACTTGAGTAGAACAGCTTTTTCTATCAGTGCTCCCTCTGACTGGAATGAGCTACAAAAGACCATAAAAATTTCCTCTCTTCCCTCCCTGGGTCAATTTAGGGAAATAATTTCCAGGATCCTTACTCACGATTGTAATTGTTTTAATTGTAATTGTCTACCTCTGTCTTGGTTTTTGCTTTTGCTTTATTGTGTTATGCTGTTGTTGATGTTGTGTTTTGTTATATGTACATTCAGCTACAGTGGAAATGAGCGAATGCCCCTCAATTGTACTGCGAACTAGTCTTGGGCAATATACCGGTATTACCGTTTATCGCGATATTGGAAATCAATACCGAGTAATATCGTTGGGTTTATAAAAAATATCGAATACAGAATATCGTCAAATACCGACATTATACTGTATTCTATTAAAATATGAGCAATGAGATTTTTAATTGTAACTATACAAACAAATTTCATGTTACACACATGCCTAAACTAGCCCTTATTTGGGCTAGGCCTTTTGGAAACAATGTATTTCCAACTCCAGTTTTTTTTCCCTATTTAGGCTGCTTGAACAGCAGAGCGCTCAGTTTCTGACCCCTCAATGTCGCAATTCTGAGAACTAGGTGACTGGTGGAACGTGTCCGACTGATTGCACGCCATTGCCATCTAGTTTTCAATACCGGTAATATCGAATATCGAGCTAATTAACACGTTATCGATACCGATATTAAAAAATCAATACCGCCCAAGACTACTCCGAATTGAAATAAAGGTTATGATGATGATGATGATTTGAACTATTCAAAAATTTAAAAAGACGTTCAGGGAAAAGGTACTGACAAAAATAGTGCTGTTCACAGCACAATGTTACAATAATCGCCTTAAAAAAACTAAAACATAAATGGGGACCCTTTTTTACATGAAACCCATTTAGAAATGACAGAAAGACAACTGTACAGCAATGTGACAGGAGGTACACAGCTAAATGTCTTAATATACCGGTAGCTTCACAAGTTATACTTTGGCTATTAAAGCATATTTCCATTTCATCTCGCAACTATGGGAACATTTGTAGTTTTGTTTCTATTTATTATCCCACAAAATCTTCTCTTCTGGTGGTCCCTGAGATAAATGTGGGCCTGCGGCCAAATACTGCATCTCTCCTCCTCTACTGCCTAAAGACAAAGAGAGAGCAATTTTTCTCCTCTTATTTATTATTACACATACATATATACATTCAACATTTTAGTCACTGAATGTTTGCACATATGACAACTGTGCTCGGGGTCAATCTGTTCACCAAACACCCAAAAGAGATTTGGCTTTCAAACACAAACAAGAACGCGTGCAAGCTGAACAGAGAATGATCCCACCCGGACCACTACTATAAATAACTGTGAGAGCAATCACAAATTTGGCAGTGAAAAGATGGAGGGGGCGATAAAGGAGGAGGGGGGTGCACTGTGAACACGTGGTGGGACAGAAATAAAAGTGCAGGAGGGACAGAGAAAGAGACGGAGGGACGGACAGAGGGACTGACGAATGAACAGGGGAACGTAACAAAGAGGGTGGGAGTTTCGGGAAGAGGCCAGAAAAACAGCATACAGACCATGATCTACTCCTAGTTTCACAGCTGTACCTTGCAGCTCCTTTTTGTTATTTCTTCTTATCCGATACAAGTCAAACCAACAAGATACAACACCAACAACCGTCGATATGCGCACTCATTACAATCAGTTTCATCCCTGGAACCTACATTGTAAAATCCTTTGTGTCAATTTAACTCTGGGAGGACAATCAGTTTAATTTATACACTCTCAGCTAAGAGTAGGATGGAATGGATGGAAAATGGATTACGTTAACAGCAAACACAAATCATTTTGTGTGCACGCACATGCACATACACACGCACGCACGCACGCACGCACGCACGCACACACACACACACACGCACACGCACACGCACACACACACACACACACACACACACACACACACACACACACACTTCAGTGCAAAGAAACTGCAGGGTACCTTTGACCAACTTAATCAGTGATGATTGATGCCAGGAACAATTGCAGCTCCTCAGAAAAACAACATCCATGTAACATGTTGTGCTCTCAGAGGGAGACACAGTGTTCACAATCTACTTATGCAACGTGTGTGTGTGTGTGTGTGTGTGTGTGTGTGTGTGTGTGTGTGTGTGTGTGTGTGTGTGTGTGTGTGTGTGTGTGTGTGTGTGTGTGTGTGCGTGTGCGCAGCCTG
This sequence comes from Benthosema pterotum, assembly GCA_039105355.1. Taxonomy (NCBI): domain Eukaryota; kingdom Metazoa; phylum Chordata; class Actinopteri; order Myctophiformes; family Myctophidae; genus Benthosema; species Benthosema pterotum. The sequence continues at coordinate 34,483,700 of CM076968.1, forward strand.
CAGTTACAGCATTATGACATTTTGTCTGTACAACGGTAGACAGGGACTCCTTGTGGGAACAACACAGAGCAGCAGGAGCTGATATTTCCTCCTGTGCTCCAAGCTTGAGACTATGCAACATGTTTTTGGTGTTTTTTTCATAAATTAACAAGCATTTGATCATACTACAGCAGTGGTTTTCAGACTTTTTGATGCCCACTATTTATTCAAAAATTGAGCCACGGACCACCATTTGATGACATTTTAATCCCACAGACCCCAAAGTTGAAGATTTATTTTGCTTTTGTCCACAATACCAGACTGGATTTGTGAAACAAAACATAGAGATCCAAATTACCATTAATCTTTCACATTCTTTCGTTGTGTAGACTTGGGCTAATTCAGGTGATGAATATTTTAACCCGAGAGTGTAAAATGAAATCAAATGGACCCGGTGCAAGGATCCGTTTGGTTTCATTCTTATGCATTTTTAAAAGTTATACCTGTTTAAGCATCTTTTAGCTGGGGACCACCTAGGACCCTCTTAAGGACCACTGGTTGAAAACCACTGCACTGCAGTATCAGCACAAAATCATCGAAGGTAGCAGATCCACAAACTCAAAGCACGGCGTGTACTAAGCAATGAATTTCACACTTGTGGTTCTGCTTTGCTGTTTTTAAATTCCGTAAACAAATAACAGTTTCAGACAAATAAGGTTTCCAGCTGACAGAATCTGAATAGTCACTGATGTCTATGACAACACCACCATGGCGGTGATGGTAATGGGAACAGGTAAATGAAAGAGGATTGACCCACTTGCTGCAGTTGATGATGATGTCTTCGGGTCGGATGCGGCGCTTCAACATGCCCATCTTGGGGTGGTCTCCTCGCCCTCTGAAGAGGCCCGGGGGCTCGATGCGGAAGTTGCCGATCCTCTCCTTGTGGTTGTCCATCACGCAGAAGCCGTACTCTTGAAGAACCTTCTCATTTTCCTCTTTGATTTTCTACAAAAATGATCGAGACAGCAAGCTCACTCTCAATGAGACATTATAAAAACAGAGAAATTCTAGTTTGTGTTTGAGAATGTTTGTTTTGACGTATGTCATTACAGCTCTCGTTTATTTGCTGAATGGCTCTGAAAAGAAAAGCAGTTTGAAGATGTTATGGAGGAATACATGTACCGGTAAATACATACTAGACCGACCATGTGCGATGGTACTCTTTTGTTTGTTCTAATAATTGTTTATCGAATTTTGAGAAAATTCCATTTGAAAAACATAAATATTGTCTACAAGGTGAAAGACCAATTGAAACCGCCTGTATTATTCTCACAGGGATACTGGACGTCTCGCCATGTTTTCTTAACGCCGCAGCAAAAAGTCGAGAGAAACAAGTACAGTAACGTTATGTTTTGAAGGATATATACTGTATATATATATATATATATATATATATATATATATATATATATACGTCCATAGATTTTATGGCATGAAAATCAATGACCATCAACTTGGTGTCTGTTCCAACGACAGGTTGACAACAACAACATGGCAACAATATAGTAATATTAGCTTTGTGATATTATTAGCCATTAATCATTCGAACGCATAATAACAAAGTAATGAAAATTCAGGAATTATAGCTCCTCCTCCTGTATTTGTTGTCATTTGCCCTGTTGTTGCCACAGCCCTTCCTCTGTGTTGCATCCCCTTTTCCCTTTTCCTGCTAGGCTGCTACACATCCTCCACCCGTTTAAATTCTCTCCTCTCTTTTTGTGTAAAGCTCAAAATCACTTCGCAATATCTTTCCCAGAGTTTTATAGACAAGATGACATTCCTCTGATCAGGCCTGCCTCATGGTCAGTATAAAGTACTGACATGATGACATGACATGATACTGATCATGTCAGTGTCAGTGTCAGTATTATGATCAGTATCATGTCGGTACTATGACCAGTAACATGTCAGTATTATGGTTCGTATCATGTCAGTATTATGGTTCGTATCATGTCAGTATTATGGTTCGTATCGTGTCAGTATTATGGTCAGTATCATGTCAGTATTATGGTTCGTATCATGTCAGTATTATGGTTCGTATCGTGTCAGTATTATGGTCAGTATCATGTCAGTATTATGGTTCGTATCATGTCAGTATTATGGTTTGTATCATGTCAGTATTATGGTTCGTATCATGTCAGTATTATGGTTCGTATCATGTCAGTATTATGGTTCGTATCATGTCGGTATTATGGTTCGTATCATGTCGGTATTATGGTTAGTATCATGTCAGTATTATGGTTCGTATCATGTCGGTATTATGGTTCGTATCATGTCGGTATTATGGTTCGTATCATGTCGGTATTATGGTTCGTATCATGTCGGTATTATGGTTCGTATCATGTCGGTATTTTGGTTCGTATCATGTCGGTATTTTGGTTCGTATCATGTCGGTATTTTGGTTCGTATCATGTCGGTATTATGGTTCGTATCATGTCAGTATTATGGTTCGTATCATGTCGGTATTTTGGTTCGTATCATGTCGGTATTTTGGTTCGTATCATGTCAGTATTTTGGTTCGTATCATGTCAGTATTATGGTTCGTATCATGTCAGTATTATGGTTCGTATCATGTCGGTATTATGGTTCGTATCATGTCGGTATTATGGTTCGTATCATGTCGGTATTATGGTTCGTATCATGTCGGTATTATGGTTCGTATCATGTCGGTATTATGGTTCGTATCATGTCGGTATTTTGGTTCGTATCATGTCGGTATTTTGGTTCGTATCATGTCAGTATTTTGGTTCGTGTCATGTCAGTGTTATGGTTCGTATCATGTCAGTATTATGGTTCGTATCATGTCAGTATTATGGTTCGTATCATGTCAGTATTATGGTTCGTATCATGTCAGTATTATGGTTCGTATCATGTCAGTATTATGGTTCGTATCATGTCAGTATTATGGTTCGTATCATGTCAGTATTATGTTTGTAATCATGTCAGTATTATGGTTCGTATCATGTCAGTATTATGGTTCGTATCATGTCAGTATTATGGTTCGTATCATGTCAGTATTATGGTTTGTATCGTGTCAGTATTATGGTCAGTATCATGTGTCAGTATCATGTCAGTATTATGGTTCGTATCATGTCAGTATTATGGTTTGTATCATGTCAGTATTATGGTCAGTATCATGTCAGTATTATGGTCAGTATCATGTCAGTATTATGGTTCGTATCATGTCAGTATTATGGTTTGTAATCATGTCAGTATTATGGTTTGTATCATGTCAGTATTATGGTTTATGGTTCGTATCATGTCGGTATTATGGTTCGTATCATGTCGGTATTATGGTTCGTATCATGTCGGTATTATGGTTCGTATCATGTCGGTATTATGGTTCGTATCATGTCGGTATTATGGTTCGTATCATGTCGGTATTATGGTTCGTATCATGTCGGTATTATGGTTCGTATCATGTCGGTATTTTGGTTCGTATCATGTCGGTATTTTGGTTCGTATCATGTCGGTATTTTGGTTCGTATCATGTCGGTATTTTGGTTCGTATCATGTCAGTATTATGGTTCGTATCATGTCAGTATTATGGTTCGTATCATGTCGGTATTTTGGTTCGTATCATGTCGGTATTTTGGTTCGTATCATGTCGGTATTTTGGTTCGTATCATGTCGGTATTATGGTTCGTATCATGTCGGTATTATGGTTCGTATCATGTCGGTATTATGGTTCGTATCATGTCGGTATTATGGTTCGTATCATGTCGGTATTATGGTTCGTATCATGTCGGTATTATGGTTCGTATCATGTCGGTATTATGGTTCGTATCATGTCGGTATTATGGTTCGTATCATGTCGGTATTATGGTTCGTATCATGTCGGTATTATGGTTCGTATCATGTCGGTATTTTGGTTCGTATCATGTCGGTATTTTGGTTCGTATCATGTCAGTATTTTGGTTCGTGTCATGTCAGTGTTATGGTTCGTATCATGTCAGTATTATGGTTCGTATCATGTCAGTATTATGGTTCGTATCATGTCAGTATTATGGTTCGTATCATGTCAGTATTATGGTTCGTATCATGTCAGTATTATGGTTCGTATCATGTCAGTATTATGGTTCGTATCATGTCAGTATTATGTTTGTAATCATGTCAGTATTATGGTTCGTATCATGTCAGTATTATGGTTCGTATCATGTCAGTATTATGGTTCGTATCATGTCAGTATTATGGTTTGTAATCATGTCAGTATTATGGTTCGTATCATGTCAGTATTATGGTTTGTAATCATGTCAGTATTATGGTTCGTATCATGTCAGTATTTTGGTTCGTATCATGTCAGTATTATGGTCAATAGCATGGCAGTATTATGATCAGTATCATGTCAGTAATGTTGTGGTCAGTATCATGCCAGTACTATGGTCAGTGTTCTCAGTTTTGCCTCAGTGTTTAATCATCCTTCTGGGAGTGAGTTCTCAACAGTGACCGCAGCAGTGTCAATTATCACTCACTTAACAAATAAAAGCATATCACATCCCCTTAAGGTTGTTTAAGGTTATGATTAAGGACAAATCTCTACTGAGATATGGTGACATGGAATGACTTCCTTGCTTGTGTGAAAACAGGAAATGGTAATGTTTGGTGCATGATCACCTACAGAACAGCAATGCCAAACCAACAATGCAAGCTGAACTGGATAGAGAATGTGAAATAGAAGCAAGATCATTTTCTGGATCTGCTCCCAGGTAGATAATACTAGACATGAGGCCCGCTGCGCGGGCCTCACGCCTAGAGTCCGCGCCATTGTAGCGACAGGCGACTTGCATTCACCCCAAGTTTGAAAATGTTCATGTTTTGGACACTTTGCAACACTGCATCTTTCGTCATAGGCAATGTAATTTTGGACATACTAAGAGGAATTGTAATAGTTGTGACTAACATGAAATTCTTAGAAAAGATTATGATCAGGAACAGGCAGGTATACAATGCAGCAGTAAAGAGGATACATGGAATATGGAGGGGGACAGTGGTATTATGTGTAGGCAAAGTTCTGTGCAACATAAACCCTAACAAAGAATAAGACATAGTTGGAACTGTTTGTATAGCAGTGGACTCAAGTGAAAACAGGAAACGCCAGTATACAGGTATAAGGCAGAGGGCAGTGTGTTTGTGCCTTTACAATGTGGTGATAGTTGCACATGCACCATATGACATACACAGTCACACACATCGATGGTGGCATAGTATGGGCCCGTAGTTGAGGGATACTTAAATCTGAGATAGTGATAGGAACCAAATGGGCCGTTGGGTCGGTAACTCAGTGTACAAATGGAACCAAATGGACCCGCTAGAGGTGTTGTACACAATCAGAGTTACATTAACAGTGGTTGCACAATATAAATGGAGGGTCACAGAAAAAGAATTGGCATTTTTTTAAATCTTTATTTGCAGTTAATTTTTTTTTTAGAAAAAAGTGGTCCAGGTGTTATTTAGTGAAAATACTCCTTTATGGCTGTTTCCCCTACCCCAAAATAAGCTTATAATGAGGCCAATGGGCGTTGTGCAAGTTCACCTATATACATCGCTCCAAAATGCAATTCTTTTGCTATATATTGTGTCTCCACCATGTCAGTAGTGAGTTAACGCTCACACTCTGTCTCAAAAGCTGGGGGCGTGGCACATGGTTTATGGCTGAACCACTGCTGAAACAAAAGTGAAAGTGTGAGTGTTAACACACTACTGACATGGTGGAGACACAATATGTAGGAAAAAATTGCATTTTGGAGCAATGTATATAGGTGAACTTGCACAACGCCCATTGGCCCCATTATAAGCTTATTTTGGGGTAGGGGAAACAGCCATAAAGGAGTATTTTCACTAAATAACACCTGTTTTGGGCCGGAATTCTCCTTTAAATGGGGTGTGTGTAGCCAAATTCATGTCAACAGGGGGTCCTTGCAATAAAAAATAACACTGCAGGTGCTTTAAAATGTTCTCTTATAGGGTCCATTGTAGGGGCCTGTGTATAGCCTAATTGATGTTAAACTGGGGGTCGTTGCGATTAAAATGAAGACTGGGAGAGCTTTAAAATGCTCTCTTATAGGGTCCATTGGGGGTCCTTAGAATGTAAAAGTTGTATGTTGTCGTGAAATGTAGCTACTATCCAACTAAACTTATATACAGTATTGTTATGATTACTACTGCTATGCAAAGATGTGCGCTTGGAAGATGTAATGTGTAGTATACATTAGTGTACATGAAGACGCACACACAGCACACACACAGGCACACAGCGTGCGCGTGGATAATAATATGCATGCAATTAAAAAGAAACATTTTCGTTGTGCAGATCGACAGTGTAAATGTTAATATACGCAGGCAGCGCGTACGTGCATGCATGTGCAACATGTTGCATGTGAAGCAATATGGAAAGAATCGTGACTTGTGAGGTTTTTGTGTTTTGGCAAGCAATTTCCAACGGCGTGTTGGATTCTGTGTCTGTAGCGACTGAGACGCTAACACGCTGAGAGAGACGCTGTGGGGTTTTGGGTGGGTGTGGTGTTATGATGTTATGGTTCGTGAAGTGTTGCTGGTTGTAGGACAGGCAGCCGTGTCCATAGCGTTGCGTTAGTCGTATATATCCAACAGTAAGAGCAGCGGCCGTGAGATCCATTCGCTTGGTTTCAGCGGCTCCCAGAAAGAGTAAGTAACGTCCGTCTTCAGCATGGTGTGTTGTTGAGAGAAATGCGAGGAGCTTCATGCATCGAGCAGCACTACGTAAGAGTTCTATGGACTGGGCTAGCTAGCAAAGGCAGAAGGGGGTTGGTTCAGCGCGCAGAGGCACAGTGTGCAGTGTTGCCAACTTGGTGCATTTGTCAATCCCCCTCTCCCAGCGCCAAAATTAGAGTGAACTCCTGGCAGAAAATCTGGTGCTTTTTTGCTTGTGAGTTGGGTCAAAATTGGTTGACAGGCGCCAGAGAGAAAACCCTTGTTTTTCACCATTTTTACTGCTATGATAGAGTCCACCTTCCTTCCTAGAAAGGACCATTGTTAACCAAATGGACCCTTTAAGGTCCGTTTGGTTTCATTTTACGCTCTCAAGAGTTAAATCAGATTTAACCATCTGAAGGACCTAATTTTCCAGAATGTACACATTTAGAAAATGTAGAAGAATTGCTATTTTGACGAACGTTTTGTCAGTTATTTCTCCTAAATTAGGCTGAGAGACTAATGTCATGAAGGGGTGGTCCTCTGTGGCAAAAATGCAGAATAAACAGTGGGCCCTGGTATGAAAATGGTTCAAAACCCAATGCTCTAGCGCATTGTAGTGCATTTTGGATTTTGTCAGTTGGCAACACTGATTTTGACGTCACAGTAGCTTAGCAAGGCAGCCACAGAGGCAATTCGGTAGTCCGCGGTAGTCCGGGTGGTTGACACTGCACCAAAATTATTTTCATATAAATGGACAGTGTACAGTAAATATGGCAGTTGCATGGATGAAATATAGCCTATGCTGTGAAGACAACAGTGCTGGTGGTGTTGTGCATGGTTAGATCCATGCAAACATTGTAGTTTTTTAGGAGAAGTGCAACAAAGGCGGACAGACAAACGGGCAGGGCCGCTCTCGCATTATAGTAGTGAGATACTGTATATCTGATGATGTGCCTGCAATGTTAGAACAAGTATGTCTTCTGTTGCGTTCTAATGTGGGGGCTACTGTGTATTATTAATGTTGTGTTTTTATGGCTGGTCGTGCTGCGCTGCGTGCCAATATGTTTTTGTTTTCATATTAAGCAACATAGATTGCCATAGATGTGTAGCCTAGCTATGTCTTTTGCAGGAACACTGCACATCAGGCACTGTATTTCAGCTCATCCCCCCATTCAAGCAGTATGTAAGATATCCATGCAATCATGGATATCTTGAAATGTCTACCTGCTTCTCTTCTTTGGACATCTGTTTCCTGGCTTCTGACTGGGCCTTAAAGTATTCACTCATTTCATTAAAGTTGCACTTGTTCAGGTCGGTGATCTTTGCTTTCTCCTCTGATGTCATTTCCTGAGAGAGGAGAGAAAAAGAGCACAAAACTTTGATGCCTGGGTGTCACATCAGCTGAATTATTTGAGATGACTTTCAAAGCCCTGATTTGTGTGATTATTTATGAATTGTCTTATGTTCTCAAATTAAACAAAGAAATATCATGTGTTTCTATCCTGCTTACCCTTCTCCAATCCTTATAGAAGTTCTTTCTGAAGATCTCTTTAGTGGTATATTCGTGATCCAGCATTTTGGCAAAAAACGTAGCGACCTCCTCTGCACCTGGACTCAGTTTCATATGTTTACCTTCAGAGAAAGAGAGAGAAAAAGAAAGGATCAGACAGTATTAATATTCATTAGGCTCAGCTGTATGAAGTATGTGCAGGATGACATACTGTACTGAAGCTGGCCTCGACACCCAGGCTTTCATTTTCGTTCGCCTTGCGCGAAAACGGAAAGCCTGGACTAACGCACGTTGGAAAGTGGCCTTGAGGGGGGTGTCAACCTTCCGGGGTGGGCGTCGCTCTAAATAATGTGACGTAGAACAGCAGTGGACGGGAGGGGGAGGGGCCGGAGATGACGACACGATAGTGAGATCAAATCAGAGCGCAGCACTTCCGCCGTGTGGATCCCACGACACCCCCGCCCCCCAAGGCCAAAATCATTGAGGGCTAGACCAGGCTGTACTGAAGCTGTTTCTGTGTGTGCAGTATTTATGTCAACATTTGTCCACCAGATGGGGCTGGGAGAAAAAAAGATACACCAAAACAAAACTTTTGCAAGAGACCAAACCACACATTCCAAATGAATGGTGTTGAGCCAAGCAAGTACATAAATTACACATAGTACATTTATATAGCGCCTATATCCAAGGCACTTTACATAGCTTGTGCATCACATTCACCCATGAATACACTGATGGCAGTGGAAACCATACAGGCACAACCAGCACATCAGGAGCAATTAGGGGTTCAGTGTCTTGCTCAAGGACACTTCGACACTAACTCTGGAGGAGCCTGGGATCGAACCGGCAACCTTACGGTTGCCATCCGGTGACCCTACCACTGCCACCCTCACAATCTGATGACATCACTACAAAGCAAAATATGGCACAAATAATGATTATAGTATCAAGAACAAAACATAAGGCTTGATTTTTTAATGAATTATTTGAGCTCAGCAGATTTCTGTTCCTTTAGACTGACACGTGTAGTTTTAAAGAAGCGCTGTAATCCGATTAATCGATGAATCATTTAAATTAATCGTCCGATGAATCGATTATGAAAATAATCGTTAGTTGCAGCCCTAGTGGTATGGACCCATGGCTTCTGATTGTTCTGTGAAGCGGCTAATCAAATTCTACTATGCTTGTGGGGACATCACACGTATAATAAATACAAGTACACAGAAAGCAAACACGCACACATACACACACACACACACACACACACACACACACACACACACACACACTGACCGTCGTAGTAAAATCGGACTTTGTCCGGCAGGGGCTCATAAGCAGGAGCAAACACAGGACCCTTATGTTCCAGGAAACGCCACTTGGACCCATCTGTAGCTCGCTCTTCCTCCCACCTGTATACACAAACACCACCAACGAAAGAGAGAATTATAATTCAAATTCAAACTTAAAACCTAAAGCGGTGTTTCGCAGAATGATTGGAGTGGACCTTTTTAATACCTCTAAACAAATTTTATGTAAACTAATAATACCGGTAAGTCTGTTACTGCGTGCCGTCAATAATAACTAACATCCCGTGCTCTCAAAAAATGGTCAGCATTGGCCAAATTGTCAAATTTTACATAAAGAAACAGAAATGGTGAAGGTTTGGCTGGTAGTTTGGCTATATTCACAATATTCATCTGTGTAACCGAGTCAAACTAAAATATAATGCTCAGTAGAACTTGTAATGGTGGTGAGGATCTCAGTGCAACATCCCTCCATCTTCATATACCCTAGCCTAGTGTATAAAGTTGAAAAGTGGTGAAGTGGTCCTATATTTGTGTGTGTGTGTGTGTGTGTGTGTGTGTGTGTGTGTGTGTGTGTGTGTGTGTGTGTGTGTGTAAGCGCGCGCGCGCGTGCGTGCGTGCGCGCGCTCCCCTGTGATGCACGAAGTGATAACTATAATTACATAACTTTTTGTAAAGTTGTATTTGGCTGTGGTAGAATATTTTAAGCGGCTACAGCAGCAGCGCAGCGCCAGCAGGGTCCAGCTGCTTCCTCCAGCAGCTCCACCGGTCAAGCTCCGTGTCTGCAGGCTGCTCCATAGAGCCGCCAGCACCGTGCTGCTGCCACGGGCTGCACTAGTGGTCAGAGCCGGCGAGGAGAAGAGCAGCCTACCGACAACACGTGTCCACATCACGGAACATCACAGCGTCTCCATCCATAAATCCGCAAGAAGTCAACTCTACTATTTGTCAGAAACGTGAGAATTCCACCATCTGTTTGACCAGTCGTCACCAGCGTGGTCCGCTAGCCTAGTGCCCAGTGCCATCTCAGACATGAGCGCAGCGCTGAACCAGACCGGATCAGTTACCTGCAGGCAGCGGACGTTTTGACCCCCGGGGCTGACAGATACGTTAGAAGTAAATTGGGCGCTTTGCCGTCTAGTCCGGGGGTTTTCAACCTTTTTGATACCAGGGCCCACTATTTATTTACTGGTGGTCCCCGGACCACTGGTTGAAAACCATGAGAATGCGGCAGGCGGCAGGCCGGCAGTCTTCTCGCCCCGGGTCGGTGCGGTTCTCACATTATGTTCAGCTACAGCGGTTCATTATCCTGGGCCTGGACAGCTGACCTGACTGTCCTCTACTTGCCCGGTTGTGGGTTATTTCAACTTTAACGTCTTTCTGGAACGGATATAAAGTCCGACACTGTCTCCATCCAGCTCTCCGCAAAAAAAAACTGCAGTTCGTATTTTAAAGGCTCACAGTCTGTCAGTCAGGCATATCAGATCGGTGTATTATCCAGATATCCATCCGATCAGACCCCAACGTGTGTTGTTTACTTTTGACCGGTCCGTCAAGATCACGGTCCTCCTCTCCTCGGCTCACCCACAGACAGTTCCTATCTTTCTAGGTTACACCATCGCACTGGGTTGCACACTGTAATAGCCCTGTAATAATCACTTCCCTTCCCAATGCGATGCCCCAATCAGATTTGCTGTCAAATATTCTGCATATGTCCCAGAAACAATGAATGAATCAATCATGTCCGTCTGTCTAAAAAGTAAATAATACAAATAATGCTGATCATTATTCGATATCGCTTGCAGTTCCAAAGGCTAATTTGAATTTCTAGAACTCATGAACAGGTGCATTCTGTAAGGCACACCACTCAGGGCTGTTTAAGGTGCAGTAGGCTACATATTGATGCCAAATACTCTTTAAGCTTGATCCTTATATTCTCAGGTTACTATATTTACAGAGTAAATATATTTGTTATATTTCAGTGTCTTCAGTCTTCAGGCACAGTTCCTGGATCCTTGAGAATTGCTCATGTCTACAAGCCGTATCAATATATTGTAGACTAATTTTCTGCCTAGCATACAATTTCCCAAATCATTGGTATAAGTAGTCAATGTAACGCAACTCTTTCAAATATCTCCATATCAATCATCACTCAATCCACAGAAAATCATATCTCTGCCGTAGTTTTAAATTATATCAGCACAATTTTCATATTTCTGACTGTAACTACCTTAGTATTAACTCGCAAATGAAAACGATAGAGGGAGCTTTTTATTTGTCCATGACAACAGAAAACGCAGCAGTGCAGCATTATTGTAACTGGGAAATGGGCTGTGTATATAAGTAAAACCAGTTTCCCTATGATTAGCAGTAAGAGGATCGTTGAAGCAGTTTTGTTTTCAAATATAGTTATGTATAGAGGTGCTGTGGCTTCAAATTTTAAAACCTCCTAGATTCAGTCAAGCCAAGCATTAGATTCATCATAGAAGGTATTTACTCTATTGCCTCCTGTTTGTATGATAGATTTGTTTGCAATCAATTGTAGAGAGGATAAACTTTGGAACTTGTTCATATAAGATCTTTATCATTACTGGGAAGCACTAACGATAATAGAACACTGGAACGTTTGAATTTACTGTAACTGTTCAAAGTCTTTCTTTTATTATGATGATGCTCCAAATTCTTGGATTGACCTCCATCTGAATTTGAAGAATAATGTCCCCCTTTCTTTTGCACAGTTGAATTCCATCCATGATCACTAATCACTTTGTGTTTTAACTTGCCTGTTTTGTTGTGTATGGCATTCATTAATGTTTCATTGCGAGATGCAAAGCTAATTTTTTTCTTTCATTGATTGTAATGATTATTCATTCAGACACTCAACATGGCTAAAAGGGGATTTTCAAGTTGAAATTTAATGAATGGTGTAACGTATATTGTAATAACTACAGTAGTAATCCTTGCTGAGCCGTGTTGCCCACAGGGCAGGAGAGCCTCTCCTAGTTCTGTAGTGTGAGGCAGCTTGACAAGTACAAGTACACAACACTAGGATGTTGCAGGGAGCAACTCTTAGTGCTGCCTGCTGAGTGCCAAGCAGGGAGACATGGGACACCATTTTTATAGTCTTTGATATGACTCAACCAGGAATTGAACCCCGACCTACAAGTCTCTGGGCAAACACTCTAACCGCAATGCCACTGAGCTGATTAAGCATTAATAACATGTAGCAATAACTGTGTTCATCACAAAATCCCAAAGCACACCTGGACTGGTTTCGCAGCAACCACTGCTCCAGACAAACTGTGCATCTACAAAGCCATGATGGAAGAGAGGAACGTGTCCCCCGCCATCTATCTCACCATTTCCACTTCTCCTCCTCTTCCTTTTTTGACTTCTTTCCATCAGCTCCCTTTTTGTCTTTTATTTTCTTTTTAGGCTTTATGTCCTAGGAAAGAAAGAACAGAAAGTATGAGGAGATGAGAGAATAACTCTAGGGCAAACAATACGGATTGCATCTCAGTGATTATGTGGATGTTTGTGTCCAAGTTATTTATACAAAAGACGATTAACCTCATCCTCGTCGTCGTCATCATACTCCTGTTTCCGCTTCTTAGACTTTTTGTCATTCTCTGTCTTGACTTTTTTGGGCTTGTATTCAAACCTGTAAACATACAAATACACTATGGGAAGGAGTATGGGAATATCGTCTTCCCACATGAAAATATAAACGTTCAATTAATGTTAAAATATTTTCAAAAATGGACAATCTGTATTGTGAATGAACATTCACGATACATTGGGAGCATGTACCGTAGAACAAATAGCCAAAGTATAATATACGATTAAAAGTATTTCAAATTCTTTTAACTAAAAAGACACTTAGGGGTCCCTGGATGGCACTTTGAGAACCACTTGTCCTAAATTGGGGGCCACCTCACATGACGTACAGATACAGAAAAATGAATCCAAGTTGTGGTGTCTCGGTTTCATCTAAAGCCTCTGATTATGTCTTTGAAGACACTCACACCCAAATAATGACAGCACTGTGCAAGTAATTACAATCCAGAGCCATTAAACGACGGGGCAGCCTGTGATTACCAGTTGTACATCATCCCTGCTGCCTTCAACTCTCTCTCTTTCTCTTTCTCTCTCTCTCTCTCTCTCTCTCTCTCTCTCTCTCTCTCTCTCACACACACACACACACGCGCGCGCGCGCACACACACACAGACAGACGCACGCGTGCGCGCGCACGCACGCACGCACGCACGCACGCACGCACACACACACACACACACACACACACACACACACACACACACACACACACACACACCTCTGTCTGATTGTGCTGCCATTCAAAAGTCTCTGTAACCCGCAACGCCAGGTTCAATTTATGTTTGAGCCACTATCGAAGGGTGTGATTTGAAATGTCTTGGGTTATATTGCTGTCTCACAGTTGATTAGCAAGTCCTTCACTTTACTCAGCTGAAAGGACGATATGGTTAATGTAGGGCAGAGACCTCTTATCTCCATTTGTTTGTGTTGTTAAGTAAATTCAGCAGCACTATAATCCGAAGTCAAATGGGTTAAGACTGACTGAGTCTGAGTGAGTTGAATGTGCAGAATTTAGGTACTTGTCTTGGACGCTGTCAGGGTGCACAATATATATGACTCTGATTGACCTAGTGTTTGTAAGAATAGCAACATACAGACATTAAAACATGAATCCCCTGGTAGAGGGGAATAAAAAGAGACAACCAGTGTTATGTTGCTATGACAACGATACAGGTGCCATGGAAAAACAAGACTTGGAATGACCAGGAATAATACTTACTCTTCATCGTCATATTCTCTCTTGGAGGATTTGTGGTGTTTGGGAGAAGGGTAAAAGCCGTTGTCTTCATCAGGTTCACTCTTAACAGCAGGAGGACTTCATAACAAGCAGAACAATTCATGTTAATAATAATACTTTTGTTAATACTGACTTTTTGCCAGAGTTTCTTATTTGTGTAATATCTGACATATAAATACTTTGAACTAATGTCACACTTTTAAATGCAGTCATATTTACGATAGTTTATAGTCAAGGTTTACTTTGCATATCCATTTTCCTTCTCCTTTTTGGGCTTGTCGACATGAGACGATTTGATCTGTAAAAAATAAGAAGGTTGATGCTTCAATAGGTTGTTTGGGATGACAAGCAGTCTGATGCGATTCAATCAAGACTTGGGCAGCTATTTAAAGTGAAGGCAGATGGTGAACCAACCTTGTTCTCTTTCCTCCTCTCTTTGTCTTCTCTCGGTTTGTCCCTGTGCTTGTCGGAGCTGCTGTCACTGCTGTGCTTCACTTTCTCTCGCTCCTTGTCCTTATGTTTCTTCTCAGAGTGCTCTCTATGTTGGCTGAAACACAGAGGTCAGAGGTGAAAGGTTGAAGGCCAGACAGAGGCCAGACACAAAGGCCTTTGTTCAATTGGCAAGTCTGAAATTTATTTCTCAAACACAATCTTTAGGACTGAGTGTCCACATGGTTATTTGAAAGGGATCAAATCAGATTCAGACAATGTTGCCAAAAACAGTATAACGAGTCTCCAGATTGATGTCTTTAGACATCAAATTTGAATAAAAAAAATGTTGATTCTCCATTAATGTCCAAAGTACCAAAGCTCCTGCAGAAACAACCTCTGCTGAATAAAGGCTGACAGTTCCAAAAAAATGCATTATCATCATTAACAGTAATAAATATACACTATATACTTTGCCAGGTGTGAAACAAACTTTCCAGATAATCTGTGAAACGTGACTGATCATCTGATTATTTCTGTGATGACAATTTTGCTTGTGTATCAAACTTAAATAACGGTCTTGGGAGATTTGTTACTGTTTGCTGATCTGTTCAAGATATGGCAGATCATAATCCTCTGAGATGCATTCAAATGTAACACTGAACAATACAATATTAGATTATCATTGCAAAGGAGGAATTCTTTTACACAGCATGGTACATATCAGTGAGCCATCAATCAACCAGTTAATGAATCAGTCAATAAATTAATTAATGAATTAATTAATGAATGTTAATGTTAATGAATGAGCATCATTCTGACCAAACCTGATACACACAGCGCTAATGACACAGTGGAGGATTGTTCGCCTTATGGCGGTGAAGTTTAACAACAAGCCATAATAGCCATAATAAATAGGATACTTCAAACTGCTGATCATTAATGCCAGTTCAAAAAGAGATGATCAGTGGTTGACTTGAGTAATTTATTTCTGTCCCTTAGGAGGTGGGTAGTGTTTAAAGTGCATTATAGAATGTTTGGTTGCAGTAGGAAAAAAGGAAAGGTCCAAGTAGAGACAAAATGGTTTTTAAGCGGTCAACTATGTGATTGCCCCTGTTGTGGAATTCTGAATCAATCGGTAACTGTTAAGGCAATGGGAGTCAAGATTATGCCTTAATGTACATGATATCATGGGGAGAAGAAGCCTGTGTTAAACACAGATACTGTATGTGGTGAGGTATTTCTTGGGCAATATGCCGGTATTACCGTTTATCGCGATATTGGAAATCAATACGAGTAATATCGTTGGGTCTGTGAAAAATATCGAATACCGAATATCGTCAAATACCGACATTATACTGTATTCTATTAAAATATGAGCAATGAGACTTAATTGTAACTATACAAACAATTTTCATGTTACACACATGCCTAAACTAGCCCTTATTTGGGCTAGGCTTTTTGGAAACAATGTATTTCCAACTCCAGTTTTTCCCTATTTAGGCTGCTTTAACAGCAGAGCCCTCAGTTTCTGACCCCTCAAAGTCGCAAATTCTGAGAACTAGATGACTGGTGGAGCGTTCCAACTCTGATTGCCGTCAATACCGATAATATCGAATATCGAGCTAATTAAGACATTATCAATACCGATATTAAAAAATCAATACCGCCCAAGACTAGTATGTGGTGAGGTATTTCTTGCTGACGACCAGAGTCCATGCATACCATATAGTTAGCTGCATACTGAACCTTAACACACAGGCTGTAACACAAAACAATAGCTGCTATCAGGTCCCATACGGCATACCAAATATTATATCATATTATGTATTATAAAGGTGCTATAGAGTTACAATAGTATAATAATCATATCATTCTTAGTCACCCAGGACCAATCAAATGGCGTTGATCTTGGCGTGTTCAGAGACAGCTGAATTTCCACCCACCAAAGAAAACAACAACGATGACAAAGCCAGGAGGGATCCAGTGCCACCATATCCTGGTAGCTGTTACCTGTTGCTGCTGTGCTTGGATTTCTCTCTCTCTTTGTCTTTCTTGTGGTCTTTGTGCCGGTGCTCCTTGTCTTTATGCTTGTGAGAGTCTACGGCACAAACAAATGAAACAGCACACTGCTCAGTAAGCATCCTCCCATGGACTTGGACCAGGGAAGGTGTAATCTGAGTGCTCATCTTCATCTCTAAATATATCTAAAGTAGCACATCCATAGATTTACTTTTTAAACATTTTTGGACATATGAGGTTTCCACCAGACAGTGAAGATATACAGTATAGTATGCTGCTGTTTCTTCCAGTTGTTTAATTGCAGTGCAATATGATGTGCATATTTATCTATGTCTATATGCTTAGCCATATAGAAATGTAATAGTCATCTCTATATGATCAGTAAAAATCGTATGTTAAAAGAATAATGTCTGTCTAACCAAAATATGTCATACTCAGCTGATTTGATTTGGCCATGTACAGTGGTAGGCCTATATACAGTCTTTCAGGTGACACTATTTTGCCCCCAAAAAGCAAGTAATGCAAATTATCCAGTAAATAATTTGAATATGCACTGTAGGTCTGCATCATTATCAGATGTAGGCTACATTTTAATTTTCATCACTCGGTAATTGTAGAACTATACCTCAATTGTATTAGCCAAGTTATTATTAATAACATTATACAACAAATAACACATAATTTAGACACAACTGTCCCAACAAATTGGACAGTTGTGTCAACTAAAAAAAAGGCTCTCGTTGTAGACTGATTCAAATTGTAACCAAATCAAAAGTGAACTCTGAGGTGTCATTCCAGTGCTGCTGCCAGCCTATCAGCACAGAGACAGATGCTGATCAGTCGTCACCTGGTGGCGTCCCGCTGTCATGACAGGCCAATGAACGGACAGGATAGATTGGATGGTGCTATTATCAAAGGAAAGTCATTAACATAACACGCATCCATTCATCATGTGCATTGTGCAATGTGCATAACTATTGGGGGCGCCTTTTATTTTAATCAAGATGTGTTTCACCATGTTAATATTATTACTATTATTTTTCCCCCAATATGTGTTTCAACATTATTGTCGAAATTATCATTATATTTTTTTCATACCTGCATTTCTTTTTCTTTTTTTTCTTTTCAAATTCCTCAACATCTCTAACTAGTCTAAGGTATATAATGGCACAGTAAAATGTTTAATTTTACTATGCCATTAATATAGCTTTAATTAATCAAGAAAAAGTGATCAGTCTCAACTTTAAAGTAGTTTACTTGGGACAATTCAGAGTCTGTCAATAATATACTTTGTAGATGGCTTTAGTACACAATATTGTTCATGTTGGATCACTTTTTTTTTAATCTCATGTCACAATATAACAATACTACGTATAGGTCTATGAAAATGTCTGTCAGAAACAACCATATGGTTTTAATAATGCAGCCCTAAACTTTCCTTTCAGGTATTTCAAGTTTACAACTGCAAGCCCTAAATAAAACTCAACCTCGCTCCCCTTCAGGCAAGACGTTTTCATAAATGAAGCAGATATGCAGATGGTATTTGTGACATTGTAACAGTGTGTGTGCGCGGGCTGTTGATCACTGATAACCTCCCAAGCTCTCTCCTCCATATCAAGGCAGACAGTTATCCCACTGCTCGGCGCACCCTGGCTGGTTGCGTGATTATAAATCCCACCGCAGTTCCGGGAAAGACCCGCCTTTCCATGTAGGGGTCTGTAATTCTGAGTGTACAAATGGACATTTTGGTTACATTTGTACACTCTGAGAGTTAACATTAATTTTACAATATACATTTATGATTTGGGGTCCCCAGAGATAGAAATGTCAATAAATGACATAAATGCCATGTTTGGCATGTAAATGAATCATTTGCCAAACGGAGGGTCCTTGTCTGTGAAAAGCCTTTCTTACTGCATAATGTTTCAAATGGGTCGCATGGGCTGAATGAGTGTCACTTCGGGGAGCTCGGCATTAAATAGTTTGGGAGCCTCTAGTTTTAAAAGGCAAAGTGCAAAGACGAGAACTGTCAGTCACAGACCAGTGACCAATCACAGCGGGGCTCTCCTAGATGTGAGGTGGGGTCCATAATAATGTCTGGCTGGTTAGATAGATAGAGAAAAAGAAAATGGCGCAGAGACTAAGTCCTCGGCCCCATTTCTGCCACTTTCGGCTCCAAAATTAGCCGTGTATGCACGCGCATATGGATCGTGCGATGGGTGCATAAAAAACACCATGCCAAGCCCTGCGAGGCTGTGCCCTCGGCTTAGAATACGGGCGGGCGCAAGTGTCATTTTGAGGGGCTCTTTTTGAACAATAGCCGCAAGAGAGTGGAGGAGAAGGGACTTAGTCTCTGGGACGCCATTTCTGGTCCCTTTAAAAAACTATCAGCAGCCTATAGAGCCAGACAGAGTCACGATTGCGAGTGCAAATTAAGCGAACATAACATGGACCGAGATGATGATCAAAGGACGTACCGCTTGCTTTCGATCCGGAATTGACCTGCGGATTGTGAAAACAGAGACATTAAATATTTGCATTTTCCAAATGCCGGTAAGCATTGTAGTAGTTATTTGATCCAAGTTTCCAGTGGCAGGTTACAGCTGAACATTGTCCACAATGCACTGCAATAACAGCATCCACATATCCAAGTTCACACAGAAATGACAAGTAGTCTAAACTTATTCGGCGATGCGTCATTACGCCTTCATTACGCATCTTATCAACCGTTCCATGTCACTATTATTTGTCAGATATACAGCAGCTGACCCTGTGACACCCGAAAACCATTCAAATGTGACAGTAACAGAGGGTTACCTTACCTGAGAGTCCTTGTGGCCATGATCTCCACTCATTGTCCAAGTTTGTGTCCGCTTGTCCAGCAGGTCGGGCAGACAGACGGGTGTCCAGGCAGGATGCAAGGCAGGCAGCAGAGCTGGGCTGCTTGTTCTAGTGGGAAGCCTTCTGGAGATACTCTCTGGAATGGAGTCCGCTCGTTGCGCATTCGGCTAAGTCCCAATATTGACCGACTGCGCATGCTCACATCAATTTGAACAATGTGAAAGAGCTAGAAGACTCTGCATGGGTCCCTCCCTGACCCAAAATAAAATAGATCCTATATTCCTTCATTAAACTAGATTCTCTCGACCCCCTTGAATTTCAAGCTCCCCGCCCCCCAGTTTGATTTGACACATTGCAAATTAAATTGATCAATTTGAGCACTCAAGAATTAGGCGGAGCCCCAATAACTCCAGGGTACTCAAAATAGCTCAATTTGTGCACAGAGTTTAAGTATTTGGGTCGACTCATTAACCAACTTTTAAATCTTTTTGGCTAGGGTGTCCCTAGTCAAAAAGATAGAATCCTCTGTATTATTTAACTGCAACTCTAAACGCAAATTGACCCGTACAGGTCCAGCCCTCCAACTTACAGATCTGCAAGGATCCATTTGGACCCATGGTGATCACTGGACTAGAAGTTGAGAGTGCCAGTGCCAGTTTATTGCTAAACAAACAAGCATACTTGTTGTACAAATTATGCTGCAGACAGTCAGGTCAGATCAATATCTTAGTTGTTAGCCTGTCATTTGATGTGTATTTAACAAGCACTCTGTTGACCAAAAATGGCTAATCACTTGATCTATTAATTACCTAATCAATAATCTTGTTGCAATCCAACATGCTTGGCAAGGGTTAGATGTGAACAAACGATAGACTGTCTCACCTGTCAGGAATTCATTTAACCATTTCACAGGACAAGGCAGTAGCAGTAGAAAATTTAATTCAGTTTTAACAACATAATTATACAATCATAACAAGCTCCATTATCAGTCTTAGACATGATTAATCCAGCATTAAAAAAAAACATTCACACAATTCCATACACAGTCTAGCTACAATCTCACATGATAGCAGGGACAAAACAATAAGATAATTATTTTATAACAGTTAATCTGTACATGGTTGCTTCCTCAATTGAAATGTCATCATCCAGGAGAGAGAACCGATATCAAATGATTCACAAAGAAAATAAAAATACATTTACAGTACAAGTTCACAGGTTGCCACTACGAGTGTGGTGAGGGCTATTTAGACTTCCTTCGTTTGGCCTGGGTGGGACTGGCTCCAGTTTCTGCTGAGGAGAAAGTGTGTGTTAAAATATGAATTTCATGGAGCATACACTCTTATTCCACTAGACCAGTGGTTTTCAACCATTTTGATACCACTATTCATTCAGCATTTGAGCCAAGGACCACCATAGTATGACATTTTCGCCCCACAGACCCAAAACTTAAGATTTCTTTTGGTTTTGTCCATAATTAGCCCTTCACCAAGCCCCCTCCCCATCCCATTCTTGTCCAATAGGCACATTAGCAGAGGAAAGCTTGAACAGCATAGCAACAGTTGCTAAACTATTTGGACTTGCATTGGACAGTGACTAAACCCCGCCGCAAAGGGTGGGGTTTTGAGAAGGCAGGATTTCGCAAACAAAAACAGATCAAAAATGACCATTCTTCTACATTTCAATGTACATTACAATTGTGTAGACCAGGGGTTTTCAACCTTTTTCACCCCAGGGCCCACCATTTATTCAGCATTTGAACCACGGACCACAATTTAAGGACATTTTAGCCCCACAGACCCCCCGAACTAAAGATTTCCTTTGCTTCTATCCATGACCATTAATCTTCCAGTTGTGTAGATTAGGACTGATTCACATGATGAATATTTTAACTCTTGAGAGTGTTAAAATTTCATTTTAATCATCATTATTTCCTGAAACCAAAACCAAATGCTTTCATGTTTACCGTTTAATCGTGAGGACATTTGGTTTCATGTTTACGCTTTTAAGAGTTACACACGAACTAACTGTCTATGATTTAGCTGGGGACAACCTGGAACTCTCTCAAGGACCACTGGTAGAAAACCAATGCACTAGACAAATCGATTCAGCAAAAATACCGTAGTTGACTCACTGTAGTTATCAGGGGTTTTTAACAGGTGGTCCGGGGACCACCAGTGGTCCCTAAGAGGATTCCAGGTGGTCCCCAGCTAACCAGGTAACCAAATGGACCCTTATAGATCTGTAACTCTTGAGTGTATCATTTAATGCTCTGAAGAGATTTAAACATCTGAATTACTTAACTTTCAAGAATCTACACCTTTAAAAAAATGCAGAAGAATTGTTATTTTGAGCAACGTTTTGCCAGTTTCTCTCTCCTAAATTGTGGACAAAAACTTGTATATCCTTGTTTTTGGGTTTGAGAGACTAAACTCAACATCAAATAGTGGTCGTTAGCTAAAATGCTGAATGAATGGTGGTCCCACTCCCTGGTATGAAAAAGGTTGAAAACCCCTGGTTTAAATCATATTTTGATTATTGTGAATTAAGGCTACCTTTTGCAGCCGTGCTGGTGCCTGGCCTGGCTGATCTCTTCCTCGTCCCACTGTCGGTGACCGGCTCCTCTTCCACTTCCTTCTCTGCCCGGGAGCTCCGCCTGCTCGGGCCCTTGGGTTTCTCCACCGCACCCCTGGGAGCAGCACACAGACAAACAAACAGTGTGCAGACAAGAGGGAGGGGAGAAGGAGCACAACACAAAAAGGCTTGTGTTACTTCAGATGCGACGACGCAGGTAGCTCTGCTCTACTCAGAGAGAAAGATGGAGTACCGCATTTTGGCTGTTTTTCCTCCTCTACCACAGATACTGTCTGGATACTGTCGTCCTCCACGGCAGCACCCACCACTACATAAAAGGTCGACATGGTCGCTGCTTGTGTCTTTGGCAGCGCCAAATGCAAATTAAATACATACCTTGGGACTAAGTTGATGGGCGTCTTTCTTTTCTTTACCCATCTGTGATAGAAGTGGAAAAACAGCGGTAAACTAAAAAACTGCTGAACAAAACATACGACAATCCCCCAGGAAAACAAAACATAAGGAAAGGCCCAAAATCACAAAACGCCTGCGGAGAATAGTGTTTGCTTTATCTGTGAATATTGCACGGGTAACATTATAGCTGAGCAATATGGATACCATCACAATATATTATTTTTGATGTCTTGATAATATTGTGATGTAGATATTTAAAAATAATTACAATATATAATATAAGTATCGTAAAATATAAATAAGTAAAATAAGTATTGCAAATGCAACATGCTGTGAGTGTGCAGATAAGCTCAGTTTGGGAAAAAATAAAAACATCACCACAACAAGAACACTTACAAGTCCCAGAATATATTCAATAGCACCCACATCGATGATGTATTGGTAGACTAGACATATTATTGCTAGGCCCTGTGTACCATTTATTTTATCCATGTTGTGCATTTGTAAAAGTTTCATATTTGTTGCATGCCAAGCATACATACCAAGTGTTGAGGCAACGTGGCTCATTTTCACCGTGTACCCTCAAGGCCAACCAAATGAACACCCAGAGTTTCAGCAATTAGAAATGTCTAAGCATCTGTCCTTCAACAGCAATGTACTCGGACAAGTATTATGACTCTTCGATACACCTCATTAAATCCCAGTGCAAGAAAACAATACTAACACTGTACCATTGTTAAATCGTGAGGATGTCATTTGACATCATCTAAAATAAAACTCTATATGTACGTATATATAGTTTTCTTACCAAACAGATCGTTAGAACGTTAATTAACAAAATATTGTAGTGGATATTGCATAATACAATTATGATTGACCACTATGGGGAAGTAGAGGATTTTGAGACTAGTTCTATCTGTTCTTTGTCCTCAGGACATGCCATTCCATCTATATGAGAGAGTGTTGGTCAGTCTGTGTGTGCGTGTCAGTTAATCTCATCAAACTGCTGGCCTGATCAGTGCCACATTTTGTGCCAGTAGGCCAAATAAGCACATGTTTTATGGGCTCTGATCGAGTTGAAACTATGCTTAAAGTTGGAATCAGACGTCATAGATGAGTGACAGCACAGGCTGGCCACACAAAGTACCAGATCCACAGAGAGGCAGTGTTTCTATGTGGATCCTAAAATCTACTATTAAATGTGTATATATTTTAGATTTTTATATACTGTATATACATTTTTTTGTCTTAAAATATCATGGTTGGTCTTTTTCACATTCAACTCAAGAGTCAAAGTCAAAGAGTCAAAAATTGTCTGTGTATCTTAACCATTTTCCATCCTAAACCTTTGAGGGCCAGCCCTTGAGACAGAAATCAAGTTTTATGCCTGATTTTCAATACATACTCACAAAACTACAACAGCTTTCTGGTTCAAAATTGGCAAACATTGCTTGTTAATGTTACAATCATTTTAAAAAAATGATTAATTGGTTATAAAAACAATCTTACCCCTGCTCTGAAACGGCTGACATGTCCTCCACTATAAAAACAAACAAAAAACAAAGACAAGTTAGCCCTAAACAGCTGGATTTTACGACATCTCACAACATGTTTTACAGCAGTGAT
This sequence comes from Benthosema pterotum, assembly GCA_039105355.1. Lineage (NCBI taxonomy): Eukaryota > Metazoa > Chordata > Actinopteri > Myctophiformes > Myctophidae > Benthosema > Benthosema pterotum. The sequence goes on from CM076968.1 coordinate 34,507,984, forward strand.
TTTCCACGGTTATAGTTTCCAGGACCACAAGTTTTATATGCATCTCTGGGACCCAAAAAACACAATTGTCTAAAATAAAGATTTACCCTAGAGTGAATAATGGCCAATGGAACCATTTGGTTCAGAAATCTGAATTATTAAGCATTTGGTTACGGTAAGGGACCTCGTGGAACTCGCTCAAGGGCCACTATGAGATAAGGGTTCCTGGAGCCCACATTGAGAACGACCGTTATACACAAAGCTTTGTTCTTTTAAAACACCTTGTTGTTGCTTGTCAACAGCAAGTTCAGCAATACTCACTTGTCTTCTCACCGGAAACAGCTTCCTCTGACAGGGAGGCCTCTGCTTCAACTGGTGCTAGGAAATAAAAGGATGAAAACATGCGACCGGTTTAAACACAATGTACAGTCACATGACTAGTAGTGGAATATAGTTGATCCAAGCTCACACTTGAAAGTCTCAGCATCAGACAGGGGAAGGGGGGGCCGCCAACCCTGTCAAATTTATGAGGCGCATGCGCCTCACATACACATGTGAGGCTAACAGTTTTACTGTTAGTATTTAGTTAATGTCTCTTTGCCTCGGAAGATATAGCTAGAATTCTTCAATTCTTAAGTCACATGGGCTGGACAAGCAGCATTCACTACTATTCACCATAAACCTGTGATAATATTACCCGTTTTTAAGTCAAATTTAAAAGTAAGACACTTATTAAACATTGCTTACTCAATGATGTCTGTCAACTAGGTCTTGCCCGGGCTTAAAATAAGCCAGGCTTATGGGTAAAAGGTGCATAATGAAGGTGCCTTGCCCCCTTGCTCAGACTGAGTATAGTCTTGCATTAAATATAAGTGCAAATGTTAAAACTGTCCATGTCCGGTGACCTTATGAACAATCATGTTGCCTAATAGAATCTACGCAAAATGCGTACAGGCTGGCAGGACTGACAGTACCTGGATTGGTTTCAGAGGGTGCCAGTACTGATGGTCTTGAAGGCTCTGTCGTGGAAGGCTCAGCCTGGGCTGGTGGGGCTCCGTCTGGGTTGGTGACAGGAGGGGAAACAGCAGCTGGGGGTACTTCTGAACTAGGCCCGGGGACGGCAACAATGGCAGGGATGGGACTATGTACAGGAGCAGGGGCAGACAGTGAGGTAGCAACAGGAGCAGCAGAGACAACGGTGGGAGCAGGCTTAACTACTACCACAGGAGCCTGGGTTTGGGTCGCCACCGGAGGAGGTGCTGGGGCAGCGGCAGCAGGACCTGGGGCAGGAGCTGATGTTGGTGAAGGGACTGGAGGAGGTGGAGGAGAGGTCACTCCGGGAGCTGTAGTCTGAGGAGGCACAGACACCTCTGTTTGAGCCATCGGGGTGACAGGGGGAGGAACGGAGGAGACCTGGGGAGTCACAGCCCCTCCCCCTGGCTGCCCAACTTCAGGGCTCTGCTGGGAGTCAGCTGGACCAGGTAAAGGCTTATTCTTAGCCTGGGCAACAGACACCGGGGACATGGGGTTCTTTCGAATGGCGGCTATGGCTCCTGGACTTGAACAGGGGGGAGGCGATGCCAGGGGATGCTGGAAGGGAGGCGATGCTGAGGAGGGAGGGCTAGGATGGACAGCAGGCTGACCAAGAGGAGGACCGGGCTTCTGAATGGACACTACCTCTTCTGTATCCGCTTTGAGCATCCCCGGCTGTGGCAGCTGGGGGGCAGAGGAGGGCATGCTAGTGGCCGTTTGGACCTGCCCAATGACTGTTCTGGCAGGCTGAGTGCTGGTCAGAGTAGTATGGGTGGAGACACCTGGAGCTGATGAGAGCTGGATGTTTGTAGTGGGCACTTGGATGGGTCCCACCATGACTGGCTGTGACACCATGGTGCTGGTGGGCGCCCCGGACGTGCCACCAGGTACCTGGAAAATGGTGGTAATGAATTGAGGGGGAGGGCGAGAGACAGGGGTCTGCTGCCGAACATCCTGCGGCCTCATGTTCTTGTTTGGGACAGTCACCATGGTCGACACCATGGCCGGCGGGGCGGAAGAAGAGGTGATTGGATTGGAGGTGACGTACACGGTGATCTGGCTGGGGTTGATGGTGTTGGATGAGGCAGGGATCTGTAGCACAGAGTGAACACCGGCGGAGGGTTTAGGGCCGACAACAGAGCTGTGGTTTGAAGCGCCACCTACAGTCGGTGCTGGACTGTGCTGACTCAAAGTGGCTGGGTTGGGGCTTGCGCTGCGGGTGGAGTTAGTGTTGGGTGTAGATAGGGCTGAGCTGGTCATTGGATTTACATTCGTATAGGTGGGGTTGACAGTAGGACCGACAGTGGGGTTGGGGGTAAGGCTTGCTGTAGTATTGGGGTTCAAGTTAGTGTTGGGGCTGAAGTTTGAGATTGCTGTACGCTGTGAGCTCGGAGTACTGGTGGGGACAGGGATGGTGGACTTAGCGTCTTGTTCCCTTAGAACATTAGCGGGACCGAGGGCTACCATGTCTGAGCTCTGAGTGACACCAAGGACTGGTCTCTCTGGATCCCCAGGAGGCTTAGGGCTCTCCTTTCCTCCAACATCCCTTGCAGGGACAGTCTGTGTGGGGCGCATAGACATGCTGGGATTGCCTGCATTATCCAACAGCTGATTCAGAGAGGTCGGGGCCTCCCTTGCTGCTGGTAAAGCCTCAGAAACAGAATCCTGCAGTGGTGTCTGGTGAGTTGAAAGTCTCTCCACTAAACCAGCCTGCAGCTCCATTCCAGATTTAGACTCCTGGGGCGTGGGAACTCGAGGACTACTCATTCTAGGGGCCGATAACTCCCTCAAAGGCTGAGGATGGCCTTGAGGCTGGTGTTGAAGCATGTGCCGCTGTTCTGCAGTCATCGCAGTTTGCCCTTCTCTGATACTACTCTCAGCAGAGTTGATCTGCATACCGTGGAAGGGACTCGGGGTCTGCTGGGCCTCCATGCCCATACTAACTTGTGAGGGCATAGATACTGGGTTGGGGGGCATTGGAGTGGGGCTCAACATCATGGTCTGACCCTGAGGGTTGACCATCTGCTGCTGTTGGTGTGGAGGACATGCAAGACCAAGCTTTGTCCCCTTCTGCCTCCCTGGACTCGGGGTGGCGGATTTGCGACTAGAGGCCGGACTGGATCGCCGACTATTGCTGGGACTTGCTTTCTTACCCTGCGATCCGGGCTGCTTGTCTTGTTTACTGCCTACGGACGACGCTCCACCAGTGGGGAAAGGCTGACCATTGTTAGCATTTCCACCAGCGCCGCCATTGTTGTTTGTGCCAGATAGAGTTAAGTTTGGAGGGGCCTGCCCTATGGCTTTCAGAGTAGTGGGATTGAGACCCTGTTGGTCAAAGCCCCTATTAAGGTTAGGTTGTCTAGGAGGCAGAGGAATGTTGATTTTAGGCGGGAACAGGCCTGCAATGGAAGCGTTGAGCCTCTCGGGCGAAAGGTTGATCTCCGAGGGTTCGGTGCTAGGTGGGCGATTGGTTGGGGTGAGGGGATGGTGATAGGGCCTGGGACTGGCTCGGTTGGGGGTTTTCGGCCTGGAACTCTGGGAAGTGGTAGGGACATTCGGGAAATGAAGGCCAGACATGGGACCCCCTTGTTGGGACTGGGGAGGCAGCTGCTGTTGGGGACTGGCTCCGGGATGCTGCACCATGTTGGGTGAAGGACCGGGACCCTGCTTCATCATGTGTGCGTTGGAACCCTGGTTGGGCCCCATCATCTGCTGCTGGCCCCCGTTACCACCTGGCTGCATGGCCATGTCTGGGGCACCACCAGGCCTGTCCTGCAAGGAGGGGTGGGCTCCTCCAGAAGGATCCTCAGGACCCTGGGAACCAGGACCTGCCTCGGGATGGGACATTCTCCGCGTTGATCCAGTGAGCTAAAAAGGAGAATGTGATATTAACAATTTGGCACCAGTGTACCAGGGAAGCAGATGAGGGAGAGGGAGGGGAAATCCCCTGCATTTCATTTCCCACCCAAGTGGGAAGTTAGTCGGCTCGTAAACCAGAAGTGAATGGCAGCACATGCAGCCTAACAAAACAGGTCACCCGTCACACCGAAACCTTGCATAGAAATTTGCATTAGCCATGATGCACATTCTATATTCAGATGGCCATTTCATCATAATGTTGCATTAAAACTGACATCCACCGGTTTATAGTAACAGCTAAAGAGTAGCAACTATTGCTAGGAATGCTACTTTTGTCATAACAACATACTGTGTCATGAACTCAGAAAGTTAAAGTGACGCTTCCTATGATGGTGGCGAATGGGGGCAGTGTAGCATAATGGCCACCAGTGACCAGTGACCACCACAGCACAAAATGAGATGGATTTGTTTCCCTGCAGCACAAAGAGAGGAAATAAAAGCAACAAAGACTAGGTAAGCTTATATCATTATCAGCTAAATTCAAGTAAATTGTTATTTTAATGAGCATCTCAATGCTCTATTTCACACTTCATCTCATGACCATGTCACAAAAAAGCAGTGAAAATATCTTACCCACCAATTGAGCTTGTAGTTCTGTTAATGTGTGGTTATTTTATGAGCTTGTTACCTAAATAATATTAATTGGATCCAGAGATTATTTTTCCCCCCATCCCAAAACGTAAAAGTTGGAAAGCTGGTGGAAGTTTCCACCCATCAGCAATGATATTATCAAGTCAAAAATCACATCTGTGTGAAGCACTCTTCTCATTGTACGTCATGATGTAACATAGACACTGTAGTTTGTCCATTCATTGTAAATGGGACTCTTGTTACTAATGTTTGGGTAAGATAAAGCTGAATGCTCCATATACTGTAAGAGGGTCTTGCGAATCATTTGAATTGTGTGGAGTGAAGTGAGGGGTGCGTATTTTTGCAAGCCATCTTGGCTTGTTTCTTGTATGAAACAAGATAAGAATAACATTGTCATTTATCAAAAGGAAAAAAAGAAAAAGAAAAAAATATTATAAAATGCCTTTTTATGATGATCGTGATGATGATGGGGGATATAAAACTTTTAAATCCCCCATCATCATGATCATCATCTTTATCATCCATGTGCCCTCACCTGTGGGTTGACCATGTGGGGGGGCATGGCTCTAACTTTGTCAGGAGAGGGTGGCACTCCTCCATGTCCCTGGAGGTTGATCATGACGGGCATGTTGCTCTGCTGGGACACCTGGGGCATCCTCTGGCCGTCCGCTGGGTTGACCATGCCCCTGGGAGGGAGCTGCCCTCCTGGAGGGATAGGCATGCGGTTCTTGGCCTGCTCCTGCTGCATCTTCAGCATCATCATCTGCATCTGCTGCTGCTGTTGCTGCTGAAATGTTATGTTCAAACATGAGGGCCTCTGACACTGACTTAGCCTAATTATCAGTACACAGAATTGCAGTCACCAGATTCAGATTTTAAGCAGCACCTTTCATGAATAAAGCAGTGTTATCCAAATAAGTAATTATCCTTATCACCTGTTGTTGCTGTTGAAGGTGAGGTTGCTGAGCCGGCTGTTGTTGCTGCTGCTGCTGTTGTTGTTGCAACTGGTGAGGATGCATTTGAGGCTGACCCTGCCCTGCGGTCTGCGGCCCCGTCATCCCCTGCTGCCCTGGAGCACCCTGGAGCCCTTGCATCTGCTGCATCTGTTGCATCTGCTGTTGTTGCTGCAACTGCTGCTGTTGCAATTGCTGCTGTTGTAACTGTTGCTGCTGCTGCTGCATTTGCTGCTGCATTTGTTGTTGTTGCTGCTGCATTTGCTGCTGCTGCATCTGTTGCTGCTGCTGCTGAATGTGCTGCATTTGTTGTTGTTGTTGATGCTGATGCTGCGGTTGCTGCTGCTGCTGCTGTTGTTGTTGCTGCTGCTGCATGAACTGCATGGGTACCTGCTGTAATACTCTCTGGTCTCCAGGTTGACCAGGGAAGCCTACGAAAAGGTGTAAGTATGTTCAAAAGGAACTCAGGAGATATACCATTTGAAAACCCGTCAAAAATAACTTAAAATATTGAGAATCACCTGCAGGTCTGTTGGGGAAATCAGAGATTTTGGGGCCCGAATTATCCAAGCCCAAACTGGGCTCTCCACCCAACCCTGGCAGCTCAGAGTCCTCCAGGCCAGTACCTTCCATACCCCTGTAAGAGGGAATAGACAAGTATAATTACATTTCTGCCACCAAAGCAACTAAAACAAAGTGAAAATAAAGCACAAATACAAATCTGTACCCAAGTCCTTCCTCCACTTTGGGTTTCTTCTTTCGCGGCGGTTTCTTTTTCTTGGGTTTGGCCTGGTTGTTCCCACCCGGTCCTTGCTTTCCTCCCGGCCCAAACTGGCTGGCCGAAATGTCGCTCTGCAGCAGATTGACCAGCAGCGGGCTGGTCAGTGTCACATCCTTGTTGACGGGGAAGCCGGCCTGCTGTCCACACGGCCCACCCATGGGCATCTGACCGGCAAACTGCGGATTGAAGTTCATGCCGTGACCCTGGAAGTGACCGTTGCCCACCTGCATGTGCTGTGGGCCCCCCATCATGCCTTGCTGCTGCTGAGCCTGCATGTCAGGGAGTATCTGTTGGACGCCCATGTCCCCTACGGCACCGCTAGGGTCTCCTAAAGCATGCTGATGTTGCTGAGCTGCCTGTTGTTGCTGCTGCTGCTGCTGCTGCTGCTGTAGCAGGGCCTGTTGCTGTTGCTTCTGCTGTTGCTGTAGCTGCTGCTGTTGTAGCTGTTGTTGAACCAGAGGATGACCGGCAGGGAGCCTCATCTGCGGCCCATGCATGCCCATGGCCTGGTTGGGGTTCCCACCCATGGGACCAACCTGCTGTGGCTGCTGCTGTTGTTGTCCCATTTGTTGTTGGTGTTGCTGCTGCTGTAGCTGTTGTAACTGGTGCTGCTGCTGTTGCTGCTGCTGTAACTGCTGTTGCTGGAGTTGAGCCATTTGTTGCTGCTGTTGGGGGGTCATCTGCTGCTGGCCACCTTGGCCCTGCTGGAACTGAACCATGTTCCCCGGAGAGGGTCCCCGCATCATCTGGCCCTGCATCACCCCTGCCGGAACCTTACCCGCAAATGCCTGCTTGTTGCCTTGCTGCATCTGGTTAGCAACCATTTGTTCCATCATGGAGTTCTGTTGTTGTTGCTGCTGCTGCTGCTGCTGTTGCTGCTGTTGTTGCAGGAGCATGGCCTGGTGCCCTTGGCCTCCAACCATCTGACCCTGCCCATGCATCACCCCCTGGCCTTGTTGAGGCATCATCTGCTTGGGTGGGGTCATTCCTCCCCTCTGCCCTTGACTGAGGGGCCGTGAGAGGACGGTTTGACCCCCGCCCTGGCCTTGAACCATCTGGCTGGGGGACGAGGACACGGGCTGGGCCTGATGCTGGAGGCCCATCATGTGGGTCTGGCCCATGCTGGGCCCGGCAGCCGTTCCAGGAGACTGACCCGCCATGCTACTCTGAACGCCCATGACGTTGGGCTGGACATGGGGTGGGCCCTGCAGAGTGTTGGCAGTGGAAACCGATGGCTGGGCTCCTGGAGAAATAACCAAAATAATCAGTGAACCATGTTATAAGGAATTGTTAGATTTGCTGAGCATCTGAAGAAGGAAGGCTGTTTTGCCAAAAGATGTCAGCCTCAACCAAGGCCAGAGGAAGCTGCTTTTCTTAAACTGTATTTAAATAGCATGTTATATAGACAGATGTCAGGTTGTATAGTCTCAATGTACATATTATTTTGATATTATAATGTTTAGACTGATGATAGGTTTTGGTTTATCTGTGATCCTACATCACAATTTCTATGCACTTGATTGACTTTTACCTGTGTGAGTCATAGCTTGGCTGCTCTGCAGCTGCTGATTGGCTCCTCCTCCAGGTGTTCCTGGTCCACTGGCAGTCACTTGACCCTGAACAAAGTTCTGGTTCCCTGGCATGTTTGGAAAGCCCATTGGACGCTTAGCCATGCCTAGCAATAAACAAGTAAGTAGACATCCCACAAATAACAAGAGTTAATTTGGGAAATGCTCAATAACAGCTGCCTTAAGGAGACAAAACATACTCTCTGGCCAAGCCTTTGGCCTGGTGAAGACAATACAGGAATGCAATCATGTGGCTCTTAAAATCCACATAGCCATGCCGTAAACAAACATGTCATTCTCCCTAGATGTAATTCTGCCATTTTAAGCAGTTATAAAATATATTACATTTTAATTAAAAAAAAAAAATCAATAATACCTGTACATAGGAAATTGCAGATCTCGAAGCTCAATACGCTACCATGTAAAGTGTACCATTGCACAACCAGTAGGAGTGTAGGGCATTAATACACTTAAGATGATAAGGTTTAGACAATGCTTGTGTGTACACACTGGACATAGGAGGGGGTTAGTACCCTTAAAAACACTTCAAATAAATGTTCTCAAATAAATGAATAAGTAATGCTTAAATGGCTAAACATAAAAAGATAGTCACAGGCCTACCTGGATGCACTTGGGCCCCTGGTTGTCCATGCTGGGGCATGCCCATGAACCCTGGCTGTCCCATAGTGCCCTGTGGTCCCAGGACCGCTCTTCCTGGGGAGCCCACGCCCTGGGGGAAGTTCTGCGGGGTGGTGGGGCGCTGAGCTATCATGGGAGGAGTTCCTGGAGAGCTCTGCTGGAAAGGAGATGAGGACGACCCGGGGGACTTGGCAGTCAGGTTGCCCTGTATTATGGAAAACATTGGGGTGGAGTGTGTACCATTAAATTGTTGAAGATTCTAGCATTAAAACGCATAGCTCGAGGCCAAGAGGCCTGAGCCCCAGGACAAAAGAGTAGTGTCATTTTTCAATGAGGGTGATTTGCGCATCTAACTGAAAATTGATAAGCTTAATCGAGCAATTTCTTCTCCACAATTCATTCGAAAATCATTGCCATCCCTAGCAGGAACTGTTATTGTGAGACCCTTGCTGTGATTTTTCAGATACAATTAGATGGAAGAGAAATTACTGTTAACAGATTATGTAGATGCCATTGTATTTAATGGCCAGTGTCAAACCCTTACCCCTGTGTCGGATTTGTGGTTAGACTAGCATATTTGCTAATATGCCAATATGAACAGATGATGACAAATAAATGCCGATACTGACACTTCTCCGATACGCATACAGTATTTGCCAGTACCGATATGACAAAAAAGGGACAAAAAATCGATCCGATACTTGTCTCGACACCAATACAGTATGGGAACATCTCTAATTATACCTGCTGTCCGGAGGTTGGTGGGAGGGGTGGAGGGGGCCTGGGCGGTCCTGCTATTACACCACCAGGACCGGCCTGCAGGCCCTTAGGCTGGGGTGCTGCAAACTGTCCCATCCCGGCCTGCTGCTGTTGCTGTAACTGTCCCGGTCCCATGACGTTGAAAACTTGTCCGGCTTGCTGGCTGCCGAACGGGTATGGGGGCGGAGGGTGGTTGGGAGTCTGAACTGTGGCGAGGGAAGGTGGGCGCTGACCCATGGGTCCGACGTTTTGGGGCGGGGGCTTCCGCCAGGCTCCGGGACCTCCCTGTGCAGCCTGCGGAGGCTGGAGCACGCCGGAGGGCAGCTGGTTCCAGCCGGGAGGCACAGCCATCTGGCCGGAGGGGTTGAACCCCGGGGGTCTGGGTCCGAGCTGGGAGAGCTGGGCCTGCTGTTGAGCCTGTTAACGGATTAGAGCAAAAATAACATGACCAACATGCTTCTATATGGCTTCTATGGAATCCATATGATTGAAATCAGCGGTGGAGACTGAGAACTTGAAGCCATGCCTGTTGCTGTTGGTGCTGCTGCTGCTGGAGCTGCTGCAGGGCAGCTGGGTTGAGGGCTCTCCCAGCCTGCATGTGATGGGCTGCCTGCTGGGGCATGGGCCCTCCTGGGCCATGCGGGGCACCCTGTTGTTGGTGCTGGAGTTGCTGCTGCTGTTGCACTGACATACCCGACATCATAGGGTCCATCACGTCTAAAGATAGTACAAGCAAATGTTTTTGTTAAGTGGAAAAGGAGCATATGAATCTTCACTGGCCTCATGGTTAGATAAGACTGCAATGTGATTCTCGAACGCATCTCATTTTCTAAATTACTACACGTTGCTCTTCAATAAATACGATTAATGACCATGAAGATAATGAAGCACGACAGACCTCCAAAATATCATCAATGCACTTTTCTGAATACAATAAAAGAAGGAAAAAGACTCTAACCTGTCTGCTGGGACACTGGTCTTTGAACTCGGGGGTGCATTTGGCCACTGCTGCCAGGGATCATGCCAGCCTGACCTGCCATGCTGGGCCCAGGGGGACCGGACGGGCCAGCCATTCTCATCCCTCCTGACAGAAATGTGTAAGGATTTTTCATTGATGTAAGAGTCAAATATGAAAAACGAATATGGTGGCAAGTGTGGGAAAGCGTCTGTATGCACCCATCAGCACATCATAACAACTAATAATAGTATAATACCTGGACCAGGCTGACCAGGAAAGCCCACATCCATTCTCATCTGACCAGGAGCTCCAATTGGTCCGTTCAGCCTGACCTCCTGGCTACGGTTTTGTCCCATCATGGCGACCACATTAATGGCCCCTTCACCTATGTACAGCAAACAAAAGCGTCAAATATTACAAGAGCTCCATACGCTAATGCAGCAATAACCCTTAGCCTGGAATCCAGGCAACCATTAAATGCATTGTTCAAGCCAGACTCTGTGACGACTATAAACATTATGGATAAATAGCCAAGGAACTGATGAATGAATTTCTCTTTCTTTTACAGAAGAGAAAAAAACTCCATTGACACTTCATTGCGTAATAATGCAATGAAGCGTCGTTGCATCTGCATTACAGTGATACAATGACCCCTCCCCAAACATCTCATAGGTAAAGGATAAGGCCAGGTTGAGTTTCATTGAGGACAGAGGACAACATACAGTATGTGTGTACCTTCTATTTGCACAGAGAGAATCCCGAGGTCTCTGAGCTGCTGCTGGTTGTTCTGAGCCAGCTGTCTGAGACGCTCCGCAGCGTCCCTGGGAATGTTGAAGGTGACCCGCACACTGTTCCACGGCTCCACGTTCTGCGGCTGCAGCCTCTCGGAGCCTAGGAAAAAAAAGGTGATTCTAGGTTTAGAACAATGGTTACCCAAACGTTTTGGTTGGAGACCCAAAAGGGAAATGTGAGGCCTCCTCGGGGACCTGAACTAGTGAAAATAGCCGAACTTAAAGCTCATACATCAGGATGCAATGTAATTGAGCTTGTACTTTTTTCCCCCCACTAATTCCAAGTTTTCCCACACATTTATAAAATTTCTCTCATATTATTTACAATTTTGTTTTTTATGATTTTTTTTTACAAAGATTACAATATGGGTTTTGGTCCATAGCCACCAAAGAAAGATATAGCGTATTACCATGGGTAATATGCCAAATGAGTTCAAGATATAAAAATGATTATACAAAAGCAAGCTGTGGTTAGAGGGATGTGTGCACCATCTTCAAACCAGGGTTTAATACAACTAACCTAAATCAAGCATGCTTGGTATGCCACTAAGGATTGTGTTGAGCTTTTCAGGAAAGTCTTCATCCTCCATGTTTCCTCGAAATGAAACAAAGATGGTAAAATCGTCCCCCTTGTGCGCTGCTGCTGCTTCTTCTTCATCATCATCATCATCCTCCTCCTCCTCCTCCTCACAAAGCTTCTCCTCCTCAAGACAAGCAGCTGCTCCGTTCCCAAGGTAACCCTCAGCATCCTCTGCCGTCTCGTCTCCAACCCCCGAGTCCCTGTCGGAGTCATTATCATCACCTTCCAGGAATTCTGCCCCCTGGGACAGTTGAGGTGGATTATCTAGATGTGCCATCCTCCTTCTCGCTAGGAGTGGCCTGGCAGAGATCTCAACTGTTTATGCTGCGAAGACACAGGAGAGAAATACGACTGTAACTAACAGTTCAATACATTTAGTTGACTCCGGAGGTTGTAACAGTAACAGTCACACAGGGCTCAATGCCAAGCCTGCCCCCCAACACACATGAAATAGGGATGCTATGGTTTGATGTCCTCAAAGCCTTCAGTTTTCCATATTTAACTTGATGCCAACTTATCGAATTAGTCTAGGCCGGGGAAATGAATATAGTGATCCTTTCCTCAAACAAAGACTTGGATTCACACTAACCAACCTTTTTAACTGATAATACTTTTAAAAGGAATCATCACAAAACATAACACCAGTCATTATGCCTCAACAGGTTTTGATTTACATTAGCTGCAACATAATTACGACCTTGCATCACTGAGAAGGCAATTAATTAAAGCACTTCACTGTAGGCCTACTACATGGTTGAAACATTTACGCCCTCAAGAGTTACATGTTTGTTAAACATTACTTAATTTACAAAAAGCTACACAATTATGTGAATAAATGCATAATAATTGTGTGCCCGTTATCCCTCCTAATACAGCATGGATTTGTAGAGAGAGACAAATCAGACAAAATTATATCGTTTTGGAGAGGCTAAGTGTAATCAAATGGTGGTCCGTGCCTCAAATGCTGAATAAACAGTGGGCCCTGGTATCACTATCAAAATGGTTGAAAACCATTGCCCTAACAAACCAACACAGGCCCGTTGGCTGCAATGTTAGCATCGGTAAGAGAAAAAACGATTCCACTCAGTCAGGTCAACACACTGAACGCAGAAAAAATGGAACCGAATTTCACCATGTTTGAGTGCCGTCGTTTAGAATAGATCCGATATGGAAAGTGCCAAATAAAATTGCTTATAACGGACTCTGCACTGTGCAAATAAAGGTAATATCGATTTCAAAGCTGACTTGGTCTTAGCTAGAGCCTTAGAATATAGACAGAGTTACGCATACTCCGTTCAGTTCATGGGGCCAGTCCAATGGCGGCTCTACACAGACAGACCGTAAATAGGCAGAAATGCATTGGCCCCAGACAGCCTAGCTTTGATGATCTTCGATTACGTTTGGCAATGCTTTAAATAGGTCTTATTTGCGCGTGAGAAACAATGTATTTACAACTCCACTTTCAACCTTCATGAATGCTCGAGCACCCAGTTTCTGACCCTTGAATGTCGCGATGTTTCTACTAGACGTCTCTGCTCTTAGCTGCTCAAGCTATCCCCGTTAGCACGTCATAATAACAATAACGCAATGAACATTGCGGCGCATATTATTTTAACACGTTTAGTTATCTTGATGCAATGGTTCAGCATGCTAGTTTATATTTGACAAGCAGCGGTACAAAGGAGGCCGGAACAAAACGGCAGGTTTCTTTACCAAACATGTTCATCATTCATCTGCAGATATTAAAGTGCAAACAGTCGAGCCGACATCAGTCCCGGTCGGTCAGTGCTAGCCGAGTTAGCTTTAGCTAACATAACATGAATGAAGGGGTGCGTCACCGTGCAAAGCACCATACGGACACAGCGGCTACAGCAGCGTTTGGTTCCTAGGCGTTTACTGACTCTCCATTCCACTCCTCATGACTGATTGTAGAATGTTAGTGTTCACTGTTCACCATGTCAATACAAAATATATAAAATTCAATGCTATTCACTTTTGCAAATAGAAAAAATAACTCCATGTAACCATTCATTTGTAACTATTTCTTATTTTTTAAAGGGCCTAACAAGTCTTACAGACGAGGTTTTCAGGGGAAAACCTCACTGTACCCTTAGCAAAAAATAGTATACTTCAAGTTAATATTTTAAGTATACTTAAGTATAAGTATAAGCATAGCAAGTATACTAATAACAATGTACTTGTAGTACACTATAAAGTATACTCTAAAGTATACTACTTAATACTTCTACGCACTAAATTGGAACAACTTAAAGTTTACTTGAGCATACTATCAATATACTAGTTCTGCACTTCTAGTACATTTAAAGTATATCTAAAGTAAACTACTAGTTTGCTTGTAGTACACTATAAAGTATACTCTAAAGTATACTACTTAATACTTCTACGCACTAAATTGGAACAACTTAAAGTTTACTTGAGCATACTATCAATATACTAGTTCTGCACTTCTAGTACATTTAAAGTATATCTAAAGTAAACTACTAGTTTACTTGTAGTACACTATAAAGTATACTCTAAAGTATACTACTTAATACTTCTACGCACTAAATTGGAACAACTTAAAGTTTACTTGAGCATACTATCAATATACTAGTTCTGCACTTCTAGTACATTTAAAGTATATCTAAAGTAAACTACTAGTTTACTTGTTGTTATACTTATGTATACTATTCATATACTTAAAAGTATACTCATCTATATACTGCTAGTTTACTAGTTATATACTTCTAACCCACTTATTTAGTTCATTTTAGTACACTTTAAGTATATCTTTAGTAAACTACTTTCTATACTCAAGTATGCTATTCATATACTTCCAGGTTTACTTAGCACTTTACTTATAGCATACTTTTAGTGCATTTCAGTTTACTTCTAGTATACTATTCATATAATCATCAGTTTACTATTTATATACTATGTTTATACTTGACAAACATTTGACTATACTTAAAGTACGCTTGAAAGTTAACATACTGCGTTTACACTAAAATCAAGAAACACCAAGACAGCATTAACATGGCACATTTCACTGTATTAAACTTAAAATAAATACAACATGGGTCAACATGGGTCATCATCGGCACCAGAGATTTTCAACCTTTTTCATTGCAGTTACAATTACAATTTTCAGCATTTGAGCCACGGACCAACATTTGATGACGTTTCAGCACCACAGACCACAAAACTAAAGTTTTTTTCATATCACCGTTGCCAAATAGATATGAACGAGACTAAACCCTGGTCAATAAAGTCAAGTAAAAATGTTTCTGTTTCTGTACATGTTTTTTCAAGGTAGATGGAAATCATGTAAATCAACACATACTATTTACTCTAAGCTATTAAACTCTCAGACTTTTTATTATAAAACTTGAACATGGTGTATAACATGTATAACATAAAACAAAGAAGCTAATGTGTGGGGGGGAAAAGTATAGGCTTAATAGTTGTTAGGTAGGGATAGGTCGAGCCTGGCTCATGGACTATTTACATCGACATGGTACATCAGTAAGAATGTAGGACAAAGTTGGATTCCGTTCAAGCCTTTATTTCCTTTGCACAGACGAGCAGTGGGAATTGAGCAAGGAGGTGGCAGGCTGGACAGTTATGGTTTTTTCTACAATAGATAGAAACACATAATTAACAATCAATCATATCAAACAAACAATTCAACAGTGATTACACCACATGCATATTCCATAAAGCTATAATAATTGCATCTCCTAGAAGTTAACAAATAGCTAATCTATGCTGTAACCTCCATGGCAAACAAATCATAGTCCTTATATCCCTCACCCCCAGATAAAGTCCAACATGTGAAACCAGAAGCTTGAATTGAACTCACTTCAGTGACTCATAACCGCAGCTTGCTGAGGCTCCAGAGCAGAGGGCTCTCAGCTGGTTGTTCTTGGGCTGTTGTTGCTGCTTTGGTCAAACAGGAAGTGAGAGGAGAGGCAGTCTTATATACCAAGCCACTAATGAGTTGTGAGTGGGGACAGCAGTGATTGGTGATTGACAATTGGGCAGGGATTCCATCCATGAGCAGAAGGGGGAGGGGGAGGGTGCTGACTAGGTGACTCTTCTCTACAATAGTACTTAAGTATACTAGTCTTAAGTATATATCTCTTGAGCATATAAAAAAGTAAACTTAAACATACTAATCTTAAGTATATCTGTTGAGTATATAAAAAAGTAAACTTAAAGCATACTAGTCTTAAGTATATATCTGTCGAGTATATAAAAAGTAAACTTAAAGTATGCTTTTTCATTTTAAGTATAAACTAAGCATACTTATAGTATACTTTTATATACTGCTTTTTGGTAAGGGTAGACGTACCATATTGAAGCTCACAATGTGAATCTAATAGGCCTACTTTGGATGTTTTGTGAGACACTTACAGTATGCTCAAGCATCTAGTAGGAGAGCCTATAGAAGCCACTGACACTAAACAATTGATATTCACATTTTCTCCTAATAAATTAACACACAACAGGTTTTGTGATCTATTAAAGATCAAATAAACACAATCGCCAACTTCATTCTTAACACGTGAAAACATTTTATTTCTTTAGTGTGTACAATGATTGTTATGATTAAAATCAAATACAAATAATTTATAAATATAGCACATGAAATCATTGGGTGCAGTGCACAGCCTCAAGACAAATTCTACTTCTACAAAAAAAGGAAATCATCAGTCACCAGTAGCATCAATATCAACAGTCGGCACATTAGAGGTTATAGCCTTAAAAGGGTCTAGTCAGTGTTTAGTTAGTAAGCATTGGCCATTATGGAATGAAAGCCTGTGGAATGATGCTTTACAAAAGAAAACAAAAGACAGCCCCCATGTATTTTAAAACAATCTGGGATAAACATAAACCAACTACGATAATAGAGCTGCCACAAACAAATGCATTGTGTGCTGTAACAGTACAAATTAACCTAAAATATTCATATAAAAATACATATGTACATTCCACTCATTGAACATTTAGCTGTTAAATGATCAGTTAAAAAAAGAAGTAAAGTGAATAAAATCATACAACACAGGCAATTTAAATAAAAATAAATACTACATTTAGCCTATCATAACATTCATTGCTTATTTAGCTGAAGCAAACCCCTCGGGGCACTCAATGAATATCTAACCATTTCAGGAAAATAATGTGTAAATATTAAGAGATTCTCAGGGAAGCAAATTCTCTTAGCAGGATATCAGTTGCACCAAAACAACATCAGGAAATAGTCACTAGTGCCACCATACAAACATGTACACAAACATGAGTAAAATGGCTTAGAATTTGGCATGTGTTGCACGGTACATGACATAAATACATCTCTAACTGTTCATCTTTCCATGTGATTTTGTTCAAGGCTAAACAATATTTTATTGGTAAAACCTGAAAAGCAGACCCCTAGTTGGGTGCCTTAAAGATCATGTGCGTTTAAATGGCAGTGTCCTGGTTTGCCGTCAACATTTTATATAAACACTTCTCTTTGGTGCAAAACTAAAGTTTTGGATCCAAAAACCAAGCCTCCTCTTGCACCAAACTGGACCGTTGATGAATTTAGAGCTTCTTCAAATATCAATGAGAGGTAGAAGTTTATTTTTGCTTTCCTTGAACTTTGAATATTTAAACTACATAGAAACTGTTGCAACATGAAAGTCGGTATGAATCCTCGGTAAACAAGAGGATCAGATTGAGTGATTGACGGCATCCAGGAGACTTGCAGAACCTTTCCAATATGATGCGTTTAGATCATGTCTAAGACAGTGACAGATTGTCTTTCATTCACAGCTGCCAAGGTCAACTCAGATGACTCCCCATTTTTTATTTTTTATTGGCAGACTAGGCTTTCTAGCAGCAGTTATCACTAATGTACCCCACCTCATCTGGGCAGACATAAATATTGCCCTTATTTCATCTTTACTCTCCAAAGATAGGTAATACTTCATTGCAGTTTCCTAGTTTCCTACTATCACCTATTAAGTACGACTTCCATTAAACCTGACTTAAGGTCCTTGCAGATTGCTGTTTTTCTTAAATAAAATAAAATAAATAAATAAAATAAAAAAAACAACAGCACAGGCTGTAAGGAACTTAAGATTGAATTTTGCACTTGAGTCTCACACTTAAAAATACCCTCTCTACCTCTACAAGGTCACACATGTTGAGCTTGTAGATCTGACTATTTTTGGTGCAAAGACATGATGCCCAATTAAGTATATAAATCAGGTTTTACCAACCACCATATCCTGGGAAGACTAGGGCATGCTTGAGATGGTCACAGGTGAGCTGTTGAGGGACATGGTCAGGGCTGAGGCGTCGGCACTTCGGGGGTCATGCACTCCTATGATGAGGTCATTGGTTCTCCTGGTTCCCTCCACAAACGAGAGGACGTCTATCCTTTCCACCTTGTGACCTCTGGCCTGCAGCATCTCCACGTCCTGTTCTAGAAATTCAGCTGAGGAGGGACAATTAGTCAGTCACCACATCAGTATCAGCAATATGGACCCAAATAAAATAATACATTAGTCATTTGGTGCTAAACTCTCAGGTAGGTGTAGATGTGTGTGCCACCCCCTAGCACTGCTTCTGAGTGTAAGGTAAAACCAACTGGCATTGCAATATGCCAGTGGTATTGCATAGATCCTTTGACTCCAGGGCCCACTGTTTATTCAGCATTTGAGCCACAGACCACCATTTGTTGACATCTTAGCCCCACAGACCCCAAAAATAAAGGTTACTTTTGCTTTTGTCTACAATTCCAGGCTGAATTTCAGAAACAAAACAGACAAGCATACTGATCAAAATGGCTATTAATATTCTACATTCTCTAGTTGTGTAAACTTCAGGCCAATTCAGATGATCAATAACTCTTGAGAGCGTAAACATGAAACCAATGTTTACGCTCTCAAAGAGTTACATCTGGTTAACCAACCACCCATCATTTAGCTGGGGACCATCTGGGACCCTCTCAAGGACCACTAGTAAAGATCAATTTGAGCATGTAATCAACCGGTATCAGATAAAAGTTCTGTAGCGTGCCTAATATACAATGGACCAAACTCTATATAGCAGAGTCTAGAGCTGTGTAGGAAATACTTACAGTCTACTAGGAGTGTGTTCCGCTGCAGCTGTGGGTGGAGTCTACCATACGCCAAGCTGTCGCTCAGGTTCTTGCGAGAAGACAGGACATTCATAAGCACCTGTCAGACATTGCAGAGCAGACAGATCAAATCACTATGAAATTAAATTTCAGAGAAACATACAGATGAGAAAATATTTGATACATTTGCTATCCAACAGTAAATAACCTGGGTAATGCCACTGAGCGATCGCTCTCCATTGGAGGAACCCAGAGCAGCATATGTGCCACACACGCCCACGGCAGGCCTCACCGCTGTAGGCATCAGGAAAGACAATGGCCTCTTCCCTCCCTGGAGGTTGTTATGCTACAGAGACCAAGAAACAGGAACAAGTAAATAAACAATTGCCAAAGATTCTGCAGATAATTTCACTTAAATTTTATGAAAATCTCATCTGCATCACAAAAACAAAGAAACAAACCAACAAACAACAAAAACAAAATGCAAGAAAAAGGCTTTCATTACTGGATTAGACGGAGAATCATCTTCTGTTTTGTTGGGCCATGAGAAGTCCAGAATCTGGCTATTCAACAACACCCCCGATGGAGTCACTATCCCACTGCCAAAGGGCTGATTTAAAGAGCTAGAAATATGAAGGAAAAACACAAGACATTGGCAAAAAAGAACAAATATGCCCACTGTAATTTCAAAAAAGTATTGGCTGCCTTTGACATTTTTATATATTCTAAACTCAACAATATAGAGTAATAAGATAGTATAGTACTATAGTACCTCATGATGGACACTATAATGTCATCTGGTCCCATGACCATGACCTGGCTGGCTGTTGAGCCAGCCTCTAGGGCAAAGGATTGAGTGTAGTGACTGGCGGGAAAGGCTTGAGTGTCATTGATCATCTGACGGAGTAGGGAGGCCCTCGATTTACTGTGGAACAAAAAAGACGTAGATTCAAAGCGACTTCATTATGCTGGATGGCCATTTACATCGTTACACACGCAGCTGATATGTTGTTATACCATTCGAGCTGGGAACTCCTATTATTTTACAACATAGTTGTTGTATCAATTGCCATCATCGGACAGAAACCTTATCTCCATGTTTTCACTTTGTGTTTTGATGGTGCCTAACCGCTTATGTTGCAATGTGTGTATGTATGCAGGTCCCTGTGTCCATCCTTACATCCCAGCACGAAAAGCTACGAAAAGCATCACACAAAGGCAAAAGCACCATCAATTTGATGGTTTCCACAAGCTCGGAATGCAGTGCAAATCAATGCATTTCGAGTTTCACAATCTGCTACATTGTTACTTTTTCATTTGAATCCTGTTGAAATTCAAATATGATCATTTTTCATAGACTTTTGGAAGTCATGGTCTAGTGCAGGAGCATTATAAACGGCGGGTCCTTGAACTGACAAAGGTTGAAGGGAATAGAGCATACCTCAGCATCTGAGCAACTGTCTCTGACACAGAAGTTTCATACAGGGGGTCTCCTAGGCCACTAGCCAGGGCCAGAGCTATCTTCACAGACTGAGTGAGAAAGAGCACAACAAAAAAAAAACATTACATTCATGCGTTGTCCTAGCCTGGAAACCAGACAAATCTGCCACATGATCATTTTTGAAAATCTGTGAAAAATAAGGAATAATAATTCATAAAAGAAATTCACCAGGACCCTGGACCTTTTTTAAATGTGCGATTTGCAGCCTCCCAATACTGCAGAGTACTACCTTGACATGAACAATGTTTGAGAATCACTGCTTTTCAGTACCTCTGCAATCCAGTGGTAGGTGCTGTTGCGAGGCATTTCCCTGGTGATGTTGTAGCCTTCGAGGATGTTGAGAGCAGTGATGAGGGCGACACCCGCATGTGGTGCTGGCGCTGCCATCACATGGTGACCTACACAATAAAGAGCCCCATTATGTTCAAATCATGGCCAAAAAAATGCCACGCTGGCACTGTTGACTTAACAGGTTTAACACTCTCTGCCTTTACAATAAGCATAGCAGATTAGTGAAACGATACTTCACTTTGGTATAGAAGCATGAAAATTGGCACAGATACTCTCCAAGGTCTACTCTTTAGGAAAAAGGCGCGTGCCACTCAAAATTCCAAGATGGCGGCCCCAAAATCCAAAATGTCCGCCCAAAAATGTGTTTTTTTTTTAACTTGAAATGCATTGATTTTACACCCCATAAATGTATTGAACATTAATACAAAGTTGGCCATTACGGACGGTTTGGCACCAAGATCGTGTCTGTATCACTTACGGCTCTTGAGATACAGCATATAGGTACTTTCACAGATTGAGGAGAGCAAGACATTTGTAACATTGATTCTTAAGTGAATCAAATGGTGATACAGGCATGAAAATTGGTACACACACTCTTCAAACCCCACTATTTCTAAAAGTACTGTGTGCCCTGCAAAATTCCAAGATGGCAGCCCCCAAAATCCAAGATGTCCGTCCAAAAATGTGTTTTTTCCTTCATAACTCGAAATACAAAGCTTTTAAGCCCCATAAATGTATTGAGCGTTAATATAAAGTCAGGCATTATGGACATTTTGATACCAAGTACATGTCTGTATGTAGTACGGTTCTTGAGTTACAACATATACGTAGTGATGTGGCACCATAAGTGTAACATTTTGGCATGTTTCACTCTTTAACTCAAAGATTCCTTTATCAGCATTTCTTCTATTTTCAGGAAATGGACCTACATGTATCTGCTATCATAAACCACTTCAAGTTTTTCAATTGATGAAACGGGTCGGGAGTTATTAAGCCAATTGTGAAGGGCTGTTTCAGTGCTAAAATTGCTGCGTACATTTTGCGAATATAAGCCACCCAGAAATGTCTGTCTGTGCATCTGTCCTTCACAATAAGTGTATATGTGAAGCGGACGCACCAAGTGTAGCATGTGTCATAGTATAATGGTATATTGTGCTAAAAGGCGTAATAGTGTAATATATGCAATAGTTTAATAGTGTAATAGAGCCAATAGTGTAAGATATGCAGTATATAACTGTAATAGGGTAATATATGTAATAGTGTCGTAGTGTAACGTGTAATACTGTAATAGGGTAAAATGTGTAATAGTGTAATAGGGTAATATGTGTAATAGTGTCATAGTGTAACATGTGTAATAGGGTAATAGGGTAATATGTGTAATAGTGTCATAGTGTAACGTGTAATACTGTAATAGGGTAATATGTGTAATAGTGTAATAGGATAATATGTGTAATAGTGTCATAGTGTAACATGTGTAATAGGGTAATAGGGTAATATGTGTAATAGTGTCATAGTGTAACATGTGTAATAGGGTAATAGGGTAATATGTGTAATAGTGTCGTAGTGTAACGTGTAATACTGTAATAGGGTAATATGTGTAATAGTGTAATAGGGTAATATGTGTAATAGTGTCATAGTGTAACATGTGTAATAGGGTAATATGTGTAATAGTGTAACATGTGTAATAGGGTAATAGGGTAATATGTGTAATAGTGTCGTAGTGTAACGTGTAAGACTGTAATAGGGTAATTTGTGTAATAGTGTAATAGGCTAATACGTGCAATAACATAATGTATGTACAATAGGCTACTAGTGTAATAGTGTAATAGGCTAATATGTGTAATAGTGTAATCTGTGTACATTAGGGTAATAGTGTAATATATGGAATAGTGGTCTAGTGTAATTGTCCTATTACACCATTACACATGATACACATATTTGCCTATTACACATGTCACAATTACACATATTACGCTATTATGCTATACCAATATTACAGTAATATATTACACTCTTACACTATTACCATAATGCACAAACATTACACTATTAGCACTATTACACTATTGCATATATTACACTATTACCCTATTACACATGTTACACTATGACACTATTACACATATTACCCTATTATGCTATTACACATGTTACACTATGCCACTATTACACATATCAACCTATTACACTATTACACATGTTACACTATTACACACATTACCCTATTATGCTATTACACATGTTACACTATGCCAGTATTACACATGTTACACTATGCCACTATTACACATATCAACCTATTACACTATTACACATGTTACACTATGCCACTATTACACATATAAACCTATTACACTATTACACATGTTACACTATGACACTATTACATACATTACCCTATTATGCTATTACACATGTTACACTATGCCACTATTACACATGACACCCTATTACACATATTACACTTTGACACTATTACACATATTTCCTATTACACTATTACCCTAATGCAAAATATTACACTTATTACCCTATTACACATGTTACACTATGACACTATTAAACATATTACCCTATTACACATGTTACACTATGACACTATTACACATATTACCCTATTACACTATTACACATGTTACACTATGACACTATTACACATATTACCCTATTACACTATTACACATATTACACTGACACTATTACACATATTAACCTATTACACTATTACACATGTTACACTGTGACACTTATTACATACATTACCCTATTACAGTATACCGTATATACTGCATATATTACACTATTATCTCTATTACACTATTGCATATATTACACTATTACGCATTTTAGCACATTATACAATTATAGTATGACACATGGTGCACTTGGTGGGTCCACTTCACATATACACTTATTGTGAAGGACAGATGCACAGACAGACATTTCTGGGTGGCTTATATTCGCAGAATGTACGCAGCAAATTTAGCACTGAAACAGCCCTTCGCGATCGGCTTAATAACTCCCGACCTGTTTCATCAATTGAAAAACCTGAAGTGGTTTATGATAGCAGATACATGTAGGTCCATTTCCTGAAAATAGAAGATATGGTGATAAAGGGATCTTTGAGTTAAAGAGGGAAATGTGCCAAAATGTTACACTTATGGTGCCTCATCACTACGTATATGTTGTAACTCAAGAACCGTAGCACATAGAGACATGTACTTGGTATCAAAATGTCTGTAATGCCTAACTTTATATTAACGCTCAATACATTTATGGGGCTTAAAAGCTTTGTATTTCGACTTATGAAGGAAAAACCACATTTTTGGACGGACATCTTGGATTTTGGGGGCTGCCATCTTGGAATTTTGCAGGGCACGCAGTACTTTTAGAAATAGTGGGGTTTGAAGAGTGTGTGTACCAATTTTCATGCCTGTATCACCATTTGATTCACTTAAGAATCAATGTTACAAATGTCTTGCTCTCCTCAATCTGTGAAAGTACCTATATGCTGTATCTCAAGAGCCGTAAGTGATACAGACATGTTCTTGGTGCCAAAACGTCCGTAATGGCCAACTTTGTATTAATGTTCAATACATTTATGGGGTGTAAAATCAATGCATTTCAAGTTATGAAGGAAAAACCACATTTTTGGGCGGACATTTTGGATTTTGGGGCCGCCATCTTGGAATTTTGAGTGGCACGCGCCTTTTTCCTAAAGAGTAGACCTTGGAGAGTATCTGTGCCAATTTTCACGCTTCTATACCAAAGTGAAGTATCGTATGAAAAAAATGAGTTAACAGGTTTAACACTCTCTGCTGTACTAAATAGGCATGTTCTAACAATCCCAAAAGCAAACTGTCAGGTGGAAATTTCATATGTCCGAAACAGTTACTTATTCAGGATACAAATTGCACACCAGCGAAAGTAGCAATCGATATCTGCATTTTGAGCTTGAAGATATCCTACTTTTGATGTTTTTTGTAATGCTGTAATATGATGGCCATTAAAGTGCAAAAAGAAAGTATAAAAAAAAGAAGAAAACAAAGTTAAAATATGATTTCCACCCGACAGCAAAAATTACAAATACATTCTTAAGAGCAATAAACTAGCTGAGAACCAGTGTTGCAGACTAGTATTTCTTTAGTGTCCAAACAATCCAAGCATTTATTTCCTACAGAGGAACCATTGGTGCCTGACTCAGTGGCAACAATCCACCTGGCATAGGGCACCACACAAATATATCAATAATATAATGTACAAGCTGTAATTGAACATTTACACCAGTGGAGTCTGGGGACAAAATGAGTTAACAGAGCATAAAAAAATCTATTTGACCGTGCTAATTGGTGTTCGGTGAAATCAGCCCTCAGCTACTACATATGTCAGAAATATAGGGAGGGGATACAGAGGGAAAACTCTAGGGAAAACTATATTTTACAATCTGAAAATATACAGTATGAACAAGCCATCAACACAGTGATTCTACAGTTTGTGAGCTTCTAGATCTGTAGTTTTGACAAATCTTGAAAGGGGGTTCCTGATGAATTATATCTTCATATTGTGGTCCGGTAATCAGATACATATTAATCTCAGTCGCAGGGAACATGAGCTCCCTGCTAAGTTCCAGCTGAACTTTGCAAAGAAAAGCCTCTGGCTATAAAAAGCCCTGGTTTACATTGACTACAGTGGCTTATACCATGTCCACATCACATGCAGAGCGAGATGCCTCTGCTTGATGACTCTTCATCAGTATTTTCTACTCAAAAAAAGAAAGAAGTCAAGTTTGTGTAGTGCCAAAACCACTACAGGTTATCCCTTACCTTGATAGATGATCTCTGCTGGCTGCTGTAAGATAGTGCTGTAGTTTCTAAAGTCCTCTTCTGTCAGCACTCCTCCTTTGGCTTGTACCTGTTCAGAAAGCATGAGTTTAGATGTGTAGTTCTATCATTTTTAAAGTTCTCTGGCCTGTACCTTTCAAAAATGCATGGTATTTGGAGACAAACGGACAGACCAGCCCCATCGTGACGACATAGCAAAAAATGTTTGTTTAAAAGGGGGTGTAAAGGATATTTTAAATTGCTCTAGTATAGAGCGTTTGTTCAGTAACTTGTCACACATCTTTTTAATTTTAATAAACAGATTCATTGCGGTTGGAATAACAATTTCATCCAATCAGGAGAGAGAACTCATACGGGATAAACAGGTGAAACTGGAAGAGATGAAAAAAGGGGAATTAACAGACAAAAAAATGGTATAAAATTGAATCCTGTAAGAGTGAGAGACAGTTTAAAACTATTTACATAAATTCAGCTTAGTCAATGGACTTCAGTGAACAAAAGAAACCGATCCAGTGAGTGTAGTACTGAAACTGAACACCCGTGTAGGTTTTGAACAATAGATGTTTCTGTGAGTTTCTGAAATGTCACACCTCTAAGTGGCACAATTAGAGCTTACTGCTGTGACACAGACAAAACATGGGGAGCACAAGCTCTTTGCTTGAGGCACAAACAAATAGGCAGCTGCCTCAGATAAAATCGCAACTGAATAGTCAGTCTTAAGATGCAATTCACCATATTGGAATTGATTAACAGATCATTTTGACAGATCATTTAGCTAAATTATACTATGTTAAATTAGTCAACTGCTTTATCATGGCAGTTTATTGCTCTTCAAACACAAGAGTACACAAGGATGTCATGCAAATGTAGTGAAATTAGCCAGTCTACAAGCTATGCACTGTGTTGCGAGCTTCAAGACTTCCCGGTCCATCAGGTGGAAACCACTAAATGTAGGCCTAATAGCAGAACAGCAAAAGTTGCAGATCGACAGGCTCAAAAGGCATTGCATCCAGCTTCAGTCTTGTGGATCTGCTATACCTTTGATGCTTTTCTGTGATCAAGTAAGGCAGTTCAAAGTTGAAATAGGGAGACAAGAGGTTTCTGACGGACAGCAATACTAGTATACAGTATTCATGACTGCTTGGTTTATATAATCACTGACGACAGTAATGCTCTTACAGCTGCAGCCATTTCTTGCGTCAGGTTCCCGCTGTAGAACTCAGAGATCCCACTGGCTGCGATGTTATCCAAGATGTCTGCCAGGTCGACACGCCTGCTGAACAGGCCAGGGAGGGGAGCCTGGCCACCGGGGAGGAACAGGTCCCGGAACGAGTCCGACACATTCTGGTCCTTAACTCTAGCTAGAGCCTCAGCTAGAGAAAGAGAGGAAGATACACATTCTAGTCCATTAATCTAGCAACAACCTCAGATAAAGACGCAGAGGAGAGACACATTCTGCTCCATAACACTAGCTACAGCCTCAGCTAGAGACACAGATGAAGGCACATATTCTGCTCTAGAACACTAGCTATAGCATCAGCTAGAGTTCTGCTCTAGAACAGCAGCTACAGCCTCAGCCAGAGACACAGATGAAGAGAAACATTCTGCTCCATAATACTAGCTACAGTTCAAGAGGCCAATGGAAAGAGAGGCCAACTTGCTTTACTTCCCGACAGAGGTGGGAATATTAGGAGTATATTCATTTCCAGGGGTAGAATGAATTTGAACACATTTTATGATCCATTCCTTAACTCCATAGTCAGTGAACTAAATCCTGGCCCCAGTCACAAGCCATACAATATTTACAAGATATTCACACTGAAATAGCTTCTTTTAGGGAGACATCAGGAGAAAATCCAGTTTGTTATCGACCTTTCTTTTTGCCCACAGTAAAATCTCACAAGATTTGAGAGGAATCAGGAAGTCAATTTTAGGGGGCTCTGAGAGTAGAAAACCGTGCCTCTTTAGGAGACCATTTGTAGGCTTTGTAGTCCATTTTGCCTCTAGTGGCACCAATGGAATTTGGCATATCTTCA
The DNA here is from genome assembly GCA_039105355.1 of Benthosema pterotum. NCBI lineage: Eukaryota > Metazoa > Chordata > Actinopteri > Myctophiformes > Myctophidae > Benthosema > Benthosema pterotum. Next base: position 34,535,332 of record CM076968.1, read on the forward strand.
TACATAGACCATCTTTGCTTCACCCTCAGCTAGAGACACAGAGGAAGAGGGATGAGCTCACGCAATGACTATAATACATGTTTATATACGTATATAACACTATAGGGTCTTCCGAGACAACTCAGCCCCCTGTCCCAGACTCTTCTCCATCCTGACTCCCAAACTGCAGAACAACCTCTCCATTGAAAATAGATGGACTACATGTCCTGTGTGCTTTTAAACCTTTTAGCTGTGTATTGGTCACCAGTTGAATATACAGTATGTTCTACAATTTGTTTGGAAATCTATTTTACTACTTACCCAGATCATGAGTCATGTTGAATCCATTTCTGGCCACATCAGCTGCCATGGTAACCACATCTTTCCATGGCATCCTATGAAGAACACAAAAAACAATCATACAAGATTGATGCAAAAAAAAGTAGCAAAAATAGGTGACAGGGAAATTGTTAAATCGATATTTTCACCATTATAAAAAACGTGCTTGAGGTTTCTTTTCCCATTTTCTGAAAATGGACATAGAAGCCAAAGGTTTCCACTTGACAATGACAATTTCCTTTGCACCAGGCCTAGAGTGTTAAATAGCAGCTGTGAGCCAGAAGACATGATAATTATCAAGCATGTCAGCAATAATTGCACCACCGTTGAAGAGTAAGGGGAACAAAGAGAGTATAGTATTTTTAAGTTAGAACACAGCTGATAACATCGTCTTTGGAATTAGATCCACAGCCCTTTTCACACTTTCATCTGCACATGCTTATGATGGAAAAACAAAAAACTCCCCCAAGTTAGTAGCCACATTAGCATATCTACCTTTGACAACACAGTGCACTTTTCATTTCACACCATTTCCTGGCCCTGTGACGTTAATGGTCAAATAAATATTTGATAAAGGAATATGATTATCAACCAACCATTTAAGCTTTTGATAAGGTTATCAGGCCAGGCGGTTAGCTCAACTGTCTGGTCACGTAGGCTGCTAAGCCGGCCTGATGGTGTGCCGCAGGTTGGAATCCCGAGCCCGACGGCCTTTGCCGCATGTCACTCCCCATTTCTCTCCCCCTTTCCTGTCTGCATACTGTGACTGTGACTGCTGTGACCTTTTCTAGTAGCTTTCAATCAAAATGAGCAAATGAAACATAGTGGGAGGCAGTGGCTATGGAAAGGGAGCATAGAGATCCCAGAGTCATGACTGCTGAAATGATGTCAGCACTTTTATTTTACAGGAATTTTTTAGCCCCCAGTTTAGTCATCCAGTACATGACTGACATCATCATACCCGGAAATAATGCGGAAATGCCAACTGAGTGGCAAAATATGTTCTAGTCTCGACAGTAAAGGCTCAAAACAGAAAAGTCCTATTTAATTGCAGTATTTGTTTAATAGAAATCCACCCCAAACATGTTATGATCCATGTGTTATCAATACATCATTATAAAAACTGATTAATTGAGACGATTTCAGAGTTTGGAAGCCCTGCATTTCAATAATGCAGTGTACTGCTGCCTTCTGCGTTACATGTGATTTAAAAACAGGTGGTGGTATGCTGATTGTTCCATGTTCCTCAATGTTTTGCCAGTCTAGATGAGGGGAACATGTCCCAGTGAAGTGAAGTGATGCGTTCGATGTGTTCGGCATACTCTCTAGAGAATCTGGACCTCTGGAGTAATATTTATCTCTACAAAAATACCCAATGCCGCCCAGTGGTGAAATATTTGTCACCAAGATACCATAGGATATCTGCTTACTCAAGGGGGCTATCAAATTTTGAACTTCAGGTTGCACAACCGATCAGACAGTAGTGGTCCTACCAGATCACAGGGTCTAAATGTCTCATTCCAAGAGGGAGGGAGAGCAAATCCAAGCAATAGATATACTGAATTAACATACATAGTCTGGTCATAGCAACAGTTACATTGGTTAATCGAGACAACAGTTACAACTTACAAGGGTTACAATACCTGCCATATAGCTTGTGTGCCTGGTGCATGCCACTGAGCATACCCGGTACTCCAACCAGCAGCCCAGGCTGAAAGACAATAGAGAGAAATGAACAAACAAAAACAAACAATACACCCACATCAAAAAAGGGAAATATTTCAGAAGCAAGGCCTTACCTTAAGGTCAAGGTTTTCCTGGACCATGTTCTCATCGATAGCAGAGGGTGCCGTCTCCCTGAAGTCAATGATCTTGGTTTCGTTCTTGCGGATGTCATGCACCAACATGACACCTCCACTGTGGAAAATATTAGACGTTGTAAATAGGGACCAATGCAGGCTACGTATATTGCATTTGATGAATAACTTTATTGGAAACCATGTCTGAAACCCTGTGTTCAGAGGCTCTTCATCCAGAGTGATTTACAGTAAGCAAGAACAACATAAGCCATCAGTTTAACAGTAGAACACTTTGCAGGCGCATGACTAGGCTAATATACTTCCCATGGGTCAATTACGCTCAATACTCAAGTATGCAAAGGCTAAAGTAGACAGCAACATTATTTAACAATACAGTATTTATATCAAGATTTATTTTTAGCTGCAACATAAAAGTTGTAGAAGCACCCTTGTTACCGGGACTGGCCTGGAAACTGGCCTGGAAACTGGCCTGGATCTGGTTGGGAATTGCCCCTGAGCAAGGCACTGACACCCCCCCCCCCCCTCCAGACTGCCCAGTGGCCAATAGTGCGGTTGTACTGCTCAGTTTGTGTGTGTGTCTGTGTGTGCAAGGTGTTGCTCAAAATGACCACTTGTGCTCGGCTACTACCCTGGGTAAATACTGTGTACTGTAGATTCATGATATGACGTTGGCATGTGTATGATTCCATGCGCTTCCTGCTACTCACCCTCCAATCCCAGAGGTGTGCGGGTGGATGATGCCTAGACAGAGGGCAGCACTGATGGCAGCATCTACACTGGAACCTTGCTTCTCCAGAACGTCAAAGCCCAGAGACGTGCACTTGGCTACGTCGGTCACTACTGCTCCCTGCTTGAAAATCTGCAAATGGGATGCAGGGGAAATAATGGTGATATGTCATTCCTTAATCCCCATATTCTATTTATGATGTGTGTTCTTTCATAAATGTAAACAGACACAATATTCATTGTACAGTGTCACAAAAAAGCATCAAACATGGAAGATCTGCAAGCTCAAAATGCAATGTGAAGTAATGCATTTTCAGCTTGTAGATCTGCTACTTTTGCTAGCCCTAACAGTTGTAGACATGATGTTTAAAAAAAAAAATTCCAAGGCTAGAATAAAAAAGCATATTAGGATAAATGAAGTATTTAAACAATTCCACACTTGCCATAAAAAACTGTTGATAATGTGTATGTGTGAACTGTTAGTAGCCATTTTTTAAGATATTTGATAGATTTTCCTTTTTGTTTGTGGCCTATTTAGCCATTACAACCACAAATATGTGATGCAACACTCATAGGAGTGTTGCATCACATACTCATAGTGATGCAGACTCATAGTCTGAAGTGACTTGGCTTGGTGGGAATGAGGGTGGAGACAGATTTGAATCCGTTTTGCAAACCTCCGTACAAAACGGCTGGTCATTTTAAGTGCAATAAAGACATAATCCAAAGCGGGAGATTTACAAGCAAAGCTTGTTGATCAGATATTTTGGCAAGTTCTTTTAAATTCACAAAACTGGACAAATCATCTGCATAAATCTTAATACTGATGTAATAAAGAGAAAAATAATGAATGAGAGACCTGTGGGTCTCCAAAGTAGATCTGCACAATGAGAGCCACGGTAACAGCCATGGCGAAGGTGAAGCATGCTGTGATGATGACTGTCATTCCGTCTCGCTGGCAGGCGCAGTTCCCCGCTAGGGGGTCCCTGGTGGTCTCCTGCAGGGGCGAGATGTCATGGCTGGCCAGGTCCGAGGCAGAGGACGGGAGGCGTTGCAGACGGCCAGGTGCAGAGTTCATGAAGAGGTCAGGGTCTGGAACAAACACACATGCCAAAGGTCACTGGAATGACAATGAAGCAGGGCAATGAACAGACGTAAAATACTAAACAAGAATTTTCACCCTTAATCGCAGGTGTTTGTCAATGTCTGGTGGGAAAGGTACTGTTTTATTAACCGTCTTTGAGCCAAGCGTAAAGTTTAAGGGATTGTAGGAGAATTAAATGTGTCACAGCTTTCACGTTTAAAAATCTTGGACCAAAAATGGATATTGAGGGGTAGAATCTGAGATAATGCCATTTGAATGCATGGACTAGAATGAGTGCAGGGGCACTAAAAAAAACGACTTAGCAAACGATAAATAAAACGAGATGATTCATCTTGAGGGGTTATTCCAATATTTCCAACATACGTTTGGAACAAAAGATGGATCAAAGAATGGAAGCAATTAATCTTTGTGTTCTTCGAGTTTGGCGCAGGGGGCGGCAGGTAGGGCTGGCTAATGTATTAAGTAACAAGACTGCGATATAAACTGGTACACGTAAAAATATGGGTTTCAAACCGTACTTGAATAAGCATACAAAAGCATAGCTATCAACCTGCATAATTCACAATGCCTAGAGATTGTTCCCATGTTTGAAAACTGAAACTGGCAGGAAATGTGACTCAAAACAGTCACACCAGGTTATTATATTTGCCCGTCTGTGTGTGCCTTTGTGGTGCTGTGCAAAAAATCTTGGACATGGACAATGCCAGTAGACCAAGGAAAAAACTCAAACCATTTTCGATCTGCCTTATGGTGGTTGTACAGGTTGAATTAGTTTTTGGCCCATGAATCTTGAACCGTAGGTCATACAATGCAAATGTAATTTTGTTCCAACGTAAATTTTGTTGACCTACAGATTTTGTCCCCAAGCTCGTAAATTGCAACACATTTTAACTGCTGTCCAGTTAACTGTGCAGGGGGGCTATCATAGACAATATGACAGAAATCACTCATCAATACATCATCCGATCGACCCCACATTATGCTATGGAATGGATCTGAAGTTACTCACATTTACATGTCAATTATATATTTATATTTTACAGTACATATTGTTTTTCTTAAATATCTCTATATATAGTAATTAGTATAGGGCTAGAGTTTGAATGCATTCATTTATTGATATAGATCTGAATGTATTTGAAAGCTCAGCTTTCAAGTGCAAAAGTCTCTCCCTGTGATAAGTTCTGTTATACAACGGGTATGTCAATAATTGATATCGTCTCTGATGCAATATGCAACGCTCAGCACCATGGATAGCATCAAGGTTGGGTGAGCGTTGTCTAATCTGACTTCATCTATGCTAGGCAACAATATCACACAGAAGAAAATAACCCCAGTTTAAGCAGTTGGCTCACCCAACTGATCAACTTCAATTGATCGACTTGCAATTGGGAAGCATCTCCATGTGCTCCTTTTATGATCATATGAACGACTGACCTCCAAGTGCTATGATAATACTGCACTATTCCGACAAGACAATAGTTACAAACACAATGCTCTCTGACAACAGGTACAGCAAGTGACAAAGAAGTGGAGGGGCGTCCGCTGACAGGGGCAGGCATTGATTGGTCTAGTTTAGTCATAATAAACAAGTAAATGAACGAAGAGAATAATTCTAAAATGAATCACAAGGTCTTAAGATCAAATCAATTAATTCAACGACAACAAAGGCAATCAACTCAGCCTCAAAATGTCAAATTCAGTCAGATGTTCATTCTGCACCCACTAATCTTTGAATTTGATAAAGATGCTTTCCTTCTCCAGTCGAACATTCCCAGAGGAAAGCAGAATCCAAGTTTGAGATCTCGCTCCATCTGAGACATACCAAATCCATTTCTCAGGAGAAAACAATGAGAAACGTAGCTTTGAGATACAACAATTGAGCAATATCTAAGACAAATTTTTGAGAGCTCCTGTATAGCTCATCAGAGGATCAATCCGAGACATACCAAGTCTATTACTCAGGAGAAAACGATGAGAAACAGGAGCAATAAGATTATATCTCCTTTTTGCCTCATCTATGGCTTAAATATTGCTCAATTGTTGTATCTCAAAGATGTTTCTCATTGTTTTCGCCTGAGAAATAGATTTCCTATGTCTCAGAAGGAGCTGTACAGGAGATCTCAAACTTGGATTCTGCTTTCCTCTGGGTTACTGCCATTCTTGAATATTTACATATTATGGATTTTGGACTATATCTGTTCCATAACATAATTAATAATGCATTGCGTCAATAATATCCATTTCATTTTTATTATACATTTTTAGAATAGCAGACGGCCTCTACCGTACAAGCTTGCAACATGTTGACATTGTAGTTAAGCAGTTTACTATTTCTGAAAATATTTGATAAAGTATCAAATATGAAGTGAATGAAGTAGGCCCTACTGTAGGAAAGGACAGCAAATATCATTGTGGTATCCAAAAGCCCACACCAGTGCCACAGACACTAAACATCGTTATAAGGCAGTGGTTTTCAACCAGTGGTCCGGGGACCACCAGTGGTCCTTGAGAGAGTTCTAGGTGGTCCCCAGCTAACAGACAAATTAAGAAATTGTGGGCCCCTGGTCCGCCACCCCCCTACACCGGAGCATTTTTTTCCTGGCACCGTGCACCAGCATTTTCAGCAGGATTTACAGCATGGGATTGCTTGAAAATAATAAACACTAAAAAATAACTAAGCCAAACAAATGCAAAATGTTTACACACTTGCAAGTAATGTACCGTATGATGATGGTTTAGAACTTTTGGGGTTATTTTAGTGACACAAAATTAGTAAACCCATTGTTAATAAGGACTGTATGCACCACTGCTATTCGCTATTAACCCCTTTTTGGGGGGGCACTGAGGTGAGCCCCTTAGCAATCACGTGGACACTCAAACGCAGCCCCCCCCCCCCAGCTCAGGGGCCCCTGGCCCTGGGCCCAACGTGCCAATCCTTCCCTGCCAGCTAAATGACGGACAGTTGGTTAACCAGATGTAACTCTTTGAGAGTGTAAAAATTAAACTCTACACAATTAGAAAATGAAGAAGAATGGTGATTTTTGATCCACGTTTGCCTGTTTGGTTTCCGAAATACAGCCTGGAATTGTGGACAAAAGCAAAATAAATCTTTAGTTTTGGGTATGCAGGGAGCCAAAGTGTCCTCAAATGGTGGTCCGTGGCTCAAATGCTGAATAAATAGTGGTCACTGAGATCAAAAAGGTTGAAAACCCACTGTTATAAGCCTACATCTAGCCAAATGACTGTAATTACATGACAGTTCTGTCATCCATGCGTTATCGCCCACCCCTAGTACGGATCCTCCACGTCAACAAGGCAGCACGCATACAACAATGTGTCATGGTAGAACTCTGACCTGTATCCTGCTCGCTCAGAAAGTGCTCATCGTTCAACGTGCGAGATCTGTTGAGCATCATGTTGTTGTCCGAGGCGGAGGACAGGCCGTTGTGGTCGTCCTGGCCCGGAGAGGCGGGCAGCCTGGGGAAGCTGGTGATGCTCATGTAGTCCACGGGAGAGTAGCCGCCTCCCAGGATGATGGCATCAGGGTGGTGCTGGTGGTGGGCAGCATCCTTTATCTCCGCCATGGTGGTGGTGGGCCCCCCGCCGCCACCACCGCCCCCGGAAAGCCCCCCGCCGCCAGCACCACCAGAGTCCGCCGTGGGACTGAACATGACCGCGTATCCCTCCGTGTCGTCGTCACGGAGCAGGATAATACAACACGCAATGAAATGAATGAATGACACAACAAATCAGACCAGGGCGGCGCGACGCGTCGTCGTATGACAAGATTCAAGTTATGCGACGAATTCCATGTTGTCTTTTAGAACCTGTTTCCCCGTGCCGAGCAGGATGATGTCGCATTTCGCAGCCTCTCCTCAAGGCTGGGATATAGTGACACCTGCAGAGGAGAGGACACGTCAGGCTGGCTGTCTCCCAGCGAAACCACAGCGTAGAATACTGGAAGAATTTCCGTGCATATAGGCTACACAAACCAACCAACCAACCAACCTACTGTATGTTTATCAGATAGAGAATAATGCATCAGCTTGTCGAATGTAATCTAGATACTAAAATAGGCATACATGTATCATATGTAACATTTACATTACCACAACATTTTTTCTCATCTATTAAACATTATATCCGCAACAATGAGGATACGCTGAAAGAAAGACCTGCTAAATCTATTCGCATTTTTATTTACAGAGGTTTGTTTCAATCGCGTCGTGTTATATAAATTATGATTTTAGCCTCAGACAGCTGAGGCTCAGCTGTCTGTCTAGAATACGCTATAAATTCATTATAGTCTCCTTTAAACTTACCGTCTCGTACGTGTTGAGAGTCAGTGTGAGTCAATGTACCGGTATATCCTGAGTGGTGTAAATGTAAGTATGTTACAGAGCAGGTGAGGTGACCCAGCCAGGTGACGAATATCTGAGATCTCTCTGTTTCATCAACATAAGAAGCTCCATGTCCATCCCACCGCGACGTCACCAAATGGCAACGTTTTAAAGGAACAGATCACATATCATTGAGGGCATAGGCCAGTGTTTGACAGATTGATTGATTGATTGATTGATTGATTGATTGATTGATTGATTGATTGATTGATTGATTGATTGATTGATTGAATTCCACTGCAGAATATTATGGGCACAGTTCAAGGAAAATAGACAATACAAAAAAAAAAATGTGTGCCCTGTGGGATCTGGGATCGTTGAAGATAAATTATTGATTAGGCCTAGTTATAGCCTTGCCAACATAAACAAATGTCAGCCTTGAAATTAGCCACTGCTTGGTAGGATCTCAATCAACAGTCCAAGGCCCGAACTGCACAAGTGCACATTTCACATACAAAGGCAGGCTAATTAACAAATTATAAAATTAGAGATATTTCTTTCTTTCTTTAAAGAAAGAAAATGGTCAAATATCTGCCAAATAATATTAGAAACATTTGACTGACATACACACACACACACACACACACACACACACACACACACACACACACACACACACACACACACACACACACACACACACACACACACACACACACACACACACACACACACACACACACACACACACACACACACACACACACACACACACACACACAATGTTTTGCGGTTCACAGCCTAAAAAGTTTGAGTGCACTAAGCATTTCAGTGGTTGTAGACACAAATATGGGAACAAATACATTAGAGTACTCTAGGCCTAATGCTGCTCTGACAAAACTCGGTCTAATCACTATCACCACAACTGGTGATATTTGTAATGTCGTTAATCTGTTCTCAAATCTATTAACAGCTAGGTGTGCCGTCATGCTCATTTCAGCATGATGTTATAGCACCAGTGTTACGAGTATCAGTGGTTAGGAACCTCTGCTCTGTGCAAATATATGTCTTCCATGTGTATTTTTGGTTTCTTCCTGATTGATTTGTGAAAAGTGAAAGGTTGAGTTGAGTGCACTAGGTAGGGTTTGAGTTGTTAAAGGGATATTTCACTTTCAAAAAACTATTTAGACTTTCAAAAAAGTATTTAGATATTTGATGTTCATTTTAGCAGCCCCACCCCCCTTTCTAAACAAACCCATTATAACTTAAAACTCAATTTTATAAATCATCAAATAAATCCAATCTTTTTTCTGGTGACTGATATTATCCTCCTAATACAAGAGAGGGCAGTGCTTCGTTGTTTACAATTTTCATTTATTTTAAAAATATTGTTTTATTCGTTTGGCCAATCAGGCAATCAGGGTGGGCGTGACCAAATATGGTCACATTTTCCAATTTTTTTTTTTAGAAATAAATAAAAACTGTTGAAATGAAATCCCATGCCCCTCTCATGTATTAGCAGGACAATATCGGTACCAGAGAAAAGTAAATTAGGGTTAAAACTCAATTTTATTATGGTTAAAATTGACTTTTAAGTTATAATGGGTTTGAATTGAAGGGGGCAGGGCAGCTATAATAAACATCAAATATCTAAATACTGAATGGAGTAACTTATAAACTGTCTGGGGTGTTCACATGAGACCAAGTAGACCATAAAAGTGAAATATCCCTTTAAGAACCACAGAGCCACTGAAGAAGGAATAACTGAAACCTCTGTCTGATGCTGTTTGGAACTGCCTTGGAAGTCGGTGTAGAATTTCGGTACTGCTGCCACTGGGAATTATGACAGCATGACCGCTTTTCATGCTGGAACCAGGGGGAACCGCTGACAGGCCATCCATCCTCATCCCTTCTGACACTAAGAAACATGACACAAATGTTACGTCTGGCAGACAAGGCGGGAAATTTTGTGTAGTCATCTATATACTGTACACATACAATCACAAATTCACTTGAACGGCTGCTGGTATTGGGCAACATTGTTTTATATGGGTTTCTTGTGACCTTACCATTAACATCCTATATGGCAGGAAAAAATGTCAAACATTTATTTTTGCTTTAAGTGTGACATGTCAAATTAATTCATGATTCTATTTTAGGCCAATAATAAAAGGTTATATACCAATTTTCCCATTTTATCACATTAAGCTGCAAGTAACTCTTCTGGTACTTATTTCTATATCTGGAATGCAGTTGCAATACTAACCCTTGACATCCCACTCTTCCAAATAGAAAAGTCCATTCCGATTGTATCAACATTAAACTCACCAACATTGGAACTGTATGGAAAGCTTTTTTTTAATGGAAAGCTTGATTTAAAATCTATCTGTTAATATCTGGAGCTCTAGATTCAAGATATTAAAAAATAGGTGGAATTGCCTGCAGGTAATCACATGCCTCTTTCTGGACCCCCGGTTCCCTTTTTTAATAATCACATTAAGCACCTGAGGGCCCCCTTGGGTTATACCAGTGGTTTTAAAAGCGGATTCCAAAGTGGATTTCAAAGTTAATTGACTATTACAATCTGTATAGAAATCAAGCCCATTTCCAATTGTAAATACTGTCAGTTATGAGGAGACCTTGAAATATTAAAGTCTGAGAACCATTGGGCTGTTATACCAGTTTACCTGATGGCATGGCTGGCTGGTGCACAGGCTAAAGATCCAATAAACCTGTTTTCTTTGCAGTCACACTTCACATAAACAATAGCAATAGCCTTGAACAATAGTAGGGTAGTGCTACTTCCTGTGCAGGTGTTGTCAATTACTGATTATGGCCCAGATCTGCTTGTGCAATGTTGGTTCACCAGGAAGGTCTCTGCTTAGAGAGAGTTCCCTAGGTCCTGAGTTATGGTGAGGTTTTACAGAAACCAAGGCCTTAAACATCCTTATATTGTGGTTAAAGTTACTGTTCCCTTTGTTGTGTCGCCTCAACCTCACCTGGGGATAGGGAAGTTGATGAACAGGTTTCAGTACCCTAGGCTGCGTCTACTCTAGTTACCTATGCTTTCATGTAGGCTATCTTCTTCCTCTCATAATCTCGGGTAACCACAAAATCCACACCGACTGGTTATGCATAGGTAGAGATATACAAATGCTGTGGTGGCAGAAGTATGTATATAGGTAAATCATATAGCAACACCACAGTGCCGAAATACGCTAGTAACGGTACATTACACATTACATGTATACAAGTGCTGCCTTTAGTGTTACTTGAGTAAAAGTATTGACATTATGCAAAAACCAGAACAGGACCTCATTATACAAATATGTTAAAACGCTTATAGATTATTGTGTGTACTCATTAGTCTTCATATCTATCTCTCCAGCTTTTTATTAAACAGAGAAAATGCATCTTTGGGCCAGGATACCAATATTATCCAATCAGGATAGAGAACTCAATCAGGATACAGATTGAAGTTGATTGCAAGTGATCACAAACAAGTGATCAATGACCACTTTCTCCTGATGGCTGAAATATCACCAGTTCCACACAGCCAATGTAAATGTAGACACATTTTATCAGCTGGTGGTCAGCATATACTGACTACTGTAAATATGATCCAATCCGTATACCTACTGCTAGCTGCTAGCCTGACTGACATTGTACATCATAGTTTACTATATACTTACTCACTGAGTATACATACTGAATATACATACTGTATACTCATATGAGAATATGAGTATACATTTTAGCACTGATCCATGCCTTCTTGTCTAATTATTGAATGTGTTGTGGTTATTTATTGTAGAGTAGACCTACTGATGTGTTTTAATGTAATATCTCTGTTGCTTGAAAGAAACTATGTAACTCCAAAATGTGCATTTTTCAGGAAATTAAAAACATCCAGGTCAAGTGGAATTTGGAGTTTTTTTTGTCTAAGCACTGTTTAATGCTTCTCAATGGTTCATTGCAAATTCTTCTGATAAAAAAAAATCTTACTGGTCTGCGTTTTTAGTGCTGATGCCTTTACTGCACCGGCACCCCACACATGTAAATGATGAGACAAGATTCAGGTGTCCACCTGAGTGTTTATTATTGTTGTTGTTTTTTTTTATTGGGGTACCTGTATGTTTTGAATGGATGCTGAAAAAACCCATCCGTTACTTTTTGCATAGGTCTTGCCTGTCAATGGACCACTGTCCATTTTGGGGGATGGGAAAAAGTCAATACATCACAAAATCCATGCAAAAATAGTGAAAGGCACGATCACCATACTGATATCAGATACACCAATGTTTTTTTTTAATATGTCTATATATTTCTTTTTTATGGGGAGGGGCATTTTCATTGAGATGTAATATGGGAGAAGCCCAGTGTTTTTAAGCTGCCATAATTTCAGGGCACAACATTTATATATAAAACTCCCCACCTGTCCCCAAGACATTCAACCCCTTTCATTTATTTATTAATAGATGAAGAATTTCTCTAATAACTAATGGGGGGGAAATACCAATATACTCTATTGTTATGAATCTGCTGATACAATTATTTCTTGTTTCTTTTTTAAAAATCATAATCTGTCTCCTTTCCCATCCTTTTGACCACATCCTCTCTCACATCTCATTGGCTAGACATGCCTCGTGGCCCCACCCTCTCTCCATCATTACTGATAGGTTGCTGGCAGGCCACGCTTGAAGCCACACACACACGTCACATTAATAGTAATCATTACACACTACATACCCAGATCACAACAATACCTTTTAGGTTACATCGGTAAGAAGAGTAACAGAGAGGAGACCAAAATAAAATAGAAAAAATAATGAATAAAATAAAAAACACTGGGGAGAGAGAACTGAACAGAACACTTTTACAGCAGTGCGTGGCTCTGAGGTGATAAATCCAGCACCTTACATGTAGGCTACACATAGTATGTATAACAGCGGTGGCTATAATGACCAAAAGCTAAATATTGCCCCAAGTTAAGGGATATTCCACTTTAGCGTTTAGGCTAAGTAGGTAAGATGTTGGCTGTGGTACACATACATTGTATAAATAAACATCTTGGGTTTACTGTCTACTGTCTACAACGGCATATTATACTGTGTCAACTCTCACCCATATTCTCCTGCTCATACATATTTCAAATTGTCTCTTACACAGTTTCCATCACAGCCATATGCATCATTCCCCAAGGTCTAATCAGTTGCAAAGGTAAACCCTCTGTGTGTGTGTGTGTGTGTGTGTGTGTGTGTGTGTGTGTGTGTGTGTGTGTGTGTGTGTGTGTGTGTGTGTGTGTGTGTGTGTGTGTGTGTGTGTGTGTGTGTGTGGACTAGTCCCCTCAGATCCATCCACTGCTTTGTTCAGAGGAATTAACAGCCATTACATAGCCACCATAAAGAAAAAGAAAAACAGAATAGGAGAAATATGATATTTATCATTATATCATAAAGTATATTTATATATTATATTCTGAATTAAACAATCATTAATAGAGTTGGCGATAAAGGGAGAAAATGTGTGTGTAATTCCAACAGAAAGAAAATAAACAACTATAGCCTATATAGGAAAAATGAATATTTTCAAAACAATCTCAAAATAATCAGCAAACTTTCATCGTCATCATCATCCTGTCCCTCCACTGGACAGTTTCCACTCATATTTATAACACTGCCAATCCAAGCATCCCCACAAGCATGTAATTATCAGCAAGTGCTGCCCCTCCATAGTGCTGCCCCTCCTAGGTTGTCTCACACTGTTTGCCCTCTAGAGGGCTGTGTTGGCCTATGGCACGTAAATGTTGAGTCTACTGTATTATAGTGCTTAGGATCCCACAAAAACAGTATCCTAATGCAAGAGCTGGAGTGAGGAGACATTACATTTTGGCTATCAAAATGACCCATTGATGTGCTCTTTAAGCCGTGAGGCGAGGCAGAGAAACCATTCCCACGTCACATTGGTCAGTAAAGCCTGATTTATACGTAGGGCTTGCGTTGCCGCTCACGGAAATAGCAGATCTATACAAAGATTGGCTGTATTCACCGCGTGTGACACTGACAAGCAAAGTATTCAGGCTGAAGCCACTCTGAGGACTCAAGTATTACTCAGAGGGGCTTTGACATCTAATGCAGCGATACAACTTTACTGTCATATATACAAGAGGAATACATTACCATTTTTTCATGTTTTAAAATAGTTTAAGTTTTTTTTTTGTTTTTAGCTATCACGTGTCATTAAACATTCTCTCTCTCACACACATATGTGAAACAAACATCCTAAAGAAAAAAAATCACAAAACAAAAACAAATTAAAGAACACACAGCACGCTGTTAAAACGTTGACTCACAAATTGTATGACAGTGCAAACTTACATCCATGTTTCAAATAATTTACAAAACATTTGTATATATACGTATATATAGCATATGCTTCAGCACCATATTTTACTATTATTGTTTAATACATATATAGTGTAACGATAAGCTAGATCTTTAAGTGGACGCTGTTAGGGGCTGGATGTGTGAGGAAGTGAGAGAGAGAGAGACAGAGAGAGAGAGAGAGAGAAAATTTACTAAAGAAGGTACAACGTAGATATAGAGAAAAACTAAGAATGCAAAGGGTTGCGAGTCTATGAGTGAGTCTAAAGAAACAGAATACCAGCACTCACGGATCAATAGTCTTCTATTTATTAACGGCAACAAGAACCGTGTTTCAACTATAAGAGCCATCCTCAACTACAACGTAGTCAAGTGAACCAGTCTATACAGATAACAGACATCTATGTCTACAAGAGAGAGAATGTGTGTGTGTGTGTGTGTGTGTGTGTGTGTGTGTGTGTGTGTGTGTGTGTGTGTGTGTGTGTGTGTGTGTGTGTGTGTGTGTGTGTGTGTGTGTGTGCGTGCGTGCGTGTGTGTTCATGTTTCGACGGCATCTAGAGAGAGAGAAGTGTCTTCTGTCTCTATTCAACTAAACCAGAACATTCCCGAACTCAAAACTTTCCAGAACCATGCAGTGCAGGTCTGACATAGTGTGTTTTTGTTTACGTCTCCATTAGCTTATAAAAAGGACAATCCTGGAAGGAAGAGGGATGTGAGTGTGACAAAGTACACGGTTAAGCTTGTAAAGAGGCTGTTTTAGTTATTTTTGGAGTTTCTGTAGTCTCCATAAAAGTACTAGAATTCTAGCAGTTCAGCCTCATGAGCAGGGCCAGAATTAGGTTCTGAAAAACAGCCATTATGGAAATGTTTCCATAAATAAATATGATTACACGGCACAGCATGGTTCATTTTTGTTCTTGCAGCCAAAAAAAAGAGACATTCCTCTGTTGCCTTCTTGAAGGTAAAAAAACAAAAACAAAACACAAAGGAAAGGACGGTTGGTGCATCTTCACATTGCTCTTATAATGTTGAAGTGGATGATGCTAGTTCACAGCACACATCGTAGTTGAATATGAAGGTTGTGGTGTGTGTGCTGGGCACGTTAATCTTATTTTTAGACTGATAGAGTGGGCCTCAGACTGTGTATTTCACAGTGATCTATATTTGTTTTCTTTCATTCCATATTTTGGAGGGCCAGTGTATTTCTTATTATCTCTCAGGAACAGGCTTTCCTCGGCGTGGATATTAGGCAGGTGGAGAGAAAAACTTTAGGCGTTCCTCAGAACAAAAGAATGGACCGAAAAAAATCATGTTGACAAAACATAATAAAGAGTTACCATCTTATATATACCGATCTGCATCCTACTCTTAGCCTCTCATACCCTAGTGTAGCCCAAAAGCAAGCCATGATTCTCACTTGAAATCAGCATTTGCCGACCAAAACATTTGATTTATTTGTCTTAATAGCAGTTCACAATTCCAGCAAAGACATTATTGCATCACAAAAAGAAAGCAAGCTTACTGTTATAATACTAAAGGTTTCTGCACACTGCTGCGTTATTTTTTTCTCCATATTTTTAGCAGTGTTTTCCAAAAAAACGCATCCAGTCTGCAAGTACCTTTAGGCCTAGATTTCCATCACCTCTAAACCCCTTATCCATGAACTTCTTTGCCCTTTTAAACTAATTAAAAAATATATGTTTTCTTTTTTCGTGATGCTGCGGAACTCTACTCTGTTACATTAGGAAGTATGCAAGTTTGTGCAACTCTCTTTTAGCAAATAAATTGGTATGTAAAGTAAATCTTGACAAGAATCCTGTTAAGCAAGACAAAAAACTTGTAATAAGCAGGTTTTTCATGACTGATCTGGGAGCACCTGAGGCCCAATTACTAGGTTCCCTAACAGAGAACTTGTTGGCTCAACTTCCAGCTGCATTACACCTGTATTTGGTTTTGCTACTATTTGTCAAATGCTGTTTTCTAGGCTGATGCAGGCTAAAACGGTCTAGCTTTTTAGTGGTTTTTAATTCATTTTTTTTTTTTATAATGTGTGATTGCATGCTTGTCAGATATTGTTAAGCAAGATAGGCAAACAGCCCAGAGACAAAGGCTAGTTTGCATACAAATGAGTTAAATTAAAGCTAAACAGCTTGCTCAGAGGGCTACACTAGTTACACTTTCCTATCTGCCTCCTTCTTATCCACCAACTTCCTTTCTTTTAATTTGTAATCCTTTAACTTTTACTCTTTAGTCTGTTTTGTTCATCCTCTCACCATCCTCTACCTGCTTTATTCCCTCAGAAAGTGAGAGAAGAGGATCTCAGACATTGTGCTTCCACTGATGATTGTGATGAAACAGACTGCCTCTTGTATTCACTCCTACTCCTGCTTTATGAGTGTCTGCTCAAATACTAAAGTAAATAGCCACGGTCTTGTGATCGTCTCCTCACACTACTCAAACACGGTATACCCCTCCAACTTAAGTGAACAAAACATGGTTTGATCTCCTGTAACGTAAAGCCTCAAGGATAATAATTAGATGTTTTCTCGTGATTGGTTTTGTGCCTAAATTTTCACCTAACTTTTCTGACATATTTTCCTGCCCAGAGAAGCCTGTTCTGTTTGACATGGAGAGTACACTGTGTTTTGTATTCCTCTTTAGCAAATGATTGACATTGTTACATTTTAAGTAAATAAAAACATGCCTTAAGGGACAGTGAAAGAGGCAAGATAATAGTTTACTCTGAAAGGGTAAAAACAAGGAGATAAATTTGTGTTGCATTGCACACTTGCACAATTATTATCAAGTTTAAGTAAAAGTTGATCAGTATATTGGGGCCTATTTTAAATTGTATGGCTGTAGTTCTGCCAGTCAAAATAATGACTGAGATATAAATAGAAGATCATTGACTTTTTAGAGGACTTGGTTTACAAAGGGCGGGGGGTAGACTTGCAAGAAAATATAGCAGGTGGGATTAGTTTCTTTAACTTTAATATACTAATAGGTACAAGCTAGAAGTAACTGCATGTTTTTGTAAATGCGTAGAATACTTTTTTTTTTTGGTTTCCATTTTATTTATTTTTTTGGGTGGATGAATATGCTAAATTACTATACGTGTTTGTGTGGGTTTGACTGTGCACAACGGAAAACGACAAAAATGCCCTCACAGAGTAAACAGCGCCCCCTTGAGGCAGGAAGCTTTCAGTGGCAGACGTTGCGCTGGCTGGGCTGGTGCAGGAAGGTGCTCCTGGCGTGGCCGGAGCGGCGAGGCACCTGCTCCCGAGTGCGGTTCTGCCGCTGGATGCGGTTGCGGCCCAGATGGCGCCTCTCCACACGGGCCTTGCCACGCTGGACCCGAGCCACCTGGGTGACCTTGGCCAGGGATCCGGCCTGGGCGGCGGCTCCACGGGACACCCTGGTGGGCATGGTGCCACGGGTGGCGGGGACGGCGGCGGGTTCCATCACCCTGCTGCAAGGTGGAGAGAAGGACGTTAGTAGAGCCCCAACGGTTACACGAAGATCAAATGTCTGTAAGCATGGTAAACAGGTCTGCTGCAAAAATACATTGCAGGCATCAATTATATCGGATTGGCAAATACATCGGTAGTTTTTGATGATTCTTAACTGTTTGAATTTATCACAATATCAGTAAATAAGAGAGACGTCATGACGTGACTTGCTTATTTCAGTGGAGAATAGCACAGGGTTTCTTTAAATCGTCTCATATAAGCACTGTAGTATAAGAATAAACAAACTGTCCCTGCTTAATTATGGGGGAAGTAGCTCTGTAACGTCTGTGATTATTCCATCAGTCGAACATGTTTGATTCAGTTTCTACGGAAAACTAAATTCGATAGCCTGGCCTAACCAGTCTGCCTTCTGGGCTAGAGGGACCTGCATGCAAGGAGCTACCACTGGAGAATATTGGTTCACCGATCTGATACTGGTCTGGCACCCATTACATTTGTTATATGTTATATGTTAAGTTATATGTTCTCTTAAATCACATCTAGGACTGACAAAATATTGGGAAAAACATCCAGATTGTTTTAGATTGTTGACACTTGCCCCAAACATCTGCCGGTCTGTTGCTCTAGTCTGGTTAACATTTTGATCTCTATGTTTGACTGTTTGGTTTCTGAAATCCATTCTGCTATTGCGGACAAATGCAAAATAAAGCTTTAGGTTTGGGGTCTGTGGGGCTAAAATCGATGGTGTCGATGGTGGTCCGTGGCTCAAATTCCAAATACATAGTGGGCCCTGGTATCAAAAAGGTTGAAAACCGCTGGTCTAGTCTAGTTATCATTTACTGCAGGGGTTTTCACCACCAGTGGTCCTTGAGAGGGTTCCAGGTGGTCCACAGATAAGTTGGTTAACCAGATGTAACTCTTGAGAACGTAAAAATGAAACCAAATGGACCCTTGCGCGTCCATTTGGTTTCATTTTTACGCTCTCAAGAGTTAAAATATTCATCATTATATTGATCTGTATGTTTGACTGTTTTTTTCCCCCAAATCCATCCTGGAATTGTGGACAAAAGCAAAATAAATTTTTAGTTTTGGGGTTTCTGTGGTACTTAATGTCCTCAAATGGTGGTCGGTGGCTCAAATGCTGAATAAATGGTGGGCCCTGGTATGAAAAGGTTGAAAAACACTTTTTTACTGTATGATGACAGACAGAGTGTCTCCAGGGCCATGCGGATGGATGGATGGATGGATGTGAGTCTCACCTCATGCTTCCCGACATGCTGCCGATGATGCTCTCCTCTCCCACGGTGGACAGGTGGTTTGTGTTGGACACCATGGAGGACAGGCTGCCGGGGGACACGTAGACGGACATGCTGGGGTGCTCGATGAGGAGGTCCTCCATGGGGCTGGTCTCCGCCGTGGCGCCTTCTGCAGTGAAACAGGGGGGAGGGGTGACAAACCAGCTCTCATCCATGCAGCCCCTCTCTGAGCCCGAGCCCGCCCTACTGCCACTGCTACCCCCACACTCTCTCCCAGACCCGGGGGGAGACACGGACGGGGTGGACGGCGTGGGGGAGAGCCTGGCGGCCCGTCTGGGAATAAGGGGCGCGGCGGCGGGCGCCCCGACGGCGCCCAGGGCCGTGGGGCCGGCGCCCGGACTGGCCGAGGGGTGCGACGACATCAGCACGAGTCGCGCCGCCGCCGCTGCCCCCCGACCTTTATTGGTCCTGCGGCGCTTGTGGGGTAGGTGGGGGCTGGGGGCGGGGCACTCAGTCCTCGAAAGAAGTGCGCACTGATTGTCTGATTGGTCGGCGTCTGGGGGCGATGGCGCGGGGGTGGGAGGAGCCTGCGTGTCGGCCTGCATCATGCAGTCAGTGTCTTCTGAGCGCATGGCCGCGGGTTAGGGTCAGGCACAGGCGTGTATATAAACAGGCAGTGCCCAGTAAAGGACGGATAGTATGATGGTATGATGGTGAGGAGAATCATGACAATGATGACGCAGAGGTTTTTCATGCGGGTTTAGAGGTACACAGCGGTAAAATGGAGGGGCGGTGGGCACACATACGCACGCGCACACATACCGGCATAGGGAATGTGAGGGTGGGTGTGTAAATAAAACAAAATTTGGAAGGAGGAGGGCGGGGTAGGAGGAGGAGGGGGGTAAGGACACAACACAAAACATAAAAGTAAGAATCATATCATTAGTTCATGTTTGAACCTCAGTGCTTTTTTTAGCTGTCAGTCTGGCTAGATGGGACGTGACTTTTGTCAAAGCTGGTGCACGTCTCACGACTCATGAGTACTCTGTAAATGCGCTGTAAATGCCTGGCCTATACGTGGTTGCAGGCAATTTACCAGCTCACAATGCGTCATGCTGCGATGCACTGTGAGCCGCTAGATCAGCTACTGCTAGAGTCTATATGTACCGTATGTGACCAGTGTGGTCAAATACAGTACATAATAGTCAATCTGACTTACCCTAGATAGAGACCTGAAGTTTGACGTCACTGCCGCTAGAGGGTGCCCCTAGGTCACAGAGGTATCTTATTTTCTTCTATTGGAATTACCCATAGATAAATATTAGCTCTCTGTGTTCTATAGAAATAAACAAATCAGCTGGGTGAAAGAATCCTCCTAACATACATTATCAAATGTAGCTTATCTGTAGTCGGGACTACAGCTCAATATCAGAGACTCAGGCACACACCAGACAGAATCATCCAGCTGATTTTGTAAAATTTTGGATTACAGCTCTCAGGCAATCTAAAAATGATCTTTGGGAATTTTCCAAAGAAAAGAGGTAGCGGGAGTGGAGTCAGGACTTTGGTACTCAGGTAACCGCCCTTGCCACATACTTTTATCACCATGTGTATTGCCACGTTATCATGCAGCATAACCAAATATTATGTACGTGATAGGTCTACAGTGGGACCTACTGTAATATGAAAGGTCAATCCCTCATTGTGCTCAAACTACTGAATGTTTTTGTTTTCTACAGCAGTTCTCCTACAGTGTGTGTGTGTGTGTGTGTGTGTGTGTGTGTGTGTGTGTGTGTGTGTGTGTGTGTGTGTGTGTGTGTGTGTGTGTGTGTGTGTGTGTGTGTGTGTGTGTGTGTGTGTGTGTGTGTGTGTTAGAGATAGAGAGACTTCAAAGGGAGAATGTCAGTTTTAGTCATGTCCCATCTAGCCATAACACTGTTACAGTCACAGAGTCTTTACTCTGCTGAGTTTTTTTTCCCTATTATGTAAAATATGTTTGTTTTTGTCATACAAAACATATTATTACAAAAGTAAATGTTTTGCATGGGAACCAGAACAGTTTTCCATAGTCACTCACTGTATTTGTCATGACTGTGAGGTCATGAACAAAGTGGAAGCAGATGCTTATAGCGACACTGAATCCAGTGGTTGTTGCCATCATTTATATGGCAATATCCCATGATATGGAGGTCATTAGGTTTAGCACCTTAACTGTACCATACCCCCACTCTTATAACCACACAATACCCTCACATCCATATTCCGCGGACAGACATTCAGTGAAAATAGCTGACCTATCTGGTACGTCAGCTAGTAGGTCAGCTATTTTCAGTAACAAGATTTGGTGTAGATGGAAAAAAGGATTGCGCCTAGTTTAAGGCCCTGCGGGACGCCCGGGCAACTAGTTGTGTTAAGTCGTTCTCTCTTCTTTAGCCAATCACATACATTATCATCATACCAGCCATCGTCAGTATGTTAGCCAACATAGACACAAAGTCATGCAAGAAGGTGCCATAAGAATGTACCTTCTCAGGATGCTAGATAGCAAGCAATGGGGTCTAGTGATGTGCACAGTATTTTATTTTTATTTTAACATGGCTGTCAGCAGAGAGTTACCAATAGATTGAATGAATTGTAAAACCTTTTTAGAATAAAAGTATAGATATTCCAAAACATCTAATATGTAAAGTAGCCTATAGAGTGCCGCAGCTTCGTTCGCTTGCTGATTCCGGAAGAGAATTCCCCAATAATTTTCGTTGTAGACTTTCCCTAAATGATTTATATAAAGATGATTATGCCACGGACAAAGACAAATCGGGCTGTGATAAATCATGACAATAAACACAATGTTTTGAGCCAATCAATAGGAAAAGGTCTACGAGTGAATGAGGAATAACTCACTTCCGGAAACAGGGGCTCTGACAGCTCTGCGAGGCTCTATTGTAAGCAGATAATGGATATGTCTGGGGGTGCGAGGGGCGACACTTACCAGGCAGGTTGACCATCATCCATCCTTCCTCGTCAGCCTCCGTCACACAGGGGTTGGGTCCCTTCAGTTCAGCCTCCACCTCCTCCACCTCCCCGAAGAACAGGCTGCTCAGACGCTGAAACATGACTGCTTTTCTCCTCTGCTCTGCTTCGCCTTGTCGGTGGGATCAAGGGGTGTCAGGTGTTGTTTTGATGACGCCGCCCGGTGCCGTGTGTCGTCCTTTGTCGCGCAGTGCACAAAAGAAAAGCTGTAGCTGCCTTTGTTGTGTTTTTTTGTTTGTTGCTTTATTCGCTTTATTCTTTTCGAGTGCTTTTCTTTTTTTTGCTGGTCCTCGTTAGTTGTTGGATGCTGCAGACGGACACACGGAGGTGGACGAGCTTCGTAGTGCAAATGTAAGGTTTCACTTGGTTTGGAGCAAAAGGCCTGGGGAGAGACAACAAGGAGGGAGAAATTGGAGTGTGGTCAGTATGGGAGAAGAGAGGCTCAGGTGGTCCAGTGTCAGAAAAGCTTTCTCTTGTGTCTGTAAGTTGACCTCAGGCTATAGAGGACTCACAGCTGTGCTGCTGCTGCTGCTATACCACCTGTGAGTTGATTCCTGAACAGCTGAATTAAACCTGTGTGTGTGTGTGTGTGTGTGTGTGTGTGTGTGTGTGTGTGTGTGTGTGTGTGTGTGTGTGTGTGTGTGTGTGTGTGTGTGTGTGTGTGTGTGTGTGTGTGTGTGTGTGTGTGTGTGTGTGTGTGTGTGTGTGTGTGTGTGTGTGTGTGGTTGGGGGGTGACTGGTTATGTGTCTGAACTGCAACCGCCAGGCCTCATGAACTGAATTTGCCTAAATTAACTGCAGCTTTTTCTTCCTTCCAACTTTTGACTTCCACCCTCTTTGGCTTTCGATTTTAATTTTCTTTGGCTTTCACGTTAACACTGTTAGACATCCTGCATATTGGATTAGCTGGGATGGAGCATAATATGCAATTTGGTAATGTGAAGTCATTACACAATCCAGTATGTTTCTGTCACAGCTGCTGTGCAGTGTATTGAGCACATGTTCAGAATATACACTATATACAATCACAGGATAACCACGTTGCTTTGGAAAAATGTGTTTCTGTCATTGACGAGCATAAAGCTTGATCATACAATAGCATCACACAAAAACATAGTATTGGTAGAGGCACAAGATCAAAGTATGGTGTTTCGAGTTTATAGATCTGCTACTTTTGCTCATTTTGAATTTGAGGTTTCCACCAAACAGAGACCATATAACATCAGGTTGAGGAAGCTGTAAGGCTACTGTCACCCAACAAAGAGTTTCTCAGAACAATGCACAACCCCCCTAGCCCACCCCCACCCATCGCCATCCCTAGATTTGCTGAGCCAATGAGAGGGCGGGGGTCTCAGGACAGATGGACAGACAGACTTACGAGAGAACAGATGAGAGACTGGAGCTAGAAGACACAAAGACAAAGCTTCTCATCCGTGCAAACAAATAAATGGAAGAGCACACAATGCTATAGATTGCAACAGCTGACACTAGAACAGAGGTACAGTAAATGAAACTAACCAAAGACTGACCTCTGTCTGACTCAGTAGCACAGTGTGGAGATGTTTCAAGCAGGCATGTGTTATTATGACACACACAGACTATTTACAGGTGTCTGACCTTAACTGTAACACTTATGCCTGTCTCTTTTGGACGGGGGTCTCAAATGTGTGTGTGTGTGTGCGCGCGTGTGTGTGTGTGCGTGTGTGTGTGTGTGTGTGTGTGTGTGTGTGTGTGTGTGTGTGTGTGTGTGTGTGTGTGTGTGTGTGTGTGTGTGTGTGTGTGTGTGTGTGTGCGTGCGTGCGTGTGTGTCCATAGACATAGTCACATAACCGATTCATGTCATGACATAAAATAATAACATGTCATGACATGAGTCAGATATACAACTGAACTACAGTTCTGCTCTCATCACTTTAGAAAGAATCCACTAAAATGACTAATGTCAATAACATGGCTGAGGTCACACCATTTAGATTTTTTTGTGTCAGTATTGGACCGATGAAAACTGATGAAGTTGACCGACGAATGAACTTCAAAAAGGTGTGGCTCAACAGAACAAATCAACTACTCCTCTGCCAGTCATCACAAACCCTGCAGTTCATATATGTCCACGTTGATCACATACAGTATTATGTTTCATAATGTTGTTGAACCAATGTCAGGTGTATGACATTATTTTAAAAATGCCCAATACGGAGCACCATTAGTTTGAAACACATGTAATGTATGCACCTGGTGTAAATTCCAAGAAACTGGCTGGATAATAAATGTTTAGAAAATTAGCCATGTCCCGTATATTCCAATTATGTAGCTTATTGTTTTCATATACTGGTTAATGACATCACACTGTGCAAATTATGATCATTCTGCATATGCTATGTTTTGAGCGGTTTCTAATCGTGATAAAACTTGTAAGTTATCTTTAACCCATTAAGACTTGGGGCCGATGGGGTCTAAATCAGTAGATCTCATACATTCAGGATTTTTCAAAACGTACAAGCTCGCAGCATGGCACAAAGTGATGCACAACGAGTGTGTGCACGTTTCAATCTGAATAGCCAATGCCAAAAAATGTACAATGTCACAGATGCTGTCAGACACATTTAAAACAGTCTTCCACTCCTCCAAGAGTCTGTGTTGGCTGGTACCGTCAACTGCTCATGGCCTGGGGTGAACTTAAGGCCAGATATGCATTCAAGTAGCGGAGGGCAAACTATCAATCACGTGATAATTAAGAGTGAAAGAAAATGCCTGAGGAATTTACTGCATGTACAGTATATAGGGGAACGACATAGCATAGGAGATATGCATGGCTGCGTTTTTGAAAGGTGACACTTCCTGCTTATTTGACATGGCAACAGTGACGCCAGCTAACGTGCAGTGGACTGACAGAAGCCACCTGCCACACTATACATGCCCCCTCCACATTCATTACATAACAAGTGGTTTGTGTGTGTTTGTTTTGGTTTAGAACACATCCCATGAAAAACAAATGAATGCTGACAGATTTAAATTAGGAAGGGAGAGTAGATGGAATGGATCCAGTACGGAATAAAGCTTCCTGTCCTCAAGACGATTCTGAGCCCTGACATCTCCACTGTAGTATTTGTTGCAGGAAACATTTGTTAACGTGCAATTTAGTACTTTGCTGTATGGCCAGGTCAGGTGCGAAAAACTGTGGAGCTGCTAACTTGGAAATTTGATGAACATTTTGTCTGCCTATAATGGGTAATAGGGGTGTTAATTCAATCCGATAAACAGTTTTAACAGTGTGCATGTGTGTGTGTGTGTGTGTGTGTGTGTGTGTGTGTGTGTGTGTGTGTGTGTGTGTGTGTGTGTGTGTGTGTGTCTGTATACATAAATTGGTAGATGATTTACTAATTATTACAGACTTTTAGTTCGATCTTGTTTTGCAGAGGCCAACTCTGAACCCTGATAAATTCCTAACCTCAGCACTAGGACTGTTATTTGGGCATTCCAGGAGTCGCGAGCAGTTGAGTCATAGGACCGTGACTTGTAAAAAACAAAAAAATGTTTGCTGTTGCACTGTCAGGGCCGTTTTGCAGTTAGTTGCAGCTGTAAACATTAAAAATAAGGCCATGGGCAGTCTTGTTCACGCACAGTTAAAGCTAATTAGGGTCTATCTGCCTGTTGTAAAGAGACACCAAACAAATAATACGTATAGAATAATGTACAAAGGGAAAGAGTTTTGTTCGATTTGAGCTGCAATCCTACCCTCATAATTGACAGTGACATTGTTACTTAGCCTATATTACTAATGGCTAATGCTGCAAGCTTGACATTGATTAGTTCTGCTTGTAAAAATGTACTTTGGAAATCAATTATGTTCAGAGGGATCAATTAGCATCGACATACTGTATTTGGATGCTATTTACGAATATAACCTATAACATGTTTTGCCTTTGAAAACATTTCAGGGAAATGGTGTAAAATTCAATAGTGTGAGTTAGGATTTTACATGATAATAACCACTTGCAAGCATGTAAGCCTTGACAAGCCATGGGACACATAAAAAACTATTAATATGAGCTTCTGGGGCCCACCTGGCTTTGGGCTTCCCTAAAACGTCTAACTTTTCCCTGCCTAACGACGCCACTGGACCAATGTGTGAGGCAGCTTGCTGTACAAGTACAAGTTTAGACATGATGTACAAGTACACCTCCTGGATACGAGACTAGTATGTCATGTCACTGGGACTTGCCGTAATCCAACCCTTGTCTTTGGTATGACCCCACCGGGGATCGAACCCTGACCTCTCTCAGAGCAGACAGTCGGTGGTTGGCCATGCAATAAATTCAGGTATAAATACAGGCTACTGTTGGACAGGGTGGATACTGTGCTCTGAACTTGGCAGGCCTGCCCTGTATTTAGATATTCCACACTCAGTTTAGTTTAGTGCAGTTTATATTTCACATCTACAACTGCAGAGGCTAACAGAAAGAAAGCCCTGTCGACAGGCTAAAGCACATCACTATGTAATGCAGGGGTTCTCCATTACACCACAATATTGACCCCCAATTGCATCCCCAAAGTGATCTCTGCAATTAGCAGATGCACAAGCTCACTTCATCTGCTTTTTTGAATGACCACAGTATAAAATGAGGTTAAAGTGGTTAAAATGACTAAATTAATAAAATTATTACTAAAGTTTGCTTGAGACTCCCTGGAAAATATACGATTTAAAAGCTAAATAACTCAATATATGAGCATAAAGTAACATACTGTATAAAAACAAGTCAATTACAAGTAGGCTAGTGTCCAATGGGAACTTAAATGTGTGTCCCATTTTGAGCTTTATGATATATTTTTATGACAGATCTGATAGTACACGTCAACTGATGTAACTGCACTGGTTTTGGGTGTTGGTCCTTTAAATGGGGGCGGGGCTAACGGGGCTGTGGGCGGGGCTTAAGAAAATAGAAACAAGACCCCTATGACGCTGGGAGCATTCTGACGTCACGGGCGCTGCGAAAGTCGACCCAGCCTCTCTCTCTCGGTCGTCCAGAGGAGGACAAAAAAAGGAAAAAAGGAACGGAGGAAAGCCATCAATAACTAGGGATAAATTCAAACATATACAGGCCATGAATGTCATTACAATGTCGCTTGTTCTATGAAAAACATAGCAGTATAACGGTGGTATTATAAAGGAATATGTTGCCTGAAATGTACGACCCGAACGACTGTTTCGTGGCTTTGTCAAAATCCCTGGACTTCTACGAAATAGAAAGCGATTTTCCCCCATCCAGTGGCTGAAGCTGAACAAGCAATCGGCAAACAGTAAATAGGTTAAAAGCGACCCCACGATACTCGGAAAATCAAAGCCCCCCTCCCTTTTTTAGAAGAATAAGACAACCTCAATGGAAAGTCTTTGTGCAGATAGATTATTCAGGCTGTGCATGAATTATCCGATGAGCTTCTCTGCAAGCTGAAGAGAGGGTCACAGCAATGACAGTCTGGCTCAACAACACTGAGCTTTGAATAAAGCGGACGATCAAACAACAACGTAGAAGGATGTAGTATAAAGAAAGGACATCCCTGAGCTTGATAGCCTGTGCTCCAGAAATAAATAATCGACGGAAACAATAGCATATATACAGTATGTGCACAATTGAACAGTATAGGTTATCCTCCTTCGAGCGTCGAGTCGACTGCACTCAGCAGCATCAACACTATAGGACGGTGAAAGACAATCGGGTCGCTCTGGTTATGTATAGAAGGGATGACGTTATTTTTAGGGAGGTTGAAGAAAGCGAGCCAACATATCAGCTTAAATAAACTACCAGACTGGGCTTCAAATATCCCTGCCTGACCTAGCAGGGCTGCAGAAATAAAACCACGTATAGGCTATATGCACTGACTGGACAACAAAAACACAGACAATGCTATATTATTACGTCATGAAAATAGCCTGTGTTGCCTCTGTTGTGTGATGCTGCATACTATTAATAATGGCCAAGGTCTGATTAGTGAAATCATATGCACATTTTGGCCTATGTGTGTATTAGGCTATACCGTATTTATGTAGCCTATGGATCCACTTGGTTATCATTATCTAGACAGCGCTTGCATTAACACAGAAACCGAAAAAAACAAGTAAAGAAAAGCTTACCTGCCTTTGCAATAATAAAATTCAAGTTGTAAACGCGGATCTCTCTCAACACACACAGTAGTAGTAGAAACGACAACAATGTTCTTAAAGCATAGCTTTAGGTTATTACGCCTTTATAATAATAAAGTGAGGTAGTTAAAACACCATTAATTAACACGTAAAAAAATAAAATAACAAAAAGGCTTTCTTCTCAGAAGAAGGAGCTTCGTGTAAAAAAAAATGTTTACACGAATGTTTCAGATAGTAACATCTGCAGTTTTTTTTTCTTCCCCTCTGTTGCAGATTTCTCCTGGCCTGTGTGTGTTTGTTTATTGCTGCCGTCCAGCTGATCCTCAGATCAGAATGTACGTAGAGCTGCACAAAACAGCTGATTGTGAGATCACAATACTCCCCGAGACCACGCCCACGTCCCCGCCCACCCCAGCCTCGCGACAGCCAATCAGAATATTACACCAGCCACCAAGCCAGCCGGCCTCTTCTCTTGGCAACAGGCTGTGGGGGTTGGGGATAGTGCTGCTGTCAACCAGCAACCCCACAGATGGAAGAGCGTTGCCATGTCTGCTTATTACAGTGGTTTTCAACCTTTCTGAGCCACAAATTATCTACTTGTGTAGACTTCTTTTTGGTATTGTTTTGGAAAATGTAGCAGCCTCCATATTTGTAAATGAAATTCCACGGCCCTCTCACGTAATAGGAGGACAATATCAGTCACCAGAAAAAAGATGGATTGTTTTTGAATAATCTGACATGCTTACAATGGAGTTTTGAGTTATAATGGGTTGTATAGGAAGGAGGTGTATTCCCAAAAACGAACATCAAATATCTAAATAGTACTGACTGGAGTAACTTATAAACTGTCTGGTGTGTTTACATGAGACTGAGTAGACCATAAAATTAAAAAGTTTTTTGAAAGTGGTCCTTTAAGTGGTGCTAATTTAGATAATGAATATTATAACTCTTGACTTTTCGTCTGGTTAACCAACTCATTTGGGGACCACCTGGAAGCCTCTCAAGGACCACTTACGCTTCTTTGTGATTCCTAAAGTTGTTTAAACCAGTTTGCAAATATTTTCATGTCAAAGACCTCCAGATCAAAATGGAATGCCACACACATCTAACCTGGGGTCCAGCCTGCAACAAATCACGCTGGAACACAGGCTACCCTGCATCCACATCTGAAAACCATATATATATATATATATATATATATATATATATATATATATATATATATATATATATATATATATATATATATATATATATATATATATATTAAATTGCTATTGGCCTAGTTAATTCCTTAGGGCTTGTTTGTATAGACCTCGTTGCTTATTTCTCTCGCAAAATCTGGCAACAGTGAAACCAACACAGATGGAACTGAACATCCATGGGCTCTGTCTGACTCTGATCCGAGATCAGATTATTTATTCTGCTCTCCCATAGTTCAGAGAGGAGGGCTGGGGGAGGGTAGGCTGATCCTGGGTCAGTGTTCCAGTATATCTCCAACTACGGACTCTCTAAAACAAGGAGAGTTGAAGGTCTGTTGACAGAAACATTATACATTGTGCTCTAAACCTAATTAAGCTGCTGGTAAAACTTCATAGAAGAAAATATACTACTACTACCACCACTACTATGACTACTACTACTAATAATAATACATCAATAATTTGTTTGAATTATATTGTTGTAATGGTGTAAATTTAATTGAGGACCGCAATGTAAACTGTCTTCTTGTGTTATCCCTTTAGCTTCAATGTTTTTAGACTACTGCACTATGGGCTGTTGACATTTTTGGACTAATAAAATATTCAATCAATCAATGAACCAATCGAACAAAATCACTCATGTCACCTTTCTACAAATCTACTAATCTAACCCCTTAGCTTTTTACAGGTAGATGGTAAATGACAACAACAAATCTAAAAAATATACGTTACAATGTTGTAATAATACGATAATTACACTATTTCTATTTTTTAACAGAGGTCCAAAGTTTTTCATTTGCCCGTGTGAATGAACTATGCCTTAAAGATACTTTCATGGTATGTTTTTTTAATGTTTTTTTTTCTCTGCCCTTGTGCCATCCCATCCTCCTCATTCCTCCTCAGCTGAGTGGACTTGGAAGTGTCACTCAACATGGAGCAGCCAATGAGGTGTGCTACTTTCTGAATGCAGCATTCCATGGGCCAATGAGCTGCCTAGAGATTTTGAAAGCCTCTTGGCAGCTCATACGACTAGCCACAGCTCATAGCCATTATATCAGGAGATAGGCTACAGTATACTAAACTGTTGGTTGTGGCTTGCTGAATGCTCTGCAATTCGCATGCATGTATCAAATGCTTATGGGTTTACTGTGCACGAGCACACACAGACTACATTCATGTGCTGGTATCCATACAGTAGCATCAAGAGGTGTCACGAAAGTGTAGCTTTTCCAGGTTTGTGTGGATGAAAATTAAAGGCAGAATAACGGAAACACTTCATTTGCAGATGCTGCAAGTTGAAGCCGTGCAGTAGCGTCATTTCTATCCACCAGCTGTTTTAAAACCCAGATGTGTTGCATGTTCTGAGCACTAACAAGTACTGTAATTACACCAGCAAGACTAGAGTAACTCATCTAACAGTATAGGCTGCAAACTTTTAGTTTTATCTTTGATACAGCACATGCACAGGTTGGTTATGGGGGGCTTTCAAATGGCTGGCCTCTCCAAGACTTGGCAAGGGACACCTAGACACTTTGCCAGGGCTGGGAATAGAACCTGGGTCAAAGTGGGTTAGAATGTCAGCTATGGCCACCCAAGTCTGTCTGTGTGTGCTGTCTGTGATGTAACGATAATATCCTCAGTGTTAAGTGTCCATTTGGTTCCAATTGTACCCGCAGAGTTCAAGGAAACCTCAGGATTTTACAGTGTACTTACAGGGGACTTGTATTGCAGGCATGTGGGATAAAGTTATGTCAGGGGATATGCTGACTGTTTCATATGCCAGACATCACCGGACTCCTTCCTGGCAGAGGGCCACTAAGCTCTCAATGAGCAGTGCCAATAATAAAGCCTCCAGTAGACCTAAAAATAGAAAACGAATCTCTTCATAACATATACAGTACAAGGCTCCAGGAGACTCTCAACATTTGTTTTGTATTTTGTGTGGACCTGACAACCAGCTCACATTGTTTGCCTCAAGTGAAGTGAAATGTGTGCCTGTTCTCCTGAAAGGGAAATACTGTATGATTTAGAACGTTTTATTATGGATGGCTTGCTTTCCCGCACTTCTGAACCAAAACATGTTGCCAGAAATAGCCAATCTACAAGCTATCAGCAGTGTTGTAGTGTGACTTTTAGAAGTGGGGGGACGCCCCATAAGACACATGCACGCACTTTTGCACGAGTGCAACACACACAGACACATTATTAATACAGACAAGTATAGCCTATTTAGAAACAGGCTTTATAATGCATAATTGTATCCATAAAAGTAGATGACAAGTCAAAATGCTCCAAAAATATTGTGAAATAGTGTGAAATATGATCTAAAATAATATCATAACATCGCAATGTGATTGAAGACTGTTACTTTTGACAAATGAAGGCACACATATTAAGTGACATCACTCTTATCTCACTATTCCTGACTTGAACATGACTTTACTAAAGGTGAATAAAATGTCTATAGCCAAAGTTTCACATTGTGACACGTTGTACATCTCTTTTCGGTTGTGCTGTTGATTATTGTTTTCAACAACCTTTGAAGTGTTTATGGAATAGAATGTCATACTTTAATGTACTGGGCCTTGAGCATGTGAAAGATACATTTATAGAGCGTAACTGTATATATTGCAATAATAAAGTGTGCTTGTCACAAAATCCTAAGGAGCACAGGGATTTGTCTTGTGGGACCACTGGCCAGTCTGGCCTATAGTAGGTCATAAATGTATCTACTCTATACATGAAGCAGTAAGTGGCTAGTACTGGCTACTGTACTGTGGGCAACCAGACTGGTTGTGTTCCCATTACTTTGTCCCACATAAACACATGAAGACAAAGACATCATTCCATAGTTACTGTCCATTACTGTATTTACTATCCTTTGAAGTGATACTTGTGCCACCATTCATCACTTTACAGTATAGATCCTTAGACCAGGTTTTGGGGAAATTAGGAAATGACAGTGTTGACTATGTATGCACTGCCCAAAGGACAGTTCATCCCCGCACCCCCCCCCCCCCCCCCCCTTTACACACACACACACACACACACACACACACACACACACACACACACACACACACACACACACACACACACACACACACACACACACACACACACACACACACACAAACACACACACACACACACACACACACACACAGGAAGAGGAAGGAGGTGAGAGGGGTGCCAAACAGGTAGGGCGAGGCACCCTATAGACAGATGCAATCAGACATTTTATGACAGGGATGTTTTGAATGCAAATCCAGACCTCACCTAAGAGCCACACCTAACCAGGTATTTGTCTACAGTATAGACTTCTGTATACAGGCTGTCTATGTAGGCCAACCGGCTGCTTTTAGTCACAACATTGTTGTTACATCAATAAATCAAATTAAATGATGTGGATCAAAAAGTGGGTGGAATTCTTTGTCGTACAAACTCTCTGGAAATATATAAATATCAAATATGGTCTACTTAGACTCACGTGTCCACCCTGGTTGCAGATAAACAAATAAAACAATATTTTAAAAAGTAGAAAAAATGTTGGTATTTTTTTTACTATTTTATCATTTACATTAGTGAGGAGCCATTATATGAATATACTGTACATTGAAAAGTGAAGTGGCCTTTTAATACATTATAATTGTCCTCTATTAGCGTTAATTTGCAGGGAAATAACACAAAGGGTAGGGATGTGGAGTTAAGACATTTCTGCCCAACAGCAACAATATACAGAAACATTATCCTGTGTGGCTTGTATTTGTTGTGAGGAAAGCCTGGCGACAAACAGGCTCAGCACTTGTTTAACCGTCAAATGCATGCGGGTGGATACTGTGGTGGTGACATGACTTTGCAGACCTTGGTATAGCTTGCCTGGCTGTGGCCAAAATAGTATTCAAATATTTTTTATTGGATTTTGGATTTTTTTTAAATACAAGATCAGTAAACAATCTTACATTACAGATTGTTATACATAGGGGGGGAGGGGGGGGGGGGGAAATAAGTGCAGCTAATAGCTAATCAGAAAATACCACTGTGAAATATGTTAGGAACTGCATAGAACCCCTAATTGTATACTTTATTTCCTCAAGTTTAGGATGTGACATGACCTCTTCCACCCACCGCCTGTGCACTGGTGATGTTGTTTTTTTCCAGTCAAACAAAATTAAAGGTCTGGCCAGCAGGGACAAGAATGCTATAGCTTCAGGGCTCCATTTTCGTTACATGCTAAACCCCTTATGCCTAATCCCTAACTTCTTTTTTTTTTCTATTTTGCAAAACACTTTGGAATAGTTCAATGTGCCAGTCTACTGACATTGACGTTGTGAGCTCGTAGACTGGCCATTTTAACCATTGAAAAATGTTTTGTTTAAATAGTTTAAAAAGGCAAAGAAGTTAAGGGATAAGGGGTGTAGCGGTGATGAAAATCTAGGCATGTCAGTCCCCAAACAGTGCTGTCATTGGATTGAGATCTATATCTAAGTTGCAAATATGCTTAAATATCTCCTTCCAAATATGTAGTCAATCCGGGACAAGCCCGAAACATATGGCCAAGTGTGGCTGCTTCCTGACTGCATGTAGCACATGACTGATCTGAATCTGGATAAATTGTGGCCAGTCTACCTGGAGATAGATGTAACCTATGTAGAATCTTTAATTGTAATAGCCCGTGCCTGATACATATGGAAGAAGAATGTACCAATGATACAGACCGTTGCCATTCCAGTTCTGATAAATCAATGCCTTAGGTCCTCCTCCCAAGCTCTTTTCACCCGTTCAAGTGATGGAGAAGCCACCCGCTGAATGTTATCATATAATCTAGAGACTGTGCCCCTGATCGTTGGATCCCAGCCCAAACATTCATCTATCCAAGTACGTGGTGGGGTTGTCAATGAGAAGTACTTTATACGATGCATTTGTAAGTATTTAAAGAAATTTGACTGGGGGATACTTAAATCCCGTTTCATCTGATCAAAGGAAAGGAAATTCCCATCTTTGAACAGGTCCTCCAGGGACTTAATTTTCTTTTTCATATCACTGCTGAAATGAAGGGTCTATAAGAGCGTGAACACGTTTTTTTGTGGCTGGGTGGTGAGTGACAGCAAAAATCTGCTTTTGAATGGGCAGTGGGTGGGTAGCCTACACGGTCACTGTTAATACACTATACACTGGGACATCCCAATTAGACCACCGTTTCCCAAAAAAGTGCTTTGGTATGGTGTCCTCCCCAATTCAATTCACAGTCCTGTTTTATTTGTCTGTGCACTCAAAGACAAGGTTGGAAAGTTGAGCAGTACTCCATGGACAATTACAGGCCTATTGGCCTTATCAGTGTCCTGTCAAAAGTGAGTGATGACAGGACAGTCCTGACTCCTACCCAATGGGCTGTGTACCAGTGACATGTGAGCTTTACTGAACGCAAGAGACTAAGGTTTCGGGCCTATACGGTTACCAGGTGCTAAGCAACACACACACACGCACACACGGACAACCCCCCCCCCCCCCCCCCCCCCCCCCCCCCCCACACACACACACACACACAATCTCCTTCGATTGTGATATCAGTGTCCTAGTGAGTATGGTGAACACAAACATTTAGCCCGAACAGTTCGTATATCCAAGCCGTGCTGGTGTCACAGATGTCTCATTTTATCTAATCACATCTTGGAGCAAGAAGTAACAGTCTTCATTGACCTTGTGTCAATCCCAAAGCTTTCACACCAAATGGACCATTTTGGTTCCCTTTGCTGCAAGGCCACTTTAGGAAGATTTTGATATCAATACTTTTGTACAGTACATTTTCAATTCCAGACTTGCACTTGTAACAGAGTAGTTCTACATTGCATGCAAGTACTTTTCCACCACTGGGCATGCCACTCCCATACCTTCAGGTCAGGATCCAACTCTAACTATAATAGTAGTACATATGACCTTTCCAAGTTCCCTCTCACTAAGATCAGCTAACACAGGAATCCTGTCCGAGTCTAGGTCTTCCTCTACCTCTTCCAGACTGTGGGACAAACCCCCTCTTTTATAGTCAGAACTGCTACCTGCTTTCTGAAGACTCACCTCTCTTCAGCCTCACCCTTGCCCTCTAGCACTACTCTCTCCCTTCATACACTAAGGTTTATTGATGTTTACATTGTATCCTAGTTTCTTTGAGCCTAGGCAACATCCATTGTACTCTTTGCATATGTGACTTTTACCTTGTTACTCCATGTTTATTGACCAAGTTGAATTTTTATTCTGCTTCTTCTGTACAGTATTCTGTGTGTCGATAATATTGCTGACTAATGTCTAGGCCCTATTTTATTCCTATTTTATTCTTTAGCTATTGGACAATAGACCTGCTATAAGTAGTGTAAACTATTAAAAATATTTTTTTTAAATATCTGGGACCTTGAACTAACTACTCTACTGCAATTACAAATCAAGACGTTTTTCTTCTTGTGCTGTACCTTCTTTTATTTTTGTTTATTTTACTTATTTTCAATTTCCATTATTTAAATGTGCTTGCATGCACATTTATGAATGTAGTCGTAATGCTGTTTTTGGTGTTTTTTGCAAAACACTTGAAATGCAGTTTTTATAGTGTACAATACAAATAAGCTGGCTTTGCCTCGCCTTGCCTTGTGATGAAAACAAACGTTGGGAGCATATAAGCCCACACAACACTTGAGAGTCGACTCAAGTGAGAAATTAATTCCTCTCTTGTTTACAGTTTTTGTTCCCCTCCTTTTTTATGCCATTATCCAGTCAGATCAGTTCTGTTCACAACATGCTTGACTTCACAGGATTCCTGCTGCTTCCCAGGCTGACTGGAAAACTAGGTGAGAGGTCATAGGAATGCCTCTGTACACTCCCACCTCTCTCTCTTTCTGTGTGTGTGTGTGTGTGTGTGTGTGTGTGTGTGTGTGTGTGTGTGTGTGTGTGTGTGTGTGTGTGTGTGTGTGTGTGTGTGTGTGTGTGTGTGTGTGTGTGTGTGTGTGTCTTCAACAGCTGATGTGCAATGCCATGCATGCCTTTGCCCAGGCTGACCTAAGGGCATACGGCTGCAATCCAAACCAGACGAGGTTTGTAAACATTGGTATCTGTTGTGTGGGTGTGGCATCGAGCACGTTGAAGACCCAATTTCATATTCATACGTCATACACCGGCGGCACATGAAAAAACATGAGCGCTAGTACTTCATTGGTTCCAAACGATAAATGTCTCTGTCGGGTGGAAAGTCTGCATATCTCTACAGGATTTCAGGATTCAAAAAATAAATAAAATAGCAAACACAGCAGATCGCACAGATCGCACTTGTGCTTCTGCTACTTCTTGGTACTCGTGATACTGTTACACAGAAGATTAAATAGGGCATAAATACATGAAAAATTCAAACATTTAGGATATGGATAGGAGGTTTCTGCCAGACAGCAACTGCAGGTACAGTATATGCTGAACATTACTGCCTAGATTGTCATGGAATTTGCGGTGCAACTCCATGACCCCTGTACTGCCTTTTCGGTGACCTCTAGCGCCACCCTTCAGCTCAAATTTCCGGGAGGTATGTAAGGATCAGTACGGCCTTTAGGGGCTGCTAGCCTGGATGTTAGACTTTAGTCTTTGAAAATCAAGATCAAGATCACCATCACCATCAGAGGAACCTAATGCTGCCTGACAGCATGTTGCGGGTTCGACTGCTGACCCCGACAACATCTGCTGTGTCACTACCCATATCTCTATTCCCATTTCCTGTCAGTCTGTTTACTATCTCTATCAATAAAGGATGCCCCCCCTCCACATACACACACACAAGGGGGGAAACAATTACCATTGCCGATCATTGCACAGTACATAATGACTTTGCAGGGTGTAGTAAACACCAACTGTAATGCTTAAGGGTGCATAAGGCCTTGGGGCACTGGTCGTCAAGCACTTGAGCCTTGTTACCACAGAAGCTGTGAACTCTAGCAGAATTATGATATCGGAGGTTCAAGTCCCGTTTTTCTCCCGTCTCTCTCTCTGCCATCTTTTCACAGTACTATTTGAATTGAAATGTCAAACAAATGTTTTTTTAAAAAATGGTCTCCAGCATACGTAACATATGCAGTCAATGTGAAGATGTTATTGTTAAGGAATGGAGAGAGGGGAGCATATTTGGGTGGAGCAGCAAAACATGGAGTTGATGTCAGCATCATGTGGAAAATGGGGAATTACAGGCCTTCCATCCATGTTTTATAGGGGGCACCATTGGTAAAAGTGGAAAGAAGGGAAATTCTAAATTAGTATATACTGTATATATACTTTTATAAATATAATTTCAGCTGAAATATTATTCATAGTATACAATTGAAGTGCCAACACTTTCAACCAGAGGTCCTTGGCATAAAATAGCAAATGGGATCTCCTGTCTTTATTGCTTGTTAACCTGGTATGCCGTTTCCATAGCTTTTTTATTTTTGGTGCCTCAGACACTAATACCATGTTCCGTCTGGCCTCTCATTCCCCTCTGCCTTAATGGCTGCAGGCACATGATAAGAGCTGCAGCAGGAGATAGTTATAGGCACCGCTCCGCTCTCTGACTATCTCCAGCAGACGTTTTCAAGTCTCTGCAAGCTGATTTTCATACCGTACTAGAAATGGAACGTCATTCAAAGCCTTCCTGGAAAATCGAACAAAGCCATGGGAGCATTGCTTTGGAAATGTTTGAATTGTAATGTGTCAGGTAAACCGCTGGCTCTCAAAGTTGGATCCAGTGGTGGTCTTCTAGCTTGCCAAAATAAATGAGTTGTTCTTATACTTTTACTAGCATTGTTATTTTCTTGTATAGTGCTGTACAGTATGCTTGGATGAAGCATACTGTATCTAAGGCCACCAGATACTATTGACCAAAGCTGGAACTGCAAGTTTTTGGACACCAAATGTTAGTATCCAAGAGGAAACAATGCGTTCTAGGGCGTTAATTGCAGATCCTTCAAATTTTAGTGAGCCACTCCCTTTGAAATTAATATTGGGGGCTGGGCTATCAGCTCTCATAACTCTATGGTGTTATTGGCCTCCACCATGATTAATATGTGTGTTGTGTGTCTGTGTGTACGCACGCATGTGTGTTTGTGTGTGTGTGTTGGTCTGTCTCCGTCTGTGTTTCCTGTCTCGTCTGCTCAGTTGCCTGTTACTGCATGTGTTTCCTTTCAGCCATGAAGGGACAAAAATAAACTGAAATATGTCCTTAACAATAATGAACACCAGATTTCAAACATGAGAACACTTAAATGCAATGAAAATAAAGTTAAAGCATTGGTAAGTGATTTGAAATTCATCGTGTAGTACCAGCCTGGTGCACTAGGGGCACCGAAGAGTAGCTACACTATGTGAACCTGCTGCTCGATCCTGATTGGAGGAGAATTCACCCTCCACCTGGGGAACTTTTATTACCTCCTCTGCTAAATGGGGGAGGGGGAAACTCAATATATGGTCTGCACACCGTATAATAGAGCATTTTAACAGAAAAAAAATCTATCTGACAAAAGTGAAATCACCTACCCTACCTTTAAGTCAAATTATATAAGAAGTTCTTTCTCACAAATATCTGTCTATATATATATAAGCTAGAATTCAGTGGTTCCCAAAAGTTTTAGGTAAACACCGCAATAGATGTGTGCACCAGACTAAAAGTAGTCAAAATAGCAGATGTATACAAGCCCACTCTTATTTATGGAAATATACATAAAAATAATTGCCTAAATTGTAAATTGTCTTGTAAATTTGAACATTTCTCCTGCATATGAATATGGCCAACTGGTAGACTTGTGGGAAGTGAGTGAGGAGATACTTGTGGGAAGTGAGAAACGCTAGTGACTAGAATACACTATAGGGTCAGTAGTGCAAGGGGGAGGTGAGGTGTTTATTTTAGTATAGGCACACACAGGGTTCAAAAGTCTAAAAAGTCACACCTTTTTGTTATGTGGACACTATTAAAAACAGTGAGTGTTGTGACTGTGAGTCTCTCTCTCATCCCCTGGTGTTTCCCTACAAGGCTAAAGCAAACATAGCCTTGATGTAGGCAACAGGGTGTCCTTGGCTTGGTGGGCCTACCAGGGCTGGCCAGCCAGCACGGTTAGGGGACATGCTGTACAGTCCACAGTCCCCTGGGGCATATTATGAAATTTAACAAGAGGGCTATTTTAATACCCTCAGGGATTGAGGTGGTTGATGACGGAGCAATACGTTGCACACTGTCTGTCTGTTTGTCTGTCTGTCTGTCCCTCCGTTCTAAGGGTTACTGCAACTTACATGTATAATACATTCATATGTTTAGATAGCATGTTTT
Source organism: Benthosema pterotum (assembly GCA_039105355.1). Lineage (NCBI taxonomy): Eukaryota > Metazoa > Chordata > Actinopteri > Myctophiformes > Myctophidae > Benthosema > Benthosema pterotum. Next base: position 34,575,448 of record CM076968.1, read on the forward strand.
TGAGACAGAAGCTAGGTTTGATGTTTACCTGGTGTCAGTTTATTTCATTCTCTTTTCACAGGACTACAATACTTTGCGACTAGATCAGACTAGAAGTTTACTCTGATTTGTACTTTACTCTTGTACGGTCACTCAGTTTAAACTGTTGTCAATATTTATCCTAGCTCTGTTATCATTTAGGACTTTCACTCTCTGCCGTGTCTTCAAACAAGTTTCCTCTAAGGGAAGATGATTCCTCTGATCAGCTGTGTGCCCTATCTCTGAACCACAACATGACCTTAAAGCTAAAGATAGCATCCATGTTATTTTCCTTTCATCATGACGTCAATGAGGATATTAGAATGTTATGCCTTTTCCCTTTCACATTTTTTAATTAATTTCATTTTCACAAAATATATGATCAAACAAGTTCTGTTCTGTGGGTCTGTAAGTGCGGTGCAGGGACCCACAGGAGTCCTTCAGTGCAGGGTCCCCTAGCTGTGATGTTTTATTTTTTATATCACATCAAAATCAGTTGAAGCCACTTTAACACCGATTTTTGTACTTTGGCTGTTTAACACCAACTTAGTTCAAGTTTTGTCACAGGAGACTTTCCTGCATAAATAGGAAAGCAGAAGCACATAGGCTTATACGAGCTGGAAAGGATTAAGGAAAGGTTCAAGGGTTAACCTTGTCCCGTGCAGGCCAGGGTTAAGTGTGGACCTTAGGTTACACACACTGGCCCTTTCACAATAATAACTCTTGGGTTTACATAATAATTCCTCAACCAGTAGACCACAAATAACCTGCTCAACCTGATCAAAACACGTGCTGCTGTTACTGTACATGTCACAAACTGAACGAATTAATGAATCAATAAATAAAATAACCAATGAATTAATTAAAATGTATTTTCAGAAATGGAGATTTACAGTACAATTGAAGAAGAACTACAACATAACCGAAAAACTGAATGGACATGTTACACTTTTTTACAATAGTGGCCACCTTGTTCATTTCAACAAGTCATTTAGAGAAAAGAGAAATATACTAAGAGGGGAAAGGGGGTGGGTGTATTGTTGCTTCTATACTTTTTACGGAGGCCAGTTTCAAATTGCAGCCATTTGTAGGTGTCCTTTGAGAATGTTTTTAAAGGAGTGAAGAGATTCACATGCATTAATGCCTGTTGGTAGGACGTTCCACATGTTGGTGGCAGGAGCGAAAGTAATTAAGAGGTAGTCGAAGAAACCTTTTACAAGGGCTCCTGTTAGGGTCTTCAAGATGTATTTGTTGGCTATAGTGAGGACATTCTGAAAAATACACAACCGTCGGGCCTGTAATCCCAATTATATTTGACAACCGAAATGTATTGCTATTTTAATGCCATTATGTTGTATGTTAATGGCGTTATGGTGCCTTGTATTGACCTTTATAGCCCATGTCATGAATATTAGCCCACTCTGCTCATGCACGTGTAGGCCATGGCCTACTGTGCATGTGCAACACACAAGTTTGCACAGAGTGCTGATCTAGTTAGCTTTGCGTTTGTAATGCATCATAGACATGGGTAGCAATGTTTGCGACCCAACTGCGGCCCTTAAAATGTTAAGGGACGCAGTTGTTTTTTTGTTCCTTATCTTGTGATTAACACCTTTATTGTTTGAAATAATTACTGCTAAAGAGGTTTAATTCACCGTGTTGACGGTTGCTTCTCAGACAGACCCCCGTTCTGCACCTACATGAGACCTATCCTTGGTGCTATAGTCAGCATAGATGGTAGGTTGCTTACAGGGTTAAGACCTGGGGTGCTTATCCAGTGTTACCAGTAGGTTAAAAATATATATACAGTAAATCGACGCCCTTGTACATTAGCAGTTTGTTACAATGTAGAAATAAAAAAATATATGTGAGATTCTGACCTGTGTTTGTGGGCGTGCTGGAGCAGTCCAATGACGCACGTCAGCGGTGGTGAGAACTGGGAGGTGAGGGCCAAGGGGCGTGTGCAGACCAACAGGTGTGTAAATGAAGGGTTTGCAGATTAGGAACTGTATAGTCCCTGTTGTGCTTCCTTGTGGTTCTGAAGCCAGATTGAAATATGTACATTAGCTTCTTTTTTTGTGGCAAAATACTTTTCAACCTGTTCATAGACTATTTTTCCACTACCTCTAGATGGAGCTTAGAAAAGAAATATGCTGGTAGTTGCCGGGGTCTAATTTGCTCCCTTTCTTGTGCAGGGCGGTGGGTTACATTGGCTAGTTTGTAGTCCGTGTTGGATGGAGAGGTTAATTATGTGGGTGATGATTGGAGCTATAAAGCTTGACTGAGTCCGAGAAATTTGGACGGACTGTTGTCATGGCCTTTTGGGGGTTGAAGGGCACTCATTTTTCTTTTTTCCCCCCTTTTTTAGTACGTCATCTGTTACCACTGTGCCCTCAACGCACTGGTGTGCTCTGTGGTCGTTTGTTTATACCTGGTGTATTTGGGGAATTTGGTGCTCCCTGTTCGTTTATTCACACTGGTGTGTTTGGTGCATGCACTGAGCAACCCTACGCTGCAGATGGGGATGGCCGGTGTGGGAGGTTTTAACTGGTTGTTCGTAAATAAGACGCACCGACCCCACTTGGTGACGTCACCATCAAACAACACCTAGTTTCACTTCCAGAGCCCTTCCATAAATTAGAGAGTTGTTCTGCATACTGCTGATTTATTGAAATCAACAATACGTCGAACAGAGAAAACAGACACAAAAATAGACAAATACAGTACTCAATATAACATGGCATAAACACAATGAAGTACATAATCCAATGAAATAAAGAAAACACAATGCAAATAAACATACAAAACATTTAACATACCTTACTGGCAGATGTGCCATGGCCATGGACACAGATGTTCTCCTGCATCACCTGTCATGCGACCTTGTTTAACCGTCTACCTGCAACCAGGGTGCCCTATAAAGGGTTCCACATCATCCCTAACAAAATAGCACCTCCAGGCCAATTTAGACAGGCAATCATTAAGCAATATATGGGCCTCAATGTCTCAGCTGGGCCTCCAGACATCATGGCCTGGCAAGGCTACTTTAATCATTAAGCAATAAGCATGTGAGCTAGAATGAAAACTAAAATTTAAACAGAAAACTCAATTTAACATTAAGCAGTAACATGTTTATGTTAGAAAATGTGCTCTTTAGTTTCTCAGTACAGTCTAATTGGTTGTTCTTCCAAGGCTTCCAAGGATTGTTGTTTTCCGCTGCTTTATCATTGATAGTAATTGGCTGTTACAGTGTTTCTTGCTTAATTGGGTGGGTTAGGGTCGGTGTAGCTCTGGTCCAGAGCTCCACTGCTTCTGATTCTGCCTACATTGTAGCTAAGCTCGGTAACATACAATGCAATCTGCCATTACTCAACTCGACCAGCCTCTCTTCTGGAGTGGATAACGTTTTTCATACTCACAAAAAAACAAACACGACTTGTGTCATTGGAAAGCGTACTTTCCTAACACGATGAGCCCACGGATACATGGACTTTTTCGCCAGAACGCGATTGTTTTTCACCGGAAAAAGGATTTGCGCCCTCTATCGATATTGCCAAGACAGAACTTTCATAGGGATTTTTTTTTTCCTCCGGTGAAAAACAACCGCGTTCTGCCCGAAAAGTCGACTTTCTAATCGCACAAGCCGTGTTTGTTTTAGTGAGTAGGTAAAACGTTATTTAGTATATAGGTTGGTCTGGTCGAATAATGGCAGATTGCATTGTATGTTACAGAACTCCAATGCAGATCTGACTACAGCGAGCGAGTGAACCCTATATAAGCTGACTGGAGAGCAGCACGTAGTGTATCTGGGGATGTAGCTCAGTGGTAGAGCGCATGCTTTGCATGTATGAGGCCCCGGGTTCAATCCCCGGCATCTCCACTCTTTTTCATTTTTGTTCCTCGCGCTTTTCGTTTCGGGTTTTCAGTTGTTTAGTACCTACTTTAATTCGTCCAAATAAACATGTTACACAATGTCACGCCCTTTTGTGTGGGCCTACTTGAGAAGTGAGGAGAACTGATTCTACAACGTCATTGACTGCCATGTATTTTTAACGTTAGCTTAGCTCGGTCACGTTAAAACGATCATAATCAACACACTAGTAACATAAAGTCACATTCAATCATGGTTGAGAGAGGTAGTGTATTTTTGGTAATTTGTACCTGTCATCACTCTGGTGGAACTCTATGGTCTTTTTAAGAACCTCCACTGTACCTCTCTGATTCGCTAAATTTAAATAGGCCCAATTAACTAGGTCAATGATGTCGATCTCTTCAGGAATATGCCAGACTTGAGTGAGTGAGTGTGTGCGTGTATGTGGCCTGATTATGGACTGTGTGACTTTAGGGATTAAAGGACATTTCAGTTTGAATCATATTTAGGGTATGGTAAATTATTTTATGCCAGGTTAGCAGTTTTGATGCCAGGTTAGCAGTTTTCAGTAAGCCGACCATACGTCCGTATTTCCCAGGACATGTCCGTATTTCACGTCCTGTCCTGGGTGTCCTGGTTTTTTTTTAGAAAATGAGGAAATGTCCTGGTTTTTGTAAAATTACTTTCATTCAGTTCCTTTCCGACACGTCTTTGCTTACATCGGACCAGTAAATTGACAGGCACTAGGACACTGTGCACAATGACGTCAGCCCTGAGCAGAGTCAGTGCAGGCAGCCTTCGTCAATCAGTTAGTAGACACTAGACAGCGTGGTTGTCAGTCTCCACCACCATGCCCAAGCGCAAGTGCACGTTTACAGAAAAAATTCCCTGTATTCAGACCGGGGAGAGACAAAGGTGAAGCACTGTGCACTGTTTGCAAAGCAGGCACGTATGTCTCGCTCTGCAATGGTGGTGCAAGGGACCTAAAATCCCACATTGACACAGAAAAACACAGAAAAGCTGTTCGAGGCGATAGTAGCGCCTGTTCGATATCTGAATATTTCGTGAAACCAGGGAAAGATGATGCAGTGAATTAGATATATTAGAAATAATTTGTAATTGAAGTTATTTTTGTGTGTGACTTTTACTTAGGGGAAAAAAGGTCGCCGTCGCCGTCGCCCCCCCCCCCCCCCCCCCCCCCCCCCCCCCCCCCAAGGTGTCCTGGTTTTCTCCTTTGAGAATATGGTCAGCTTAGCAGTTTTCAGTAACTGCTATATGCAAACAAAAATGCATTCAGGTTCAGGATAGAAAGCTAATATTTACTGATGTTAGTGAATAGCAGACTTTGGGGTTTTGAGGAGGACTTTGTAAATGAGATTCTGCTGTCTCAGCTAGACGAGAGTAGCATAGAGTTAGTGGGGGCAATGACCTTTTAGGCCAAAGAGCAACTTGCACACTCAAAACTCATAACCTAGAAAAATAAAGCTGACCATGGATCAATGTCGTCCCATTTTAGCCCAGTCATGGCCATTTCAGAGGGAGCAATACTATCTGCTAGGAAACCAGACCGGTCTTGGGGGTCAAGCCCATACATGCAACCACTGGGGCGCAGGTTGTTGCTTTAACCCATTTTTGGAGGAACATCACGACCTGGAACATGAAGAGTATGTCATACTTCACACATAACTACTGTAGTCTATAACTCCCAGGCCCCAGGTGGCAAACCTTCATCCCTGATTCTACAGACCTGTCAAACTGGAATACGCAAACACTCTCCCCACCAAAAACTATCCCTAAACATAACCTCATTAAAAATAAACCTAAGCTGATTGCTATACCCTTATGCTCAGTGAAACAAAAACAAGAGCCGCTGGGGGAGAGCATGACCTAAGGGGCAAGTGTGCTTTTAGAAGAGCGTTCCAGTTACTTAAAGCTGTCTTAGATGACTCCTGTGGTCAACTGTAGCCTATACACTGCTCTATTGTACTGTATTAACTGTACTGTAATAAGCCTCTGGGTTAATATACTGTAACTGCCAGTTGTTTACACAACCCATAAACCACCTAAAATTTGCCCCAGTTTTGAGATGTTGTATCAGACAATGCGCACAAAGAACTATAGGCTACAGTGGTTCCAATTTATTTCTGGATTCAGTGTGCCCTTGGTTATATACAGTAGATCGCAAGATCGGCCACTTGCATTTTGATGCATCTTATGTTTCACCAATTATTTGGCCATTATTCTGATGGCCTCATGGCCCACAGGTTGAACTGATTTACATTTTATATCTGATCAAACCAGAGAGGGAGAGAGAGCTGTAAAACGTAAAACAGATTCAGCAACTGCACCTGTCAGCTAAGGAGAGGCTCTCTCTCACACACACACACACACACACACACACACACACACACACACACACACACACACACACACACACACACACACACACACACACACACACACACACACACACACACACACACACACGAGAGAGAGAGAGAGAGAGAGAGAGAGAGAGAGAGAGAGAGAGAGAGAGAGAGAGAGAGAGCACAGACACACCATGTTCCATGCCATCCTAGTGCAGGTCATCTTGATCTGAACCAGAATGATGTGGTAAGACAATGACACTGAGTCACTGACAGAAAGTTAGTGACTCAGTGGCCTCACTTTGAGATCAGTGGTGGACATTAGCTTCACTCACACTTATGGTTCATAGACTGCTGCCAAAATGTGCACACATATCAGTATTCTAGGCACAGGCCAACACGTTCTTTATCACAAACTGACACACTGTTACCTCAGGCCCTATTTTGGTTGTTGTTAAGCGTAGTCAACTTGTCTACTTGCGTTGATATACTATACATGACAGCATGTGTGTCATGGTGTCATGTCAGACTATTATTATGATATGATTAAAGAACAAAGAACACTGTAACTGAACTTGTTCATTTGGTTTCATAAAGTCAGTCAGTCAGTCAGTCAGTCAGTCAGTCAGTCAGTCAGTCAGTCAGTCAGTCAGTCAGTCAGTCAGTCAGTCAGTCAGTCAGTCAGTCAGTCAGTCAGTCAGTCAGTCAGTCAGTCAGTCAGTCAGTCAGTCAGTCAGTCAGTCAGTCAGTCGATTTTCAATACATATTTAATCTTTAATCAATCAGAGATAGAGATATTTGTCAATACGATCAGGGTCAAAACATTGCTTCTTCTGTAGTGTGATAAATTGGACTACACTTTGCATGCATACGGTACAAGCAGTGTTGGGCAGTAACGAATTTTAGGTTACATATTACTGTAATATTATTACTTGTTTTGCTCCAAAAAGTAAAGTAACGAGATTACTCTGCCAAAATGGGTAATAAGTAATGCATTACTTTGCAAGTAATGCCAAGTTACTTGTTTAAAATGAGCTTGTTGTTGCATGCAAAAATATGCACAGATTTACAAGCTATCGACAGATACTGTAACAAGTACAACAGAGATGTGCATGTAGATCCAGTCCACACGCTGCATCCTGAGCACAGTTATGTAATTATGTACACTATGCTGCTTTATTTTGTATTTTATTTTTTAAATGCAAGACCTCAACTGTTCTAAAAAGAGCTCGCTAAACAGATTATGTTGTACATCTCTATTTTTTCAAATGTAGGAGTTGAGAACTTGAGAAAGTAATAACGTAATATGTAATTATTACTCCTTATTACTCCTTGATTCCAGTAATAAGTAAAGTAATGATATTACTTTGTCTAAGGGGTAACAAGTAAAGTAAAGAAGTTACTTTCCTAAGTAATATTGACCAACACTGGCCCTTCATTTGGTTATTTAAATAAATATTATTTATGGCACCCATGTAATAATGTTGATGTACATATCTTGCTAGCCAAGACTTCACACTTACTAATGCAGTGGTGTGGATGAAGTAGTATAGAGACCAATATAGGCTACTCATTGGAGTGCTTTAAAAGCTCAAATGTACATGTTTACAAATATCAATAATAATGAAAATAGCAGATATAGCAAAGTACAAAAGTAGTCAAAGTCAAAAAAGTAGGCTAGCCTACTTAAATGCAGTAGTTGCACCTAATGGGGGGGGGGGGGGGGGGGGCAGGAATCTGGTTGGAATAACGTGTTAATTCCATGTGCCATGTCCAACCAGGGGGGGGGGGGGGGGGGGCAGGAATCTGGTTGGAATAACGTGTTAATTCCATGTGCCATGTCCAACCAGGGGAATTCCCCCATCAGGTGAAAATAGGGCAGGACTCCTCATGCATTGAAGGACACAGGAAGTCCGTCCACTGCCGCCCCAGGTTGGTAGAGGGAGTTTAGAGTTCAAGATCACATTAAGAATTGGCACATTGGTGGGTTTGTGGCTTCACTCATGCAACTCATTCCTGGTCTTTTATCGCCCCCTTCTGTTACCATGTAAGGTTTCGTGTCAGAAAAGCACTACCACAACTGGACAGTAGGGGATGCCATTTCATTGTAAATGATACACATATAAGCACTTCTCAATTTGGCAAATACAGTTCATCAGTAGACACCTGCAGATATGCAGCACTTGATCACACACACACACACACACACACACACACACACACACACACACACACACACACACACACACACACACACACACACACACACACACACACACAGGCACGCACGCACGCACGCACGCACACACACACACACACACACACACACACACACACACACACACACACACACACACACACACACACACACACACACACACACACACACACATATATATATGTATATATATGGGTGGATGGGTGGATGTCTTACACTTACACAGTGCCCATGTCATTACTTAGACGTCTGGACCTCTAGTCTAGTATATTGTGTGTTATACAGGTGGAGAGATCTACAATGTCTGCAACACTAGAAGAAAGATTTGTGTAAAAATAATTCTAATTCATTAAAAAACTAAATTTCGAAATTGGGTTAATATAATAAAATCATGTGACTGTAATTCTCCATTTATATGTTGGCTATTCAAAAACATTGTGCTGCAACCATGGTGCATTTGATTTTTTAATAGCCAAAATATATACAGACAATCCCATGATTGTGATGCTAAGCCATTTTGCTGGGCTGAAATTTCTGGTTTTACACCCAGGATAGCAGTTTTGATCTGGGTGTTAACTTAAAATGCAGTGTAAAAACAGTTGTTATTAAATCCTTGTCATATGTTGTTGAGTGCTGGGATCACATGCCACATATAACAGAACTACAAGGTCACAAAATGTCACAGTGCAATGCAATGTGCAGCTAGTTATATTATTTTTTTGCCCTCAAGGATTTAGCAACATTATGACCTCAAGGTGAACTTAAACAGTTGCAGGGCACACTTCAAAGTATACATATGCTTGCAGGCCTACTGGTTTCTAATCTAGAGTCCTGGTCTGTTAGGCCATCCAGATTTATAGGGTTTGACTTTAGAGTTAAAGTCTGATTTATACTTAGTTGAATGCTGAAAATAGCAGATGTACAAACTCACAATATGTCACATTTATGATGCATTGTGAGCTTGTAGATCTGCCATTTACTGAGCAGAGCACTGGCATGGCACTGAGTGAAACTGAAGCTTTAGCCGTGGACACAAGCCAGGGATGGAGCTCAGTCAACCAGAACAAGACCACAGCTGGCCCTTTTGAAGAAGGAGCAACATTTACAACGTCTTCTGTGTAGATAAAGATGGAGCAGAGATGGGGGTCATTGGACATACCTAACCCTATACCCACACTACTCCACCCCCAACAGACCACATTCTGATTCATTTTATCTCTTTACCAATACCATCACCTCACTGGCCAGACAGTGAAACTTTAAGGGCTTGTAAAAAAAAAACTCCTAGCCATGTATTGTTGGGCATAACTGATTTTCCTGTGTACGATTGTGTCACCAGAATTAGGATCTAACAAAACACTGTGCTGTCTCCTGCATTATGTGTAGTTTAGAAAGAAGGCAAGCGCGTCTAAACTGATGACCTGCATGTTGCAATGTTTTGCCAGTGTGAGTGTGATGATGCATGCGTATACTCTCTATAATGGGCCTGCACTATTTATAATTTCTTAATTTCAAGGACCCAGTTTGATATCCATTAGCTCCTTTTCAACACAGTAAAGTGCAACAAATACTTATGCCATCTCACCATTTGCACACTCTCAGAGGTACTGACCCGTAAGGGTCCATTTGGTTCCTACCGTAAATCATATAGCTTGGGACGACTCGAGGGGCCCTGGGGGGTGGCACAGACCCCATGTTGAGAACCAGTTCATCGACAGTTGACACTTGACACCTATCATCACCCCCATCTCAAAAATAGGGAATATTCTCTTTCCACCTGTATTGGTGTTTGCTCAGTTATCATGCAGTACAATGCTTCATCATCATCAACAGCACCAGTTCAAAAACTAATATCACAGGGAGTGGAAAGATGAGCAAAGAGTGAAGGTGCACATGATCAACGATTAATTACACATGGACACAACTATACTGCACATGCATGCACGCTAGGTTCAAGTTTTTTTTTATTTGTCACAATCACAATGTATGTCGAGACAGAGGTATGAAATATTTCCTGTACATTCACTGTGCGATAAAAACAATAAAGACAAACAAAAGTAAGAGTAGTGCAACAGATGGAGGAGATAAAGTGCCAGATAACACTATTACAAGCCTAAAGTAACCTAAAAAAATATATACACGGTGAACAGCATTATAAACTATAACAAAACGTATAAAGTGATAGGTATTACACTAAAAAAACGAATTTTTAAGTAAAAGTTATTTTACATGTGCAATGGAGAGATAGCAGCAGTTACATCATGGAATATGCATGCTACATGATCCTTCCTTCTATTTTGTGAAAGAAGTATGTATGGTGTTGTACATGTGCAAGACAGAGATAACAGCAGTTGGGTACATAACAACAAAGTGTCTCTCTCCCTTCTGCAAATAAAACCTTAGATTGTACAATCTTCTCTAGGAAAACAAAGAATATTATAGAGATCTTAGTTGATTTTATTCAGGATACCACAGATACCAGTGGCCTAGCTTTAGTAATATCAGGACAAGACCACATAAAGAGTCAGATGAAGTGATACAAACCAAATCTAAAGTGCGTAACCAAAATAATTGCTCCCATTCTGGTGGGGAATCTATGTTGGCCTATACAGTATGTACAGTATTCAATATTTTACTATGCTGCAAAAACATGCTTTTCAACACACGCTTTTCAGAAAACATATATAGATCAGCCTTTTCAGAAACAAAGTCGGGCCTAAATGGGTTAGGTCTGATAAAAATGTATTTAGATACCCACCTTACCAATGTAACAAAGGACAAGAATGACCATGGAAGTGACCATTGCCTTATTCACATGCATATTTCCACTCCTCTCTTCACTAATGTAAATGTACCCTAATGTGCTGATGTTATTGTCATTGAAGAAAGGGCTCTTTTAGCAGACAATCAGCAGATAGATCCACTCTTACCAATTAAATTCAATGCAAAGGCACTTTAGTGGCAAGAGAAACATAAGATACAGTATGATTATTTTACTGCTAAAGCAAGGATTAAATACAACTAGTATGTATGTAAAAATAAACAGAGTAAGATATTGTAACTTTGCAATCAAATAAATATACAGACACAACACCCAGAACAGAGGAGAAACCGTGAGAACTGTTGCTGGGAACTGTTACTGTTGCAACAGATGCAAATGACTGGTATAATCATTTAACCACTTAAACTCTATATAATTAGATGCCTGGAGTCCCCCAGGGGCCGACCCTTCTTTCAATCACAACACAGTGCAATGCCTTTGCACATTTGCCATATTTGCTGAATATTCTCCATCAGAAGAGGTACACTATAGTGTTTTAACGTGGTCAAAAGTAAGTAAACAAATAAATGAACAAATAAAAGGAAAACACCAGCCTCAGGTGACAATGTCTGGGGATCCCCAGAGGTCTCTGAGGGGGTTCCATGCAGGGAGTCTCCAGCTAAATGATTTATAGCTGGTCACCAAATGGACCCTTAAGGCTCTGTAACTCTGAGAAATGGAATGTAAATGGACCATTTGGTTACATCTATACACACTGAGTGTAGATTACTACCCCTGAGAAAAGGTATACCTTATAACCCTATGAAACCATATGAAAACTGGTGTTTTCTATAAGCATATCATGGTTAAAACGGAGTTTTAAGTTACACACATGTTTAAAGTGAAATATCTACAGTATGTAAGCATCACAACTATGTTAACCACTATCCATGGTTAACATGTTGCTCAAAAATAGCAGATACAGTACAAGCTTACAGCACGTCACTCTGTGTGCTATTTTTCAACATATTTGAAGATCATTGGAACAAATGTGAATTATTTGGACACATGTGATGCTGCTGCTGCTGCTGATGATGATGATGATGATGATGGGGAGAGTAGCAGAGAGACAGAGAGCATGTGTGTGGGAGGGAGTGTGTCTCTGGGAGGCCTGGCCTGCTCTGCATTCCTCGGGGATAACTTATCTCACTCCTGCTGGGCCTGTGTGGACCTCTGGACGAGAGGGCAACACTCTCACATACTCTGATGTCTAATGCATGCCAACACACACACACACACACACACACACACACACACACACACACACACACACACACACACACACACACACACACACACACACACACACACACACACACACACACACACACACACACACAGATAAAATCGCACAGGACCTATTAATTGCATAACACATCAGAAAAGTCCACGTTTTGCAGGGTGTATTCGTTATATGTTGTTGTTTTTTAGGCTGATATGTTATTTTAGCAGTGCACAGTGTTTACATTCTGGTTATTTGAGTTAAAACAAAGAACCACCTTCCCCCTTTAAAACAACATATTCTAGTACAGTAGTTCCCCACCTGTGGGTCGGGGCCACAGGGGGGGTCCTTCCAAATGATTTTCGAGGGGGGGGGGCACAGATGAGGATAGCTTAATGTGCAACATTGTTTGCTCACCCAATAGTAATTGAACAAACATGCAGTAAAAGTGTATATAGCCTATCTACACTTTAAGTACCTCAACTATTCAACACAGCTGAAATAGGCCTGTCAATACAGCCAAATTGCACGGCCAAGCTGTCAAATACATTTATTTAAATGATGTTGTGAGCATATAGATATAAAGCTATTTTCACATTTTCTGACAAACAAAATAAAAAAGTTTGAGTACCACTATACAGTAGTGGTACTCAAACCTTACATTTTGAAGAGCAGTGAACACGTTCTAATTTTAAAACAATGGAGGGCGATGGCCACTGTAGCACAGGCTAATCACAAGACATGTTCAGCAACTCTTTCACATTGAAATGGCCGATCGTTGAATCAAGCTATGCACTGACAAGAGGTGCAACGTTGTACTCAGTGATCAGAGTCCATCCTTTGATCAACCAAATGTTGAGGGTGTAGCCAAGTCATCTGACTTTTGAATACACTGAATGCAAAACAATGCACCTCATTGTTCACTGGTGATCAGAAATGGGTTTTAAAATGTAAAATGGGGTGTAATTGAAATGCACCACACAATTCGTCTTGGGTAGAAAAAATAGGCAACAAAAATGTTCACCATCATTCTACCTTTATTTATAACTGAACATTACAGACATTATTATTATTATTTTAGTAATTATTTAGTTCTATCCTGAATCTCTTCCACCGATCTTTGCCTTCAAAGATTGACATTTAAATGTGGAAACACAGATGCGTTGCTCTCTGCCTTCAACAGCACTCAGTCAGTGCAGGGAACTACAGTATATGCATGCTAATCCCTAAGGCCAGATAGAACATCTGTTGTGAGCACGGAGAGGACTTTTCATGTTTTACATCCTCTTACATCTCTCTTGTCACAAGGTCATCCTAACTTACTGCCTGTCTGCAGACAGACTACCAATTCACTTCACTTCACAAGGGTTCATACAACCATGATGTGGAATGTTTTCACCTGTATTTATGAGGTGAATGTTGAATTTAGACTTTCACTTTCCCCCTTCATGCAGAGAGGTGCTTTCAGGCTACTTCGATATTCAATAAATTACTGTTGCACTGTGTAAATATTCAATTCAATTCAGTAGTCAAAACATTTCATTTCATTTCACCTTCCTATTCTGGAATCTAGAAAACTGGTGAACATGATAAAATATGTAGGTACAAACTTGGCTTGTAGATTGGCTATTATTGATGATGGGATTTGATGTTCATGAAAATATTAATGGACCAAGGATAACAGGCTATTCTGGTGAAAGCAGTTGCGTTATAGTGGCTATATGGACCAGGAAGTATATACAGTAAAGCATAGGCCTACATTTTATAGAAGCAGTATATAGAATATAGTATTTACAGGAAAACACCAGCATCTAGAGAGTATTAGCCTAACTATGTGCTCAACCATATGTGGTTTGACTGTGGTTACCATAAACCAAAAGCAAGGTGCATACTCAAACAGCTTCTTTCTTACGTGGGTCTATTTGCCTTTGCACCCACACAGGCCTACATGTTGTCTCAGTGATCTACAGCGGCAGGCCTACAACTTTCGCGTATGCCTCTGCTATTTGCCTTTTTGTTTTTTAACTGCTTTGGCCTTAACCCTCCCTGACCCCCAGTCTCCGTGGCGTCGGCAGTCAACAAGCCTCTGTAACGACGTGTGAACTTCTGGGCATGCCGTGACATTCCAGCGTGCCAGAACAATGGCGTCTTTAGACAGGTGCACACACCCATCACACCACCACCGACACGACACAGGACCCTTTTCACTCTTTTCTGCTATGCTAAATAAGACCATTAAAGGGCTGCACGCTGCATTCCACTGCTAATGGCTTCTGCGGATGGCACCTGATGTGGTGATCTAAAATAACAAGACTACTTCTGGTGATGTACACAATACTGCTGCATGTGCAGGGTGTACGTTGCTCCAAAACAATATATTTTCCAATTTGGCCTATAACGTATAGCCAGCCATGCCCCGTAGCGGATGTTACGCACACAGTTTACAATCCACCAGTTTGTTGTAGTTTATCTGTGCCTATGCCTCTAAAACAGTGGATTTCAACATTTTTTTTATACCAGGGCCCACAATTTATTCAGCCTTTGAGCCACGGAGCACAATTTGAGGACATTTTAGCCCCACAGACCCAAGACTTAAGATTTATTTTGCTGGATCTGGGAAACAAAACAGGCAAACATCCAGATCAAAATGACCATTAATCTTCTACATCTGAATCTGATTAACCATTTTTTCATCTGGTTAACCAACTTAGCTCGGGACCACCTAGGAACCCTCTCAAGGACCACATGTTGAAAAAACACTGATGTAACATATAACCAAAAAATAAAAATAAATTGTAATATTCTTTATCATCCCAAATCCGTTTAATGTAGGCCTACCACCACGTAGTCTACATGCGCTTGAATGGCCATATAGTACACGACTATTCAAGCGCGCAGAGCTGGAGAAACATATTTTAATACACATATTTGTCCCAGGCGCCACTTATAGTAGACCTATATTTTCACGTATCCGCGCTAAAATCTGGAAGCCCTGAAACAGTAGGCTATACTATGCATGTATAATAGTGGTAGACAAGTAGCCTATGACAGCTACTCATTAACGCCTTCGGTGTGCCCTGCAGGGGAAACAGAGCCGGACACTGGCTCTTTCTGCGGTGTTATAATTATCTCCACGGGTTTTTGTTTTTTAGGGGTCTCGGTTTAACATCGTCATATTGTTGCTGTCAGCTGGGTTAATTTCCCCTCGCATCCCGCTGCTAGTCAGTCTGTGGCCTCATGTGGGACAAACACAGCGAGCCTTTCATCCACACCGACCCGCATCCCGCAGCGTGGCGGAGAAGTGCAATCTGCGGAGAGTGTGACGAGTTAAGAAGAATGAATGAACGTCTGTTTCTGGTGCGTTCATAAAAAATGGCACATCAGTGAGTGGGTGAGGCATGCATGCGCGCTTAGATATGCTTTATGCACTGTCTGCACAAAACAAAACAAAAAGTAAAATCAAACATTCGTTTAAAGGGGAACTCCACCCGTTTTCAACATTTTAATATGTCCACCTTAGAGATGTTGTGTGGACATGATAAAACAAAGTTCCCCCAATTCTGTGTTTCCTAAAAATGGAGGTCTGAAAAAAATCATTAACATGGTGAAATACATCTGATGACATCATCAAGCTGTATTTCACCATTTTAATGATTTTTCTTTTTCATGGGAGGGTACAAATGGAACCAAATGGACCCGCTAGTGTACATTTGGTTCACATTTGTATCCTCTCTGTGAGATTGTATGCTTGTTGTACATTCTGGGTGCACACTAGAGCTCTACAATATTTCCCAACAAAGCTAAAAAATAAATGTTGGTGGTAGACTACACTTAATACCAAAATACCTCAGTATTCTGGTTGTGGGTGCAAGTGTATTAATTATAGTCAAATTAATTATAGTAAAATCCAACAGGGGACGCTGTAGCTTCACATTATACCATTATACACATCCACAAATGTGTGATTTGAAATCAGATCATAACTTCAGACTGATGCAAGTGTCTCACCATTCAAAGGAAGCTACGTAACCTAAACATGATGTTTAGGGCTGGTTGATTGCATTAGTAACCATTTCACATGTAAATCCATGGCGGTTTACAGGCGTTAAGTGGGTCATTGATCTGTGCGTAATTATCCATGCGCCTCGTAGTGGTGGGGCATTTTGGCACATTTTGGCACCTGTGGTGAATGGTGCTGGTGGGTGTGTCTGGGGGTGGAGTTGGGTGCTCGACTCTCCGTGGTCACTATATGAGGAGACCACCGTTGGATGTTTGGTCACTGAGGAACACCTTCTTTCAGCGTTCACATCGATTCTCCTGCTTGGACCCATTCCCAAGATCTTCTACCTGTGCGTTACTTTCGTTGTGTGCTGAGCTCAGCTTTGGAGTTTGTTTGCGATCGATTGTCGAGAAGGACGAGGATTGGATTGGATTTGGGAGGAACTGCAGTGAAAGCTAACTTTCAGAGTTTCAACATGCCTCGGTCATTTCTTGTCAAAAAGTATTTTTCTAGTCACAAGAAGCCGAATTATCGCGACTTGGAAAGTCATGCTGGTAAGTCTAACTACCTACACTGGCCTGGATTTGAACGAGTGTGGTTTTCAGTAATGTTTACATTACATTTGATATGATGCTAAACGTCTGTTGTGAATCAATGAATGGTCACAGTTGATTTATTTATCTAAGCTGTTATCTATTTATTTAATTAAAATAGTTGTCCAAACCCATGAAACTGTCCAAACACATACTGTTTGGTATAGGCTATTAACTATACAATTATGCAAAGAATGCACATTGCACAAAAGAAAATAAGATGCAGTGCAGAAGAGAGGGGGAAAAAGCCATATGAGGTCTTTGCCTTTCTTGTCCACTGGAACATTTCCTAATGGAATAAACTCGGCCTGGGTCAGCGCCATGGCAAACACAAGTTTGAGTGTAACGAGATCTCCCAAGAATGAAAACAAGTTTAAGTGTGTAATGAAATTATGTCCATGTTAAGTGAAGAGCCACCTGACTCCCCTTTCCTTTCTCCCCGCTCTCTTGCAGTTGTCCCAGTGCAGCGCTACCCTCTGGCTGAACTCCCCACCCAGGACAACAGCCATGTCCTGACATGCTACCCCACCGCCACCAGCCCCCTCCTCGGCATGGACTCCCTCCCCGGCCTGCTCTTCCCGCCCCTGCAGGAGCCCGTGTCTCCCACCAACCTGTCACCCATGGGCCCAGTGGACCTCAGCAGCTGCTCCCCTTTCAGCAGCAGCGCCAGTGAGGAGGAAGAGGAGGATGGAGGACGCTCCTCGGACCCACCTAGCCCAGACGCCCTCCAGCAGCACGTCTTCGACTGTCTGCACTGTCCTAAGAGCTACAGCAGCCCTGCGGCTCTGGCCAACCACCAGCTATCCCACAGCAGCCTCCACCACCACCACCATCACCACCACCTCTCGTCCACCCAGGGGGAACAGAGCCTCTCCTCTGTGCCCAACCAGACGGCACAGCGCCCGGCCTTCCACTGCAAGCACTGCCCCAAGGAGTACACCAGCCTGGGGGCGCTGAAGATGCACATCCGCTCACACACGCTGCCCTGCGTGTGCCTCACCTGCGGGAAGGCTTTCTCCAGGCCATGGCTGCTCCGAGGACACATCAGAACACACACAGGTAAAAAAACAAAGACAGCAACACAAACACCTAAAACTATGCAGATTCCATCTCGGTTTTGTTTTTTCAATGTCATACATACTAGTTGCCCTGTCTGTGACCTTCCCAGGTCCCTATGTTCCTTGTAGATTGGCTAATTGTGGTGACTGTAATTCGTCCCAGAATAGGAATGTGGGTTTTATGTGGTCACAAAATTTGATTATGTGAAGAATGAAGATTAAATTAAATCACAAGGAGGCCGTATTGAGTCCATATAGTTTATTTTTAGTTAATATAATCACACTCTGTTTGCTTGTAGATTGGGGACATGGTGCCGCACAGTCGTTCATTGATAATCATTGATGTTGAAGCGTAAACAAAACATTGCTTGCTGTGGCATTCTCTTATCACCGCAATGAAAGCAGCCTTTCGGGAGCTTCCAGGCAAAACAGTGGACTAATAGACTTTGTAATTGTGGCACCCAAAGACAAACAAAAAATCAATGCCTTGAGTATAGACTGTGTAATGTCAGGAACCTGTTACATATGTTGTCACTGGGCTAACGATTTCTTGTGTCTTTTGCTCACCACAGGTGAACGACCATTCTCCTGCCAGCACTGCAACCGGGCGTTTGCTGACCGATCTAACCTGCGTGCCCACCTGCAGACTCACTCCGAGGTAAAGAAGTACCAGTGTGGCTCATGCTCTCGGACCTTCAGCCGCATGTCTCTGCTACACAAGCACAGCAACTCTGGGTGCTGCCCGGCCTCTTCGTAGAGGAACAACCACCATAACATTCCCAGTGACTTGTCACTTGACTGGCTTTGCTCCACAAGAGCTTATGCATGTTAGTGCTGCCTGTTGGGCCGGCTCACCAGCACCTGCTGAGACTAGAGCCCTCTGTCCCATTTGGTGCCATAGGCACACACTTTGGGAACACTGTTTTGGTGGCTTATGGAAGAGGGGTGTGGCCATAGGTGTCAGAAAGCCGGGGCAGCTCATTCCTCAAAGCCAGGAGATGACTCGATGCAATGGTATTGTCTTTATAACTTTGTGTGCCTTAGATTCTTTTTAACCACCTAAAGAAAACCCCTATATACACTTTTTGACCAGAGTCCCCCAAGGCTCTATACTGCCCCCCGTATCCCTAACTCTACACACCATATGTGTTCAATGAAACTAGCAATCTAATATTTAGGTCTGCTATTGTCGCCAAAGAATAGAATTTATGTGCCAGACTTGTTTTAAATCATCTTTAGAGCAGGAATCAATTTACTTACTGTATCCATTGTGTATAATCTGGATGGAAGGCTCATTGTTACAGATTGTTACAGATTTTTTTATTTAAATGTTGATGATTTTCTGTCATTAGGACCTTCATTTTTCAAAAATAATAAGCACAAAGCTTCAAATACTGAGCTATTAGAGGTTTCTGCCCAATGGCAACAACATTTAGCATTAGGCTGGTGTGTAAAATGTATGTATGTGGAGCACATTGAGGGCAGCTGGACATGCATGTGGTTAATTCCCCAGGAAGCCCCATCGGTGCCGGCCGGTCCGGGACTGCAGCCATGTTACAGCTGCTTGTGTGTGTGCGTATGGGGGGGATGTCATTCCTTACCATACTCTACATACATGGCATACATGTATATAAGCAGCTGTGTGTGTGTGGTGTTGAGACAGCTGTCTGCATTGTGTACCACGGAGGCGGGGCGCTGAGAGACGTGCTAGAGCTGTGACCTCAACGACAGGTGACCCCTTTCCTCTTATTGGCCCCTCCCCTCCTCGTCACCTCTCACCCCTCGTCTCCACACTTTCCTCTCTCTCTCCTCTGACACACACACCAAGCCAAAGAGACTGGACTTCATTGGGCGGTGGGGGGATTGGACATCAAAGGACCACTAAAGCCCTGACCAAAAATACCACTTGCCTTTGCCTCCACATTGTTGTCCATTTCACCAAACTGAACCAAAGCGGTTTGTTCATAATGTCTATGCAAATATTTTGAACAGAGTTTTATATAAAGATATTTTAGATGTGCCATGTTTTAAAACAGATATATTTCTTTACCAAAAATGTGCCTTGTTTTCCTGCCATATGTAAATAAAATTGTGTTTTTTACATATACCTCTGTGGCCTATTTTGTTTATTTTGTAAATGTCTGCAGAAAAGTGTCACAAAATTTGTTCACCTTTGTGGTTGCAAAATAATACTCTTGGTTGGTGCAGTGGTAAAATATATGCCCACCAGTGTAGAGTTTGTGTATGCAAATGTGCAGTGGTGCAATATGACGAGTGTGTATGGAATGGAACATCATTGCTGGTTCATTATTTCTGTCCTGTTTTGTGAAACTAGATCTGTATTGCCCACAAGTAGTCCATGGCCTGCTGTGTGTAATCCCTGGCACAAACCAAATATCTTTACAATTATATAAACATGAAATTACACAAAGGAGTGACAGGACATTTACTTCTGCTGATTATAGGAAACAAACAAAACAGCCATGGAGATGTCCTGACTCCTTGGGCAGCTTTGGCCATGGAACATTTGGCCATGGATTTGTCAGTTTAACGGTTGCTTTTAAATTGCACCATCTTTCCCAAGTCTATTTGACGAAATTAGCAATTGCTAATTGACTGCGTGACAAACACGCCCATGACCACACCTCCAGCTACAAAGAATGCTGTCGGCAGAACGAATAGCAAGATGACGGTCACTGACGGGAGAGACAAAAATACCAATTACGGTATTAAGCTTCATTCACAAGCAACGGGTGACCTGTGGGCCTCATACTGTAGATGTGACAATAGTTTAGCCACATGTGCCCTCTGCACACAAAATGAATACATGGAGATACACTTTCTATCCATCTGTCCACTGTACCAAGACATCAGAAACATGTAATACAATCACCCAAGGAGAGTTTGAAAACATGACTGATGACAAAGATCTCCCATACCTGTTGGTATAAGTACAACAACATGCAAACACAGCAGCAAGACTTGTGAGCTGCCGTGACAGGAGAAGGATATCAGATGGAACACAACCACACTAAATAATCACTGTTTGTTTTCTTGCATAAAGTGATCTTGGTACATACGTAGAAATTGATTTATTGAAGATTCTGACCTTCACATGTATGTACATCATTGTTTCCTTAATTGTTTTGTTGTACTTTTTGCTTTGAAATGCAAATGAAATAGAGGTTTGAGTTTGTAGGATACAACATACAACCGAGAAAACAACAGAAATGTGTGGGGCGAAATCAATTGGCATGATGATACGTTTCTGAGGAAAAAAATATACAATGCTGATGCTTATTTGTTTGGATATTTAGCAGCTGTTTTTTAAATGGTATATGGAATGCACGCCTCCGTGTTTTGCAAATGGCCATTCTTATTTCAACAGCCATTGTAATTTATGAAGTGATGTAGTTCTAAATAGGGTTAATCACAAGTGCAGATAGGTTTCTGTCAGGGGAGTTGAGTGAGGAACAGGGACACCTGTATGCACCTGCCAAGCTGTCAGCATGCAACACACGCGCACGCGCGCGCACACACACACACACACACACACACACACACACACACACACACACACACACACACACACACACACACACACACACACACACACACACACACACACACACACACACACACACACACACACACACACACACACACACACACACACACACACACACACACACACAGGTGGCGGGGGCATAGGAACAACTCATCTACAACTTTATTGTAATGGTAATGTCTTTATAGTTGTAAAACTGGGTGAAAATATTTTGTCATGTACAAACAAATAATTGCTAGAAGGTAGAACATCTGGGTGCTAGACTCAAGGCCCTTTGATAGGTTACAGCAATGTGCAAGAGGTCAGTGTTCAGAGAAGGCTCGCATGTAGACAGGATTTTTGTAATTAAATATTTAGTGAAAAAGTGAAAAATCTACACTGGATGCAGTTTTCCAATGTTGGCTATAATACATAGGCAGTCAGCTTATTAGAGGTAACCAGTGATAATGAAGTTGATAGAAGGTGCAGTGTCAATCATCCCATCATCATGTTATAATAATATCTTATATAGCGCTTATATAGTGCTTTTCTTAGTACTCAAAGACGCTTTACATGGTTCTAAATGAGTGTTGTGTGTGTGTGTTATATGAGAAGAAAATAGCCACAAATATAGCCATACACCACAACTCCATATCATGAACAGACATCAATCCAATAATGTCACATCACTATCAAAGAAGAGATAGCAATCCTATTTACAAGTGGATGCATACACATTACAACACAATGTTTATAAATCTACACTCCTGGTTCATCCTCATAACTGGTGCCCGTGTGACGAAACTCCAGCCCTCAACCAATTTTTCTATTTTGGCGCGCTGTTGAGTTTAGTTTGACATCTCTGCACTAGAACAATAAAACAAAGAGTATTACAGTACATGTAGACCAGACTCTGACAGTATAATATAAACCTGACAGACATTTTTATACACTAAAACAATTTCAGGTGGTCCCGGAAATGTGAGGACAGGTCACCACTTACTAGGTCCTCTGGATGCGGACATTGAACCTGAAGTATTTTTTTAAATGATATCTCGATTTTGTAACCCATTTTGCCTGAAGTAATCTCTGACCTCATCCAATCATTTTGTAGTTAGAAAGGAGCAGAAATTATTGATTAAAAAAAACAAAGTGCAATGGAGTGAAACACACTAAAATACCAGCCAATATCAGACAAATAGAACACCCCTATACTGCAATCTCGGTCACCACCAGGTAGTCTTAACTGTCAGTAAAACTACTGTATGTGTAAAACAAAGCTTATTCCTAAAGTTAAGCTTATGAAAACTATGTCTAAACCTAAGCTTATTCATAAGGTAACCAGAGTAAAACTATGCCCAAACCTAATGTAAACAGGTAAGCAAGGAATGTACTTAGAGTTCTTCGGCTTAAAGATACATCGCATGGATGCAACTGGGACGTATCCTCAGTGATGTATCCCAAGGTCATCGGGGTTTCGGGTCTCGCAACATCATACCCCTCACTCAGGCGACCCTGCCGGGGTTGATCAAGTCCCGACTTACGTCCCAGTAGCTACTCTCGGTCAGTCCACTAGGGAAAGACCCAAGGCCACACAATCCACCGCTCCAGAACTACTCTGCCAGGACTGGGAGAACCATACTCTGGCACATGGAAGGACTAGGCTCTATGGGTTGACTCCTGTCCAGACCCCTCCTACGTCTCACCAGGTCTGCTCCTGCTCTCACCAGGTTGGCACAGGACCTGTGCGTTGCACCAGACTCCCAGCACCAGCATTTCATTCAGGAGCAGTGAATCATAATGGCCCTCCTAAAGGCCTCACCAAGGTTTTTGGGCTTCCTCCTCACGGAGGACACAGGCTGGGGCGCTAACCCATACTGCTCACCCGGGTGAGCAAAGTATGACTACGCCACCTTGGTAATTTTAGTATCAAGGAAAACAATGACTCTGTAAACCAGGTTATGCACAAGTTCATCAAAGAGGGTTGAGACATGGTTTCCCTTTATGAATGTTTTATTTAAGTTAGGTCAAAACAGTGTTTCAATGTATAGATATATGTACTTTCAAAATAATTGCCATCAATTTCTAAAAAAAAAAAAAAAAAAAAAAAAAGAAAATACATTAAACAAAATTAATAAATTCATCCAACGTTAAAAATCAGTCTAAACTAAACAGCAGTGGTAAAATCTATAAAGAAGTGAAAACAAACATTCATTACACTATAACCAAAGAAATATTTAAGACACAATTTGACATGATGTATGTATACCTATGTGAGTGTTTGTGTTCATTCACATCTGCCCCTCTGGCACAAGAGCTCATCACTTCACATGAACTCATCCTGTGTAGGGTGATGGTAACAACATTAATACAATACTTATCTATCTATACATTGTAACTCACCAAAGGCAGGGAAAAGAAAACACAATTAAAGCAATCTCAGGACCAACAGCCAACACCAAGCAAGCAGTTTGCCTGCAGGGCCTTTATATACAACACTGATTGACAGGAAGAGAGTGCTACCAGTCTATGGTAGCCCTTGAGGCTCATCTTTGCCTGGATACACTAAACCTAACCTCAGTAAATGGATACAAGAATACAAGAACTGCTTGGGGCAAGCGGTCTGCAAATCTGTTTTGGGGCGAGCATTTTCCACTGACGCGTCTGACAGTGTAAACAGTTCTAATTTACAGGCATGTGCTCTTTCTTGATGGTTTTGAAGGAGGCTAGGGAGCGACACACATGATGGTAGGGAATCCATATTGGTGGCATACTGAGCTCCATTTTCGTCACCACTGAAAAAAAAACTTAAACTTCTTTGCCTCCCCTCCCCTTGTATAGTTAAACTGCACAGTCTACTAGCTGTGTAAATTTAGATTGGCTAGTTGAACTATTCAAAAATGTATTTCATAATAGTAAAAATAGCAAATAGGTTTATGGATAAGGGGTCTAATAGTCTAATAGTAGAATGAATGTTTGTGCCAAATCTGTGTGGAATAAGATCAGTGGTCCGTACATCTCCCTAACTCATGAGTGAGTGAGAGTCTGCACATATGGCAACAATGTGGCGGTCCCCAATGGTCCCCCTGACCCCCACACACTACTGACGCCAGCTATTGTTGCCAGATTTCGTGAGAGAAATAAGCTATGCATAGGTTTACCAAGTCTATGAAGCACATGAGCACTTTAAACATGCATCTACTATTTGAGAATAGCAAATCAAGATCAATAATATGTTGATCTGCAACTTTATGAATAATCTTGAAACAGTCCATACATGCTATCCATAGCACAACATATTCTCAGATGGGGGTTTGTGGACAAATATAGGTTATGTTGTACATTTTAATTTTTAATTTTGAAAATGTTTGAGAACCTCAAAGACGAAAGAAGACGAATTAAGCAACTACACTTCAGAAACAAGCAAAAGCAGTTCTTATAATAAGTGGACATGGCAACAGCGGCCCTCTGCCCCCCCACACACACTGACGCCAGTGTGTCTTAGTGAGGTAACAACGTGTTTCCTCCTATAGCCTCTCCTCAGGAACAGTGTTGAGAGGTGTGTGTGTGTGTGTGTGTGTGTGTGTGTGTGTGTGTGTGTGTGTGTGTGTGTGTGTGTGTGTGTGTGTGTGTGTGTGTGCGTGCGTGCGTGTGTGTGTGTGTGTGTGCGTGTGTGTGTGTTTAAGTTTAAGATGGTTAGGGGGTTGCACAGAGGGATGGATCAAGTTGCATGAGTTAGCTCGTGTAATGTAAACAGTACCCCTAAAAGACGCGCACGCACGCACACACACACACACACACACACACACACACACACACACACACACACACACACACACACACACACACACACACACACACACACACACACACACACACACACAGTGCCCGCTCTCATTTACACATGACGAGACAGAGACAGACACATGCATGCTTGGCCACGCATGCGCTCACGCACCCATCCACCCACTCACCCACATGACATGCACACACAATGCAGGGCATCACCTAGAATGGGGGATTTTCGGGGGGCATTTGTCTCCCTGCCACTCCAGGCTGTCTGTTGTAATCCTGCTGCTACACACACACCTGTGCTAGATGGTGAGTCAGAGAGAGAGACAAAGACAAAGACATAGAGAGAGAGAGAGAGAGAGAGAGAGAGAGAGAGAGAGAGAGAGAGAGAGAGAGAGAGAGAGAGAGAGAGAGAGAGAGAGACAGAAGGGGGGGGGGGGGGGGGGGGGGGGGGGGGGGGGCGTTAAGTTTGGTGGGCATACTGAGAGGACAGCATTGGATTAATGTATCCTATCAATAGAGGCAGAGAAACAGCAGTCTGCTGGGTGACAGCAGATTGAGGATCAACACATGTAATGAAATCTGTATTGGCAATAAGTCTGTCTTGAGTGTACTGGGTTTGATGAGGCCAGATATGGCCAACATATGGAATGTCAGAACAGGCCACCTCCATATATAGAGATCTAAGGTGTCTTGACTCCTTAGTACTTTGTACCAATGTCCATTTCACTCCTCAACAACTCTCTTGCGGAGGGAGCAAGGGGAGGGAGGAGAAGATTGTGAATGTCGTTACGATGCTGCGAGAATTGCACTAGTTCTTGGACTGTTTACTATTGTATTTTTATTTATATTTCTCTTTACTACTAGTTCTACATATGGGAGGTGGTGCGTAAGCTTGATGTGGTGTACGAGTCACGACCACTGTATTGTACTGTAACTGTACTGTCCTGTATTGTCTTAAATGTTGCTGCAAGCCTGATTGTCCAAGACAAATTTCTCTCACGAGACGAAATAAAGTAACCTTGAACCTTGAACCTTGACTCTTGAGAGTACAAGGTGTGATGAGGGCCAGGCCCTGGCCCTTACAGGCCTGTTGCCGGGCGGGCACAGCTGCATCAGGGATCGGATCTCCATATATGGGCTTAATATTAACAACATCACGTGATCTTACAAGGCATGAACATACAGTATGGGGCGTGACCCACGGATGGGGAATGCACAATTTCATAGCTGCGACCTGCAGTGGCAATAAAAAACAAATAAAACCTTTGTCTGATGTGATGTCATCTAGTTTTTTAAGAAACAGTGCTAGTGTGTGGGACTTAGCTGTCTTAGCTGTTTTACTGGCAACCAAGTGAAGAAATCAATGATTGAGGCTTTAATATTTGCTTTTATATGAAATATCAGAGAATATTAAGACTATGAAATATGCTTCTGATCATATTACTAGTTTGACCACTTCAGACGCTCTAATCTCAAGTTTAAAATAATAAACGAAATTCTGCAAGCTGTCAATGTGCCACAGATGCATTTTTGCGGCGCGACACAGTTCCATAGAAGACCTGCTGGCTTCATATGAAATAAAAATGACTGGAACTGAACTTGAATCCGTGCAGAGGACACGGCCCTGTGTTTTTGTTCTGTTTGTGCTTTTCAACACCGCCGATGAACTCTGTGCTGGAGTCAACATGGAAGACCCGCTGTCTGCTTTTAGATTAATTCTGTGCATTTTAAAACAACCTTCAAAAAGACGTTTTGAAACCTGAATCCTGCCAGCTAGCCAGGGGGGCATATTTGGGGCTAGGATGGGGGGTGGGAGAAGAGTGGGAGGCTCTCTATCATCCTGTAGCCTTCAGGGCCAATGAGCTCACTGGAACTGTCACTGTGCTTTTAAACTGTGTGTGTGTGTATGTGTGTGTGTGTGTGTGTGTGTGTGTGTGTGTGTGTGTGTGTGTGTGTGTGTGTGTGTGTGTGCATGCCTGTCTGTGTGTGTGCGCGCACTTGTGTGTAATATCATATTGGGCTTTCTTGTCAAGAGCATTTTAATGTTCGCAGCGTCACGCATACGGCCCCCTGACTAATGTGACATTCCTGAGCCATTAGTGACAGACACACAATACGGCCCGTCGCGAGACACAGCAGCGCTACGGAGGAGGGGGAGACACACAGTGGTGGTCTGTTGTCCGTCCGTCTGTCCGCTTTAAGTCCCCATGCTGCACATCACGCTGCACCAGGGCCCAGGACAGGAAATGTTGTTATGCTGACCCAGTTAACACACAGAAAGGGGATTACCGTTCAATTTAAAAACGCCACGTGTGTCATTGCTATAAGGCCAGCAGGTCTGGGGAAACGCATACAGTATATATAGGCTGTGCAGCACATGCTAGTGGTTCACAAGCCATTTAATGTCAACCTCCCCTTGTATGAACATTTGGCGTACCTTCACCTAAAAACACTGCACATTGACGCAACACCGGAAGAGAGGAGGGCTGACGGAGAACAGTTGCGAACCGACATCCGGTCTCTACATGCGGAAGCAGGGAGGGAGGGCTGCAGGGGCACTGTTATTTTGGATTTTTTTTGCCAAAAGGTTCCCATATTGACCTGGTGGTGACTCCACTCATAACAAGAATCCCGTGTCACTAAAACTAGACCAGTGCTTGGTAGAGTGCAAACTTTGCGGGTTGCGCACAAGTAGGCCATGGCCATACTCGTGCATGAGTGAGATAATACTCATGACATATCTTTTACTTATGTCACCATTACATCATCACCTAAACTGGCCAATCGGGCTACTTCGTTTGATGGTGGACGGTGGACGGCAGCACACCGTTCGCTGCTCACGCAAGTAATGATGCTTTATCATAAGATGTCACCAGCCACGTAAATAACCAATTTATTCTAAAACAGGGGGTTTCAACCTTTTTGACTCTAGGGACCACCATTTATTCAGCATTTGAGCCACGGACCACCAATTGAGGATATTTTTAGACCCACAGACACCAAAACTAAAGATTAATTTTCGCTTCTGTCCATGACCATTAATCTTCGAGTGGACTAATTCACATGATATTTTAACTCTTGAGAGTGTAAAAATGAAACCAAATGGACCCGCAAGGGTCCATTTGGTTTCATTTTTACGTTCTCAAGAGTTACATCTGGTTAACCAACTTAGCTGGGGACCACCTGGAACCCTCTCAGGGACCACTGGTGGTCCCCGGACCACCTGTTGAAAACCCCTGACGTAATTAACCAATTTCTTCTAAAACATACATTTTCAGTATGAGACAGTCCTTTGGGGTTTGTGGCTACATGAGATTTATTTCATGATGTGCATAACAGAAAATGTCCCTCCGTCTTGCAAATACAGTAATAATCATGGCTGCGGTCAGCTATAATTTCGGAGAATTCAAATGTTTGAGCCAAATCACACAGTTTATAAAGCGAACTGCAGAGTTTTTATTTGGCCATTTGTCACTTTGAGGTAAATAAACACTGGGTATCGATTTTACCATGCATGGGGTGCATAAACCATGCTGTCCAACGGTGGTCAACTACACAGCGCAGCGTGTTGACATATCTAACGTCAGCATCGCAGGGAACAGAGCTAACATTTATGAAGTATGAAGGCTCCGATTCACTGGTATTCCCCTTTTCCCTCATTCTGCCTGTCTGTCCGTCTGTCCGTCTGTCTGTCCTTCTGTCTGTCTGTCCATCTCTCTCTCTCCCCATTTGGGACAGAGGAAGTGCCCTGTCAGGCTTGTATAAACACAGGCCATCCAAAAGAGCTGATAAAAAGCATCTGGGTGCGGCCACAGCTGTTTGTATGTGCGCGCATGTTTGTGTGTGTGCGCGCATGTATGTCTGTGTGTGTGTAGGAAAATAAATCTACATAATCATAAGGACATGGAAACAGATGCATGCACGCACACACATGCACACAGCATGCTTTGCTGGACGTGCACCAGTGTGCCAGTTAGGCCAGGAGTTCACTGTAGTCCACGCACACACGCACGCACACGCGCGCGCGCACACACACACACACACACACACACACACACACACACACACACACACACACACACACACACACACACACACACACACACAGAGCCACAGGAACGTACACACTGTAAAAGGCATAATAAGGCTGGAGCCAGCAGGACTGACAGCGTGGGTTGGAGCACGGTGACTCGCTGGGGGATCACATTCGAGCCAGGAGGGTTAAGTCACTGGGTTAGGGTTTCAAACACTCTCACAGGCCACAATGCTCTTACACAATGCTGCTGCCCATGGGGGCTTTGGTGCCAACCTCCTCCTGCTGGAGTTTAGAAGTTATCTGTAGGGCGACACGGTGCTGCTCTACCGCCGGTTCTCTAGGAGGACAGCCATGCAGCAGGGCTTTTGGTCACCGCCACCATCGGTGTCATTTTCATCTTATCTGCTAGTGGCCATCATCGCAGCTAATGAGGACCGTGTGATGAGCATGAGATGGTGGAGACAGAGAGAAAGAGATAGAGACAGAGGGCAGGGCGTGGCGGTGGGTGTGGGGGTGTGGGGGGGTTGTCCGGTTGAAGAATGAGAGTCCTGTGTTGTCGAGTTGTTTTTCCAATCGGTAGGGAGTAGAACTTTTAGCTGAGGAATGCCACATGTTGCAACCAGGGCTTGATCAATGACATGTGCTCCTCGGCTCCGCGGCCTTAAGGGCTGCAAGGCAGGCAGAGATACGCCTCACTGTAGAGGCTTTCATACGTTCTGTCCCTTCATGTTTAGGATGGCTGGAAATTTGATTTAAGGGGAAGTCTCCTATGCACAGACACTCACACACACGCACGCACACACTCGCACGCACGCACGCACGCACACACACACACACACACACACACACACACACACACACACACACACACACACACACACACACACACTGACCGACACACAAAGAGCTCAGATCTCTGGACAAATAAGCCAGTTTTACCCAAGGACAGGATATGGTCTCGCGGAGGGGGTACACACCGTTTCCTGCCCACCTCCAACACTCCCGCTGTCCCCGTCAGTGTGTGTGTGTGTGTGTGTGTGTGTGTCATAGCTGGTGCTGTGCCTCTCTTCCTAAACACAGGGCTTCTCTATTCCATAAGGTCAGAGGTCAAAGAATGACCAATAAAGAGGGGTGGGGGGGTGAGGATAAACAGCAAGAAGCAGCATTGTCCGTCAGGGATCAGTGATCTCCACACTTGCACACGAGTGAAATCCTGAGCGTTAACTTTTACGGGTCCATTTGGTTGCGTCTTTTACGCTCTCAGAGTTACAGACCTGTGACGGTCCATTTGGTTGCTATCTATCGGTCATGCAGAAAGGGATTCCTTCCGGAATTCCTCTCAGAATGACACAAGTATACATAATTGGATGATTTTGCTGTCAGGGTTCATTTGATTACATTTGTACGCTGTCAGAGTTTCAATCCTATATAAAAGTTCCTATGTAACTAACTATCAGTCATATCACTGTCATTTAGCTGGGGGACCCCTGTTACCCGTTACAGTATATTTTGTAGAAGCCACAGGCGACAGTGCTGTATGTGAGCTTGTTGGTGGGCCATGTGCAACACCACCAGAGATTCAAACAGGGTTTGAATCATCTACGCCTAAGTTAAGAGGGAATCCCCCTTGGCGAGGGGAGACATTAGCCTCTTGGCCTTCAGTAGGGTCCTGTAGAGCCAGTCCGCTACCTTTGACCCCCCGTACCGGCAGGAAATCCGACCCGGGTCACAGCACCAATGTATAACATCCGAGATTCGGACCCAGGTCTTGGGAAACCAAACATCAAGAGGAAATCCCTGCTTGGCTAAGGGAGATATTAAAGGTTTTTCGGCCTTCGGGTTGAGCTACACAGTGCTAGCGACACTAGACCTGGGTCGGATGTTTTCCAGGTCGGTGTTGAGAGGAGTCGGACTGAGGTGGTCTGTTGTTGGACAACAACTTGCACCTGCTCCCAATTACCGGCTCCCCTTACATGCCCTTGTTGTATCTCGGCTATGTGAGGAGAGAGAGGATTAAGCTCTGTGCCAGCCAAGTGAAGGAAGACCTTTTGGATTACATTTCCCCTAAGAGGGAAAACATGACAATTTGAGTCAAACGGGCAGATATTTTGTTGTGGAGCCACGAGCGGATCATAAAGTGATACTTCAGTACAAACAACTGCTTTTGCACGAAAAAAAAGCACACTATATCATTATATTATTATACACTTTCTTTGATAAGTTTGATATAAATGAGGCGGAGGGAAGTAACAGCAGGACAATGAGGATATACAGTAATTTGTCTATGTTTGGATTGCAATGCATGTCTGCCACACAGCACAGCACACACTGCTTATTGTCACCTGGGTTTCCGGAGAAAAGCCTATAACCTTTTGTGCAGAAATAAAGGGCTGAACAGTACACAGCACATATTACACACAGTTTGTCGCCCAAACCCTAAAGCCAGTGTGACCATTAATGGCTGTATGAGGCAGTATGGCACAACATAAAGTTGTGTTTATTTACCAACACCAAGAATGAAAAGAATGAATATTAATATATTGCAGTATACCTTTACTTAAAGGGGGTATAACATGACATTCAACTTTTTAATTTTATTGTGTTTTAGGTGCTCCCATGTGTGTTTTTTATGTCCTCATAAAGTACCTAGTTTAAACAATCAGACTTTCATATCATATAGGAGCTTTAATGGAAACTGCTCTGCAGGAACAGCTCGTTTGATTTTGGCCTCATAATGATGTCATCAATGCACCCTGCTTCGTATAATTCCTCCTTTCCTTCAGTCCCTGGTTCCAAATTTGTATTTCCACTTTGTTTATAAGTTCCACCATTGTTGATTTTCCAAGTTGATATGGAATTTAAACAAGCCTGGTTTTATCTAGCATCAGTATTAAAATGACTCTACTATAAAATATCCCCCATATCAGCGTCCCTCACCACCTCAGGACATTGTGGTACTGTCTGCAACTAAACTGTTCGTGAAGAAATGACAAGGCCTGGTTATATCAGTGGTGATTGGGGCTTAAACCATTAGAAATAAGCTTGAGGGACATATACAATATGATATTAAGTATTAAAAACAATTTTAGGAATCCATGTTATTTGCGCTTTAAGTAAAAGATTTGACTACTTCTTTCCACAGACGACACGTATCTTTTTTGCCACCTAAAAGATCTTTATCTTTTCTGACACCTAAAGCCTGAGTAATTCATTACATGTTGGTGTCGCCCAGCATTATCCTGTCTACAGGCTCTGTCACACTGACACGTGGCAGAGCGTACTATAGAGTCGAACCTCTGTGATTCCACCTGACAGGAAGAAGAGCATATAGGATGGCATTGTGCCAATTATGGAAGGGATGTGGGCACATCTGGAAAGGTTTTATCTGGAGATTCTAGGGTCAGATGGGTCTGTGTGAGTGAGTGTGTGCATGCATCACAAACTCACAAAAGGTGTATGGGTGGCACTAGAAAGGCGCTCATGTGGGAATCCTCTCAGCATCGTCCACAGGAGGGGGTGGAGGAGGGGATGTTTGTTTTCTTTTGGGTTCAGTAAACAAGCTCTCTCTCTGCATGCAGTAACGACTTCAGTGTGCCTGGTGTGTGTTTGCATGCACTGTTTGTGCTTGTGTGTGCGAGTGTGAGTGTGTGCGTGCGCATGCGTATGTGTGAACATCCTCTCTGTGAAATACCCAGCATCACATAGCCGCGTCGATTATTAATGGATGCTTCGATTAATAACTGTTTCAGTCGCAACAGCATTCCTGCTGTTTCACTCAATGCTGTGTTTGCGCGTGTGTGTGCGTGCATGCATGTGTGTGCGTGTGTGCATGCGTGCGTCACATGCCATCCTGTTCTCTCATTTGGTCCAGGCCCTGGCCTGTAGCTTGTAATCTGAGTATAGAGATTAGAAACAAAAACAGCAGAGGAAGAATGTCTTTGGTTGAAGCAAGAGAGGAATTTATAATGGTCTTGAGGCTGTTCTGACCTCTCTCTCCCTCTCTCTCTCCCCATCTCTGATGCATATACCCCCCCCCCACCCCACCCCACCACCACATACACTATAAATACATCTATAAGTACATGTTGTTACTGCCCGACGTTTACATTGAGCGTATGTTGTGATATGTCCCCCCATCTGTTGCCTGCCCAGATAGGATGGTTTGCAGCAGCGTGTGTGTGTGTATGCGTGTGTGTGTGTGCGCGCGCGTGTGTGTGTGTGTGTGTGTGTGCGTGTGTGTGTGTGTGTGTGTGTGTGTGTGTGTGTGTGTGTGTGTGTGTGGGGAGTGGGGGACAGCTTGCGTGGGATATCAGGGAACAGTCAATGGGAGATGAGATGACACCACGTTAGTGGAGACAGAGACACAGCGGAGGTATAGGGCCCTTTTCAGACGCAGTTCCTGTTTCAGGGGGACAGCTGTAAGGGAGACACGAGACGACCTGCGAAGGAGCAAGCTGGCCACCAGACAGAATGACTGACCACCTCCACCCCCCTGCACTATCCCCACCGTCACAGCTCAGCAACCTGCCCCTCTTTCTGTGTGTGTGTGTGTGTGTGTGTGTGTGTGTGTGTGTGTGTGTGTGTGTGTGTGTGTGTGTGTGTGTGTGTGTGTGTGTGTGTGTGTGTGTGTGTGTGTGTCTGTGCCAAATGGTAGAATGGTAGAATATACAATTTCCCTGTTTCTCAAAAGACAATTTTTTTACAGTTAAAACGGGGTTCTGGTTGTATGAGTTTATGCCTGATTTCTACAGTACTTAGGTTACATACTTTGCTGCCCACTAAAGATAGCAGATGCACAAGTTCACGCACATGTTAGTATTATGGCTTTAGTGTTAAGTGTGTAAGAAATGGAAAGTATTTGCCAAAAAAGGCATTCAAAAAATCGACCGTGTACTGCAAGTGTGCGTGCGTCCGTGCATGCATGCATGTAAAGAGAGAATCAGGTTTGTGCTCACACACGAACGCGCGCGCACACACACACACACACGCGCGCGCGCGCACGCGCACACGCACACACACACGCGCACGCACACACGCACACACACACACACACACACGAGGAGGAGGACAGGTGTGAGGGACAGGAGGTGCCGAGTGGCCCTGAGGCGTGGTCAGGTGGTGACACACCTGTCCCTACTTGCACAAGAGGGTCCGATTACACACACACACACACACACTCTGTCTGACCATGTGTTCTGACATGCAAGGGTGACCGGGGAAAGCTATAGTTTCTGAAGCCAGCGCGTAATCGCTTCTCCTCCGTGGAAATCAAGGACCGACTCTTCCCCTGCCAAGGAAAGCAACGCTGGGCCTTAACTCCCCCAATGGGGGGGGGGGGGGGGGGGGGGGGGGGGGGGGGGGGGGGGGGGGGGCAAGAGAAAATGGGGGCCGCACCCATACCATTTTCAGTTACAAGACTTTAATTATAGGCAAGTAAAGCATCAATAATAACGAGTTGTTGTTGAAGTTGCAACAGACACGCAGCATGCCTAAAGCTAAAGGTCTGACTCAGAGAGTTTTCTGTTTCTTTTCAATGATGAAATGCTGTTGGTTTAGTGGTGACACAACTGTAGTTAGTTAGTAGCAGTAGTAGTGCTTCAAAACATTTTAAATATAAGCACTTGCCATCATGTTTGGTGGGGCAGACTGGGCATTTAGGGGGGCATTGCCTCCCCATGCCCATGCCTAGATCCGCCCCTGAGTGATAGCCTATTATGGTGTTCATGCCGTGACCCCCCCCCCCCCCCCAATATACATAAATACATATTATAATTTAAAAATAAATAAATAAAATATATAATTATAATTAACATTCATATTTGAACTGAAGATCCTTCGCCACGGCAATCACTTGGGAATGGAATTGCAGGAGATGAGGCTTTACCTTTACTTTGAGTTCCTCAAATGTTGTTGTGAAGATAAATAGCCAAACTATACTGCAAACATTAAACGGCTCAGTTTAAAAACTTTAAAAACTAAAGCCCAGTTTGGAAACGAGGGACTTATTATTATACCACTCCTTCCTTGAGGGAATGCTTTGTCACTGTATAGGTCTATTTGCACTGCAGGTGAAATCATTATTTCTGCATTTTACTCATCCAATATAGACAAATCCATGGAGCAATGCCCTGTAATAGGTCAGTTGTAGCTAATCAGTGCTGAGGTGTGAAGCTGTTCTTAATGCAGTAATGGCTGCACTCATGCAGGACAACTAGAAGCCACCGGCAGCCAGTGTGGCAGTCAGGGAGAAATGCAGGTATAATAGTCTTGCTCAGGGGCACACATCGTCACATTGCCTGTCTGGGAATCGTACCGGGGACGACCCGGGGCTCTGGCTCTCTAACCACCCAGCTGAGTGTGTGTGAACTGTGAAGTCATGACTTGCACAGTGCTTTTAATTTAAGAGAGGGTGAAAGGGTGGGCGCCAGCCTCACTCTCACGCCCGAGTCCACCTGTGTCCAGTAGCAAGACACAGTGGAGACGGCTGGAGATGGAGCCAGGTACAGTGGATAGCCTGGATGCGTTATTGTTAACAGATTCAGCCCACAGGGCTCTCCACAGAGCTTGCTGGCATCGCTGTTCTGCCCTTGAAACTGAGGCGTTTCCTCCGCATAGTCTGCTGAAAACCAGTCTGCTGTCGCTATGTGTTGGCCAGGCTAGGCACCACAGGGAGTAGGCCCTACCATACATGCAGGTATGGTACTGTCAGTAGGGATATATCCTTAGCCAGAGGACCCCTGCTGAGGTAAGGTGCTGCCTCCCTATTGCCTGCGGTTGCAGTTTAATGTCATGCCCAGGACAAGAGCTATGGACCAGCTATGGCTGCCCAGCTATGTATGGACAAAATGTCCATACATCAACACGTACGGACAGACATTTTGTCGTCATGTGTCGTGTGGCTTCTGGTGCTGTAGGCACCCCCCCCCCCCACACACACACACACACAAAAGATTGTAGGGATTTTCAGTACACATCCCAGAGAATAAGAACAACAAAAACATCCATGGCCTAATACATATCAAAATGGGGGTCCTTGAGATGACAAAGGATTTAGTTTGCATAGATGTTGTGACGTAGATCCTAAAAACAACATTACAGGAGACCCCCCCCCACACACACACACACACACACCTCCACCTCCATCAGAGTGGGTGTAAGGGGACACCGCTGAGTGGCACATACACGCACACAGCAAAAAGCAGAGGAGATGCATGGGGCAGATAGGCGTCTGGCCCTGGGGTGTGGGTTTCAGGCAGGTGCATGTTGCCTTCCACTCCACGTCCCCCCGGGACAGAGTGGAGAGGAGACAATCTGTGCCACTTCACTGCAGGATAGGGGCACGGGTGTGTGCGCACACGAACATTCCTGCAAGGCAATCTACTAACTCCAAGTCTGATCTTCTGCCATCAGCAATAACAATATTCTCCTATACCCCAGCCTATACCCCAGGCCAGGGTATAGGAGAGTAGATCCATATTTTCCTATTTCACTCCTATTTCACTCTGAATAGATGTTGTAAACCTAGTGGACCAGAATTGGCTATGGAGTCTACTTCATGCACTTTCCCCCACCTCTACACAAAACCTGTTACAACCTCACACTCACGCGCTCCCCACCTCGCCTCCGCCCCGTGTCCTCCTTGCACTGACTGGAATGTGTCGGGACAATAGCGGTTGTCCCGTTCCGTCCCTGCATAGCGGCGGCCCCCAGGCCCATACAGGCCCTGACAGGGGGGAACAAAAGTGCACCTTGCACATCTCTGCTTGCACCAACCCCTACCCAGCCACCTCCCCCCTGGGGGAAAATTACCTGCATACCTGTGGTAAAAGGGGAGAGAAAAAGAAAGGGAGAGAGAGAGAGAGAACGACAACATAGAGAACGACAGAGCAGTAACGGGGGATGAAAGGGAGGAGGAGAAGAAAGAGAAGTGTTGGAGTACACAGGTGATCATCTGTATGCTGTCTCAGATCAGCTGCCCGGGTGTCAGACAGACCTTCATCACACTTCTGTCACCACACCTGTGTCTTATGTTGTTTTTCTGCAGAGCAGGAGAGGAACAACTCAACGCTCTATTCGTGCTCTATTTATAGTGCTGAAAAAGACCACATGGATCTGCTCCTCTTTCTGAGCATTGAGTACTCCCTGGCCGTGTCCAAAGCCACTCATTACCCCGTAACCACTACCTAGGGGAGTACTATGTAGGATACTATGGTGAACTCATAACGGAAAAATGCACAACCACATTTCAGACGGCCGGCGTTCATGACGTCGCTCAGTTTAAGCACGCCAGATCAACACTGGCTTTTTGAGAGGAGGCAGCCTCTCCAATGTCATGATGTTATGTGTTCACTGACCATGAGGCTAAAGAATGGTTAAGAAGCTGTGCTCTCTTCTATGGGAAATAATAGACTCCAATTGATTTCCAGTTTCTCAAAAAGGTGGCCACTTACTTCACACAGATACGGGACGCAAACCGGAGATGACATGTCGTTCATGCATCATCTTTTCCTGATCCATTGTGGGGATTAATTGAGCCCACTAATGTACTGTATATATAATCATGCATTACAATCACTAAACATTTGGACAACACTATACAAAAAGGCTTCATCACTATAGTGTACTAGTTTGGTTAGTGGTTACGGACACAGCACCTGTCTTTCTGTCTGATCTCATCACCTTGTCCAGACGCGTCTGACCAGGTCTTCACCTGTAGCAGTAGCTTGTGTAAACTACTTCACAGCGTTGTGTGCGGTCCTCCAGATTGTGGAGGCCATGCCTTTATATGCCATTCATGTTGTGACATGAAAGCCTCAGCCTAGCACAGGTTGTGTGTCTGTACAGTATGTGCACACTTGTATCTATTATCGCATTTGAGAGAATTCCCCACCTCAATGCAAATGGTTTGTGCCCAAGGTGCCGTTCACGCATGTGCACACTTTCTGACTGTGATACCGTTACGTCACTGACCTCTAGGAACTTACAACTAGGAAAAGATTCAGGTTAGGGTTAGTCATTTGGAGGTTTATAGGTTGAAGCCTATATACCTGATTACACACACACACACACACACACACACACACACACACACACACACACACACACACACACACACACACACACACACACACACACACACACACACACACACACACACACACACACACACACACACACACACACACACACACACACACACACACACACACACACAGCAGGGTTTCCCAGCTGGGTCCAAGTAGATTTGGCCAACCTGGGGAGCAGATAACAGACGGGGGGCTTATAGGAGCATCCTCTCCCCAGGGTCCTCCAGCAGGTATTCAGACAGATAGGAATCAAGTCACTAGTGTCACGGTTACAGCCCTTCTGTCACTACTACGCTTGTTCCTGTGATGTCAGATTTCACCAAACACCATTCCACACACGCAGGTCAGCAGTGCGATGAAGTACAGTAGCGCTACTCTGATTTTCATTGTTTGCAATACCACAATGTAGTAAAAAAATCATTTAAAGCCTCTATTCTATTTCACAAACATGTGAATCTGGGCTTTTAGACAGGCTTAAAATAGGCATGGTAGTTAGTTTTATTTTGTGTTCTCTCCGTTTTGCATGTTGTGTACTATGGTGTACCGCTATATGTGTATGTGGGACTACACAGATATGAGCTTAAAGCTATCCTGCATGCTTACATGATGTCATCTTCATTGACTGAAATGTTAATTGATTATTAGCATTACTGTGTCTTCAGTATTTTTGAACAATTATTTATTCAAGTGAAGATGGACAGGAGAGAGTTAGAGAGAAGGGGAAAGACATGCCATATATGCCATGTACAGTATAGACATGCACCTGGACCACTTGGCAGGTGGGCAGTAGACACTGAAAATGAAACATTTCCCCTACTGGCTCCATCTTTATCCAAAGCGCTTTACATAAATTCACCCACTCATAGTTCCACACACATTCGTACACCATTAATCTACTCATGAGGTGCAGTTTCTTGCTGTGTCTTGTGCAAGGACACCTGGACACTCCCTGAGCCACTATGCTGCCGCTTGAAACGAAGCGCTTCAAAATCAGCGGTCTGACTCTGAACAAAAACACTCCATGGACGGTTGTTGACCCACTCACTCACTCACTCACTACTCTCCTCATCCCTGACCCAAAAGTTGCAGTGCCACACGAGTGAGCTGTTGACACCTCAAGAAACTAAACACAACAAAACTAAATAAGAGGTAGGTGGGGGGTAAGATAGAGGGCACACTAAAAAAGCAATTAACACCCCCTCCCTGCCACACACACACACACACACACACACACACACACACACACACACACACACACACACACACACACACACACACACACACACACACACACACACACACACACACACACACACACACACACACACACACACACACACACACACACACACACAAGCTCTTATTTCCCTATAAGCCTCCCGCAGCAACAGTCCTCACACCTCAACAGGTGTGGAAAGCAGAGAAAGTGGAAAAACACAAACGATTCGAAGAAAAACAGAAAAGAAGCCCCCTGGAGAATTTAAGTGGCTACACTATCTTACAACTGTATTATTCTCTCTTATTATATCTCATTGCCATTATTTTATTTCACTTGAGCTTTAGACTATAAGCATGTTTCCCAAGGCAATGAGGCCACTTTGAAATTAAATTGAATTGAGAGGGAACAGCCCTATAGAGGCAGTTATGCTAATTGCTTTTGGTATCGACCTGACTTTAGTAGCCTATACTTTCTACTCTTGATACTTTTAAGTACAATGGCAATACTTTGGTACTTTTACTCAAGTTTTCACTAGCACATACTATTTCCAAATGCCAGTATTTTACTATTTGAGTAAAACATGGATTCCTTTTTTTGGAGAGACATAGCCTGGCTAAAACCAGTCTCATTATACAACACGAAACTTTATTGACAAAACCAGATTACGGTCTGGCTTTAGCCATGAGATAGACAGAGACAC
This sequence comes from Benthosema pterotum, assembly GCA_039105355.1. Lineage (NCBI taxonomy): Eukaryota > Metazoa > Chordata > Actinopteri > Myctophiformes > Myctophidae > Benthosema > Benthosema pterotum. Next base: position 34,615,998 of record CM076968.1, read on the forward strand.
AGAAAGAGAGAGAGAGACAGAGACCCAGGGACAGAGAGGGTGCAGGAGCACCTGTTTGGGCCTCCCCTGCTGGTCCAGGCTTGCAGGCTTGCAGCCTTCCCGCCGGCAGCAACAGGCTCAGTGCTCAGCGCCCGCTGCCCGCTCAGCTATGTGACCCCGGGCTCCCAGGTCAACCCGCGGGTGGAAACGGGGCTGCAAAGTGCAAAGACATGGAAACAACTGTCAGATCCTGCAGTGGTTCATTTAACTCTGACAGAGTTAAGTGGAAGTTCAATTGACACTCAGGAATAAAAAAAGGCTAAAATGACACATGATCTGATGTGAAAACAGAGCTACAAGCTTCTTGTGAGTGCTAGACAGACAGACGAGTGAGCTTGCATATCTTCTAATTTTTCACCAGTGTGTAATGAGCCAAACATCGAACCCGCTCCTAAACCTCAGCCGATATGGTTTCCTATAACTTTACACCCAATTAATTCCACAAATCTCGTTTAACCAAACGATCAAAGGAGTCATGGACAATAATATCCTCACAGGGTGTCTACTTCTACAATTTTACTACATAGGGACAATTTGGCCCTCGACATGAACACACACACACACACTCACACACACACACACACACACACACACACACACACACACACACACACTACCAGCGGTGCCTTTGCAGATCCCACTCAGGGCTCATTAACCTCCTAGTAGGGGGGACGGGGGTCACTGGCATCAAAGTGGCAGGATCGCTGCAGACTCTGCCATGGGGGTCTGGAGCCGAAACGTCTAACCCCCTAATGAGAGGCCAGGACACACACACACACACACACACACACACACACACACACACACACACACACACACACACACACACACACACACACACACACACACACACACACACACACACACACACACACACACACACACACACACACACACACACACACACACACACACACACACACACACACACACACAGTTTGACCTCTCCGGACCAGCTGGAAAAGAGAGTCTGACAGACAGTCATGCCTTGTCCTCCTCCTCTCTCCTCCTGTCGGTCCTCCTGTCCTGTATCCAGATAGCCCTGCACTCACCTCCTCATGCTGTCTGCGCAGCATTCTGTACACACAGCCAGGCGGTGTGGTGGACCTGCCTGGGACAGGCCTCCCCTGCCTGGCCCATTTGTGTCAGGGCTTGAAATGCAAGCGCTCCTCCTCACCACCATACCATAACCACCCAGGGCAAGACAGAAGGAGAATACCTGCAACATAGAACAAATATGGGCAAAATATGTTTGTCTTCTACAATTTTACACTGTCCAACAGAAAGAATCAGGATATCTATTTTTTTAAATATCATTCATTTATATATTTGAATTTGTTTTTTTATCGTTCGTAATGAGCAAAGTTGCAATCTTACACAGCTCTCTTTACACATTCATGTACTGTAAATACTATTTTTTGCTTAGTTGCTTCTTTTATCTTAATGTTTCCAATTAAAGCCCTTTCAATTGACTTGAACACTCCATGTCAGAATAGCCGAGCACATCGAATGAAACAAAACCAAGGACATCCTGATCCAGGCAGACCTGACTCCCAACACAAGACAGACTGGTCACCCTCCCACTGCACAAACCCTTGACCACTATTGACCAGTCTTAAACCCTCACTCAAACTTCATTGAAGATGGCTCTACAGTTACTCTAAAGTTCCATTTACACTAAATTTTACACTAAATTCTTAGCAGAAAATAGCTGATTTACAACGCAACTCAATGCTTCCGTGTTGCTAGATTTGCTGTATTTCACAGAATGCTATAGTATTATGACATTGATTCCCAGAATACGGTTGATGTGGCATAACTACCTGGCAACTGTGACAAGGCATCCAAGACACATACTTCCCAGAAGTTCCCACCTGTTACAAACACACCGGAAATTACCTTGAAAACATGATTAATAAGAAAAAAACTTTCCCATATCTGCTATGCTGGGTAGGTGGTACAGCATTGAGCAAAAGAGATAAGATTTTTAGACGCGCGCACGCACGCGCGCACGCGCACACGCACACACGCACACACGCACACACGCACACACGCACACACGCACACACACACACACACACACACACACACACACACACACACACACACACACACACACACACACACCTGCCAACTGTGACAAGGAATCAAGACACATACTTCCCAGAATTACCCACCTATTACAAACACACCAGAGATTACCTTAAAAACATGATCAATAAGAAAAAAGCCATATCTGCTGTGCTGGGTAAGTATTGTGCAAAAACAGAGATAAGATTTGGGCTGACAGGAAAAGCACCTCCAATGGATGGATGGCCTGTAACAAAGACTAATCTCCTGTATCTCAATACATTTTTGGACACACCAACTCATTTGTGTATCACCCGAAGGTCAAATCGAAGGTCAAATTAAGGGATAGACAATTATCCCAAGAACATAATATATACAAATTGTGTAATATCAGATATGACTTGACAGACCAGTTGAAACACTTTTAAGCCTATACATATTTCCGTTGTTACTAGACTAGTAACTAATCATTGGCCTTGTAGGCCAAACCAACATGAAATACATCTTGAAGTTTTCACCATCAAATATATAATGTTCATATATGAATTGTATCTGCCATTTTGATTGAGACATTGAAATGTTCCCCAGCCTTTGCGTAGACATTTATTTATTCTAAGAGGGCCTATATCTTTAACAGCTGCTATTTCACACTTACTGTGGTATTGTAAACATGTGCCCCATGCCAATAAAGCCCCATTCAAATTCAGGGTGGGGTGGTGGTGGCGGCTGGGACAGGAGTGGGATGTCTTTGCGGGTGTTTGGACTAGCACCAACGCCAAGTGTGGAAGACGGGCATTTCTAAGTCAAGTGGATCCAGGAATTCCAGTGAGTTCAAAGAGAAGCCGTTACAGCAGGGGTGTCAAACTCAGATACAGAGTGGGCCAACATTTAAAACTGAACAAAGCCGCGGGCCAAGTTTGAACGAACTAACCTTTTAAAGGGGAATTCCACCCATTTTCAAAATTTTCCTGAGAGGATACAAATGTGAACCAAATGGACCCTAACGGGTCCATTTGGTTCCATTTCTATCCTCTCAGGAAAAATGGGTCTGAAAGAAAAATCATTAACATGGTGAAATACATCTTGGTGATGTCATCCGATGTATTTCACCATGTTAATGATTTTTTCAGACCTCCATTTTTAGGAAATACAGAATTGTGGGAACTTTTTTTTTATCATGTCCACACAACATCTCCAAGGTATATTAATGACATATTAAAATGTTGAAAATGGGTGGTCTTCCCCTTTAATTTGACAATGTCTCAAAGGCCGAATTTGGCTCGCGGGCTAGAGTTTGACACCCCTGCGTTATAGGATCCAGTTAGCGCTAAGGTAGACAGCCAGGCCAGAGGATCATCAGAACAAACAAGTGTTAAGAAAAAAAGGACATACACCACCACTCCACACTCGTCTGTCAGTCAACACAAAATGAGTGGCGGAGAGTGACATTAAACGTCCTAACGGAGGTATGTGTGCATATGCAAGGTGCGTTACGGTGAGGGAGGGAGGATGATATTTTTAACCACTTTTCCATTTATACGTTGACCATTCAAATACAGCAGATCTACAGGCTTGTACTTTGTAACGATTTTTGATGCTTCTTTTTATCGAATGCCATTTGTCATTTCCATTGACATGCCATTTCTTTTTATTTTTTTAGGCTGTCAGCATTAACTAGTTAATCACAAGTTAACTCAGCCATAAGTTAGTGGGTCCATTTGGTTCAATTTCACTAATTGCAGGTGAATAATTGTTAAACATCTGTATTACTTAAGTAAATTTAAAATAAGTCTACAAAATCAGAGAATGTAGAAAACATTCTACAAAATTTGCATGTTTGCTCCTAATGGTACCAATATCAATACAGCTAGTATTCCAGACCTTTAATTTAGGTCTGGAAGTCATCAAGTGGTGGTCTGTGATTCAAATGCAGAATAAATAATGGACCTTGATATAAAAAATCTTGAAAAAAAAACCAAAACAAAAAAAAAACACTCATTTTAGGTACTTTTAGAACCAATACAATATATGCAATTAAATTGCGACAAATCAAATAAGAAAGGGAAATTCCACCCATTCAACATTTTCCTGACAGTGGATAAATGTGAACCAAATGGACCTGCTAGGGTCCATTTGGTTTACATTCATAAAATCTTAGGGAAAAGGGTCCGAAAAGAAAAATCATTAACATGGTGAAACACAACTTGATGGCCTCATCAAGTTGTGTTTCACCATGTTAATGATTTTTCTAGGCCTCCATTTCTAGGAAACACAGAATGGTGGGAACACACAACATCTCTAAAGGTATGTTAATGACATGGTACATTTTTGAAATGGGTGGAATTCCCATTTAACCATGGGCAATCATGCGATTAATTGCAATTAAATATTTTAGTCGACTCACAGCTCAAATTTTTTTTAAACATCTTTTCTTTTGAGGGTCTCCCTGGCATACATACATTTTCATGGGGGAGCTTGATATGAAAATGTTTGAGAAGCACTTGGTGTGTAGAGAGAGAGAGAGAGAGAGAGAGACAGAGAGAGAGAGAGAGAGAGACAGAGGGGAGGGGTGGCTGTCAGAAAGGCAAGTGCAGCAGCAGCAGTGGGGTGAAACGAGGGGTGCAGGGGGTCGAGGGAAGGCACCTTGCAACAGCTGGTCTCAATTAGCCGCGGCAGGGCAGCCCAGGCATGTGTGTGCGTGTGTGACCGTGTGTGTTGGGCTGGGGGTATGTGGGGGGGGTCTGAGACCACTGGCGCCAGGAGGAGAGCAACAGGTCAGAGGATAAAGATTATAAAAATACTAGCAGGCAGTTGGCCTTGGTGGTGCTGGTGCCGCCGCCGGTGCACAGTCAGTGTACATGTGTGTGGGAGGGTATGTGTGTGTGTGTGTGTGTGTGTGTGTGTGTGTGTGTGTGTGTGTGTGTGTGTGTGTGTGTGTGTTCTTGTATTTGCTATACTTGAGTGGGCAAGATGATCCCACAAGTGTAGTAGAGTAGAAGTCGGTGCCGTCAAACAGAAAACTGTTTTATCTTCATATTCTAATTTTGTGTTTTGTCATAAATGAATGCTCTACTTGATCATACTACACTTCTCCGTACCCCCTGAGCATCACACAAAAGCATCCAAAACAGCAAATCAGCAGGGCTCAAAACATGGTATTTTGAGCTTCTTTTTTTGGGACAGTTTTCACATGAAGTGATAAGAGAGAAGATTTGAGTGAATTCAACTTTGTAATGGTCCTCAAGAGAGATGATTGTTTAGGGGCTAGCATAGAGTTATACCTCATTTATACATTGTTACACTGCATGCTGGTGTTATGCACCAAAAAGAACAAGAATGAGCTTGTAGATCTGCAATTTTCAGCTTGAAGTGTATGTTAAAAAGCCAAATGGCATTCGCAAAATTGTCTTCCTACAATGTTGATGACCTCACAAATACAGTAATACTTTACAATTGTGTGGTGGTGCTCTGTGAATCCACAGGATGAGGAAAGCGAGGGAGGGCATACAGAGCACCATCAGGGTGTGTGTTTCACAACATCCTGTCAGATACTGCCCCCTGTCAAACACCAACTACAGATCTACAAGCCCACAATGCATCACATAATATTGAATAATCGTGTTGAAAAACTCACAGGGCTACAGGATAAACCTGTGGCATTGGAAGTGATGAAACAAAACAGAAAATGAGCAGACAGAATTATAAAACCATAAAATGTACCGTAGTTGTAGCTGACCAATTATCTTTGCAGGAAAAAGCAGAACAAGTACAGAGCTGATGGTCAACTTGGCTCATTTTTCGCATGCGGTTAAATATCTGAAACAAATGAATTAATGAAAACATAAATTAAAACACTGATGATAGTGCCTTTAGTCTACAAAGCTCTCTATGAAATCTATGAACAAGTTTACCAAGCAACACAAATGTATATAATACATAGTGGAGGTCCCTGCTTCATGCCTCCCTGCTAAGGCTTGAATTCAAATCATTGAAGACCAATGATCTAGTGTATATACAGCAACGATTCCTTGAGAATTAAAAGCTTTAACATAATACTCAATTGTCATAGCAATTGAGTCCAACACTGGCGATTGAATCTTGGGTGCATATCCCCCTCTAGTGGTTAAAATGATGAATTGCAGGCGTACACAACAGTGGGGAAGAGAACTTTTATTTCTAGACCTGTGGGAAACATCCACAACGCCTCTTCAACCTTTTAACAGGAATAACCTTTTAACAATATGATTACCCTATAGCTTCAAAGTGGGTTTCCATTGAAATTCCTCAATTAAACATTTTCTTTCATAAAACTGCAATCGTCATGTACAGTTTGCACTATGTCTGTTGATAAAGAGGTATATGACATGCTTTGTTTTGGTTATGAGGCTTCCACTGGACAGATACAATATGAGTGAATAATTGAATGTGACCACAACCAGCAACTGAAGCCAGATGAGGACTTTCAGAAAGCTTCACACTTGCGTAATAAAAGCTTTTAAAAAGAGCATAGACATGGCATAGCTGCTGCAGCCAACGAGCTGAATGAATCCTGAAAACATGATGTATACATGCATGTAGAAGCGTACATGTGGCCTTAAAAACTGAATTAAATATACATTCGTGTTCAGAATAAAAATACAGCTAAGCAATGATATGATAGTCCAGAGCAACTTTGACCTAGAATGAAGAAATATCAGTAACAGCTAACAAGATAAATTGTCATATAGGACTTAAAATGGCACAGTAGTTTTGACTGTCTTTCTGCAGAAAAGGACAGATTTTAGAGGTGGTGGATAGAGATGGAGAACCCATACTTCCAGGCTGTAAATGACACACTTAACAGTACATAGTAGTGGGATACTGGTACTAAAAGAACATAAAACAACCATATAACAAAAATAGGGACAAATTAAATGCCACTGTAATAATTCTCAACTTAATATAAAATATAAATAAAATTAGACACAGCAAAATCCTTGACTTTTTTAAGCACAGTCCCAATGTACCGTTCCTGTGCATTCCTAGGTTTTTGATCTCTGATCTCTTTTTCTTCCCTCTTCTCCCCGAATCACACTTCACACAGCACACAATTCTTTTCTCATACCTTGCACCAGGTCCCTCTACAGGTAGAAAAATAGACTATCAAAGTGACAACAGACATGGTGGGGTGGTGGGTCTTTGGGTGGTTCTCTCAATTGAACTTGAGCTTGGTTTTGACTGCCGCCTGTCCATTGACGTGGACCCCCCTGTGGCGGTCGTCCTCTCCGTCTTCGCTCTCTGTGCTGTTGGCCCAGCTCTCTTTCAGAGGGGTGAGCTCAGGCGCTGTTACATCTCCATCCTTACAATGTGCAAAACACAGAAAGAGAACATCAAGGTTAATTCATAAAGCTATTAATCGCATGTAATGCTTGGTGTTGATTACATTTACTGCAAATTGTGGGGAAAAAATGCTGGTTTGACCCACAAACATTCTTTGTTTGGGTGCTACATGTGAGCGGCCAACACCAGACAATGATTTCCTGGATATGTTCCAGTGTTCATAACAGAAAGTGCCATTAATGAGATGGTAATGGGTATTACCCTAGGTTTGGTGAAGTTGTGGTCCATACACCACTGGACAAAGTGCTTCTTGGCTGCCTCCAGGCTCTGCTCATCATTCTTCTTATAGTAAACTCTGATGGTCTGCTCTGCAAAGTGCTCTGGGAGCAGCTTGGACACCTTAAATAATAGATGAGGACAGGAACCAATAAGAACAGTATTAAGGGGAACACAAGTGGTACAACTTCCAATCAATGCTGTTAAGAAGGCATGAAACACATAATTTGCGTCGTTAGATGCATAGATGGCATGTGTAATGTCACCCAAAATCCCCTTGTCAACAAAACAGGAAGGATGGACAATATTACCAGTTATAGTGTGGTGTGATATGTATTTCCGTAGGATTTTTGTGCTAAAATTTATTTTTTTGCAGATCTTGGTTCTATAGGGTCCAAACTATGGAAAAATGAGGGGGTGCAAATTTTCCCGCCCCCCGACCCATTTCTGGGGGGGTCATCTATTTGGGACCTCCCAGAACAGTATGCTCGCCAGTTAATGTCCAATTGTCACAATATTAGAATTGTTTTATATATTTTAAATCATTCTGAGATGTTTTCTTAAACTTCTAAAGTGGTCAGAAGAATGTTTACTGACTTTTGGTAGGGGTGTTTCCTCACTTGGGACCTCCCGGACTGACCATTTTAATGAGATAATTACCATATTTGACTATATTCGCAAATTAACTAAATGATTATGTGAAATACAAAAATATACATTGCAGAAATGGATTCTATAGGGAAAAGTTTGGTATAGCCTTTTATGAATTCATTATCATATTTTTATATGCACGAGTACTTTAATTGACACATGTGCATATAACAGGGAAAATTATATAACTATAATTATATAACTAACAATAAAATGCTTTTTTTACAAAGCTTTTCACAGTTGATCCTTATGCATGTTTTCCTGTAGAATTTATTTCTGCAATGCACATTTTTGTATTGTGTATAATTAATTAGATAATTAGCATATTTTACACATGGGTGGAAATAATAGGGAAACCCCTATAACAAAATGATGAAAGGCTCTATCAAACTTTTCTTAACTGATCATTATGAATTTTGCCATGTAGCCTAAAATCCATTTCTGCAATGTACATTTTTTTATTGTGCATACTTAATGAGATAATTAACATTTTCAACACATGGGCGGAAACAACAGGGAAAACCCTATAACAAATTGATAGAGGGCATTGCCAAACATTTCTCAGTTGATTGTTATGTATTTTGTCCTGTAGATAGATCTATTTCTGTACATGTGTATTGTATTGTGTATAATTAATGATAATGAGCATATTTGACACAGAAATAACAGGGGAAAACCTAACAAAATATGGGGCAATGGTTTCAGACTGGTGGGTAGATGCAGGAGTGATCACAGAGAGAGAGAGATCATGTGTAGCTGTAAAATGCTGTCACTACTTCTGTGCAATTAGACCGCACATACAGAAATTTGAGGAATTGTTATAGAGAATACAGAATACAGATACAGATTCCAGGCGATTGGAGATGTAACACAAGATCAAGACTAGAATTCGAATGGCCTTTGGCTGGTCTCACTCTAGTCATCCAGGTGGCCAGTGTAGTGTACAATACTCTAATGAACTGTACTAGTACACTGTACTGTACTGTAATATACTATATAATGCTGTACTGTCTACTATCATGCTTGACTGCTGCAGACTGTTCTGTACCTTACTGTATTGTACTGTACTGCAGCAGGATGTACTGTACCTTACTGTACTGTAGTGTAGTGTAACATACTGTACTGTAACATAGTGAGATATATACCATACTGCATATACAGTACAGTCAAGTACAACATTGGCCACCTGGTTAGCATGGCACTAGAGTAAGACCAGCTGAAGGACGTTTGAATTGTTGTCAGAATTCCAATGAATGCCTGAAATCTGCTCCAAAGAAGTGATACATCTCCTATCGCCTGGATTCTGTATCTTAAAGGTAGGGGAGGTGATTTGAAATTCATGGTGTAGTACCAGCCTGGTGCACTAGGGGGCCCCAAAAGTAGCTACACTATGTGAACCTGCTGCTCTCTCCTGATTGGAGGAGAATTGTGGTGACCTGGGGAACTTTTATTAGCTCATCTGCTAACGTGGGGGAGGGGGAAACTCCATATGTGGTTTCCACACCTTATAATAGAGCATTTTAACAGAAAAAAAATATTTTTTGGGTGATATCTGACAAAAGTGAAATCACTTCCCCTACCTTTAACAATGCCTCAAATGACTGTCTGTACAGTCTAATGAGCCCTTCTCAAAACTGCACCCTTTGAGGTGGGGTTTAGTCTCTGTCCAATGCCAATCCAAATAGTTTAGCAACTGTTGCTATGTAGGTCAAGCTTTCCTCTAGGCCTACTAATATGCCTATTGGACAAGGACTGATTGGGGAGGGACTTAGTGAAGGGCTCATTGCAGAGTAGTGACAGGCTTCTGTAGCTTGTACACTGATACCTCTGGGATCGCTCCTGCATCGACCCACCAGTCTGAAACCATTGCCCCATATTTGTGAGGCGTGAGGCTGTTATTTCTGTGTCAAATATGCTAATTATCATCAATTATACACAATACAAAAATGTACAAGGGAGAAATACATAACAATCAACTGAAAAAGGTTTGGCAATGCTCTTTATCAATTTGTTAGGGGTTTCCCTGTTGTTTCCGCCCATGTGTCGAATCTCAGTATGGACAAGTATGCACAATACAAAAATGTACATTGCAGAAATGGATTTTACATGGCAAAATACATAATGATCAACTAAGAAAAGTTTGATAGAGCCTTTCATCATTTTGTTATAGGGGTTTCCCTGTTATTTCCGCCCATGTGTAAAATATACTAATTATCTAATTAATTATACACAATACAAAAATGTGCATTGCAGAAATAAATTCTACAGGAAAACATACATAGGGATCAACTGTGAAAAGCTTTGTAAAAAGCATTTTATTGAATAGTTTATACTTATATAATTTTCCCTGTTATATGCACATGTGTCAATTAAAGTACTTGTGTTGTGTATATAAAGAATAATAATAAATTCATAAAATGCTATACCAATTTTTTCTCAGTTGATCCTTATGTATTTTTTCCTGTAGAATCCATTTCTGCAATGTATATTTTTGTATTTCACAAAATTATTTAGTTAATTCACGTATTTAGTCAAATATGGTAATTATCTAATTAAAATGGTCAGTCCGGGAGGTCCCAAGTGAGGAAACACCCCTACCAAAAGTCAGTAAACATTCTTCTGACCACTTTAGAAGTTTAAGAAAACATCTCAGAATGATTTAAAATATGTAAAACAATTCTAATATTGTGACAATTGGACATTAACTGGCGAGCATACTGTTCTGGGAGGTCCCAAATAGATGACCCCCCCAGAAATGGGTCGGGGGGCGGGAAAATTTGCACCCCCTCATTTTTCCATAGTTTGGACCCAATGGAACCAAGATCTGCAAAAAAATCAATTTTAGCACAAAAATCCTACGGGAGCTGTTTTTTTGACATATCAAACCACACTATTATGATCATTGTTATCTGTACTACTTGTTCTGGGATATAATAATTAGAGTATAGAGTATATAGAGTATATAAAAAAACGAAATTAATTTATTTCTTACAGCTGTGGAGTATGTATTTCTCTGTCACACACCATGTCACTATAGAACTACAGCACAACACACTATTGGCAAAACACCCTCCTGTGAAGAAGTCTAACACTGCACTCTGTCAGCCACACACTGCTGCACTGAACAGAGCGAACCTTTAAACGTCTTTATTGAATAGACCACGCTTGTGGAATAATATTGATCACTGCTGAGCAAACACACAAATGATAATCAGATGCAAGCTTGACAATTGTCCCCTGTGCAATTGTTCAGTAGCTTACCTAATGTTATTGTTCTCTCCCTCTCTTAGAAAAAGATCCCTCAAAATACTCCTTTTGTTATGACCGTTGAAAGGAAGATTTCTTTTAATATTTGCATATTAAACTTAGTATTTTTTCTGAATTTTCCTTTAAATGAAAAGCCTTTTAGCAAACAAATCAATATAAGTTGTGTTGAAGTGTGACCTGGTTCTTGCGGATGCGGATGGGTTTGGTGGGGTCGTCCTTGCAGTAGAAGCGCACGTTACTGATGGGGTCCTTCTCTTTCATTCCATAGTCAAAGTTTGTCACCTAAGGAACAATGATGAGAGAAAAGAGTCGGACTGTTACAATGCTATATACTGTAACTACAAAATAAATGTATCAAGAGCACCAGGCCTACCAATACATATTTATAGACCATGGAGTCTAGAATCCATGGCCTTATTTAACTAAACACAGTGGAAAAATTGACATTCAAACTCAGCCTACAGGAAGACCGAATGGAGGATTGCTACTGGAAATGGACAATATACAATGAGGGAAATCCCCTCTAAGGCGGTAGCCCCTCTTATGGATGACCTTTGAAGATTATGTCATTCGGCAATCGGGTTTATGGGATTTTTAAAGCAGATATGACACAACCTTTTGCCAGCCTAGTCTATGAACGTTAAATGTTTGTTTAAAATCATGTGGCTAACATAAATGCATTTCACACAAGTGCGATTTGTACTGCTCAGTAAACCATTATCAATCACTGGTCAAATAGATACTCACAGTGACCACCAGGTCCTCAGGCTGCAGCTCAACATCCTCATGTCCAGAGTCAGACGGATGCTGAGGCTTGGCTTTGGCCACTTCCTCAGCCCAGCGCAGACGCATGTCCTTATGGAGCAAGAGGGATGAGTTACAGGACTATACATGTCCTTATGGAGCATGAGAGACGAGTTACAGAACTATACATGTCCTTATGGAGCGAGAGAGACGAGTTACAGAACTATACATGTCCTTATGGAGCGAGAGAGACGAGTTACAGAACTATACATGTCCTTATGGAGCAAGAGATGAGTGAGAGAACTATACATGTCCTTTAGCATAATTATGTCCAGTGTTGGGCAGTAACTAATTAAATTAACCAAATTAACTAATTAAATTAAATATTACTCTGCCAAAATGTGTAATAAGTAATATGTTACTCTTCCAAAACACACCTCATTACTTATGTTGTTGCATGTGAAAATAGAACATATTTACAAGCTATCAAAAGATAACAGCGACGCACTGTTGTTTGTAGACCCTAATCCACCATAGCATTCTGACATATGAGCAACAAATAGACTGAGAAACAGCTTCTACCCCAAAGCTGTGGAGTCCATTACCCCACCTCTAGCATGATAGATTGGTCTACAGGTATATGCTACTGCTAGTGTTATTCATCATTATTTATATACTGCTGCTACTCATTTATTTATTTATTTATTTAAATACAATGCAGAGGCACTCTCCATGGCTGCTGTTCTTCTTGCATGTCTTGTCTGTCTGTATTTCGTGTGTTTTGGATTGTTTTTAGTACTGTGGATGCTAGAGAGGTCAACAAAGTTTCGTTGCACATCCTGTATAACAACAATAGAGATAATTCAATTCAACACTACAAGTTATCGCAGTTGTCGCTAAACAGATTGTGTTGTAAATCTCTATTCCTTTGTGGGTGGGAGGGGAGACTTGGGAAAGTAATATTGTAATATGTAATGTATTACTCTTTGATTCCAGTAACACTGATCATGTCTACAAAGTTTGAAAAGCTGACATGTCTCAGTCAGAACTAGTTTTCATCAGGGAAGGTTTTACAGTGAAAATGTCAGATCTATGTCGCCAAAAATTCTATTTTTTTTATAGAACAGCAGATGAAGCAGCTCTGCAAACTCATGTTGCCTTTAGATTGTGGTTGTTTCCATTTGTAGTTTATATGCTTAACAATGTATATAAACATACAGGTCAAATAAATATATGGGTCAACAAAAGAGCACACACACACACCTCTGTGACATCGATCGGTTTCTCAGTTTGGGTTTGACCCAGGCACTTGTAGAGACGCCGGCGGACAACATTGGACAGTATTTTCCTGGCCTCAGCCAGCTCTGGGGAGGACGAGTAGAGGATCTGCTCGAACACGTGATCTATGCACCAGACACACAGGCACAGAGGAGCACGAAGGTCAGACCCAAGATAACAGAGTTCACCACCTCTCTTGACCCGACACGCATTATGTAACGCAAAAGTGCAAATCAAATCACGGCTGTCAAATACTTCATGGCTAGAATCTTTTTCATTCATCTGCGTAGAATGGCTAACAGAAATGTAATATTTACTCTCAAGACATACTGTATATTGTCGTCTTAAACATGAGCTGTTGTAACTATTAGTAGGAATAAAAACACATGGACCCGGGAGGAAGTGGACTAAGAAAGGAGAAGAGCCAAACAGAGTTCCTGTTTCAACACAAAGGAGGTGGTACCTAGGCCTGTAACAATTGTTACTTTATTATTCCACATAATAGTGTAAGTGCAATATTAGATAATCATTATTTTGTCAATAATTTCCATGTTGAAATCATTAATCATATATTCAAAAGTTCAAATAGTTCTCTGTCAGTTATTTTCCATATCTGCCCTGTGTACTTTTGAAATACCATTTTTTTTTACGTGTTTCAATGTTCAATGCCCAAAACAACACTGATTGTTAACTAAAATGTTATTATCATTACAGCTCTAAAGTTGGCCAAGCACTGCCTGTGGCTCTTCTGGTTGGTCTTTTTCTACTGCTAGGTCACGTGACATAACATGGCTTAAACAAGAGCATATGACTACCTGACGTTTTATTAATTTACAATTATTATGAGCTGACAATGGGTCCTTTAAAAAAATAGAAGAGGTCCTTAGAGAGAGGAGAGAACGTGTGTGTGTGTGTGTGTGTGTGTGTGTGTGTGTGTGTGTGTGTGTGTGTGTGTGTGTGGCGTGCATGCATGGTTTGTGTTGAACTTATTTATGTGTTGGAATGCCTAATCTGTTGCCAGCTTTAACTTTGTAAAAAGAAAAGGGTTAGGGTTAGAAACATTATTGGTAATTATATCGGATGATGCTCTTGACTGAACAAGACCATTGTGCAAGTATAGGCAAAGATGATAATTAATCTGAACCGGTTTGACAGATACTGTAAATTGTGTACCCATTTGACTTTTACCATAAGGCACACAAGCTTGTGGTTGTGGAAAAAGCCTCACCTGTCAGCTTGGTGTAGGCTTCCATGTCATCGATGGCTGTAGAGAGTGTAAACATCCGATTCTTTGAGCCCGGTATCTGGATGTGTGGGTCTGCCTTTATGAAGGCCTCTGTAATCCTACACAAGCACACCAGAAATGCACATTGTTCATTGTTTATTTCATTCTCCTCTGTGGATTGCATAACATGCTTATCACACGCTGATGGGGACAAAACATAGCATTAAGAGACTAAACCAATGGTGTTATCAAGGTGCCAGTGAGCAGTGAAAGTTATTATAATCAACCACTTGGAAGCCTAGTATCTCTATTTTGTGGAATCATGCTAGAGAAGTTTAACAGAGTTTTGTTGTACATACAGTATATATTATAAGGGCAATAAGATTCATTCATTCAAAAAAGCACATCTACAAGCTCACAACACTTTGGAGCGTGATGTGCTGTAAGCTTGTAGATCGTCTATTTTTGGTATATTATATATGGATATTTAGTGTAAAGCCTTTGGAAAGGTGCAAAGACCATTTGTGTGCAGTGTATACATACATGGTCTCGATGATGTTTCCAACTTTGTGCTGATATGCTCTTCTGTGGAGGCAGTTTCTGGTGTGGAACAGGTCGTACAGATTACCTACCTCCTGTTGAAACAAATTCATTCTAATTATAAACTGCAAGAGGCCATGCTTTAAAGTGACTTTAAGATTAGAACGGATAAGACAAATCTAGCCTTACAATTGCCCTTAGCTGTCTTGAATATCACAGCAAACCAATGTTGAATGTACCAATGTTTACCATGAGGATTTCCACAAAAACAAAAGCCACAGCTCTCTGCACAAACAATTGAGCTGCTACACAGAACAAAATTGGATGTAAGGATCAGATTAGCTGTCCCGTTTCATAAAGACAGTTTTGTTTCTCAACTGTCAGAACGGGTTGCTGTTATGTTTTTTAAAAGTCAGTGCTACAGGACCTTGTCTCTAGTGCAGATGTGCTTCTTTCCATTCTCCTCACAAACCCGGGCAAACTTGAGGAAGCGGCGATAGTCAAAGTTATTTTGGATGCCAAGGTGGTGGCAGTCCCTGAGAACAGAGAGGAAAATGTATCCACCAGTTATCAAAAGAATATTCAAAGAATATCGGAACAAGTTTGCCATTTGTTGCCATGCCGTGGACAAAACAATCCTACCTGGCAAAGTAGTCCCACTTGTCCACATCGATGCCATTCCGTTTGTTGGCCACGATCTCGTACAGGAAAGATTTCTCTTTTGGGCGACCTTTGTAAGGCCACTGTGGAGAACAATGTTGTCATTGTTATTGACATACAGTCAGAAGGAGCAGTTATTGTTATGGAAGAACATTTGTAGCATTTATGTAGCACCTTTTATCCAAGTCACTTTTCAGAGATTGGGAATTACATTCACACACAAATTCATACACCGATTGGCAGAGACAAATATGCAAGGCATCAACATGCTCATCGGGAGCAAATAGGGGTTCAGAGTTGTGCACAAGGACAACTCAACAGTTACTCTGAGGGAGACAAAACATGATCGAACTGGGAACATTTCACATAATTTCTAATCTTTACTACTGTAGTAGCGTTCAACTTTACCAGTCACATAAGTTAGGGTTTATGCCTGATTTACCCTTGGGTGTGTGTTGTGTTGCAATATTCATTAGAAAGCCTCTTGGGTTGGCAAAGGGAAAGACATGGAATGCCATGAATTCTGCCATGAACTTTGTAATAGTATTTACTATTGTATGACTGACCGATTTCTCGTGGCTGAGGGAGGCAGAAGTGTCCAGGGGTCCGGCAATTTGCTCCTTGATGAAGGTGAGGTCCTCTGGTAACACCAGGCCATGATGTTTCATCACTGATTCAAGGTCATTGTCTCTCACCAGGTAGTCAAACATGGCCAGGGATGCATTCTCATGCTGTAAGGCACACAGGTATGACAGATATGATGGAAATGTAGAACAGGAAAGGGGTGCATTGTGGTCCCAAGCACATTTTTTAACACAGCGCCAATATATGCTATATACAGTATCAAGTGCTCTAAAAGCTAACATTCTGATATCTGATCTGATCTGCAACAATCTGTGTTTTCCAGAATAAGCTAAAATACTGTGGTGGCACAATAATTACTTCTAAAGTCTATACAATATAAGGGTGCACAGGGCATGTGTGAAAGTACAACAGCTTATTTTGTATGAATCACTAGTATTAATTTAAACTGTTTGCAAACTGTTAATACAACATCCAATCAATACAAATCTGGGGAATTGTACACAATTGTATTTAATTAAGCTTATCTAATGTCTACTATAAGAGCTTAAGGTACAAATTAGGGTCTTATCTCTCTCACATTTGTCATAATGGGAGAGCAGACCTATGGACATGACTTACTGTGGCTAACATTTCTTATCACACAGCCTTATCAGAACATTATTGTTGCTATCCCACTATGCTATCCTTATCAGTGTGTTTCAAATGGATGCCAACTGCTACAGTACATGGCGTAGCAGAGTGCAACAATAACTCATTGGGAAGTGCTTTAATAATATAATAAAAATCTAGAAGAGCTACCACTCATGAGCTAAGACTAGAGCATAATTCTGATGTAACAGACTCTGATAATGATGGCTGGACATGTACCACCCTAACAAGTACATTTCATAATCTCAATAATTAATAAGTTTCACATTGTATACATCAATTGCCGCTTTGAAGTTATCATTTACAAATCATGAATATAAAATATCTATGGCTGCACCTCAATCTGCTGGCTGAGTCAAGGCCTAGGAAATAACGTTGGACAGTTTTCAGTGGATGTAGGACTAATTTCATTGACCAATATCATTTTGAAAATGTATGGATACTGTAACGCCACAATCAAAGAGAAATGTAGTTAAGCGCCCACGGCCCTGCATTCCAACCTTGGCATTTGCATTCATCATACAAACTTACATACATATAAATACTTTCTTTTAGTTTGTCGATAGACCACTGCCACAACATTGCTACAGGACAGCTCTGTCAATCCAGCTAGACGGTGGAAAGGAGGCCTTAGTGTGCCTCACTAATAACAGGTTGGTGGACCAGGGCTAAGAACAGAACACAAGGGACTTTCCATCCACAGAAATTTCACTCCCAAGACTGTTCTTGAACATTCCCTGGCGATACTGACCACAGGAACATAGCTCCAGTTTGGTCCCAGGGTCACTACTTCTAGGAATTAAAAGGACAAAATGCCCTGCTTTTGAACAAAAACTCTAATGGAGGTAAAAATGCTGGGAGATGAAAATATTGTCATTACATAATTGTGTATATTTACTGTATATTTTAGTAGTACAACTAGTAGAAGATAATGTTTGACCAATAACGTAAGAGAAAGTGTGAAAAAGTGAAATAAAATCTAATCATCTACAGCTGAAAGTGCTACTTTGCATCAGAGGAAAAGGAAATGTCAAATAATAAAATATTTCTCAAAAGTAACATGCACTGCTGCCATTTTTCATTCTCCTCCTCTGTAAATATTAACATGTTAATATTCCATATGCATTGATGAACTGAATTAAAAAAAGACCACAATGGGAACATGTCACCAGGACTGAATCCCAAATGTTTTACTGTACCACAACCTCCTGTACCTGTTTACATTTCTGACTAATAAAACTATTCCATAAATCAATATACAGATCTTTAAATCACTGAATGGTTCATGGCCATTATACATCCCTCCCTGACAGAATGACTCTAACGCCCATGAATATCACACAAGAATGTTGTTTGCCTTCTACTAAGTTTTAGCATACAAATTTGGCTTATACCTGCTTTACTACCACAATTATGTGGTAGTAAAGCAATTATAATGATTTAATTATATTGCCTCTAAAGCACTTTGAATTTACTTTGTAAATGAAACATACAAATAAACTTGCCTTGCCTATTCTCATCATCATTCTGCCCTCCATAAACAGCAATGAATTAGCCTTTTAGTGATCTCACCCAGCAAACAAAGTGGCGCCACGATGACATTATGACAACATCCCTCAGTACTCTGCTCTGATGATTGATTAAAGTTGTGGCCTCACTCAGACCACCTCTGATTCATCCAGGGACGTTAGTCTATAATGGACAGGATTTATGTTGGTTCAAATCAGGTGATAGTCTGGCACAGATATGATTAGTTTTGGTTTGACTTGGTCTGGTCCCAATGAAGACATCACTAGCTGGGCACTAACATGAACTGCATTTGTTATTAAATACTGTAACTGCCCTAATGAATATTTTACAGGCAGAAAAGGCAATAACAGGTTATGTCACAATGTCTTATAGGGCTTTATACTGTTTTTATGTGGCCAGAAAATATTATATTAACTCGCCATTGCAGAAAGTACAGAGAGCTCACCATGCCATGTCAGAAAGTAAAGACAGCTCTGTTGTCTTCCCAGTAGTGGCAAAGAGGAATGCTGAGCATGTTGGGAGTCTTTCAGTCTGCCGAATTAGATGCCAATTCAACAATTGTAAAAAAGATCAGATAAAACTGTTGACTACCGTCTATGCTTGCATACTGGCACACCCATAGTGGCACCTAAACCTGTCACGCACATCATAAAATGGTATCAACTGTACTCGCATTGCTCCTAACCGGTTTTTACCCGTCTAAATGCCTCTGTCAACGAGTCAAAATCATAGCCTATTGGAAGGAGCACAGGATAGAGATGGCAATACAGAAGACAGTAGGATAGGAAAATAATGTTTGAATGTTCAGTTTTGACTGTTTGTGTAAACATGGACATTGTTTAGCTACCACCACCTATGACTAGTTTTGAGTGTTTGTTTAAAGAAAAACTATAGTCTAAGCACAAACATTGGGTTAACACAAACATTGAAGACAAAGGTGAGGACATAAACTGTGATTTTGTGGCCAGAATGAAATAATGTTGACATGTAGTACTTCAAATAAGCAATGAAAAGTGGTAAAACATTTGGGCTCTTTTCCATAGACCTGGACAGTCTTTTCTCTTGCAAAATCTGACAACACTGGTCACAGCAGCAACAGCAAGAGGAAACACATTTCACACAAAGGCTCATGGGACAATGGAAACAGATGGATACATGAGAATGGAATGAGTCAACCCATAACATTACAGTGAGTCCATCCTTACCTTCCACTTATGTCCTGGTCGCACCTTGGGGATGAACATCCCATCAAACATGTGGCTGAAAGGCCCATGTCCTGGATGTGGAAGAATGATGAGCGAATTAGTACAAGCACACGGTATGTTGACTTTGATGTGTGTAAAACATTCCACCTCTACCCCAGATTGGAACCTGGTTGCCTGCGAAAAATAAAAGAACTCGGGGCCCATTCTCCACTGGCTTCACAGGTGTTGCCTCTGATAGTAACGAAGGCTTTCAATGTCCAAAACGCATACATTTTAGGATTCAAATACTTCTGATCATTTTATATGATGCTCCAGTATGATCATTGATAAAGTATGGGCTTAATTCACAAAAAACACAATAAGGTTTCACAGTCTACAGGATTTATGAGCCTCGTATTATGTGAGGAGACAGTTGTGGTGTGTTTATTCATCATCATACCCAGGTCATGGCAGAGTCCAGCGATCTGAACACAAAGGATGTCTCTAAGGGAGATGAGTAGCTCTGGTTGCCTTTGATCCAAAGCTTGTACAAGCCTTCCTGCAAGATGCCCTACCCTGCAACAGCACATTAAAAAGTCACTTCAATAAGATATTCACTCACTGATGTTTAAGACAATTACAATATTGGATCATCTGTCAAAACCCAGATATTTTGAAACTGGTAAAACTGCATGGATACAATTGCAGTCCACTACAGTCCCAGCTTACCCAATGCAGTGCTCAAAGCGGTTGTGGGAAGCTCCAGGGAACACCCAGTATGTCGCTCCCAACTGCTTGATGTTGCGAAGTCTCTGGAACTGAGGCGTGTCAATGATACTGATGAGGAGAGGGTGCAACTCAATGTGCCCATGGATGGGGTCATTAAACACCTAACAGAGAAACAAGAAAAACAAGTTAGGTATATTCATTGATTTCACTTAAATCACGGAAGCCCCCAGTGAGCCCCTGAGGTAATAAAAAGAAACCTAGTTTCAGATTTGGGGGCCAATCTTATTGGCCACAGTTCAACAAGATCCCAACTCTAACCCAGTCAAAGTGCTGAGGTATCGGTTTGTCGTCTGGACTAGGATTTCTCATTAGGGGCCATAAAATGTTTTTGGTGTCACTCCCTTGTTTGCTACTGGTTTGAGAATTAACACATGACATAATACCTTGTTAGGCTCTGCTGTTATCTGCCAGAGTTTTCTGAGACAGTGATGGATGTGTAGACGCACACCAAGGGGGCTAGAGGGAGAGAGAGAAAATCACATTTCCTATTGGCAGTCCTAAGAACTAGTTAGTGTATATTATAAACCACTTTAAATGAAGAAAAATACTAAATTACACAAACTATATATGGACACATTTGCTTACCCTATGTTCATTTTCTCCAGGCCTTCTTCTGAGAGGTATCGAAGGGCCACGCCATTGATTTTTTGCTCTGAACAGAGAGAGAAATACAAAAGAAATGTAGATATCACTCGTTTTCATAATGGAGACTTCCAGTTAGGGAGACTGACTGTAAGGGCTTACCACATCTACCAGACGACCCTTACAGCTCTCAGACACTATAGGCAAAGGCAGGCAGATGCCTTGCTTTGCTGTTTTTCTACCTCCCTTCTGACAACCAGTTATTTTAAAATATATACCACCTACAGAAGAATACAGATCTATTCTCTCACACATGTGAAACATGTATGCCAGGTGTCTACATGCCCCCCACTCACAGCAACGACATATGTGACAACAGGTATGCGTATGTGTAAAGTGAATGGGAAATCGAGTGGCAAAGTGACATGCGTGTGTCAATGGTGTCATCATTTAACACCCATGAAGCTACAGGCTGAAGGCTTGTGCCTACCTACCCCATATTGCCTATGGCCATACTCATCACAAATTCCTGGCTCTTCGCCTGCTTACAGATCCATTTGTACACTCCCAGACAACCCTTAAAGGTCCATTAAGTTCCATTTGTACACTCCCAGATAAGCCTTATAGCTCCATTTATTTCACTTGTACACTCAACCTTACAGCCAGGTCCATTTAGTTCCACTGGGAACACTCTCAGACAACCCTTACAGGTTATTTGGTTGACGGTTACATCTAATCTTAGTGTTGTCATATGACAAACAGGTAATTGCAAGTGAAATACGTGGTTAATCAATCTAATCCATGTAGTCAATGCACGGATTAGATGCTCACTTTATTGGCTGTCAATGTGACAGCCAATAAAGTAACATCCTAGTAACTCTTAGCCATAATATATGACTTCCACTGGAGGGCGTTTACTTGGATTACTTGCGACACTCCAGTGGAGTCATAAGGATATACTCTCAATTCGTCTTGGGAGGATCGCTCCCGTCAAATTACGGCTACAGATATGCACGGACACACAAACAAAGCACCCTACCGGGAACTGCAGATGGTTTTCTCGTCGGGCGCCGCAATTTCCAACCCCGAAGAGCTATGTATGAAAATAAATCAGTGTTTTAATAAATCCATTTCTGTCCGAGCCCATCCGAGCCCCCTCCCCCTCCCCTTGGTGTTACTCGACTTCTTCTCTGTCCCCAAAATGAGCGCATCATGGGCGCAACTGCGCTACAGCGCCCCCCCGGCCGCCATAGCGGCCGGAGGGTGAACTGCACTTAATAAATAACAATAATAATAGATGGAATATTTTTCCAGTTGTTTTCATGCAAATGACTGGGAAATAATCACTCTCGTTTGCGCAGTGCATTTTGAGAAGACAGAGACAGGAGAGGAGTGAGCAAAAAAGAGAGAGAAACAGAAAACCAGATGAAAAGTTTCAAAGTATTAACTATTGTTATAGTTTTTTATACTAGACCTTGTTGTAGTTTTTCTTTATCTGTCAGACGATTTTAAGGTTTTATGCTTTTTGGTTAGGTGAAAAGTCAAACCCTAGAGTCTTCAAGGTAAAACAAACCCCTAGAGTTTGTTCATATTATAATTCTTTATTTTGATTCTTGCACTAGATTATTCTAGTCTAGATCAGGGGTTTTCAACCGGTGGTCCTGGGACCACCAGTGGTCCTTGAGAGGGTTCCAGGTGGTCCTCAGCTAAGTTGGTTAACCAGATGTAACTCTTGAGGACGTAAAAATGAAACCAAATGGACCCGCAAGGGTCCGTTTGGTTTCATTTTTCTCAAGAGTTCTCAAGAGTTAAAATATTCATCATCTTAATTAGCCCAGGTCTACACAACTAGAAAATGTAGCAGATTAATGGACATTTTGGTCTGTACGTTTTGCCTGTTTAGTTTTGGGGTCTGTGGGGCTAAAATGTCCTCAAATGGTGGTCCATGGCTGAAATGCTGAATAAATGGTGGGCCCTGGTGTCAAAAAGGTTGAAAACCCCTGGTCTAGATGATTATTTGTATATGAAATTTGAAATTTATCTCAATTTATCTTTCTTAACATTTTCTGCTTTGATTCTGTGTTAAGTTGAGTCATGTCAGTTTGTTTTCAATTTTATATTTTTCCTTTTTGTTTTTTTTTTTACAGCACATAGACACAATGTCTTAGCTCTGTATAGGCTGCAAGATAGGCTTTGTAAAGGGCCCCAAAGGCTACAGCAGATTAAAGTTTTAAATATTGCAAGCCCTTGCACATTGTGTCTGTGCTGTAAAGAAAACAAAAAGGAAAAATATAAAATTGAAAACAAACTGACATGACTCAACTTAACACAGAATCAAAGCAGAAAATGTTAAGAAAGATAAATTGAGATAAATTTCAAATTTCATATACAAATAATCATCTAGACCAGGGGTTTTCAACCTTTTTGACACCAGGGCCCACCATTTATTCAGCATTTCAGCCATGGACCACCATTTGAGGACATTTTAGCCCCACAGACCCCAAAACTAAACAGGCAAAACGTACAGACCAAAATGTCCATTAATCTGCTACATTTTCTAGTTGTGTAGACCTGGGCTAATTAAGATGATGAATATTTTAACTCTTGAGAACTCTTGAGAAAAATGAAACCAAACGGACCCTTGCGGGTCCATTTGGTTTCATTTTTACGTCCTCAAGAGTTACATCTGGTTAACCAACTTAGCTGAGGACCACCTGGAACCCTCTCAAGGACCACTGGTGGTCCCAGGACCACCGGTTGAAAACCCCTGATCTAGACTAGAATAATCTAGTGCAAGAATCAAAATAAAGAATTATAATATGAACAAACTCTAGGGGTTTGTTTTACCTTGAAGACTCTAGAGTTTGACTTTTCACCTAACCAAAAAGCATAAAACCTTAAAATCGTCTGACAGATAAAGAAAAACTACAACAAGGTCTAGTATAAAAAACTATAACAATAGTTAATACTTTGAAACTTTTCATCTGGTTTTCTGTTTCTCTCTCTTTTTTGCTCACTCCTCTCCTGTCTCTGTCTTCTCAAAATGCACTGCGCAAACGAGAGTGATTATTTCCCAGTCATTTGCATGAAAACAACTGGAAAAATATTCCATCTATTATTATTGTTATTTATTAAGTGCAGTTCACCCTCCGGCCGCTATGGCGGCCGGGGGGGCGCTGTAGCGCAGTTGCGCCCATGATGCGCTCATTTTGGGGACAGAGAAGAAGTCGAGTAACACCAAGGGGAGGGGGAGGGGGCTCGGATGGGCTCGGACAGAAATGGATTTATTAAAACACTGATTTATTTTCATACATAGCTCTTCGGGGTTGGAAACTGCGGCGCCCGACGAGAAAACCATCTGCAGTTCCCGGTAGGCTGCTTTGTTTGTGTGTCCGTGCATATATGTAGCCGTAATTTGACGGGAGCGATCCTCCCAAGACGAATTGAGAGTATATCCTTATGACTCCACTGGAGTGTCGCAAGTAATCCAAGTAAACGCCCTCCAGTGGAAGTCATATATTATGGCTAAGTAACTCTGTGTGCTATGAGTGTTTTTAGATTATTGACTCCAAGATGCACCATCCCCCACTCACAACACAAAACAACAGTTACTCCACCACGAAATCTAAATAAATAAGTGATGTTACAAAACTAGGCAACAGTGCCTGGCTTAAGTTGGAACAATAGAGCATGTTACTCTGACTTGCTCCTTCATTCAGTGCGTGACACCCCCACGGGGGCATCCATTACGAGGTGACCCTTCATATACATGCAAATACGACGCCTTTGCGTTTTAGCGTTTCGATTAGGTGTTTAGACCCCCCCCCCCCCCCCCCCACACACACACACACAGCAGCATCATTTACTGTAGCCATTAGCCCAAGACATTGGACTCTCGTAGAGAGGTGTCAGAATCGCAAACACCTCTCTACGAGAGTCCAATGTCTTGGGCTATGTAGCCATACTAATTGATAATTAAGAAGCAATGCTGCGCCCTGCTACCAACGAGTGCCTATTCTGCAAACTTAATTTACACATTCTACAGAGAATGTTTTGAAAACATCTTTGCCTGTTGTGTCTCTGGACGAAATTTGTCTCCAACACGGTACACCACACACACCTCTGAACTTGCTCTCCACTTCATGCAGCCCTTGGCGGCGCAGGTAGTTGCACACATCGTCCACTCCCCAGCTCATGAAGTCTGCGTCCGACTCCTGCGGCCGCGGGACGGAGGACACCCGCTTCACCGGCGTCTGGAAGCCGTCAGGCGACGCGGACGCTCCGTCTCCCCCGGAGCGCTGACGTTTCCGACCGTCCATGGATCGCTTCTGTGTCGGTTACACTCGCCAAACAATAACAACAACCGAAGTCACGCGGTTTACACTCTCCAACGAGGTTGTTGGTTCTTCAACGACAGATATTTCGCTCACGTCGTCTTATTAAACTAGTATCTAGACTCCCAAAGCACCATCGATCCCCACTCACTGCACAACGGAAAGAAGGTCCGACGATTCGACTGAAACTGAATTTTCGCTGCTGGAAAATGCCGGGTTTTGTTTCGCTTGAGTCATAGAGGAAGGGGCGGGGCCAACGACGTATGGCCTACACAGAGCCTTGGAAATAGACAGAGTTACGCCAACTCCGTTCACTTCATGGGGCCAGTCCATCTACATAGACTTCTGTTGGATAGTGACATGAATAGTGACAGCCGGAAGTTGCTGAATGCATTGAAGCCTATGGGCTCGCGCGAGTACGTGGACCACGTGACCAGGCTGTTTTCTGACCCCTCAATGTCGCAACTCTTCTACTAGATGGCTCTGGGCCTACACTCGTGTTGAGCCGAAGGACGCAGATCTACAAGCTCGCAACGGGCCGCGGATGCCACGAGATGTGAGCTTGTAGGTCTGCTATTTTCGTCGACTGCTTTAGCTCATTTCATTGGTGGGGATTAACTGTCTGCTACAGTGTCTGCTACAGTATATATATATATATATATATATATATATATATATATATATATATATATATATATATATATATATATATATATATATATATATATATATATATATATATATATATATATATATATATATATATATATATATATATATATATATATATATATATATATATATATATACACACACACCACACCACACCACACACACACACACACACACTCTTAGTCAGAACCATTGCCCGGCAGTTTTATTCAGAATAAGAATAGTCTGTTTGTTTTCATTGTCTTCAACAACGGGCTACATTTTAAATCACCAATAGAGAACTCTTTGCCACTTTACTAGAACCAGAGCCTTCTAGAAGGCTCTGACTAGAACTTACCAGACCAAACAGGGGGCAGGTATGGCCCTCTATATACAACAGGATGGAATGCACATGATTTCAACACCAAACTGGTTCTAGGGTTTGTGGCTGCCTTTTCATGGTAAATGAGCATAGGCCTATATCCCCCAACCATCCTCTCCCTCCACCTACCAACAGCATGTACCGTCACTAACCTGCAAGACCTCCACATTACAAGTCAATGTGGAACTTGCAAAAAAAGATGATATTACATACAGTATCTAGTAGCCTAATCAGAAAAGTAAGTAGGTAACATTTATTTATATAGCACCTTTCGAAATAAAGTTACAAGGTGCTGTACAGCAGGACAACAAGGCACAAAGGAACAAATAGCAATGACAAAAATAAAAGCAGATACAATTGAATACAACAATAGCCTAAATGAAGAGATAAAACCTTTACAGGACAGATCTAAATGAGTTATTAAAGTTGCTGACCGACTCTCCATTTTTTATAGATAGAGGAAGGGCGTTCCAAAGTGTGGGCGCGACCAGTTCAACGGCCCTGTCACCCTTCCAGGAATGTTCAGGAGGTCTCAGCGCTGTTCAAGAAATACACCTTAATATCCAAACAGGAGCCCTTGTATGAGGTTTCTTATATGCATGCACCTCTTGGTACCAGGGAGACTGTGGCTCAGGAGGTGGAGCAGGTTGTCCAAATGATCCATGGGGTCGGTGGTTCGTATCCCGACTCCTCCTGTCTACATGTTGAAGAGTCCTTGGGCAAGACACAGAACAGGAAATTGCTCCCTGTGTCACATGAGTGAAGTATAATGCATGTAAAGTGCCTTGGTCAGGTACTGCTTGGCCTCACTTCCCAAACCAACCTACCCATTTTGATAAGCCTAAGCCATTCCAGTGAATGGGGTTGTCAGGACTACAGTATTTTGCAATGGGACTGGTCTGATTTGCTACACCATCCCCTGTGTATACCTGTCTAAATATACCACACCCAGATTTGGTTGAAACAAGGGATTAAATTCATTTAGCTTCTATGTGACTAAAATTTGGAACGCCTTACCAATATCCATTAAGACATGTGAACCCTTTGACTCCTTCAAAGAGCACCTACGGACAGCTGCAATTCGAAGCAGCCCCTATAAATTACATTTGAGGTATAGCAGTGTTTGTATTAGTCTGGCAGGTGTAGGTGTGCACGTGGTGTATGTGTAGGTCATTTGGTAAATATGGTGTCTGGTGTATAAACATTGCATACATTCATGAATCCACGTCTGACTGGATGTCGCTATTGGGCAGTTTTTTTTAATATATTTTTTTACCCTAAATCCTACGGCAGGATAATAAGGCAAACTTTAAGTAGCATGTGACATATCAAATGAGGCAGTTTTCATAATTCTGAATCCATTCCAAGCATTAGAATGACACTCGTTGGGCTAAATATAACGATAGCTTGCTCAAAATGTACTTCATCACATTTGTTATGCCTCTAAGAGCATAGAGTCTGTCTTTACTCTCATACTACATACATACAGCACACACACACACACACACACACACAAGCTTTACAAGAGAATGAGATGGCATGGGAGGTTGAGCCCTCAAATGGCAACATTAATAATGAGCTCACTATAGAAGAAGTTCAATTAGCTATAAATAAAGCAAAAAAGGGAAAGGCACAGGCATAGAAAATCTGCCTAATGAAATCTTGAAATCACCTATGCTATCTCACACTCTATTTGTTGTGTTTAAAACATGTTTTGAAATCGGTAAAATACCCTCTACATGGCTTCGATCCATTATAACACCTATATTCAAAAGTGATGACCCGAGGGTGCCTCTTAATTATAGAGGGATCAGTCTGTTGAGTACAGTTTATAAGCTATATTCTTCCATACTTAATGACAGACTTATGGTCCACTTAGAGAAAAGACATCTACTTGTAGATGAACAAAATGGGTTTCGTAAAAATAGAGCGTGCATTGACCACCTTTACTCATTATGTACAATCGTAAGGACCAGGCTGGTTGAAAGGAAACCCACATTTGTTTGTTTTATTGATTTTAAAAATGCTTTCGATTTTGTCAATAGGGACCTACTCTGGTGTAGACTGTTAGAATATGGAGTGACTGGAAAGTTCTACAAGGTTCTACAATCATTGTACAGTGCTCCCGTAGCCTGTGTTAAGATAAATGAATCCTGTACAGACTGGTTTCCAACACCTCTGGGAGTTAAACAAGGAGATAACCTTTCACCCACCTTATTTGCAATTTTTATTAATGATCTAGCATGCAACATTAAGTCGCTTAATTGTGGTGTGCAATGTGGAGAATTTGCAGTGAGTACCGGTATCTTGTTGTACGCGGACGATATTGCCCTGCTGGCCGAAAATGAATCTAATATGCAAAAAATGCTTTCCTATGCGAATGATTGGTGTAAAAAATGGAGGATGTCTATCAATGACAAGAAAACAAATGTGATACATTTCAGAAGATCTCAAACTCATATCAGTAAATTTCAGCTTTATTTCGGAGAAAAAAAGATCAACTATGTAAAGTCTTACAAATATCTGGGTTTCCACGTTGATGAGCATGAGTTTTGTTCATGGATCCACAGTCCTTTCTGAGTCTGCAGGCAGAGCCTTAGGAGGAGTAATCGGTAAAATCAAAGCACTTAGAGATGTGGGGTTCAGCACCTATACAACACTGTATCAGGCCTGTGTTTGCCCAGTCCTAGACTATGGTGCTGGTGTCTGGGGTCATGGGAGATTCCCCAAGAGTGTAGCTGTACATAATAGAGCCCTTCGATACTACCTCGGTGTACATAAATATGCAGCAATGGCAGCAGTCTCAGGTGACATGGGGTGGGAACCCTGTGAGGTTAGGTGGAAGGTCTGCACTACCAGACTGTGGAACAGATTAGTAACTATGAATGACAACAGATTAACAAAGAAAGTATTTAGTTGGGACAGACAGCAGAAGGGACCATGGATTGAGGATATGCGTAATATGTTCTGTGAATGTGGAATTGAGGACGATTTTCTTACTCTAAACTATGTAAATATAGTAGAGCTAAAGCAAATACTTCTAGATAAGGTCAAACACACTTGGGAAGAAGAGATTGGGAATAAACCAAAATTACGTACATATAGGGAGATCAAACATGATTATTCAGTTGAAAATTATGTTTTATTTAATATCCCAAAGAAGCAAAGATCACTCTGTGCCCAGATTAGAGGGGGTATACTGCCACTTTATATAGAGACAGGTCGTTATACAGGGTTAGATGAAGACAGAATATGCCAAATGTGCAATCTTAATGAAGTAGAGAACGAGTACCATTTTGTGTTGTATTGCCCTTTCTATGAGAAGGTTAGAGAAGAACTGTTTAAGAAAATAAATTATGTTAACGTGTTGAATATGAATGATGCACAACTATTTAAATGTCTATTTGAAAAAGATCCATTTAAACTAGCAAAGTACTTAGAAAAAGCATGGGATCTGAGGAAAAGATCAATATACAGTCAAGTCTGAGAGATACTGTATAGGATAGAGGCAGTGTTGTTGTTTTTGTTTTATGCTTTTGTTTTGTTGTATGTTTTTGTTGTATTTTTTCAATTGAATGTGATCGGCACTGCCGGAAAAAATAAGTTTATATGTGACATGAGATATTTGTACTCTGTATGAAAAGGTGTCATATAATCCCATAAGGGATGGGCCACAAGGTGGCATGACACTTAAATAAACCAATTCATTCATTCATTCATTCATTCACACACTCACACACACACACACACACACACACACACACACACACACACACACACACACACACACACACACACACACACACACACACACACACACACACACACACACACACACACACACACACACCTTTTTGGGGGAGTTTAAAATAATTTGATTTCATTAATGTCAGAAAGTTCATTTATTCATTGAAATTGTGGATCTTATAAGTGTTTTTTAGCAGTAGTTCACTTATGGACTACTTGTGTGCAATGTGTTTTTTATTCAAATAATAATGTATGAAATTTAGATGAAAGCCAAGATAATCATACATTATATAGAAATAGCAGTGGTTAATAGAAATAATAATCAAAATAGCTTATGTAATGTGTTTATTATTATTTTTACACATAAGCACTGTATTGTATGCATTCTGGCAGAAGTAGGGTGAGGCTTCTGAAGGGGTTTATGAGATCAAAATATTCCCACAATATCACAGCAGCCTCTTAGACAGTGGGATATTTTGATCTCAATTGCTGGTGCCTAAATACCGGGCCAGCTGCTTTGGAGCTGCCAAAAAAGAAGTTCATAAATATCGAACATGTCAAACAGTCCACATTTCCAAAAGGAAATGTATGTATTGGATTCAGTCAGAGCCAAAACAGGGATAAAACATATCCCCACAGGAAATAAAAAGACATGGTGATATCAAAAGCCAAACATCCCAATCCCCTCAATGGACCTTTAGCTAAGCCCCTCCCAAACTGCTATTGTCCAACAGACCTTAGATAACCCTCTCCCCAAACTACTATGGTCCGATCACAGCTAAGCATAACATTGTTTTAAAAAATAAATGTCACACACACATTTTCCACTGCATAGGGCATGCCTTGTTGATGATTTTGAAGGTCTGGTTCCAAAAATGAACCAGTATTTATTGTGTTAGGCCATGATATTTACATTGGAATGAATGAATGAGGTTGGGGCTTAGCTAAAGGTCCATCGAATGCTTAATAGTCATCACCCCGGCTCACCACCTCTTTGCAGGTGGGCCTGAGAATGATGGTGTGCTCAAACTGAGAAGTGTAGCAGCCCTTGATGTCACAGAGGGGTGGGTAGGCTTCCACAATGCCCAGCTTCTGCAGGTCCCTAAGTGCCATCAGATACTTACTCTCTCCCACACGGTCAAGCCAGCGGCGGCAGAAGGCCAGCGTGCCAAAGTTTTCGTTGATCACTTTCAGGAGATGCATGGTTTTTTGTTGCTTGATGGATTTGTGGCCAGCGCCAAAGTTCTTCATATAGTGAGAACATTCCATATCATCATGGACCACACCTTTACCTGTGCTGCCGAACGTCTCAATGGCATACACCTCTCCTTCCTCCATCCTTGTCGCTTCCCCTCCCTTAACAATGGGCACGGACTTACCGGCATGTATTCTGTATTGAGCAATCGCGTGACCACTCAGATTTCTAATTGGCTTCACTTGATATGTCTTCCCATCAAGCTCAACCTCATATGACTCCATGACTTCTTGAATTGCCTCACCAATGTCGCAAAGACGCACGTCGATTCCCGCGTTTCTGATACCGGTGTTAGTGGCGTCTCTCACAGCCTCCAGCAGCCTGTCGTACTTTGGGTTAAACGCGACGGTGAAAGCGCAGTCGATGATCCTCCCGTTGACGTGTGTGCCAAAGTCTATCTTACAGACGTCATCATACTGCAGGACTGTGGAGTCTCCCGCGTTGGGAGTGTAGTGGGCAGCACAGTGGTTCAAGGAGCAGCCTGTTGGAAAGGCCAGGCCTGCATTCAGCCCGTTCTCCTTGATCAGCTTGCGAGAGCAGTCCTCCAGCCGTTCACAGATATCAATCATGGTCATACCGGGTTTGATGAAACTGCGGACATGCTGGCGGACCTGTCTATGGACCTCGGCTGCCTGTCTGAAGTCGTTCCACATCTCCTCGTTGGCATTGTCCCGCAGGCGCTTCTCCTCGTTGGTGGTACGCCAAACTGCGCTACGACCGTCCTGCACCACGGGATATTCGCATTCTTGCCCAATGGGGAATACTCCATTTGGATATAACTCACAGACTGGCACAGATGGAGGGTCGGTCTGGGTTTTCGGGTATGACTCACAGGCTGGCACAGATGGGGGATCAGTCAGGGATTCTGGGTACGACTCACAGACTGGCACATACGGGGGGTCGGTCTGCGCTTTAGGTCCTTTTTTCTTTCTTTTTTTCTTCTTTTTCCCTGTAGAGTCTTTGCCAGCATCTCCATCATCCTCTCCAGCCACCTCTTTCTCCTTGTCATCAAGAGACAGTTCCTCCAGTTGTTTGGTTATGCTAGCCGTTCCATCAATGTCTTCCTCAGTAGCTTCTAATGTTACAGACTTGCTCTTCTTGTTTTTCTTCTTCTTGGCAGTTTTTTGGGCTGGGTCGGTGTCCTCGGTGACCACGTGTAGGAACAAGTCCTCGTCTGGGTTATGGTGCTCCTCTATAACATTCATAATGAATCACGGGTACTACTGGAAAAAATGTAATTTTACAAATTTCCCTTCTGGGTGTTTATCCAAGTAAGCTCTAGCAAATGTATCCTCAAAAATACTTTGCTACTGTGATGAAGTACATCTAATAATATACTAGGTGAGTTCCAGGTGATATAATACTTAGTGCAGTAAGAATTACCGGTAAAGAAATGTTTATGACATCATATTGATGATGTCCGGAATCTCCATACATGGACAGCATTCTTAAATGGGGGTACCAATACCCCTAAAATATTTGAGGTTTGTGAGTTTTGTGAAGTATGGGCTTTGTGAGAGTAGAAAATTGCAGAAATTGCCACAATTAGCTTAGAATCTAAGCCGGTTTAGGTGATGACATAATGATGACGTAAGTAAGAGACCTTTATAACTGTTGTCATAAGTATTTGTTCCGCTCACACACATACTGATCTAGTATAGTGTAAAATAGAACAGCAGTGAAATCCACACACCATATCTCAAACACTCACCATAACCCTAACCCTCTCCCAACTCTTAATGCACCCGCATTGGGCACTTGCCTAAACCTAACCTTAACCCTGTCCCAACCCTGAATGCATGTCTGACCAATGGTAAACCAAAGTTTGCCTTCCGTACTAACAGTGTTAGTTTACTGTTAGCATTAGAACTGTTTTGTTGGAAAAATGCTCGGACATTCAGTGGTTACCTTTGTATAGTGTGTGACGTCATATCATAACGCTAGTCAGATAAATATATACAGTGACGTTGATGCCTTTTAACACCGACATCGTCCAAGGACGAGAAAAAGAGAAAATACAACGCAGAGACAAGATTAAGCAAAACAGGCAGGCAGAGAGAAAAAGGAGCTGGTAAATTTGTAAATGCTGAGAGACACAGCGTTTGCAATACAAGTAGATACATATCAATTCAACAATCCATTTCGATTTTTTTTTAATTATATAGACAATCCAGGGGAAGGACAATGGACTGGGCAGAAGAGTCCAAACACGTTGATGCAATTTTCAAGGCTAGACTGAAAGAAAATAACATACATAAAAACCAAAGGGATGAAGTGATGGGGGATGAATTCTACATGAACAGACCTGAAAGCCTAACAGTTGAAGAGATGGATGATGAATTCTACCAGGATAATACTTTACATAGGGCTAAAAGTCTAACACATGAAGAGATGGGTGGTGAATTCTTCACAGATAATGCTCTGAACATGTATGAAAGACTAACAGTTGAGATGGACGATGACTCCGACATGGATAATACTATGAACAGGTCTACAAGACTAACGGTTGATGAGATGGGAGGTGACTTATATGTGGCTAATGCTCTGAATAGGTCTATAAGCCTAACAGTTGGTGAGATGGATGGTGAATTCGACATACCTAATGATCTGAACAGGTCTAATAACCTAACAGTTGATGAGACAGATGGTGAATTCGACATAACTAATGCTCGAAACAAATCTAGTAGCCTGACAGTCGGTGAGGCAGAAATCGAATTCGACATGGTTAATGTTCTGAACAAGTCGAATAGCCTGACAGTTGATGAGACAAATGCTGAAGTTGACATGGCTACTGCTCTGAGCCGGTCCAAATGCCTGACAGTTGATACGATGGATGAATTTGACATGGCTAATGCTCTGAACGAGTCCAAAAGCCTAACAGTTGATGAGATGGATGGTGAATTCTACGTGGCTAATACTCTGAAAAATTCTGAAGAGATGGGAGATGAATTCTGCACAGACAATACTCTAAACAGACCTAAAGGCCTAACAGGTGAAGAGATGGGTGATGAATTCCGCATGGCTAATAGTCTAAAGAGCCCTAAAAGCGGAACAGATGAAGAGATTGTCCAAGAATTGCGTGTAGCTAAACCTCGGAGCAGGCCTAAAAGAGTAAAGGTACTAACAGATGAAGAAATCTTCAAAGAATTGTGCTTAGCTAACGGAATAAATTCTCGCACAAAGGATTTTAGCTCGATTGCTTCCCTGGAGATCTTCTTCCATGGTTTTCCCAGGATGGTTGGGCTTTGTCACTTTCCAAGGCTCTGCAAGCTTACAATAGTTAATCAGAGCATAAGAAAGATCCATGGCCTTGAATGTTGCCCCCTGCTCAAAGAGCTTTGGGTGGTTGAATGCAGACTGAAGGAGATATCTGGGATACAAAATTGCCTTCACCTACAAAAGCTCTATCTTTATGATAACCAGATCAGTGAAATTGAGAATTTGGAGTTACATGTTAATCTTCAAGTGCTGTGGCTCAACAATAACTACATCACTGATATTGGGGGTCTGGGTACACTTAAAGAACTGAAAGAATTAAACCTAGCTGACAACTGTATTGAAAACATTGGTCATAGCCTTGATTTGAATATGAACCTTCAACATCTTAACCTCTCTGGAAACAAAATCAGCTCATTTAAGGAGCTTACCCTGCTAGCCAAATTGCCACACCTCAAGAAACTGGAACTGAAGTGCCCCCTGTCGATCTCCAACCCAGTGTGCCTGCTCTTTAACTATGCAATCCACGTTCTTTACCACTTGCCTCGCCTCCGGCGTCTCGACAACTACGATGTCTCGAGCAAGCAAGTGAAGCAAGCAGCGGAATCCACAGTTATGAAAAAGATGATGTATTATAATATGCGTGTCCGCACCGCCCAGAAGAGGAAACTGGCGGAGATCCAGGACAATCTTCTGAAGCAGAAGAACACTGTGTCAGAACTGCCCGTGGAGCGCATCAGGGAACTACGTTATGCTATCAAAGGTTTGGAGTGTGAATTCTCAGAAAGGCTACACTGCTGCAAGAAGTTACGCTGCAAGATGGAAATACTGAGGGGGAGGCTCCAACATTGGGACAAAAAGTTGGAAGAGATTGAAACCTGGTATAAGCACAGATTGTCACAAACTACTAGCAGAAATGCGTTTATGGTCAACTGCCTGTTGATAGAAATGAAGACTTTGGGAAATGTTCGTTTTGAAGAAGGTTGCTCTGCAGACCCTTGGTTTATGTCCTGTCATGATCTTGTGCAATCACGCTTTTCAGCTCCCGACTACTTGCATCATGGCATCACCGGTGTCAAGGTCAACCACATTGTCCGCATTCACAATCGCGCCTTGATGCTTCGGTTTGATGACAAACTTCATAGCCTCTTAGGCTTTGAAGGTTTATTTTCGGTGTTCTCACAAAACTCTAAACAACGACTGGACTACTTGTTTTACAGGTCTGACCCTGAATGTACCACAGAGCAGAATGGGACCTTATACATAGCAGAAGAAGGCTTTCAAAATCCAGAAATGTATAAGGCCTTAGGCAGAGAGGGTGCTGTGCCCTTATCTAATAGCCTATTTGTGGCTGAACAGCCCAGAATTGAGTATGCACAGCGCAACGTCAGTCAGAGCTCCTCCAGACTAAACAAGGATTCTGTCCCTTTCAGACATGGTCAGATCATTCTTGCCAAAGTATTCTTTGGTCGATGTTTCCCAATCCGGGAAGGAGATCCAGTAGAGAGCAGTTGTTATCCCAAAGCCCACTCTGTATATCGTAGTGTGCACAGTTGCTGTGCAGCGTCAAGTCTCACACAAAGTCAATGGTTTGTGTTTGACCATGAGCTGGTCTTGCCTGAGTACATCATTGACTTTGAGTACACCACCCAGGACCCAGCTCCGCCTGCCCTCCCTAGCCTTGGCATGGGTCAAGATCACATCCTCCTTGATGAGAAGGCCATCAATATGGAACCTATGCTCAAACCACGGCCTAAGTTGTCAAGCCTCGATGAGGAGATTTTGCTTAATGTGACCAAAGCTGATGCACTCAGCCAGATCACTGTACTGAATCTCACTGGCAACAGCCTGAAAAAGCTAACAGAGATCTCCAGCATGCAGGCATTGCGGCAACTAACTGTCAGCTTCAATGAACTCACACACCTGGATGACATCTCCCATATGCCTAATCTGGAGTTTGTGGATGCCAGCCATAACAACTTAGTCACCCTGGATGGGATGAGAGGACTGGGACAGCTGAGAGAGCTAGACTTGCGCTGGAACCAGCTGGCAAGAGCACGGGAGGAAATGATCGTGCTCAGAAAGCATGCCCCCTCTCTTCAGAAACTGGACACTCGGCACAATCCTTGGCAGAGGCCGGAGACACTTAGAATGACCATATTGGGTCGTCTCAAGGACCTCAGACACTTGGATGATGTATTGGTTGCAGAGGACAAGGACGCTGCTGTTCAGAAACCTACTGGCTCCATAATTAACCAGTCGTCTCTTCTAACTCACAGCCGTACAGACAGTGACCAACCATGCAGCCTCAGCCTGCTATCAACAGCCCAGCTCATATGCCAAATGAGCCCAGCACCATGGGACCTGAACAGAGAACCAGATCCTGGCTGGATGTACAAGATCACAGCCCTGAATCTTGACAGCCAAGGGATCTCCAAGCTGTCAAACCTGGATAAGTTGATCAGCTTACGTTGGGCTTCCTTTAACAACAATGACATTTCTAAACTGGAGGGACTGGACAACTGCCTGCGCCTGGAGGAACTGTCCCTCGATGACAACTGTATTACCAGTATGGATGGGCTACCCAAACTTTGCCACCTGTCCAAGCTCAGTTTGAATGGCAACAGGCTGTCTCGTCTGGAGCCCTCTGTCCTGGGCCAGCTCCCGTACCTACACTTCCTGTC
The DNA here is from genome assembly GCA_039105355.1 of Benthosema pterotum. NCBI lineage: Eukaryota > Metazoa > Chordata > Actinopteri > Myctophiformes > Myctophidae > Benthosema > Benthosema pterotum. Next base: position 34,653,654 of record CM076968.1, read on the forward strand.
TGTGGAGAATAACCGCATCAATTCCATGTCTGGCATCCAGAAGGCCCGTTCCCTCTTTGAGCTTTACATTGGCAACAATCATATCTGCACCACACGAGACATCTCAAATTTGAAGTCACTGAGAAAGCTTGTCATTCTTAATCTTCATGGGAACCCTTTAGTAGAGAAAACAGAACACTATCGTATTTATATGGTGTTCCAACTGCCTTCCTTAAAAGCACTGGACGGTATTACAGTGGATGTGAATGAAAAGGAGAATGCAAAGGATGTGTTTGGGGGGCGTCTGACTCCAGACACAATTGCAGAGAAGCTGGGGCACTCAAACTACTCAGATATTACTCACCTCCGTCTGTGCTCCAGCTCCATTAGGGTGGTGGACCTGGCCCCAGCAGACCTCTTTCAAAATCTGCATCATGTCATCTTTGATCACAACAACCTTAAGTCCTTTTCAGGCCTGATTGACCTGCCTAAGGTCAAATTTCTCTCTCTGAATCACAATTCCATTGATTCTATCCTACCCAGACAGCAGGTTCAGGCGCACATGACCACCAGACAGGTGTTACACCACAAAGTGACCTCCAGTGGCTATGGTCAACAGAACAAGGGCAGCAGAGATGGCCCAACGGAAAGCTTGGAACCACTGATGGACAGCCTGGAGGTGCTACATTTGAGTCACAATGGCATCTCCAATATGGCCAAGCTGCAGCTCAGCAGGTTCAAGAGTCTCAAATCACTCTTTCTTCAAAGTAACGACATCAGCCAGGTGGAAGGCTTGGAGGGGTTGCGAAACCTCAGGGAGCTGGCGCTGGACAGGAACCGTATCAAGGCCTTCAGTCATAACTCCTTCATAGGCCAAACAGCACTGGTGGAGTTGCGCCTGGCAGAGAACCGCATTCGAGAGTTAAATCATTTGGATCCGATGGTTAAACTCTGTCGCCTGTTCCTTGACAAGAACAGCCTAAGAGATGTTACAGAACTTGACAAGCTAGAAGTCCTTCCCTCGCTGACTGAACTCTCTCTTATTGACAATCTGGTTAGCAGACGCTCCATACACAGAATTGTGCTAGTGCAGCGTCTCTCCAAACTGCAGATCCTGGATGGAGTAATTGTCACCCACGAAGAGAGGGCTGGGGCTGAACTCCTCAATACGGACACACTGTGCCCATCAGCCTCTATGCCTACACTATCTCCGCCCGGAAATGTGTCTCTAAAGATGACGAGCCTGAGTGGGGGACAGCAGAAGGGTATGTCAGAGGATAGAACCCAAAAGCAGATGACAAAGTTCAAACTCTTAAAGTCACCAACCAGATCCAAATTAAAAAGACAATTCCAGATTCAAATGTTAGGGCAAGAGGGTCCGAAATAGGCGACTCGGGCTTGCAAGCTAACAAAAGAAACAAAAATATAACACCTAGGTAAGTAGAATGAACTGTGAGTTGCACGGCGATTAATTGGTGCGGTTTGAATTATCATGAAACACTCCACTATGTGTTGTTTTCGAGGGGCACTAGCCCCACCTGTATACAGCTTTAATGTTTAATTGTTTTTCAACTATATTTGTTTTAAAAATGTCTTTGATAAAGAACAGAAATGTTCTCTCTTAAACTAATATTATCACCCGTCGCTAACACAAATATTATATTGTAATTGATATTTAAACCTAGAGCGCCCCTGACTTTACACAGGTGTGATTTTTTTTTCTTCCCCTAAATGTACTCACACTGGACTTAGTGTTTTCTTGTTTTCGCGGTTTTCAGTCACTTTCCCGTCTGTGCATACAATTAAGTTAAGGTAAGTCTGTGAACTTGTTTAGATGAATACAATATTTTACACTATATACAATATTATAATTATAAATTTTACATTGTTGCGAACTTAGTGAGCGAGATTACTATGTAAGCCAGGCAGAAATGTCTGTGTGTGCGTGTGTGTTTGTGTGCGTCACACTTCATATTTGGGTATCCCCGATATGGGAAGCAACAGCGTTCGCTTCCCACTCACCAGTAATATGAGTTCTAAATGGCTATAGCTGCATTCCTCTATCATTATTTATTAGTGGGGTTGCCAAGGGGAACCCCACTACTGTTAATTTAATGGCTGTAAACTTTTTCTAATATTTATTTTGTAAACTTCCAGCCACTGAGAAACCACTGTTCTAGATGATGTAACTAAAGCATGTTTCAAAATTATGTATGTATCGGCTGAGAATGTGTATGTTGCTCTACTCCACAGGGTTTAATGAATGAAGCTAGAAAACCTAGACAGCGGTGGAGAACTTTAGGACTCGGAGCAGCAGTCGTACCACAAGTTGCAGATTACAATGTCAACAGGGCAACCCCACATTGCAATTTGCAACTGCAAAATTGCATTCATTCTAGTTATGTATTTGTTATTGTGTTTGTATCATGGGCGTATTCTCCTTTAGCCATTTTCAATGGTGTTTTGAATAGTTGAAGTGTATCAATGTAGTTCTCTACCTGTTTACCTGTCGTATCACAAGTATTATTTTCGCCAACAGCAACAAGATAGGATCCTTAATGAGCATTGCAGCTGCTCCAGTGCACAGAATGTGCTCATGATATGATTGGACATCATGTTATTTACATCATCAGATGTCACCATTGTGATGAAAGGCATCATTTTTTGGGGATCGCTGCCTCTAGGAGTGTACAGGAGGTGGATACAGTCCGCTCACTTCTCTCTGTGTTTGTCCCTCACTTCTAAAAGTCCCACTACAAAACACTGGCTGTCTCTACTATATGAGTTCCATTATCATAACTGTTTGTTTTTCTTATACATGACCTAACCAATGATGGTCAAGACACTTTTATTTTATTGTCACATGGTGGAGAGTATGTTTTACCCCCCGTCCGTCCGCCGTGCACAGCCCAGGCCGCACCCAAGTGGCGGGTTTGGGTGATGTCATCATATTAGCTTGCTCCACTCACGTACAAGTAGGCCATGGCCTACTTGTTCGCTCCGCTCACGTACGCTCACTCTGATGTCATCAGAGCCACAACTGACCTGGCCTGGTGGAGACCTGTGCCACGAAGGGGCACTGATCTAGTTATTACTTGTTACTTGCGTGAGCGTAGCGGGCACAAGTCAAGTGAACGGTGCACAGCCGTCAACCGTCCCTCAAAGTACTCCAATTGGCTGATTTAGGTGATGACGTAATGGTGACGTAATTAAGAGATAAGTATAATCATGAGTATTATTAGTCATGATTATCTACTGGAGGTGTAGGGGTACTTACATCTCCAGTAGAGGTGTAAGTACCTCTACTGTACTGTACTGATCTAGTTATTGAGTATCGCTGTCTCTACTGTGCTTTAGTCTTAATTAAAGTTAAAGATCCACTTTAGCCATCTTAATAGCTCTTTTGAGTTGATTGGAACCATTTGTGTTGAAGTGTAAATATAAACGGAACGCTACATCATGCTACAAAAACACCTGTCCTGTGACTGATATTCTCCTAACACATAAGGGGCCTCTGTATTTTCAATTGATTTTTTTATTTATCTTATTTATTTTTGAGGAGTGCTAGCTCCTACATGGAGTGCAAGCTCCTACATGCACAGCTTTGAACGATCATTTGCTGAGCATGGAAATGTGATCCCCTTACCCCTTGCATCACACAAGTGATTTTCTTTCTTTAATTTGTTGCTATTATTATTTTTAAGGGGCGCTGTCTCCTCTACAAGTTTAATTAAGTTTGTTATATTCAGGTTTAATGTTTGTTTTTCAACAATGTTTGTTTAAAATTGACATTGACAATGGCATTGACAATGAAGAGAAATTAGCCTCCACACCTGTAGAATTCCCAGACTCCGCCTGAACCAGTTGATTACGTGTCTATTTCGCTGATGGTCATAAAGTATGATTAAAATATGCATATTTTTGTAATGTGTAATTAATAGTAGGCCTACATTGTGGTTTCGAATGAATATCAAAAGAGTTAAAATACGAATCTATCATTTTAATATTGAAAATTGTAGCAGCCTAATATGGAGAAAAACTTATATGTGCTTGTCCTGTACTTGGTGACTGATCTAAGATCCTAGGTCCCATAGATCAGAAGTCCCATTAGTCACCGGTAAAGCTAGACTTCTGCCTATATATATATATATATATATATATATATATATACACACAATATGTATATATATATATACCTTAATTTTATTTTTATTTATTACACACAGCTGTATCTAACCTGCCTTCTGAAAGTTCTGATCAATGACTTAAAACAAATTTAATTTCAATGCAAAACAACAGAAGACAACTTCTTCTTTTGGAGAAGGATTCGCCGCCAAGATGTTGAATGAACTGCATTCAACGAATGCACCTGTGCAAATTGCCATTGTCAGGCATCCATGGTGACAGTTTGTTATGTGGAAGATATCTGACTTTATATATCTATTATATAATGTCTCGTATAAACTTTTACATGTCAAAGTTAACCCGATGACGACTGAGAGCCACGGTGGGAGTTTGAGTGACGGCAAGTTCGAGATAAGTAGACACAGCATGCAAGAACCTTTTGCATCCTGTCTATACGGCACATTGAGGTCCCCAGAGTGGGTTGGGCTAGAGCCCACAATTTTACACAGCTTCATTCAAGTCTAATGAGCAGAGAGTCCCTTGTGGGATTACGGCATTCTTGGACAAGGGCATCTCCATGGCTCCCATAACCCCAATACAGTCTACAGGGACAGGTGCTCCTTTGCCACAGACCACAAGTTGCAATCTCCTCCAGCCCACATTACCACACGCCACAACATCTCTAGACATCAGCATCTACATGTCCTCTGGGGTAATGGATAGGAAGAACGAGGAGGTGCTTTTGATGCCAACCTTCCTTAACTCGAATGGATGTGCTCAGTCGGTCATCCTTGCCAAACATCCAGACGAGGTCAGACATGAGAACACCCCTGGAGGAGCATACGAGCTTGCAGAGGTCATCTCAGTCACAGACAGAGAAAGTGACTGGTCACAGATGATAGTGAATGCCAGCCAGAGCAATGAAAGCATTGTCACCATCACCACCGACCAGATCCCCAAACTACCGGTTGGACCGCTGAGGTCCCTGAATGAGACCTCCTTTACTATCCTTTACCAGGTAGTGTTTCCGTTCCTCTTGTCAGGGTTTGGGACCGTGGCAGCAGGTTGTGTCCTAGACATCGTTCAGCACTGGAAGGTGTTTAAAGATGTGACTTATATCTTCATTCTGGTTCCAGGGCTAATGGGGCTTAAAGGTGATTTGGAGATGACACTGGCTGCAAGACTCTCAACAGCAGCTAACATTGGTCTGATGGACATGCCATGGAGAATCATAGGCAACTTGGCCCTCATCCAGGTCCAGGCCACTGTTTGTGGTTTTGTTGCCGGAATAGTTGCAATTATTATAGGCTCCATCTCAGAGCAACAGTTCAGGCTGGAGCATGCAGTTCTGCTGTGTTCGTCCAGCGTGGCCACTGCATTCATAGCCTCCCTACTGCTGGGGCTGATGATGACTGGTGTGATCATGGCATCCATGAAGGCGGGGATCAACCCTGACAATGTGACCACACCCCTGGCTTCCAGCCTGGGAGACCTCATTACCGTTTCTCTGCTGGCAACCATCTCAAATGGACTGTACACAAAGCTGGAGAACAATTACTATGCCAACCCGTTAGTTTGTGCAGTGTTTGTGGCATTATGTCCATTGTGGGTGCTCATCGCAAGGGGTGTCCCCTCTACTAGGGAGGTGCTTTACTCAGGCTGGAAGCCTGTCATCATTGCCATGTTCATCAGCAGCATTGGTGGTCTCATCTTAGAGAAGACCATCTCCGATCAGAACTTTGATGGTATGGCTGTCTTCACTCCGGTCATCAACGGGGTGGGAGGAAACCTAGTCGCAGTCCAAGCCAGTAGAATATCCACCTATCTACACATGAACGGCCCTAATGCCAGGAGTTGCCCCACACCTTGTAACACCTTCTTCAGTCCCATGTTGAATTCTCGCTCGGCCCGTATTCTCCTTCTCCTTGTTGCCCCGGGACATCTGGTCTTCCTCTACACCATCACCGGTCTGAAGGGAGGTAACCCGACGTTCGCCTTTGTTGCCTCCTACTTAACTGCTGCCCTTTTGCAGGTGATGATCCTACTCTACCTGGCCAACTGGATGGTCAACTGGCATTGGGGTCGTGGGACAGACCCTGACAGCTACTCCATCCCCTACCTGACAGCCATTGGGGACCTGTTGGGGACAGGCCTGCTAGCACTGAGCTTTCTAATTCTGTGGCTTATTGGGGAGACTGAACACACACAAATGACCTGAATGACACAACCTCTGTGTAACCTTGGTGTATCCAACCGGTAAATGCTATTGTCGGAGCATTCTGGCAGATGAGGTTCACGATTGATACAAAACGAGATTGCTGATTTTTTTCCCTTCAGCGATTCTAGGTTTCTTAGTGCATATGCACTAACTGTTCACTTCGGAGACAGCATAATAGCAGTAGGGCAACTGTGTACTGCTAGCTACAGTATAATAACTTGCCATTACCATCATGTGGTTTGACTTCCATGATCTACAGAGGGTTAGCAGACAGCTGAACTACCACATTTTCTTGAGACTACAGAAGTAGTAGTAAGTAGCTGTGATGTAGCTTGATGTACAAGTACACCCTCTGGACATGACACTGTCGTAGAGCTGCCAGCTCAGTGATCTTGTGGTTGGAGTGTCTGCCCTGGGGCCCTAACTCTGGCCAAGTCATACCAGATTCCAAAAAATGTGAGCCAGTCCCTAATCGTTTGTCACTCAACATCAAGGGCTGGATATGTGTACTATAAGCTGCAATAATATATAAATCTTGAATCTTAAAACAGATATTCTCCTACTCTATGTAATGCTTTTTGTAAAGACGTTGTTTCCGCCTATTACTGTGCACAGATTGTTGCCGCATGTGTGAATGAAGTAAGTGGTTTTGCAAACACTGGTGAAGATGGTTTGGTAATTGCACAAGCAGAAACATTGATTTAAAACTACAAATGCACTCTGTCTAGTTGCCAACTTGTGTTTTTCTCACAAGTACTGTGACTAGCTAATCCAGGAGGGGCGAAATCAATTTGCGACCACGGTCGCGACTAATATGTTATTTTCCAACTTCCATGAAATCATTTTGCGACCATGTCTCAGCTAATGTCTATTACAATTTCTGTTCTAAATCCTTTAGACCCATTTTTGACCTCAAACTAACCTTGAAAAATACCTTAGTCACCATTATCAGTTAACAAGGGAACACCAGTTATTCTCCCACAAAGATATAGGCTACTCTTGAATATTGCAACTCTATGAAAGTCTTGTTTATCCTTTTGTAAAGACGTTTCTGCCTACATTAGATGTGCACAGAATGTTCCATACAAGTATTGCTAGTAACTAACTATTACAAGTCTATTACAACTGCTGTTCTAAATCCTTTTGACCCATTATTGACCTTTTAATAATCTTTACAAATACATAATGTCAACATCAACAGTTAACAAGAGACCACCATTCTTAACTATCTTAGTGATATCTGCAAGAATGGTGGCCCCATTAGCCAGTGTACAACACCGACATGCATACTATGCATACACAGACTAAAGGGCGCTCTGCTCTGCTAATATGATGAATTACGGCATTAATTCTCAAAGAAAACAACTTCTCAGAGTACCTCTGTTGGATTTAGGGAAAAAGGACCAATGCAATATGCATCGGTCAATAAAACAGGAATTTATTCCTGTTTTTTCAATAAAACAGGAATTTATTAAAACTATCAACCTCTATCTCACTACTACTAATCCATCCAAGCTGTTTTTCTTTTCAATGGAAAACAGAACAGTTGGAATGCAAAGTCGCTGAAAACTGCATATATTACATTAGGGACCATGGCGATGGTTTGCGTTGTGTGTTGTATTGTTTATAAGATGATGTATAGACTTTAGACCCCATCTTAATCGCATAATAATGACCAAAAGTGTAAGCAAGGAAGAGGTAGGGAAAGCAGGGCAGAATACTGCTTTGCATCTTCACACTCGTAATTTTCGTGCCAGTACATTTGAACATATGTTTCTCGTCAGCTCTTATTTATCCTTTTTATCAGGAGTAGTGTGTGTCATTAATACAACACGCCAGGGGTGTTTAGGGGTTAAGTGTCTTGCCCTGTGCAGACTCTTCAGGCCATTAGTTCCTGTCAACCACTGCCCTGCTCCTTCCCCCTATCAGTGTTGCCACGTCTGCTGATTATAAGTAACCTTGGGCTTTACGTTATAGATTAATAATAAGCACAACCTCTTTAGACATCGGCATTGATATGTGCCCGGGGGAAGTGGATGGGGCACATGAGACTCATGTGCTTCTGGCAGTTCACCCGGTCATCCATGCTGAGCACCTAGAAGAGGACACCTTTACGGACAGAGTAAGTGATATCAATGACAATTCGACCGAGATAGCGGTAAATGCAGGTTTAAGTAATGAGAGTGAAGACACCCATGCCGCTGACCGGAGCGCTGAACCTCCGGTATCCAATGAGACCTGCTATACCATCCTTTACCAAGTAGCAGTTCCATTCTTGCTTGCCGGCTTTGGGACTATGGCAGCAGGGATAGTATTAGACATTGTTCAGCACTGGAAGGTGTTTACAGATGTGACATACATCTTCATTCTGGTTCCAGGGCTAATGGGGCTTAAAGGTGATTTGGAGATGACACTGGCCGCAAGACTCTCAACAGCTGCCAACATTGGTCTGATGGACATGCCTCAGGACATGTGGAAGAGAATCATAGGCAACTTGGCCCTCATCCAGGTCCAGGCCACTGTCTGTGGTTTTGTTGCCGCTATAGCTGCAGTTATTATAGGCTCCATCTCAGAGCAACAGTTCAGGCTGGGTCATGCAGTTCTGCTGTGTGCGTCCAGTGTGGCCACTGCATCCATAGCTTCCCTGTTGTTAGGGCTGATGATGATTGGTGTGATTATTGCTTCGAGGAAGGTGGGGATCAACCCTGACAATGTGACCACACCCCTGGCTTCTAGCCTGGGAGACCTCATTACAGTTTCTCTGCTGGCAAGCATCTCAGATGGACTATATATACAACTTGAGAACAATTACTATGCCAACCCGTTAGTTTGTGCAGTGTTTGTGGCATTATGTCCATTGGGGGTGCTCATCGCAAGGGGTGTCCCCTCTACTAGGGAGGTGCTTTACTCAGGCTGGAAGCCTGTCATCATTGCCATGTTCATCAGCAGCATTGGCGGTCTCATCTTAGAGAAGACCATCTCCGATCAGAACTTTGATGGTATGGCTGTCTTCACTCCGGTCATCAACGGGGTGGGAGGAAACCTAGTCGCAATCCAAGCCAGTAGAATCTCCACCTATCTGCACATGAACTCTCTTCCGATGGGGGTCCCAAACCCTAATGCCGGGAGGTGCCCGACACCTTGCACCACCTTTTTCAGTCCCATGTTGAATTCACGTTCGGCCCGTGTACTCCTTTTCCTTGTTGCCCCAGGACACCTGGTCTTCCTCTTCACCATCAACGGTCTGAGGGGAGGTAACTCAACTTGCATCTTCGTTGTCTTCTACATAACTGCTGCACTTCTGCAGGTGATGATCCTGCTCTATCTGGCTGACTGGTTGGTCAACTGGAATTGGGGTCATGGAACAGACCCTGACAGCTCCTCAATCCCCTACCTGACAGCCATTGGGGACCTGCTGGGAACGGGCTTTCTGGCATTGTGCTTTCTGATCCTGTGGCTTATTGGGGAGACGACTGAACACACACAAACAGGGATAACCCCTCATGTAATGCTCAAGTTATATGGTGCCTAATTCTTTGCTGTGCCATTGTAACTGTATGTGTCACAAGGTATGTATGTGTGTCACCATGTAATCCCAGGGTTTTCAGTTACTTTTCCCCTTAGCTTTCGCAAACAAAGCTAATGGAAAATGACCTAGATTCTAGAATATGAAGGGCAAGTTACTGAACACATTCAATGCAAAGGACAATACTGTATATCAGCGTTAATCAGATCAGCATGATTCACATCTTCATTGTCGTCTGCCCGTACACACGTCCGTCCGTGCACGCGTCTGTTGTTACGACCATGCTGTTACCACCATGCTGTTACGTCACCGTGCGGGTGATGGTGGTGACCCGTCCGTCTGTTCACACATCTTGTTCTGAACATGGATTTGTCTGTCCACACGCCTGTTACATCAGCATGGTGGTGATTACGTTTACAGGGTGGAATGTGCACATGTTCAAACCCAACCCCGGACGGTGGAGACCTGTGCCGATTAAATGCTATCTTTTTAAATGCTATCTTTTTTCTTAAATATTTATTTGTGTACACTCAATCAAGACTTCTTTGTAGTATCCCCAACCTCATCCTCTCCATCTAATAAGTATAAATGTACTGAATCTCAATGTGCATGCAGTGCCCCTCTTTCACAAACTAACCTTCACGTCTTTCATGACATCCATAAATCTTGTCTTTGGTCTTCATCTAGGCTGAATGCCCTCCACACCTCCACATGCTTCTATTGATATACTTACTATGCTGTACCTTGAACATGTCCAAACCATCTCAATCTGGCCTCTATGGCATTATTTCCCAAACATCTTGCTCATGGTGCAGTCCCTCTGTTGTACTCTAATCTCTGATCCTGTCCACCTCAACATTTTGCTTCCACCGTCTTGTACACCTTCCCTTTCATTCTTGCTGATACTTTCCTATCACACATCAAACCTGACTTTTCTCTCAATTTTAACATGCTTCCACTCATCTAAACACACCAACGGTATTAGCGTTATGCACACATGCAAGTCAAATTGAGTTGCATGGTGACCCTTTGGTATGAAAAGGGCTTATGTTGACCTTTTTAGTGTACAGTGAATTACAGTACATGCATTCAATCGCTTGGGACATGTGCGTCAAGGGACGCCAACGTGCCTTATCACACCGCAGAAATAACGCTTAAATGGTCTTGACCTTGACCTAATCACTTTATAGAGCACTTACAGCCACCACAAAGCTTCTATAATTTATTACTTGCGTGAGTGGAGCAGGCACAAGTAAGGCGATGGGTGCGCAATGCAGTTTGGTGTTTAGTGGTTGGCGGTCCCTCAGGGTACTCCAATTGGCCGGTTTATGTGATGGCATAATACTGACGTGAGTAAAAGACCTTTATAGCTAATGTCAGGAGTATTAGTCCGCTCCACTCTCGCCACAAGTAAGCCATGGCCAACTGGATTGCAACGTGCCCTCTACCGAATGCTAATCTAGTTTCCAACTGCTGTCAGTTACAAATATGTCTTTAAATCAAGGAAGCAATGCACAAGCCCAATTCGTTTGCATCTTGATCAACACTGACGAATGCCATACGAATGCCAAAATGGATTTGTTGTTTTACTGCCTGCTTTGCAACTAAATACCTTAGAGGACAGTTCCATTAGTGCTTCTCTTGTTTTTAAAGCACTACCATTAACTGTGTTTAGGACCATCAAGGACATCTGTGATAGAACTCAGAGTTGTTAGGCATGCCCGGCAACTGTTTGTGTTGTGTTTGACGTCAGACAGATATCTAAACCTATAAAAGAGGTCACAATGTATTACACTAACTCTGTCTGTAACGTCTGAAGTGACAATAATCTGTTCCAACATGGATAACTTTGTAATATGGTACAGCAGTATGCGGCACAGGGCAAACTTGACGTGCTCAATGGTATATCAGAAAGCACATGGATATACTACAAAAAACACCCATCCTCCCTAAATGACGTGATGGGGGTCCTGGACATGAAGGCGCACTCCATGGGGGTGCTGGCTGTTCTAGCTACAAAGTTCTCCATGCCGAACATCCCTGATTTTGAGACGCTCCTCCCAAGGTCCAACATTTCATGAGTACATGTAGTGAGGCGCAAATCAGAGAGGCACCAGACATATTTGCTAGCCTCTGCCATAAATTGACTGTCAACCTTGTGGAACGTAAACAGCCGTTGCGGGGGATAGCCATAATAAAACAGGCAATAATTAAAATGCAGGAGAAGCCAAGCCAACTTACCTCAGTTCATACAGACCTGTGTACCCTGTGCTTGAAAGCAAAGTGTTACAAGCGGCCCTGCCCATACTGGACCAGGATTGATGATATGGATATAACAAGGAGAAGGGAATGTACGATGGCAAGGACTTTCTACGTTACTACAACTCCGGAGGCATGATTTATGTTGCCTTGAAAAACTATGAAAGAGCACTGTATTTTTATGAGCAGGCAATAACCATTCCAGCCCATAATATGGTTCACCAAAGCATGACTGATTCTTATAAAAGGTACATCTTGGTGTCACTCATACTCAATGGCAAAGTGCAGTTGCTGCCCAAATACACTGCGGCGGTCATAGGGAGGATCAAGAATGCTTGCAGTGCTTATCACGACTTGGCCCAGGTGTATACCAGCAACAACCAGGCTGAGCTTCGCAGCGTGGTCAACAAACACAATGACACGTTCAAGCGAGACACCACCATGGACCTGGTCAATCAGTGCCTCTACTCCTTCAATAAGAAGAACATCCAGAGGCTAACCAAAACTTTCATGACGCTCTCCTTGCAAGATATGGCGAGTCGAGTGCAGCTGTCGGGCCCACAGGAAGCTGAGAAATACGTCTTGAACATGATTGAAGACGGTGAGATCTATGCCACCATCAACAAAAAGGATGGTATGGTCTGCTTCCTTGACAGCCCCGAAAAGTACAACAACCCCGCAATGCTCCACAAAATCGACCAAGAGATGATGCAGTGCAAAGAGCTGGATGAGATACTAAAGCAAATGGATCAGCAGATCACAACGAACGAAATATTTGTGCGAAAGAGTATGGGGAATCAGGAGGAAGATTGGACCAAATGAGCGATTGTTATTTGACATGTTTTTGGCGGTCCGTAGCAAGACATCAAGTTGCTACTTGAGAGGCACAGAGGTAGGAAGATAGAATTTCACCAGCCATTTCCTAGGTAAAAATCTGCATTTTTTTTTCAACTCTTTTTTTAATGCCATACCTCGGACAGATCAGTCTGCAACAATGGCCAAATATAGAGTCATGCATCAGATCAGTCATGGATCACAGAGGTCACAAAGTGGCTGCATGGAGTCTGAGAACCACATGGTGACACTTAAAGCCACATCATCATTCGACATCAGGTGGTCTGGCTTCCTAGGAGGTTCCAATCTTGCAAATTGCAAGATTCTATTTTAATTGATATTCATGAAGGGATATTATATTCTAATTTAAAATATAATTTTACAGTGAGCAATGAATGTGTATAAAAAGGGGATTACATACTCTGAAACCTGCCAAGATTTGGAATCATACTTTGCATATACGTCATAGACAACTGATGTCACAGCCTGGACATGTGAAGTCTGAGATCTAAATCGGAGACATGCCATTTGCATGGGCTACTTTTTTTTTCAACTTAGCTATGTAGGACATCTATTAAAGTCTGTCTAAAAAAATCTGTCTAAAGTCTGTTTAGTGCCAAACTAAGACCACACATTTTTTTTCTCTTTAAAGAAAATATATTAACAATATTTCACTACATTCCACATCCACATCCCCACTATTCTCAGGATTTGAAATGCTAAAACATCAACTTTAATACTAATGAGAAAGGCTCAATAAGGTCAAAAGATCAGCTTGATAAACCTACTGGGAATTATCCGTTGATAACATTCCAAGTGGGTGTTGAGGTTAAGGCATTAATGAACCAAAACTAGATCAGTACTCGGTAGAGTGCAAACTTAAACGTTGCGCACAAGTAGGCCATGGCGTACTTGTGCGTGAGCGGAGCGAGCTAATAATCATGACTTTAGCTATAAAGGTCTTTTGCTTACATGGATCTCGCTGTTATTCAATTCCAAGACTTTTGATATAATGTTCACACAAGCCATACAGTGTTCGTCGCACCCCTCAGAGTTACTGTTGCTTTGAAGTAATATACATCTGTGAACATGTAGGTATTTTTTTTTTAAGTAAAGTGTACGTACACTACACATAGAGGTGGATAGCAGCCATAAATGTTTTTGTGTTGTTCAGTCATATCTCACACTCTGGGGTTCGGGTCAGGCCAGTTGGTGCAGTAATACCATCCCATATGAAACTTTGTATACGAACTCTGTGGCACCTTTCATACAGGCCACTTTACAAGAAAAATACTAAGTATCTAATATCAGTTTTGCATGTGAAATGTATAAATTCCAAAATTATTTATGTTTCACTGCACAAAAAATACTTCTGAATGTCATATATGTTTCTGAATGTCATATATACTTTTTTGAATGTCATATATAATTCTTAAAGTACAACATTGTATGTTTTATACAGTATATGTCATATATAATTATAAAAGGTACAAAATGATGTTTTATATATGTTTCACTTTACAAAAAAATACTATGGATCTCATATTAACTTTATTCTCTTATATGAAAGGCACCACCTTCAAGAGTTCCCAATATTTTCCATATGGGATGATCAGTTCACCAGTTACTAGTGGCTGTGGGCACGTGCCAAATCTGGAAAGGAACATTAGCATCTGAATCGGAATTTTGTCAACAATATACAGAAGCATAAAGAGAAGCATAATGTAGGCCTATACTCTTTAAAAAGACTGTGTTTACACCATTGTTACTTTTCACCGTCAGTGGACCGACAACATGCATGGCCAAAATTGTTTTTTTGATTCTGTGGGCTGGTGTTGGCAAGGGAATCCTAGTAGTTTCTCTGGGACTAAACAGTTTCCCTGTACTCCATTAATGATGACTTTATTGCAAATTACTTTGGATTCTAATGTTAATCTAAATCTTACGCTAAATAGATCCAAATCGCATATGACTGAAAGAATAGCCGATAGCGACATGCTTTGACATGGTTCCTTGTCATTTCAACTCTGCATGTGTTTGTGATGATTTCATGAGTAAACTATACACATAGATAGATGGTTCATTTTTTTATTTTCAAATATAACACAGATTCGTAAAGTCTGCAAATACAACAAGTGTGACCAGGTGTCAGAATTACAAATCAATCAATTTGTAAGTTGTTTTAGACCTTAGCTTCCTCCTTGGGAAATAAATGTTGCTTTCTTTTTGGGCACCATTTGAACATCAATTAATTACATAGGCATTTCAATTAGTACCTGAATGGACTTAGATTAGTAGTTCACAAAGATGCATTACTGGTACCATTTTTTTTTATTTTCAAATATAACACAGATTTGTAAAGTCTGCAAATACAACAATTGTGACTAGGTGTCAGAATTACAAATCAATCAATTTGTAAGTTGTTTTAGACCTTAGCTTCCTCCTTGGGGAATAAATGCTGCTTTCTTTTTGGGCACCATTTGAACATCAATTAATTACATAGGCATTTCAATTAATACCTGAGTGGACTTAGATTAGTAGTTCACAAAGATGCATTACTGGTACTTCCAGTGGATGAAAGGTTACTCAAGCTGAAGTGACAGATTTTTGTGATATGCATCACTGTCACATGAGTGAAATCAATGAGGCTCTGCTTGGAAATCCCGGTGATGTAGCTCAGTGCTCCCACCACCTGTCATGTAGAAAACAAACAGTACGTTTTGCAGAGTTGCCATGTATACTTAGTTATTATAAGCAACATTGTGCTTGTTTTCAGAAACATGGTAGTTATTTATTTGCTTATTGATATAAGGCGTGACTCGTGTGAAGTCAAAAGGTCATTGAAATGGTTATGGACCAGCTATGAGCATGAATGCCTTTGTTAGGAGTTATGGCAATCCACCTATCAGGTTTGCAGATAAACACAACTGCTGGTCACTCACAATGATTGATTATTTGCAGCACTATTATCCACACCACACACTTAACTGTGTTGTTCATTCCACAATTGCACAATCCGTGCAAGTTATACCTTGTAAAAGGGTCAGCAAAAACAATGATGGAAAAATATTCAACCAAAGTTTCCAAGGGGTTTATTTGAGAAAAATAGATTAATAAATGAATGTAAAATGGTTTTACTGAATGTTTCACCTGGTCCCATTTGCTGATGTTGAGGATGAATGTCGCCACTGCAATTACACCAGCACCGAGAAGCATACAGTCTTTAGTCACAGGTACAAATTTCTCTCTGTTAAAAAGAATGACATTATGAAGCATATAAATAATTGAAATACAATAGGAAGACAACGATGGGTCTGTAATTTACAAATACTGTAGTAGTAGTAGTAGCAGTAAAGTCTCCCCCTAGACTGTCTGTATCGTTGAGGTGTAGGTCTTTTTGATGGTTTATAATACTTAATCCATACATTTTTGTGTGGTAGACAAAAAAACTACTAAAGCCTGATTTACATTCAATAATGGTTTTCATTACAACATGCATTTGGCCACAATTCTTTTAGGCAAGTAATATGGTCATGCGATGGAGTTAAGATTTTGCCTAAATCATCTCAACTTTGAAGCATGCAACCATTCATAAATATAAAAAGGGCATTACCTCTGCTCTCTAGATGGATTGGGACCACTGGTGGCCACTAGCAGGGATTCATAGATGGCAGTCTTCTCTAGGCAAGTGAACTTGAGAACATGGCAGCATAGTCGATGCAAACGTTCCACAGGGATTGATGGCTCATTGTGTCCTATGAAAGTAAGTGTTTCCTTATCAATGTGACTATGGTATGATTATTATTATCATTTCCCCACAGGGAGATCAGACATTTGCCTTGCCCGTCGTCATCACATGCTGTAGTAAATAATGTCATATTTATCGCATATGGTGCCAACAGGCCAAGGACCTCAATTCTCGTTTATTATTTTATTCTGTCAAAAACAAATGAATGATTGGCAATCTCAATTTGTGACCACAAACTCCAAGAATTGTATGTTAAACTTTGCTGAGTGCTGACACTCAGCAAAGCAGAGTGAAAGAGTTAATGCTTACTCAGCTTATTACCGTACAATCTCGCTGACTAGAGAGTGTCTCCTAGTACTAAATGCCTGAAATATCATTAGAAGATGGAGATGGATGTGCAACGTAGATGGAGTTAGACAACAGATATTATGCACTCTTGGTGGCAGACAACATGTTACTTAATTATTATTATTATTATTACCCTTATATTATACTCTACTGGCAAAGCCTTTGCTGGATGCACCTAGTTTCGCTTATCACATAAGACAAATAGTCATATCCCCCTAACACAATGTCAATGAGACAAATTCATTTGTCAAGACATAATAGCTTACCAAGCACATCCAAAAGAGTTTCCACATATGTCAGAGCACTTGGGACATTTAAATTGAATTTGAGTGTTTTCAAGATCATCAATTCTGACTGCAGAAGGGCTTGCTTGGAGACGGTATGGCCCATCAAGAGTAGAAACCCCGCCCCAATATTGAGGTCAATAATCTGGACAAAGAGAAAATGTCATCTTAGAACTCAAAACCTGGTACAGATGTACAAGACCTTGGTAGACGGTGGACACGTCACAATAACTTACATTAGTGTGCAAATACAGTTTACTTGCAATCTGTACACAAGAGAAGGTCCTCAATATGAATTCATTCCTCAGCTTTTCAAAAACAACCTCCTCGTGGTTTACTGGCTGATCTGCAGCAGCTGCTTGAGTAGTGAGCAAATCTTCAATGTGCTTGATCATGAACCTGTAGGGGCAGTGGTTTGGATGAAGGCAAATAGTATGATAGAATAGGAGAATCGAAACAACATTGTTGATCATTTTCATCTTACCTGTCATGTATTTCAATGGCATGGTATCCAACCATGGGATCAAGTTTCAACTGCTCTGTCATCAGGAAGATGACTTCTGGGAGGCACAGTTGGGAAGAGAATCAGATGTCCATACAGTAGTCATGTACATACTAACTGCATTGAATGTATCTGTATGTCACGTAATTTCATGCCTAAATTATCTTCTATGTCAATTTACACTAATGATAATAATAGCATTTCAAATCATCTTGTTAATGTAAAAGCCAGTTTACTCCACATGTGTAAATGTACTTAAATACCTATACTTAAAACATCAAATTTGTATATTAATAGAATTGTTTGGTTCTCAATTATATGGACTCTAGGAACCTCCAGTCATTGGGCCACGCTTTGAGGAGTAGGCTAAAGGTGCACCAGCTGAACCAAATGGGAAGTGTAACTTGAGAGTTTAGTTCAATGTGTTCACTGCAACCAAAAGTAACTTCTTAAAGGGGAATTCCACCCATTCTCAACATTCTTTCTGAGAGTGTACAAATGCAACCAAATGAACCCGTTAGGGTTCATTTGGTTGCATTTGTACACTCTCAGAAAAAGAAGCATCTAAAGAAATCCATTAACATGGTGAAAATACATCTTGATGATGTCATCAAGATGTTTCACCATGTTAGTGGTTTTCTTCAGACCTCCATTTCTTGGGAACACAGAATGTCAACCCAGCACCTCTATGGGTGTTGGGTGATGATATAATAGAATGTTGAAAATGGGTGGAGTTCCCCTTTAATTTAACCTCCTGACTCATTTGGTTCGCCATCAACTCACCAACCGCCTTGGGGTTGTCTTTAAAAGCACCGTTGCATTTTACCAGGCTGCTGAGGGTGTCTTTGTTTTGCTTGTTAAGACCCGCGAGGACGTCCGACAACATCTCACAAGATGTTTCACCAAACTTCACCCCTGGCCGTTGGGAACTCAGAGATGACTCCCTTTTCACTGGGTGAGCCATTACGTTGCAGTCACACCTATATGCCTACTTACATTTGCGTTTGTGTTTACTAATAAAGCTCTGGTCTGGTCAAAACCAATCACTCCAAATTAACGTTAAAGGTTAAGAAAATAATAATAGTGAGGGAACAACGGAATTTGTGTCTATTATCCAAATGAACAGTTTCCAAAAGATGGCGCTGTTGTACTTCAACGAGGGAATCATTTGGACGTTGCACCTGTTTGCCTCCCATTGTAGAACGTCCGAGCGACCAGTGTATGACACTACTTAGAGCAGCACTACTTCTCAAGGGGCAAATGAGATACCTCAAACATTGTGCCGGGCCAAGACTAAAGGCTGAACTAAAGTCTGCGTAATATTAATTTAATTTCAAGATAAAAGTAGTAAGTAATAATAATAATTAAAAAAAAAAAGTAGTAAGTTAGTAAGTAGTAATACCAGCCATTTTGACACCAGGGCCCTCTATTTATTCAGTATTTGAGCCACAGAGGACCACCATTTGATGACATTTTAGCCCCACAGACCCCAGAACTAAAGATTTATTGTTGCTTTTGTTCACAATTCCAGGCTGGATTTCACAAACAAAACAGTCAAACATACAGATCAAATTGTCCATTAATCTACATTTTCTAGTTGTATAGACTTGGGCTAATTCACATGATGAATATTTTAACTCTTGAGAGTGTAAACATGAAACCGCAGGTCCATTTGGTTTCATTTTTACACTCTCAATGATTACATCTGATTACAACTTTCCATTACTGGAACTCTCTCAAGAACCACTGGTGGTCCCTGGACCACTGGTTGAAAACCATGGTAGGCCTACCCTTTCACGGGCCGGTCAGAGTCAGCCAAAGGACCGCATTTGCCCCCCGGGCCACATAATGCCCAGGTATGACACATCTTGTCACGTGACTATTCATGGGTCTCATCTGTAGTCATCCACCAAACATGTTTAGGACCTCACAGGTGAGGTCTGATTAGACTTTCAATTGGTCTGGTTAGCCTAATCAAACGTTGAATCAGCTGTGAGGTGACGTCCATGGCTGTTGGAGGACTACAGCCGAGGCGCACTTTACTTTACATTTGGGAGGGGGCAAAGGGTGATTATGACTTCATAATCAAATAGCAGATCTACAGTACAGTGCGGAATAACCCTTGCATAGCATTTTTGGGCATTTTACACAGACACAGCCCTCCTATGAAACACAGACTAATTAGCCTTTCACACTACCTCCCTCCCCAATCAGGGCCAGATAGATATTATCTACTCTGCTACTATACAATAAATGTGAACTAGAGCAATATAGAACTATATAGCCTACAATTATAGGTTTGAAATAGACCTTTTCGCAGCATTAATGTTGCCTCCTTCACAGGAGTTAGGTGTTATTAATGATGCCAATTAAGTCTTTGTTCTATTTAGTGCATCTGAGACCTTTTTACAGTAAGGCAACATCTATGGCCAACATGCACAACAATAACAGTACATCCTGACTTACATTGACCTCCATGGAACACAACATAAATCCTTAGTGCATCATGAGTAACACCTGTGAAAGAAGGAGTAACATATACACAAATAGGCCTACTTTCATCAATATAGCGGGAATGGAAAAAAGGTCTGTATGTGTTCCATCAGGGCATTGTGTGTGATTTATTACACTCATTACAAAACTGCAATGTTGCAAAATCACCCACAACTTTATCTAATTCATTGGTTCTCAACATGTGGGCCAGGATCCACCTCCCAAATGATTTGGGGACAGGTGTTTTAGGATTTAGAAGGCATTTTTCTTGGCCGCAAGTCTAAATGGGTTAATAATATGCCACATTGTTTTCTCACTCAACAGTAAACAAACCAATATTGTTTCTAGTGGTAATGAGTGATAATTTAAGAAATATTTAATACCTTTAATCAAAATCATCAATCATTGGCCATGGTTAATAAGACAAAAACAACTTTAATCATTCTCTGTTTTTAAAGACCCTAACAGGATGTCTTATACCTGCACCAGACTGTACACACTCGGTTGGCTTATGGTTGACAAACTTGCAATGGGTCTGGTCCACTAATACCAAAATGCCCATGCAGGTACAGTACTTGTCTAAAT
Source organism: Benthosema pterotum (assembly GCA_039105355.1). NCBI lineage: Eukaryota > Metazoa > Chordata > Actinopteri > Myctophiformes > Myctophidae > Benthosema > Benthosema pterotum. The sequence goes on from CM076968.1 coordinate 34,674,555, forward strand.
ACTTCCTTAAGGTCAATAAGAGGGAGTTCAACAAACCATAAAATATGGCCCCCGTAAAATATTATTCCTCCACCCACCCCTTTCTCCTCTCTTTGTATTTTTTTCTTTCCCTTTTTATTTCTGTTCGATATACAGAAGTGAATATTTGTCGTACTGTATGTCTCTAAATGTTTGGTGAAATAAGCATGGTGGCCACTATTATAATGCCTTTTTTACACTCACAGTAATCAGTCTTCTATTAAGTTGTGCTTGAAATGTACCGCAATTGTCTAAGCTGTTAATAGAAAATTCAATAAAAAAATGTAGAAACATTAAAATTCTGGCTTTTTCTTAACGAAAATGGTTCTTCGATGGTATGGCATCATTCTAAAGAACCATTTCCGGTTCTAGTTTTTCACTGTTATTTGTTATTTTCACTGTTATGTGTACTACTAGCAGGTGCATTAATTTCCCCATTCAGATCTACATGCTATATATTACTAGCTGCGGCAAAATCCATGCGTATTAGTAAAGAGGTGAAATACCATGCACCACTCTGCATGCTCAAATAGCATTGTATAATAGTGGTTCTCAAATAAGAGGTATGCAAGCTCACAGTGTGGCACACATTTTGAAAATGTATGCGATCCATTTGGCTCAGGAGGTTGTCTGGGATGGGGAAGGTCCTTGGTTCAAATCCCCCCTCCAGGCTTAGTATTGTGTCCTTGAACCAGACACTGATCCCGCATGCAACCAGTCCCTGGGCACTAATGCTATTAATAGTGCCTACTGCTCCTAAAAGTTTAGGACGGGTCACTGTACAGAGAATGCAATTTCTGTGCAAATGTATGATATAGGAGGAGCACAATGGGAACAAGTTCTATTTCCCACAGATTGATGATCCTTTTCACTTTCAAAAAACCTTGGGTCATTTCATCATCTACTAATTCTTATTTGAACACCTCAGACAGTTTTTAAGTTGCTTGATTCAGATACTTCATATTCGTTTTAACACTCCAGCTCACTGAAAAAATACAGATGTTTTTAAAGCTAAAATGAACATTGAATATCTAAATACTACATCAAGCCTGTTGTGGTTCACTGAGTGGACAGTGAAACTAAACAAATAGAAGTTTTGTTTAGTTTTTAAGTAAAATATCATTTTAATGTATACCTTGTGCTATGTTGTAATAAGTAATTCAATCAAACAAAATGACTGCAAACACGCCAACAACAACATAATGTGGTCAATTGAGAGTGAAAATCAGTTGAATTCAAACTAAGGAGCTTCTTTGGATTACATTCCAAAAAGAAGTGTCAAAAGACGTATTGTGTAAACAGAGCTATTTCACATTACTTGCAACATTATAGCCTATAGAGCCTTGACAAAGGGGTTTTGAAACAAATAGGAGCAGTCCTTTGCACTCCCTTTTGGGGACAAATATTGCAGCATTTTTTCAAATAATAAATAAATAGCACTGGTATTCCTTGCCCCCATAGGGGCAAAACACTACTATAATTGGCAAAACACTAATATGATATGAGTTGGGTTGGCAGACATACATTTTTGCAATGGGTTTGCAGTCATCAGTGATCGGTGGCCCCGTGGGTGGTTGTTTGGTGGAAAGCTTTTTAGAAATGTTGATTGTCTGGGTTAGTTGATGTTGTAATGGTGATGTAATTAAAATATCGTGATGCGTATTGTCGTATTCATACTCATGAGGTGTCGGGGTATGTGCCCTCTGCTCGCTCGCTCGCTCTGCTCGTGCAAAAGGAGGCCATGGCCTACTTATGTGCATTGTGCAATGACCAAGTTGACCTTGCAGAGGACAGTTGTAGTTACTTGCGTGGGCGGAGTGGGCGCAAGTTAAGCGATCGGTGCGTGGTGCTGCACGGTGGGCTGCCGTCGGTCATCGGTACTCCAATTGGCCCGTTTAGGTGATGACGTAATGGTGGTTACAGTTAACAAATTCACCCACAGTCTCACATTGTGCAGTAGGCTATGTGTGAAAACGGTAAATGTGTTTTTTTGTGTGCCATCTGTTTGTGCTTATTATGATTTGGTATGTGTATGTGCAATTGTTGCAACATACTGTCATTGTAGATTTTTTTGTCCTAGAGTGAGATTTATTGCCCACACAGAAACAAATTAGCATAGGCCTATAAAACAATACAGTAGAATCTCAAGCAACATCCAGGTCTCACATTGCAACAGGGTCAATGAGGCAGTTAAATTTACACCTGAGGCTGATTCTACAGAATGCTTTCTAAGTGAGTAGTTCTCACACTTTTAAGAACATTGCAAAGTCATCTTATTATACCCTTGTTTACACTTTGTTATTAGGACCACTTCTCTGAGGACCTTGTGGTAGCAATACATTGGTGATATATGAAAACAATCTATGCATTCTACAGGTTCACATTCATTTGTAAACATTTATGTGAGCCATCAAGTAGAAAAGATGCCACTGGATCATATTCTATTGATTTTTACCATAGTTGTTAGCAGAGAGACATGCATGTTTCTATTATTTAATTGAAACTTGATACCCCTTTATCTCCCCAGTGTAGTCACAGACAGACAGACAGACAGACAGACAGACAGACAGACAGACAGACAGACAGACAGACAGACAGACAGACAGACAGACAGACAGACAGACAGACACCAGTACCACCATCACTACCATTGGCATCATGCATGCACGGATGTTATTCTTGGCCAGACGATCCTATCTATCCACAACGCCCCGCCCTCCGTATACCTATAGCGGGGACGCTCATTGGCTGGAGGCGCCAGTATAAAGTTCCGCAGTGTCTCCGTTCATTTAGGTCAGTCAGTGAGTTAGAGTTGTTCTCGTTGCTTCTTCTCGCCTGTAGTTGGATCAGCATACAGTACATTTCATTCAGCACCACGGAGGAGGACAGCACCACGTGTAGCCTAGTTCATGCAGTCAGAGGAGGCAGAGATACAGCTCTGCACTGTTCGTGAGACTGACTGACTGAGGCATCATTGCTGCCATACGCGACGATCGTTCTTGACTGTTCTTTTTGGCCGTGATATTAGTACAGTTGCTGTTGCTTCTTCATAATGAAGGAAAGAAGAATTAGCCAGCCCTTTGTAGCGAGATGTAAACTAGTGCTCGTCGGGGACGTCCAATGCGGTAAAACTGCAATGTTACAAGTATTGGCAAAGGATTCCTATCCAGAGGTAGGCCTATGTTTATGTTGTATTTAATATATTTTGTACGTAGGCTATATTGCTGCAATGAACATGAAATAAACGTGACATTGTAGTCGACTGTGGGTGGAGGCGTGGAGCAGGTTGTAATTGTAAAGTTTTCAGGTAGTCTGTCATTTTCCTATAAAGCGAATAAGCTTACAAATGAGTAATGAATGGATGAATGAATGCGCCGATGCAGACAAACTAAACTGTCCATCTCATAGACTTATGTACCTACGGTGTTTGAGAACTACACAGCCTGTCTGGACATTGAGGACCAGCGTGTAGAACTCAGCCTTTGGGACACCTCAGGTAAGGATCATTCATACTCGATCTCCTGGTCCAGCGGTTACCAAACTTGTTCATGTGAGTTACAGTTGACAGTAGACTATTATCGAGCCAACCAGTTTGATATGCAGTAAGCTCTCCATTTAATGGCATTTACTATATGTCTCTGAGACCCCCAATTTAGATTGTAAAATCAATGTTATTTTAACCCTGAGTGTACAATCTATGAGTTACAAACCCATAAGGGTCCATTTGGTTACAAACACATTCATTTAGCTGGTGACACCCTGGAACTCCCTCATGGACCCCAAGGTGTGCCCAGAAATTTTTGAGTCTGACATGACAGCTACTGTCATGTCAAACTCAAAAATGTCCTTTTTGGTCAATCAGAGTAAAATGAATGGCCTTTATGCCTAAAATATACTGTATATCAGCTACAGGTTTCTGTCAATCTTTAGCAATTGTAGAACTAGTAGAAATCTTAAAATGTCACAATGTAGGTCTCACTCTCAATCATGTTGTAATCACGTAACATATTTACTAGCTGTAAAGTGGCTGGTCATAGCCCCCCCCCCCCCCCCATGATGTAACACTTATTTGGACCATATTTTACATGGAGAAGCCTACTCATTATTTTGCTGTTAGGGACGGTTAAATGTTGTGTATTACCTCTCATAGTAATCCATGCTGTAAGGGCATGGAAAGGACATTCAAATATGGTCACACGTGTGGGGAAAAAAGTAAAATAAATATAAGCCCATCTATTTAACAATGTTTTTCACATGGTCTAATATTATATAACTGGTTAGCATTATCTGGCCTAGGCCTACCTAAGCCAAGCGCAAGCCTATAAAATGTATTTATTTAAAACAATCAATGAATAAAACTCTTAGTGACAGGAAGCTGTGGCTGTGCTCAGCCAAGGGAAGATCAGAGGGCATGCAGATTCAGGAACATTCTGAAAGATAGCTACTGTGAAACCCATCAGTTTACCCTTCCCAACCTCCAGACAATGCAATCAGCCACAAGTTGGTAAACAAGTGCAAATGAAGGTCCACCTCTATTGTGTCTTGCTGTCTTGTTATCTTTGCAGAGACTGGCTTCTACTGTTCTTGGTGTTTCTGTTGATCCAGTTACAGTATTGTTCTGCTGTTTAGCACTTCTGTGTGAGTCTACAATTTGCCTGGCTTTGGCAAGGCAGCACAGAGTCACAATTCTGTAGGGCTTTAATGGCACGAGAAAACATATGTTTACATGTCCAAAGCAGATGTAAAATTAACCTCGAAAACCAGGAAAAGTATGCACACTTAAAAGGTCATAAATGAATGTGTAAACAGAGCTGTCATACTCACACATTGCATCAATCTAGCTTACAAAAACATTACAAGTGTGTCTTTGCTGTTAGAAATAGTGGTATTAATGGAAGAAAGCATAACGGATTTTAAAACAAATAGCAGTATTTCAAGATTTTGCAGCCACTAGTTGGTATGTAGGCTACAGTGCTTGAGACAAATATGTGAACAATTTTCTTTTAAATTATTCAGTACAAATTTAGGCTACAGTGATTGAGACAAATATGTGAACAATTTTCTTTAAATTATTCAGTACAAATTTAGGCTACAGTGCTTGAGACAAATATGTGAACAATTTTCTTTTAATTATTCAGTACAAATTTTGAATTGCTCAGTCTTCTGTTCTCAAAGTTGTCTTATAACGATGTGATTATTTAATTCACCACAGGCCAGGTTGACCATGTGCCAACCTCTTTTATCTTCACTGTTTTACACCAATCCTAACGCTGTGTAGCCTGTACATTAATTCTGCAGTGAGATGGACTGGTTTTTACATTAATAATTCATAAGCCCCACCAGCACCCCGTTTTTAACATTCTACACAGCTCCCAAACCCCAACGTTAGTTTGGAATGCAGCACTGCTGTTGTAGTTTATTACGAAGGCAATTCTAACCACATGTCATGTACCACAGTACTAGCATGGATCATGTAATGGGCAAACATTTTGCGAAGGTATCCAATCTACAAGCACACAGTGTGATGCTTTGGGATTGTGTTTGTTCTTCCACATCGAAAAAAAAAACAGGGAAAACAGTATAGACCCCTGGAGAACCTCCTCCAAGTGTCACCCGATCCTGTAGGTTCAGACTCCATAACATTAGATGAGTTAGACCCTTCAAGAGTCCAGCATCATTATCAAGACAACATTCATATCAAAACTGGACTACTGTAACTCCATCCATACTGGTCTACCTGTATGCACACTTAAGCCCCTCCATTTGATCCTAATTGCCGCAGCCCGCTTGGTTGTTTAACAAAATTCTCACATGTCACTCCCCCTTGTCCACGCCATCCACTGGCGGAGCCAATGGATGGCGTGGGGAGACAAGGAGATGCTGCATGCACAGAGTTCAAAACTCTCACACTTGCATTCAAAGCTAACCAAAGGAATGTCACCACCGTATCTTGCTGGACTCATAGTACCCTCCAAGCCCTCCTGTGGATTCAGATCAGCCCAAACAGTAGTACGCCCACTAAAAACACATGCCCAACGCTCTGCACGCCCCAAACTCTTTTCCATCCTGGCCCCAAAACTATGGAATGAAGCAATTGCAATCAGAACCGCAAAGACACTTCTTCAGAAAAAGTAGCAGATATGTAAGCTTGAAACAAGATAAGTTTTATTTGGAATCCTATAGGATCCTAATGGAAATTTTGACTAGGGGGTAAAGGGTGAGATTTTCGTTACATGCTATACATGCCATAGATTTCATTTTCATATTTTGAAAATTTTTTGGATATTTCATATGTCAATCTATAACACGTTGTGATAGTAGACTCCATTTGAACTACTGAGAAATGTTTAATAGAAAAAGGTAAAGTAAGGGATAAGGGGTATAACTTCTCTTCACTCAGATAACAAAGGATACTAAGTAACAAAATTATACCATATGTAAGATATGGTCTACTTCAGACAGAGACAAATGTTGTTGCATCTTGAGACAGACAGATGGTTGGAACGTTTATGACACCGGTACGCATAGCCAGAATTTCTTTCTGAACACTTTAACCATATTTTATGCTCTAGCTCTTCAAACACATTAGCCTTGCAGCGAGTTTGTAGATTGGATATTTTATTATGAATAATTTCAATAAGTTAAATAATATTGAACAAATCCTCTCTTATTGGGATCATCAATACAGGTATTGACAAAATATTTTCAAATTTGGGTGTGTGCCAAATTCATAAACTGACTGCACGAAAAACCAAAACAAGTAAGATAGCTTTCATAACAGCCAAGGCATTCTGGGTAGAGGAAGCAGGACTCTGCCAGTTGGCCGGAGGATGGCTTGTTGCACAGGGTTGAGGGTTGCCTTGCACACGGGGGGTGGAAGTGTGTGTGTGCGTGTGTGTGCGCACCTTATTTTCGGCGACTGCAAACAGAAGGCACAACGGAGGGATACCAAGCAAGGCATGACCTGCCCACAGCCTCACACTGTGCACTGACCAAAAAACAAAAACAGCCATTATTGTGTAACAGAAACTGCTACCAGATTTTGCGTCTATATTGTCTGAGTGTAAAAACATGTCCATAGAGATGCGTATACATTTAAGATATTCTATTAATATTCTATTAATAATAATGAATGTACCAGTATGTATAGTAGGTAGACGGAAATGTGGAGAGAGATGGAGGCAAGACACACAGTAGAATTTGTTGAGATTGGGACTCAAACCCACGACACAATGTCATGCTGTATTATCAGCTAAGGTGCGTAGACCACTAACCTGGCCCAGGTCAGCCAGATCAGCTATTTTCTGCTTAGAGGTTGTGTAGTGAGGGAAAAAGGAGGGGGCAATTATAGACTCCTGAGGGACTCCACTCCACTACCATTGCATACTAGAGTTGATACTTGCTGTTTGATTGATTGATTGATTGATTGATTGATTGATTGATTGATTGATTGATTGATTGATTGATTGATTGATTGATTGATTGATTGACGACTTTACTAGCAGTTAAGGACTGGGAAAATATACAAGATACAATTTTATTTTCACCACACATATGACATATGCTTTTCACAATTCAAATTCAGAAACAGCTAAAGTAACAGGTCAACAGGCTTGAAAGTTGTTGCTTTGTGCCACCATGTTTCAAGCTTGATGCTCTGGATGTTCTAATCTAGTACCGATTATTAAAAATTTAGAATACAATTTACAATTTAGGCATTTAGCAGACACTGACAGCAGACAATACTGTATCAAATACATACAAATAGTCATCACAATCATAAGAAAAATAAAAATCGAATCTCTCTACCATAGATTATGTCCAGTGAAGCTGTGAGCATATAGCATATACATTACTACATCTACAAAAATGCTATGTTGTTAATCTAATAAAATTATAAATCTAAATTACATCAGTTTAGGGCGTCAAGGCTATGGTGCTATGGCAAGTGAATGTGGAGATAGAAGGTTTCTGCATGTAATTCTTGTGTACGTTTTCTCTGATGGTTCGCTCTAGACAGCTCAGTGGGTTCATGTGATGTGTAGTGTAATGGAGAGATGCTACTGCCTCATTTCATTTCTAAAGTGGTAAAGTGGTGTGTTTGGCAAGCGAAACAGTTCGCACAATGGAATGTACATTTTGAAAGCCTCTATCTACAGTATGTTTGTTTTCGTGTACAGGTTACAAGTGAGCACCGGTCACTTTGCACAGTTTGAATTTCAGAAAGCTTCTGTTCCGGGAGCTATACTCCCTCTGGTCCTCTGTGATCATGACACTCACTCTTCCCCACGGAATGGTTTTGGGGCTCTATGAGGTTAGTTTAAGGCCTACGGTTAGGTTTTGGCATAGTTTTTGTGGGCTAAGGTTAGGGTTAGCTAAGTTTCAGGCATATTGCCACACCCATCAGGTTGCAAACTCCGGGAAAGAGGTAGTATCCCCCTCTGTGATATACACACCAATTTAGGCAAAAGTCGTCGGCAGTTCTCAAGAAAAGCAAAAGAGAGCACACAAAGAGACATTCATAAAATCAGTAAATCTATTTGTTATATTGGTTCAAAGAAGCCCACTAAATCAGTCATATGTTCATTAGAAATCAACTGTGTGCACTGTATATTGTCTGTCTTTGTCAGTGTGTGTTTACCAATATCATAAAAGCTATATTGTATGTCAGTCTATCGCTATGCCATTCTAAATCTGATTAAGTAAGTAATTTAAGGCAAAATGAATGTTAAATGGTGCATTTATGCACCATTTAACATTTAAAGTATCGTACATACGCTGTACATTGTGAAATTCATCACATTTACAGAAGCATTTTGAATTCAGTTTGCTACAGTACCTGTATACGGGTAGACTGCGAATCTGCTAGCTTGACTGGTGTGCAGTTGTTTGACCTGCTTTTTTAAGGGATCAAGCAGTCCACGAAGTGGACCTTGATACCTTCTTGATTCTGTCTCTTTTTTTCTCCTTTCACCAGAAATAGCTGTTCTGGCTGAACCGTGCAGTCGGTTTTCGCGAAAATTGGTAATCTGGTAGAGGGTGATGCCAAACGGTGATGATGCGAAGCCTGTGACCACTGGTCAAATGGTGGCGCTATAGCACTCAACTGAAATTGCAAACTTTAAACACTCATAACTCATGAACTGCTCGTCTCTCAGAAATGTAACTTATATTCACTTATGCGTCTGCTTATGTCAAACAACTTTTGTATTCTGACTTTTCACCTCTGACCTTTAGATGAACTGCCATCTTGAATTATATGTAAAACAGTTAAAATGTCTCTTCTCCTACAATCTTTGATCAAAATGCATAACAATGACCTACACATGAACTTTGGAGCCATACAAACATGGAATGGGTGTGAATCATGTTTTTAGTGGAAAAAATGATGTTTTTACGAGCCAATGAAAATTGCTCATTTGTGAAAATTCGTCTATTGCCCCTAATCTACACATGCAACGTAATCTGCTTCTGGGATTTTACAGTTTTGTAGAGGGGGATGCCAAATAGCACTAAAACCAGTCTTGCTCCAATCGCTCAAATGGGGGCGCTATAGCAATTCTTTGAAACTGAAACATTTGAACAAGCATAACTCAGGCTTCGTTTGGCTTAAAATCATGGGACTTGTTTCTACACGTTCCTTGATTCATGTGGAACACATCTGTAATTTCGACTGGTAAGCTCCACCCCCAGAGTGTCTGCCATTTTAAGCAGTTTGAAAAATGCTCATGTCTGAGTCTCCAAGTCTCCAAAAACCCTGCTGTGTTTCCACAATCACATGATGTATTTCTTCCATGTTTCTATGGCTTATTTGTGCATATTTAAGGAGCGGTAGTGGCTCAGAGGTAGAGTAACCGGATGGTAACCACAAGGTTGCCGGTTCGACCCCGGGCTCCTGCAGAGTTAGTGTCGATGTGTCCCTGTCCCACTGCCATCAGTGTATGAATGTGTGTGTGAATGGGTGAATGTGATGCACAATCTATGTAAAGCGCCTTGGATAAAGGCGCTATATAAATGCACCATTTACCATTTACCAAGCAGTCCACTGAATGTGTGTGTTGTTTCCAGTACGTCTTGTGTCTGTTGGGTAGCCTCATTGGTAGAGCGCATGACTTGGAAATGAGAGTTCCTGGGTTCAAATCCCGGCACGGACACCTAGTAATATGAGTCAATCATGCACAATCTCATGTGGTCTTCTACATCTAAGTTCATGGTTCTATGTGTAACCCAGGGTAAAACTCAATGTAATGGTGGTTGTCACCATTCGGCCATGTTGTGTTTTGTCACTATTCGGCTGTGTTTCCACAATCACATGATGTATTTCTTCCATGTTTCTATGGCTTATTTGTGCATATTTAAGGAGCGGTAGTGGCTCAGAGGTAGAGTAACCGGATGGTAACCACAAGGTTGCCGGTTCGATCCCGGGCTCCTGCAGAGTTAGTGTCGATGTGTCCCTGTCCCACTGCCATCAGTGTATGAATGTGTGTGTGAATGGGTGAATGTGATGCACAATCTATGTAAAGCGCCTTGGATAAAGGCACTATATAAATGCACCATTTACCATTTACCAAGCAGTCCACTGAATGTGTGTGTTGTTTCCAGTACGTCTTGTGTCTGTTGGGTAGCCTCATTGGTAGAGCGCATGACTTGGAAATGAGAGTTCCTGGGTTCAAATCCCGGCACGGACACCTAGTAATATGAGTCAATCATGCACAATCTCATGTGGTCTTCTACATCTAAGTTCATGGTTCTATGTGTAACCCAGGGTAAAACTCAATGTAATGGTGGTTGTCAGCATTCGGCCATGTTGTGTTTTGTCACTATTCGGCTGTGTTTCCACAATCACATGATGTATTTCTTACATGTTTCTATGGCTTATTTGTGCATATTTAAGGAGCGGTAGTGGCTCAGAGGTAGAGTAACCGGATGGTAACCACAAGGTTGCCGGTTCGATCCCGGGCTCCTGCAGAGTTAGTGTCGATGTGTCCCTGTCCCACTGCCATCAGTGTATGAATGTGTGTGTGAATGGGTGAATGTGATGCACAATCTATGTAAAGTGCCTTGGATAAAGGCGCTATATAAATGCACCATTTACCATTTACCAAGCAGTCCACTGAATGTGTGTGTTGTTTCCAGTACGTCTTGTGTCTGTTGGGTAGCCTCATTGGTAGAGCGCATGACTTGGAAATGAGAGTTCCTGGGTTCAAATCCCGGCACGGACACCTAGTAATATGAGTCAATCATGCACAATCTCATGTGGTCTTCTACATCTAAGTTCATGGTTCTATGTGTAACCCAGGGTAAAACTCAATGTAATGGTGGTTGTCACCATTCGGCCATGTTGTGTTTTGTCACTATTCGGCTGTTTCTCCACAATCACATGATGTATTTCTTACATGTTTCTATGGCTTATTTGTGCATATTTAAGGAGCGGTAGTGGCTCAGAGGTAGAGTAACCGGATGGTAACCACAAGGTTGCCGGTTCGATCCCGGGCTCCTGCAGAGTTAGTGTCGATGTTTCCCTGTCCCACTGCCATCAGTGTATGAATGTGTGTGTGAATGGGTGAATGTGATGCACAATGTAAAGCGCCTTGGATAAAGGCACTATATAAATGCACCATTTACCATTTACCAAGCAGTCCACTGAATGTGTGTGTTGTTTCCAGTATGTCTTGTGTCTGTTGGGTAGCCTCATTGGTAGAGCGCATGACTTGGAAATGAGAGTTCCTGGGTTCAAATCCCGGCACGGACACCTAGTAATATGAGTCAATCATGCACAATCTCATGTGGTCTTCTACATCTAAGTTCATGGTTCTATGTGTAACCCAGGGTAAAACTCAATGTAATGGTGGTTGTCACCATTCGGCCATGTTGTGTTTTGTCACTATTCGGCCATGTTGTCACTAATGACAGTTCACAGCTCAGTTCACCACTCACTCACAGCTCACCAATCATTTACTCATTCAGCAACTCAGTGGCCTTGTGGTTAGAGTGTCCGCCCTGAGACTGGGAGGCCGGGGTTCGATTCCCGGCCGGGTCATACCAAAGGCTCTAAAAACGGGATCCAATGCCTCCCTGCTTGGCACTCAGCATCAAGGGTTGGATTGGGGGTAAGACCCTGTGTCATACTAGCGTCATGTCCAGAGGGTGTACTTGTACATCAAGCTGCCTCATGCTACAGAAACAGGAGATAGGCACGTGCCCTATGGGCCTCATGGCTGGGCAAGGCTGTTTGACTGTCACTATTCGGCCATGTTGTCACTAATGACAGTTCATAGCTCAGTTCACCACTCACTCACAGCTCACCAATCATTCACTCAGTCACACCAGATTACAATGTGTGAGTCAGTCAGGGCAGGAATCAAAAACCCTGCCCTGCTCCCATAATTACCTGATGTATTTCTGAAGTTCAGGCTCCCATGTTTCTAGGGCTTATTTGTGCGTATTGTTCTTACTCCTTATTGCTGCTTGCTTGATCCCGTTTTATTGCTGCTTGCAGCTATATTATATCCTTGTTCTTTTTAGGAAGCTACTGTAGGCATATAGTTGGCTCTCTATCAGAGTAGGAAATTAGCCACTTGAATTAGCGACTTGAATTCCTTCGAAGCTAATAATGACATGCCCAAAATAGACATGCCATTACCATTATTAGTGTGGTGCATGTGTGTATGTGTGTGTGAGAAGAAAACACAATAGAGAACAAACGGACATCCTCTCACTCTCGTTTTAGCACAGCATGCTTCCTGTGAGTTAAGAAGCTCACAACACAGAACACAGTTATGCAATTTATTAAAACACAAGAACAAATTTGTTTACTTCATAGAATTATGCTCTGCTCTTATTAGGACAGCTTTCACACTACACTATGGTCAGAGCAATGATATTTAATCGTGTATATACTGTAGTCTTTGTAGGGCAGAATCCATATTAAACATTTTGTGTAAATGAATGCCCAACCTGATAATATACTACATCTCCATGCAAAAATATCAAATGTAGCAGATCTGCAAGCTCCAGCGCCACGTTTGGAGCTGGTAGATCTTCTACTTTTGGTACTTGAATTTTAATCCCCCAAAGTATTAATTTTTTACAAAAGAGGTTTCTCCCCCAAGAGAGACAAGAGATAGAGAAAGAGATATAACTAAGATACAGCCTTGTAATGGCACATACAGTAACTCCTTTGCAGCTGCTCTTGTTATTAATGAGTGCCTTTTCTACATTGGTGTCAATTGCCTAAAATAGCCTGATGAGCTTCTACTGTAGATTGGCTATTTTCGGCAGTAGTACTGTATAGTTGCTGTAGAGAACCACCTGCATCTAAGAGCCTCTAAATCAATCTAACCTCCTGAAACAATCGTAGCAATATTGTGCTATTATAATTATCTTGCGTGAGTAGCCTAATATTGTTAGCTCAGTCAACTCACACCACTGTAACCTGCACTACACTTTGTTCATGGGGTTCCCTGGTCGTCCATATTTGGCCAAACCTGCATTTACTTTTACTCTCTGATATCAGGCTAAACAATGCAAAATTAGCGCTAATCCTTTGTTACGGTGTGTTTTGTTTTATTTGAAAAAAGTATTTATAGGCATATAATGACAGCGAGATCACCTGTATCTTGCGGTCGCAAATTGATTTCACCCCTCCTGCATATTGAAGGCAAAACTGAACATTAACAATGTTTAAAGTAATCTGTCATCAGCGACCGTAACACAGAGATCTGTCTCCTTATCTCCCCTCTTGTTGAGTGGAATCTCTGACTCAAACAGACGATGTGTAGTTATGTTGCTGTGACTGTCAATCTCCTGTGAGATACAAGCAAAGCTTCACCGAGGACATGGTGAAATGATGTTCCTGCTTTTATCAGTTGTGTACAGTTGTGTTGTGCTTGAACCTTGAGCATGTGTGAGCAGAATGCTTGATGGGTTTGCACTGCCTACCCTGGTAGCTGCCATGGTTACCAGTTTGGGCGGTGGGGAGGGCTGGTCATAGAAAGACCTGTTATGCACATATTCTGGCAACTTCAAAGTGACTACTTGATGCTGTTCGCATGTTTATACATACTGTATTGTTCCCTCTCATGGATACACTTTACACAGTCTTGTTCTATATACAAACATAAATCAAAGTAGCTATAAGCAATATGTTTTTAATAATCTTTTTAGCAGCTTTAACCTTGGCATCCTTACGTTGCACATTTTCTTTATCTACGAGCTCAAAATGCATCATATCGTGTGAGCTTGTAAATTTCTTATCTCTGTTGGTACAGTAGCTGTTTGGCCAAGTATAGGTTATCATCTTTGTTTGGTGGAAACCTCAACTTTATTTTAATCTTTTATCAACTAAAAAAGTTATATTCACTTGGACGAAATACAATATCTCTATGTCATCGTTTCTCAAATCCTTCTGAAGATGGACGCAGGTCATTCCACTACAAAACTCCATGTGACTGGAGCAATCTTTCTCTTTCACTAAGATCTGTTGCCTCTCTTTGCCACTTCAGGATCCTTAAATATTCACCTCTCAAAACAACCTTTTTACTAATTAAGTATGATAATTCTCTGTGCAGGTTCTCCCTACTATGACAACGTCAGGCCACTGTGCTACAGCGACTCTGACGCAGTGCTGCTGTGCTTTGACATCAGCCGTCCAGACACAGTGGACACCGCACTAAAGAAGGTATACGGAAACCACTAATACATGTACACTTACTTTGGGACTGTGTACCATTGTGGTCCAAGTCACCAACACGCCACCCAAAGTTAACTCAATAACCCATGTCAATTTACCTCCCAGTTTGGTCTTCTGACAGCTGCCATTGATCATTTAATCCTGTATTCTGAACGTATTTTATTTTATTAAGCCACCTGACAGTCCACAAAGTAAATAGACATGTGAAGTAATTAACATGATTCTTACACATAAGACAATTTATTGTACAAGAATATATATATATATATATATATATATATATATATATATATATATATATATATATATATATATATATATATATATATATATATATATAATATACAATGCTCTCTGCCCCAGAGTATTGGTATTGTTCAACAGTGTTCCTTGTTTGTGTGTAATTCTACGATTGTTAAATGGCCCACTAGTCCACGATAAAGACATTCATTAATCATTCAATAATTCATTCCCTTACAGTGGAAGGCTGAGATCCTGGACTTTTGCCCAAACACAAGGATCCTGCTGATCGGCTGTAAGACAGACCTTCGCACAGACATATGCACGGTCATGGAGCTGTCCCATCACAGGCACACACCTATCACCCACGACCAGGTCTGTCTCATCAATGATTACTCTTACTTTGTCTGCATGTCTCTGTTGCCCTGTAAATCGGCACGTCAGTCAGTTTATAGGATGATAATGAAGGAGTGTAGTAAAATAATACAACACAATATCTAGACAGCAAATGGGTTTTTATAGTACTCGAAAACACTACATTTTCACTGAAATCAAACAATTTATGGTCATGATTTACCAGAATTCTGCATGGATATTTTTTGGAAATCTCTATGGGAAAATGAATAGCCCTGTAATGTTTGGTGGTCTAGGGGTTAAAGGGACAAATGCAAATACCCAAGTGATGTGCTGTAAAAAGAAACAGATGGATGTGTGGATAAGGGTTTATATTTAAATGATAAAGCAATTTGACAAAAACAGTTAAAAGGTTTGATGGTGCAAAAGGAAAGGACACAACAAAACTTACTACCTAAATACACCAAAAACTAACCTACCGGAAACAAAACGAGGGTAACCGTACTATACTACCTTTTCCTTTTCTAAACAAAAGGCTTTAATTTACTCAATAACTAACTAAGAATCAGAAAGAGTAGTAGGTCTGTATCAGAAATGACGTGGGAGAAATCTGAACATGGCTCTACACAGGTGGCTTATATAGGTGATTGCTGAAGGATGATTGGTTGAATTGAAGATTGGAGGCCCAATCACCAGTGGCGAGAGGGGGAGTAGAATGGCTTGAACAGACCTGCATGAGAATGGATGTTAGAACAGAAAACAGCAAAGTGTATGCTGTATGTCGCCCTCTTTTGAGCACTACCACAAATGGCTGCCACTGCTATGACCTATTTCAAATTGCTTCTATACTCGGCCATCTCAACCTAGAATTATGAGCATCTCCTGTTACTGTAATGTATGGTCTCTTGTCTCCTCCTAACAGGGCTCGTCCTTAGCCAAACAGCTCGGAGCAGAGGTCTACCTGGAGTGCTCGGCCTTCACGTCGGAGAAGAGCGTCCATGGAGCATTCCGCACCGCCGCCCTGGCCTGCATGAACAAACTGCAGCCGGCCAACAAGCCCAGCCCTGTGCGCCGCCTCTCCAAGAGACTCCTCCACCTGCACCAAGGCAGACCTGCTCTCCTCCACCTTCGGCAAGGACAAGGCTAAAGGATGCATCATCATGTGAAAGGCAGACTCCTTCACATGACTGGAAGAACTCTGCGTGGACCCCTGTGGACTTTTGACTGGTTCCTGCAGTGGGAAGAGAAGGGGGCATGCAGGAGAAATAGGGAGGCATAATCTACAATTATTTTTTTTAGTCCCTTTTTCTTTTCTTTGTCGTGGAGAAGAAAGGAAAGGAAGGACAGAAAGCTGAAATCGAAATCTGGGGATGTAGCAATTATATAGTCAATGCTGCAGCTGTAATTTAAAGAATTGTGTAGTCTTCTTTCTCCTCCCCAGCTTGACGGAAATGCATCTTTATGGAGGCCACTGCTCAATCAATTCCATGAGTTGCTACTGACGAGATGCTGGTGTTGTTGTTCATTGCTGAACAGATTGCCATCAGTTCAGCCTGTGCTTCAGAATTCATTTTTAACTAACTTCTGTTTTCTTCTCCAAGGGGAGAGAACAGATGTAAAGTATCTTGCATTCCATTGCATTACTTTTTTTTGTTAAGAATGTGAATTCAGCTGAGTGAAAGTGAGACACTGGGGTGATGTGACTCAATGTAGTGAGATTTCAAAAAGAGATTTCCTGCAGACAATGATTGAACAGTTACCATGTTGACTGTTCACAGTATTTCATTTGGATATGAAATGTGTCTGCGTAGATCGGAGCAAGGCATGGGGCGCAGCAGGGAGATTTGGCAAAACATGGTGCGCTTTAGCGAAGGCAAACATACAGTAGCAGGCACATCAGAAGAAAGAGAGAAACGTGACTCAACTCTCACGTGGGCCGCCAACTGGGACAAAAGACATCCAGGGCAATACACAATGAAGTCCTGGTGTAAGGAATGTAGAAACCTGGGTTTCAACCATGTCTCTTAATTAGGCGTTAAAGCAGCACTATAGAAGTTTCTGCTTCTACTCCAGATATGAACCCGGTGCATTGAGCAAATAGTCTGCTTGCTCAGGGAATACATTATTATTATTGTTGTTGTTGTTGTTGTTGTTTTATTGCATTATGATGTCTGCAGCAATAACAATTTTGTCCCAATCTAGACACAGAGGATCTAAACGTTTAATAGAAAAGCAGAAGTTGTATTAACATGCTCCATATACAGTATATAATTTGATGAAATTTAATTTTATTAATTTAAAAAGAGTTTACATAGTTCTACTTAAAGTTGAGCTGTCTCTCAAACCTTTTAGTTTGTGCATGTAAAATGTGTGTTTTTTTTTTTTTTTTTTTTTTTTTAGATTTTTGTTTATTTTCTTTTAACCTGTTAGGGCCTTTCAGACACAGACCAATAAACGCACACATTGTTTGTCTGGATCTACAACAGGTTCTACTACAGGTCTGGTGAATCACTGGCATGTGCACAAAATGAGCACATGTGCAAC